>OV884039.1:16945000-18195000 GCA_930367265.1 Catocala fraxini | reverse complement strand
TAGGATTAGTTAGGATAATTATGCCTCTTTCGAAATATCGAACTTTTATTTGGAATTCTGTAAACGTTGATCGTATACTGTCTGTATTTAGTAGTTGCCGAGCTAAGCTTTTGAGTAAACACTGTGGACAATAAAGCGTTGTACCGACCTAACCTACTTTTTTATACAACAAAGGCATACTATCATATAGGTAAGTAACATCATTGTAAACGTTTATCGTGGCTTTTGATCTCTTGCAATACCAGGAATAGCATGTTACCGATCCTAGAAAAAGGACTTACCTTACTTAATGAGCAGCGATAGCTCAGTGGGGAGACCAACAGACTGCAATGCAGTGGGTCTCGGGTTCGAACCCACGTCGCGCACCTATGATTTTCGGAAGTTATATGACTTTTCGAAATTATTTGCGTATTGATTGACAATTATCGCCTGCTCCGTGCCTCGGAGAGCACGTTAAGCCGTCGGTCCCGGCTGCCATGAACATCTATGGCAGTCGTTATTGGGAGAGTGTCGACACAAAAGATCCCACTGGGTCAAAGTGTTGTCGGTCTGCACTGACTGGCTCCCAGATAAGATAAGATAAGATATCTTAATTAAAAGATGGGATGACATTTAAGGAACCTGAGAGTTATTTCCAGGTAGTACGTAGACAGTACGTGATCGTTCGGAGCTCTGACATCCTAGGCGATACGCAGCAACAATATCACTGGCTATGCATATATCTATTAGCTTTTGCTTGCTGCTTCATTGGCGTAAAAGTAGCGTAAGGTGTAACAGTACATTTCTTTTAAATACAATATAGCCTATATTACTCGACGGTAATATAGATTACTAGTGATGAAATTTTTTTTAAATCGATGTCCTAGATTTTTAAAAGCTAACCTTTCCTCTTTATAATATTAGTAGATTTCTATTATATGCTTAGATAGTAAGGTAACGGGTAAATTCTATCCGACTCAGTACATTCGTACTATCACACAAATAATTAGCAATACCTGACACTTCCACTCACTGACACTATGTTTCTATCATCACTAAGACGAAATAAAGTCACAATCTATAGCATAGCTATCAAATTCACCAGTCCACTTATCAATCTAAGTAATTATCGACCCTTCAATTTAACGAAATCTACAACCAAATTCCGACAAGACATTTAATACGAAACATTTCGACAATTGATTTGAAAGTTAACACCTGCATGATTTATAAACAAAGTGAACTGAGGACATTAATTTCGTTACTAAGCGAGATATAACGACCGCTTAGCAATAGCTTATTAGTACTTAGACCATAATCATTCACACGGTATAGTGGTAAATAAATCGTTGCAGGAAACGAGGTAATCATATACTTGTTAGCTAAGCGTTGCAGTTTTAAACGGGTAAGATATGACTTATGGCGCGTTTACATTAGTTCGGCCATGGAAACCACTTTCGGTTTAACCGAATCCGGTTAGCCGAATTCGGTTGCTTATATTAGTTAGCTAACCGAATTTTATGCTTTCGGTTTATGCTCTAATCACCGAATACGGGCTGCGACCGAATACGGCCAACCGAATATCTGTTTACACTGGTCGGTGACCGAATACGAGTTGCAGCCGAATACGGTTAACTGCAGCCGAATACGGCTAACCGCATATCCGTCTACATTAATTGGTGAGCGAATACAGGCTGCAACTGGATACGGTCTAACCGAGTAATGTAAACGTGCCATTATGCTATAGTATAAATGTACGTGTAAGACTAGAGAAATGCGTTCACTTTATATGGTCACCTCGCCACTACTACGCTGAGTGTTGCAGATTCGATGTAGGGACACGAGATAAACATTTGTGTAATCCACAAATAGTTTTTTCAAGTTTAAGTAGTGTTTCTGTATCCGTTGGTTGAATGTTTGAAAAGTTCCCCGCAGCACAGGAATTATTTCTAGTGCAGGAGTTTTGAAATTCTAGAGGAGGAGAAAAATACCTTGACAGTTTACGATCAGTTTGCAAATGAGTTTAATTCTTCTTTATATTTGCTTACTGAATCAACATAACCTGTATTACAGGCTATGGTAATTTGGAACAATATAAAAAAATTTAGGAATAATTACGAAATTAGTATAAAGCGAATATAACCATTTTATTTCATAAACAATTTCATCAATGGCTTATACTAAATATACCTATAATATAATAATAATATAATATTCTATCACATACACACAACACCATCTAGCCCAAACTAAGCAGAGCTTGTACTATGGGTACTAGACAATGGATAAACATACATATATACTTTTTTTTTGTAAATACATACATATTATACATAGAAATATCCAGACCAAGACAAACATCAATGTTCATGCACACAAATGTTTGACTTGTGCGGGAATCGAACCCGCGACCTCAGGCGTGGCAGTTGGTTATACTAACCACTATGCCATCGAGGCCGACAAAAAGCATTAATAAATTTCGAGAAACTGTATCGTTTTTTTTCAATACTGTTAAGGTGGCAAACAATAGCTTGTTTGCCACCTTAACAGTATTGAAAAAAAAAGCTATGTTTATGTTCATGTTTATGTTTATACGGCCCACCTGATGGTAAGTGGTCACCGTAGCCTATGTCTATAGGCTACGAGACTACACCGCCTGCAACACCAGAGGCATCACTTGCGCGTTGCCGACCCTTTAGGAATAAAAGGAAGTGGGAAGGAGAAGGAGTGGAAAGGGAGAAAGAGGGTGACTGCGCCTCCGGCACTCTCACTCACCGAACGAAACACAACAGTAGGAATACAGCTATTTTACGTCGATATTCTGTGAAAGGGTAGTCCTTCCCCGGTCGAGCCGGCCCATTCATGCTGAAATCAGCTAGGCTCTACTACACTATAATCATCTGTATCAGACAATCGCCGAATAGCTACTGCGTTACAGGATTCTCCTCTCTTAACGACATAGGTCAATCAACTTTTGTTACCACAGTACAAAGGGTATGAAGCACCATTGCCTAGTACCCTGAGCAACGTTGCTATCCTATGCTATCCTAGAAGAGTGTTCCATTATACTGATTAATATTAAGAGCACGTACTGATGTGTATAATATATGTAGATCTAATAACCACATAACGTGTATTCAGACATTTAGTGTGGACTTTTGTGTGGGCACGAAATATCCTGACTTATAAAATTATAAATGTAAATGTAAGTTTGTTTGTTACGCTGTCACGCCTTAACTAATCGACCGATTATTATGAATTTTTTTACAGAATAGGATATTATAGGGTACATTTAATCCAGAAAAAGAGTTCTATTTGCGAGCGTAGCCGTGGGCAAAAGAGTATTTTATAGTAATATATTTTTATGGATACTAAAGCAATTTAGTGATTTCATTTGTAATTTAGCATGTGATTTTTTGGAAAACCAAGTTTAATAAAGTTCAATATACTAGCTCATAGTATTTTGTATATCACTCACGCATTAGTAGAAATCTCTGCGTTGCGCGGTTCTTTACCAACACATAAAGAAGGGACATGAAGAACATCCAGGCTCGGAAGAACGATTTGTAAATTACACATTTTTATTTTGTATTGGTATCAAACTCAAAACATTCAATTCCAACAGACCATTTAGACTACTCCGCAATCCGGCAAGTTTATCGCAGTAGTCTAAGGATGGAAATGCATTAATATTATCTGTCTGATTTCAGTTAACTGTTCAGTTGCACGAAATGGCATAAATTGAATGAATAATCCCTACGGCAATTTTAAACAGGTTGTATGCATTAGGTGCATCGAGGTGTTAAACGTAATCTGATATACGTAATTACTATGGCTGGCTAGCTTTAATATTGTCTGGATGCAAACTGCTGATGTCGGCTGATAGTGTAACAATCATAAACGTTTTTTGAATTAAACTACTTTATACTTGTCTATTTAATTTCGCTGACTTGCTGC
This sequence comes from Catocala fraxini, assembly GCA_930367265.1. NCBI lineage: Eukaryota > Metazoa > Arthropoda > Insecta > Lepidoptera > Erebidae > Catocala > Catocala fraxini. The sequence goes on along the minus strand of OV884039.1, from coordinate 18,191,064 downwards.
GACTAGACTTCATGATACTTTGAGCTCATTCTGCATAAATAGAAACACCAATGATTAAATTATGTTCGGGTACTTTGAAATAACTACACTGGAACATTGAGACAACTGCCATCTTAGTCTCCCCGTGACCATGGCTGCTGAAAAGCAACCGAAACGTCGGGGAAAGTGTAAAATGAAATTAAATATAATAGTTTCAATAGTTTTAATAATAATTCAATTAGCTTAAACATTAGTAAAATTTAATAATAGTAGTAGTGTAACAGTTTTCAAAATTATGTAATAAAGTGTCAAATAAATAACGCGATAAAATCCGTATATAGTAGTTTAATTTCAATAATGTCACTTTATCGTAATTTCTCAAGAGAGAATAATTTAATTTAATTTTTTCGTGTGGGAATGCTTTGTCGCATACCCCTCCGCTGAGGCGGGCGGAGGGGTTATGTCGGACTCACCGGGGTAAAAGAAAGATGTTGAAATGATAAAGGACCTCCCGGAATACCGACTAAACCTACCACGGTGTTCCTCGACAAAACAGCTGTCGACGGGGCCGCGCGAATCACTTGCACATGCGGTCGCGACCCCGCCGAGGTTTCGGCCCGCCGTATGAAACGGCAGGCCACTACACGAGAGACCTACCCTAGGCACTTCTTAATTTAAGCCCTACTGTCTCCCCCCTAGAAGGAAGACGTTATGTAATGCATGCTGTGGCAGCCTGTAAGTAAGGTAGCACGTAATTTATCCGTATTTATGTGTTAAGACAATGTTTTTCTAAAAATTTTCTAATTCCTACTATGGGACAGTAGAGGGTCTTTTATGTAGTGGCCTGCCATTTCACACGGCGGGCCGAAACCTCGGCGGGGTCGCGATTGCATGTGAAAGCGATTCGCGCGGCCCCGCCGTCTATGGTTATGTCGAGGAACACCGTGGTAGGTTTAGTCGGTATTACCAGGGTATCTCTCCCCGGTGAGCCCGACATAACCTCTCCGTCGCCCCATGGAGAGGTATGCGTCAAAGCATTCACCCACGTAAAAATAAGAAAAAAAAAAATTTACAAGCTATTAATGTCAAGCTTTGTCAGCTTTGCAATTGCAACCGTGAAACATACACACTACTTATTCTTGTTATCCTCATTTCGTCCGAGCATTATAAATTTGGAATTTCTCTGATGATGACTTTTATACAAGTGCAAATTACGCCATAATTTCTAGTGTGATTTTAACCTCTTGTATGGCAGCGATTCGCCGGCACTCGAACACAATTGGTTTTCTATTATGTCAGGCATTCCAGCAATTGACAGGTTAATGTTTTCCTTTGCTTTGCAGGTGCAAGACTTGACAACCTGACCGTCCATAATGAGATTAGGCTATTGATAATTAAGTTCAGATAATAATTTATAATTTATTCAATAATAATACATGGGTATACATTTTTGTTATTAGTCTAAAATAATATTATACTACTATAAATTATAATTATCCTTAATCTGCTACATGTTTTACTTATACTTTAATCGGCCGATATTGTGCATTCTAATTTAATTTCAAGCGCTAGGTTTAATAAAGTGGTTGCCTGAACTAGGTTAGATATTTAATTTCTGCACTGCACAGATGGCGTAGTGGTTTAAGTGGTCGCCTCGCTTCTGCCGTCACGCCGAGTGTTGTGGTGGTTGTTGGTTCGATCCCTAAACGGGACAAAAATTTGTGTGAACCACAAATGGTTGTTTTGAGTCTGGGTCTTCTCCGTGCCCGTTGTTTGAATGTTTGTTAAGTCTCTGGTGACACAGAAATTATTCCTGGTGCGGTACAATGCGATCCTAGTACAATGTAATTCCAGAACCTATAAAAGTAAAAACACTTATGGCTACCAAAAATAGATATTTTCTAATGTAGCATAAGAAAATAATAATTTTTTAAAAATTTTTAATTTTTTTTTATAAATTTATAATTTATAAAAAATAATAATAATTATTATTATTAATAATTATTATAATAATTTATAATTTATAAATTTTTAAAAATAATAATTTCTTTAAAAAAAAAACAAAAGTTTACATAAATAAGTACTGGTAAGAAAAATGGCCTTATCGCTAAAAGCGATCTCTAAAAGACAATTTAAACATAAAGTGTAGCTTGTTATCATTCTTAAAATACTCATGACCTAATGGACACAGTTAGTTTTTATTGTTATTACTTAAACAATTATAGTTACTATCGAATCCGATGAAATCAAATACTTAAGCACCTACTGTCAAAACAATCTATAAAAATATTCATTTTATTACTATCTTAAACTTGTCTTAATTGTTTCACACCCAATTAACTTTTATATAATCTTCACACACTTCCTTTTTAGATCAGATAGAATAAATTACGTTAATATTTCAAAAGACTGTACACTCGAGTGCACAATCATGGCCGCCCTACGTATTAACATAACGACGGGCCTATCGTGTAATTATCGCATTCAACAGTCAACTCCACTTGGTAGGTAGGAGCAGGCGCAACAACTTTGAGTCGCGTGTCTTGGTCGCGCGTGTAATCTTTTTAATTACAGTGAGGTAAATATTATGGATGACCAGTTTCTGGCCATGGCTTTGCTGAGACCCACGGGATCAATACAATTATGTACTAAGTAATCCTGGTAATGGTTTATCTTAGTGCTAAGTTTCCCCTGAATTTGTTCAAAGGTTTACACGTGATTGAGTAACAAATATTTAACCATTTTTTACAAACCTCAACATTTATAATGTCAATTAAAGTAGTGTATAGATTTCACGTAATCTTGATTTAAAATCCCCTTTTTTTAAATGGTGGTAAATAGCTGACCTCACTTATAGTAAGCGGTTACCGTAATCTTTACTCACTTGCACTTACACCTTGGGAAAAGGAAATGAATGGTCAAGTTAAGCATCTAAGCCTCGGAAACTTTTGATTGATACACTTACAAGTTAAGTCTAGCTAGATGTATGAACTTGTATAATTACATAAAGAAATAAGTCAACCTATACCCAGGGATCATGATCTTGTAAAGATTAATGCATGATAAGCGCGATCAACGTACCTATAAATTAGAGCTGCCCAGGGAACGAGCCTGCTTTCGTGTATTAGACACATTTCTACACTTTCTACTGCTACTGATAATTCCCCAACAAATATACCCAATAACACAATGGCTGATACGGGAATTTTACCACAGACATCTTAATTGTATACAAATATAGGCGAAATATTTTGCCACGTGTAATTTAAAGCAGAAATAAAATTTAATTAGCTCTCAATTAATTTGCTTAAATTTATATAGTAATTACATTACTCGAATGTAATTACTATATAAATTTGCATCTAATGCTTTGACGAATTTCCCGTTTCCACAGTTAGAGCTGTGAATGCGTGGGAATGTTCATAAGCAACTGGAAATTGTTATTTAATCCCGTTAAGAAAATTATGACAGTCATAATTAACATATCGTCGTGTTTAACTTGTTTATGTTTACACACGGCAATGGTTTTGGCAGTTGAGTAAATGTGCTTAATATGTAAGCCAATCAAGTTGTCATAGTAAACACACAAGTAGTGCAATAGAAAGTGCCGATGGTGATTGATTTAAGATGCCGCTTTGTTTTTAAATAACGTGGTTTTATTTAATTTTCAACTATGTATCTTTGTATTTATCTTGCTGATATAAATGCAGTGCTTTTCTATTTCGATCTATCTCCCCTATCTATATCAGATACCTAAAACAGTCATATTTGAACTGCATTCTTCCTTTCGGTATGTGGTTTACAGAATATCAAATGTTGTACCTTAGCGAACTTAAAGATTCCCGTTGAAGTCCTGTTGAAGGTTAGCTTAAAACGCATTTCTTACGCACGTCCATACCTATGCCAACGACCGAGAGTTTTATGAAGACCTACGTATTCACTTGACGTTTAAAAATTAACAACAAAACTATAAGACATATTGCTTTGTTAATGCAGTAGTAAACGCTTATAAATAAGCACGAAAGAATATTCTCGACCTTTATTCCGAATCGAATACAATTAACATAATATTATTTTATTAATTGAGAATTATCGATAAATATAATTATGTAATCATTCGAATTTTTAAACAAATCGAAACATTCTAAACTTTCACAAATATTTGAAGACATTTAACTTTTATAATTAATGGCCTTTTGATAACGGGAATGCGATATCACTTATAGTCTACAGCGTGTGCTATATAAAATAATAACAACCTAAACAAAAAAACATTAGCATCATCCATAGATTGGTTGCCTACGACCCATCATCAAACCACGTTTCAAATATTAGATTATGATTCGAATGATACATTGTGACAACGTATTGATCAACCATAAATCATACTTTTCTAGAATACCCGAATTTCTTTTCCCGTTGCAATAGCACATCGCTTTTTTTATTCTAGCGAAAAACATCTCAAGTGTCATGAACTGCAATGTAATAGTCTGATTAAGGGCATACTTGGCTTCTGTTACGTGGTCAGCTTTCATTGACGATATTTCAAAGCTTGCTACTTTGTTTTCTTTTTCCTTTATTACATATTATAAATACGGTATTCGTAACCATAGTTACGAAGGATTGTACGACGTCAGACGAACAATACCGAAATACTACGAACGCGATTCGACTGCGTGTGTCAAATGCCTGGTTGTGTGCGTGTAGTGTTTTGCCATTATTATTATTAATTGCAGCCTAATCTGTCCCACTGCAGGGCAAAGGCCTCCCTACCCTCTTTCACAACTCTCTCTTTCTTGAGCTACAACTTGCCAGTCTTTATTGTAAAGCTGCAAACCATTACTACATTAGGACCGTATTTATATAACAAGTTAAATAAAATATTAAATATATATAATGTTAGTTATAAAAAATGTAGTTCCATCTTAATGGAATACCTAGGAAAATTAAATTATACGGACACAGAAAAACTGCTAGAAGTCTTAAAATGATATTATGAATTATGAAAAGTAAATTTAAAGTTGTATATTACTTGCTAAACACATTTAATCGTAGATGTAGTTGACTGTAATTATTTGTATTAATAATGAGCTAGTATAAAATGAAATTGTCAAGTGATGTCCTGAAACACAGAGTTATCCTAGTTCAGGCAGGCTTAAACATAACCTTTCGAACTTCATTTATTTTGTATACACTATAAATTAACATAGTTAAGAATTAATTTTAATTTAAGCTTAAATTATTTAAAGCAGCTATGCTTTAATACTGTTGATGTAATTTGTATGATGTAGTTTAAGGATGTATCTTATTTTTTTCTGTTAATAAATATTATTATTATATTATTATTATTACTCCATCTGACTTTTGGTCTGCCGCGAGGTCGTTTCCGATTTGGGACCCACAAGGTGGTGATTTTAGCCTATGGATCATCCGACATGCGGCATGTCCAGCCCAGTCATACATATTTTAGTTTGCAGCTTTATGGCACACATCCACGATTTGTGTTTTGGAGCGCAGTGTGTTGTTTATTCGATCTACGCGTCTTATATTTAGGATACTGCGCTCGATAGCTCGCTGACAGACCCCGAGGCTGGACTTCTGATCTGTTGTCAAAGACCAGGTTTGAGTGCCGTATGTGAGAATGGGGACGATGCACATGTCCATAGTCGCCGTTATAAGGTCATAGGCAGGTTTCATTTTATGAGTTCTTTCATAGTCCTCCAAGCGTTTTCAGTCCGACGTGCGAGTTCCGCTTCTTGTCTCGCCTGAAAGGAGACTAATTGGCTTAAATAGATATACTCATGGACATATTCCACACTCTCGATGTAGATTTTGCGCTTTGTGCTATTTGTCATCGATTTGGTCTTTGACATATTCGTCTTCAGTCCAACCTCGAGGCTGGCTATGCATAGATCATCCAGTATTTGTCCCAACTCTAGAGCAGATGAAGAGAAAATCACAATGTCGTCTGCAAACTGGACGTTAGTTAGTCTCTTTTCTCCGATGAGAACGGCTTTCTCTTCCCAACCAGCTGCAATTTTCTGGACTACTTCCTCAAGTGTAGCAGTGGATAGCTTGGGGGACAACGGGTCACCCTGTTTGACCCCTTTTTCTATTTGACAGGATGATCCTATGTTCGTAAGCTTTATTGATGCTGAGCTATTGATGTATATTTGTTGTAGTAAATTAATGTAAATTTTTCATTTATTTAATGTATTTCTAATACATATTTCATAAAAATATTAGTATTCGCCACTCCTTCTTCATATAAACTTTAACTGTGCCAAATTTCATACTCCTCCGTGCGCGCAATTTTCGAATAAGGGGTACAAAGTTTTTGCTTCACGTATTAATATATAGATAACGTGCTTCTGAGTCAGATACAAATAGAACTGACTCTTTAAAGATTATGCCATTCTTTACCTAAATATAATTTGACTTTTGACCTCTGATTACATATATGTATATCCAAATTAACACACCGAAGTTATAACATTTTAATAGGTTAAACTTTTCAATTTAAAAACCGGCCTTTATCGATTTTAGTTCGTATATATTTTATTACGTACGATTATCATAACGATATGCTTAAATATGGGAAAACTATAAATACAAGAAATATTCGGTGTTTATGTCGAATTGGTAACATTAACCTTCTATTATAATTATATCTGAATTATGAACATGCAGTGATCATAATGGTCACCTAAATTCGAACAAGTTTTAGACGCGCTCTCTCTCAATAAACATAATGGGTGAGAGCTTTGGCTTTAACAAAAATGTTATATTTTAAGCTAAGAACCGTTGTCAGTGTGCTGTCAAGATGCGAGTAAGCCAGTGAAATACCAAACTCTTATATAAGCAAACAGTGTAATAGTAGTCACACTATCGAATATGTTGCGACGAGATTAGTATAGCCCTCAAGCAGCTTGAAAACTTGTCCTATCTTTAATTCATCTTTTTTCCTAGGGGCGGTAACGCGCAAGTGATACCTGTGATATTCGATTAAAGCGATTGTAGGCTACGGTTATTGTTTACCAAGCAGGTAAATAATATCAGCCCTGTATGATAATATATAATGAAGGGTTAGGCCATAGTCCATCGCGCTAGCCCAGTTGCGGGTTGGCAGACTTCACATATCTTCGAGATCATTATGGCGAACTCTCAGACATGCATGTTTCCTCATAACGTTTCTCTTCACTATTAAACCAAGCGTTAATTGACTAATTAATACACAGATAGCTTCGAAAAGTCAGAGATTCGCGCCTTGGGATTGAACCCAAGACCTCTTCGTTGCAGTCCAACGGTCTCCCATTAGGCTATCGCATCAATTATGTATTAATATAAACAGGTATAGCCCGTTCTAGATAGATTTTAAAAGTTAACCTATTGAGTCGCAGAGGCACACCAACGGCTAGAACTCCTTACAGTATACCAAACATAATGAAAAATCTTTTGTGACTTGACAGATTGCAGTAGAGTCATGTTTTGAAAGAAACTGCTATAAGCCATATAGTAGATTCATTTCAATGTATAAAATTCTCATAAACATAATACAATATTATGTTCATTGAAAAGAATTCGGCAACATGCGGTTTACAATTTTATAGTTGCCATACGAAATAATAACATAAATTTACATATATCTATTATTATATCATTTATGTCTTCTTTCAGAGCGCAGTGGTAATTTATGCGACTGCTGTGCATAAAGATTCGAATTTCTGTCAAGAAATTTTTAATAGCGGCAAGAAATTTGGAACTATGCCCGGTAAAATAACAATAGGCTCGTCCGCTTTTAGGTGAGACCTAAAACTATAACTAATGATATGTGAGTTTATTACACCTCTGCCTACCCTTTCAGAGATATAATAATAATAATATTCTATCACATACACACAACACCATCTAGCCCAAACTAAGCAGAGCTTGTACTATGGGTACTAGACAATGGATAAACATACATATATCCTTCTTTTTGTAAATACATACATATTATACATAGGCACACCCTGATCAAGACAACCATCCGTATCAATGCACACAAATGTTTGACTTGTGCGGGAATCGAATCCACGACCTCAGACGTGGCAGTCGGTTACACAAACCACTACGCCATCGAGGCCACCGGAATATAGGCGTGAGAACATGTATGCTATTTAATTAATTAGTGAATTTTCTCGAGACCATTGTTATAAAGCTTTGTGCGACCATCAATTGGTTTTTATTTTAATTTTATGGGCATCTCCCGTACTAGGAATGATTCCAGTAGCGCGTGGGACTTTAAAAACATTCAAACAACGAACACAAAGAACATTCAGACTCGGAACAACCATTTGAGGATCACACAAACTTTTGACACGTGTGGGATTCGAACCACTCGACGCAGTGGCACTGGCGAGGCGACCACCTCAACCATTTTGCCATCCGTGCAGAAACCTTCGGTTTCGAAATCACTGGTTGTCTATACTTAACTGTTATTAATATATCTGTAATTTTCTAGCAACTAAATCTTTGGTACCCCGGAGGCTCGCCCCTATTACGTAGAAGCTTAATAAGGCTAGAAAATGTGGGTGTAATACCCAAGGGTGTAACATGTCACCCAAAGGCTTAGGCATAGGCTTAACCCTTCAAGGATACTTAGACCCTATGTTCTATTTATGTTGTATGTGATAAAATATATGTATATGAAGGTTATAAAATATTATTTCAAACATAGTGCTACTTTATAAATTTTCTCGTTGTTCCTGTGGCGCAATTTGCAATTATGATTTCAGTCGTCACTTTCTGGGTTCGACTCCCAGATCAGGCAAAGTTGGGATTTTAGTTTGAAAATCCTAACTAATATTATTTTAGTTAATATATCCTAACTAATATTATAATTAATATGAATGTGAGTTTGTTTGTTATGCTGTCACGGCTTAACTACTCGACTGATTATTATGAAATTTCTCGTACACGAGGAAAAAAAAGCGTACATTTCATCCAGAAAAAGTACTTTTACCAACCTAACCTTCATTTATACGAGCAAAGCCACGGGAAAGACTAGTTCTTAATAGCATGAAGTCTTAATGCCTGGGTGACTAGACTTTAAATATAACTACCTAAATGTGGGTGGTATATTCTAAATAACCATCCAAGGACATTCAGACGTTAGCATTACTATGTAGGTTTTATTAAATTAGACCTTCGACATCGATGACCTAAAAGTGTGTAGGTCATGTATAAACACACTTAATAAGATAACGTATCACTGTAATAATAATCTCGTCGTATACTCACTGAATTCATTCATGAGATGTAATCGACACCAACCATTAGCGTAGCATAGTTTGTTAAGACCCGACAAAAACCATTCAGACATCCGCTTAAAAAATATTTAGGACACAACATGTTAATCCTTAGCTAAGCATAGACTTCCTTACATTCATAGTCTCACGCAAATATATCCTGACAAGGATAAGGAGATACAAAATTCTTTTACAACCAAATTCAGCCATTTATAGTTTTAAGTCCAACGAAATACGGACGAGTATATTTCCCGTATACTGGTCACAATTTCAGTCTCCACGCTGCTTCTGAAAATATTGTCGCAATTTTTTTTCCTGAATCATTCACTAATACGTTGTCCGATTTGGGAGCCAAACCCGAGATTTTATGCACAGATAGATTATATTCGGTATCGTTGCGCCACCAAGGTAGTCGGCCTAGATTTGTTGTCCAGAAATCGGAAATTCTTCAACTATTGCACGTCCAACAAAAACTCCGAACAAAAGTGCAATAAACTTAGCTAGAGAGTAAAAAAATATTAGTAGATTATTATATATATTATAATATCTTTAAATGCCGTTTCGATTGCCTTTCTTATACATGAGATTGTCTCTAGCTGGCGTTTATCTCCTAAGCATTATCCAAGACTAAATTAGCACAGCCGTGATTTTAAGCTTTATATAAGGTGGGCCGTTAGCTCTCCCCATCAGCAAAAGGCAATTAAATTTCATATACTAAACTATTTATTTGGTTGCAAATACATACTATATGAAAGTACTAGGAATAAATGCTTTGTTGCGACACACGCGGGGTCACACATTCACAAACATTCAACAACCGACACAAAGCACACCAAGAATCCACAACTATTTCTGAATACAAAAAAGTTCGTCCTGTGTTAAAATTGAACCCACAATAGTTGGCGCAGTGGTAATACGAGGCAACTAGTTAAACCACTAAGCCATTTGGGCTTTTCCCAAGAGCTTCCATATAGTAAAGAATATATTATGTTAAAAAGGCAATAAAAATTAAAAACGAATTTATAATAAAGACGATAAGCGGAATAACAATAACATGATAAACAGAAACGAGAATGACGTGGTCGTATCTAAATAGGTTATTTGTATATTACCAGACACTTGTCTGGCACTGATCTTGTTCGGAACTTGAGATGCATAAAACAGCTACCTAATTTTTATTTTCGGTGTATATTTGTGCAACTTTACTTTGTAAACCAAAAAATTGTGAAATTGACTGCTCTCTAAGGTGGTTGTTGATACATCAGAGTCTAGAATGTGCTTGCAGTTTCTTCGTATAAAGTACGAGTCCACTAAGGACTATTTACAAATTAGTTATCTAAAGGATACAGACTGGAGATTCAAAATATGATGAAAAAGTGTCGAATAATCCAATTCCAAATTATAAAATAACCCAATCCTTTAGGGAGTGAAATAGAGATCAAAAGTTTGTAGACTATTAAAGCTTTTATCGGCTCAATAGCTTAATTTGAAAGACTTTATTAATAGCTCATAATTATAATTTTTTTCATGCCATGTAGTATCCTGGGATTCTTACAGGTTTCTTGCAGGTTTCTTCTCATAGGCTCAATCTTTTGCCCGAACCTAGCGACTAACCTAAATGTAGCTTCAGTAACTTAGTAAACTCACAAATTTATTTATTATGACATTCATAGGTGTTACTTTGTGACCAAAATGAATAAATTATTTTTGACTTTTACTTACACGCAGGCAAAGTCGCGAGTATAAGTTATTTCCACATAGAACATTACATGAATGGTGAGTCTGCTAACAAAACCAGTGTGTTATCAAACGAGGTTCGTGGTGACATCACCTTCATTAGCCAAAAGGTTCTTATTCATTAAGAATATATACCTGCCTAGAGGCATGACCTATCGAATAGTGAATTATTTCCTCTCAAACTTGTCACAAAAACTAGCGCAGCTAATATTAAAATGTAGCTGCCATTTTTTATCCACCTTAATTTAAGCCCTAGCAAAATTATTTACAGCTGATCCACTTTATAGAAAACCTTAATGCCTTGTAATAGAGTTCAAAATTAACAAGAAAATACATTTTATATGATTCTGGATTGAGCAAAGTCTTGACAGGGTCGAAGTAGGAGGCCAAATATAGGTTTGATCTTAATGGGTATTTTTATACCCTGGTAAATTGAAGTATTAAAAGCGTGGTTTCTTTGAATCAGAAAAATATCCATGTCAATGATATCTCAGAGTATAGTTAGGTATAAGCAAAAAGCAATTTAAAAAAAATATCTCGTTAGTCTTGTGACTCATGACGTTAGTTTGCACATTTGCTAAGTGATATTTAGGTCTTGGTTTGATTCTTAGCTCGTGCAGCAGAATTTGAATTTTCTATTAGCAAATTTGCTGTAGTGCCGCGGAGGCTAGCAATAATTGCCTTATTGCGTTAAAGGCTATAGTTGTATAAATACTATCTGAAAAATTCGAGAACATAACTAACTAACATGATAGGACTTAGTTACTATTTATGCATATATGTATGTATTAGTAGTATAATTTCAATTTACTTAAGAACATTATGCAGTTTAAAGAGTAAATTCACATGTATTATTTAAAATTAGTTTATTTTCGAATGATTTTACAAATACTAATACATCCACATTTCGCGCCGAGTCTATTGCAGTCTAACGTGAAAAGTTTTGGATTCTTTGATGCTTTTCACAACAAAATAACATTGAAGTTGCGAAATTGAATTGTTTCATGTGTTACATATGCAAACCTATGTGAAACGCTTATTGCCTATTGCCTTGTCGTTATGTAGTTAAATTATATATTTGCCAGGTAAAACCTTTCTTACTTTTGTGTGTTCTACTTGACTTAAGATATTATGCAAAGATTACAACAGTCCCCTAGATAAGTGGCAACCTCGTACAAGTCCAGTCTACACTCGTTACAGGCAGATTACACCCGACACCGCAGCTTAGCATATAATCCTATGAAATACAAATCTTGAAGAAGGTCAGACACATGAATTATTTGTCTCTTGACGCTGAATAAAATTTCATTTACGTTTCGTATTCATTTTATTTTTGTTCTCTAGTAAAGTGTGTAATCCGATGATGACATCTAGTGTTTATTTCAAAGTATGCAATAACTGAGTGGTGTGTATCATTGAAGTTTCGTTGCCAAAAGTATTATGTTTAAGGAACGTTTATAAGAAAGTGTATATGAGGATTGTAGTCGATTGTTAGAAACTATGTCATTGAAATTAATGTTGCGAAGTAATGGCGTTCATGTTCAATGCGATTCATTGCCGAGACGCGTCTTGAAATGAGGCTACTGGTATTGAAATAGTACTTTAAGTGTACCTACGCTTTTCGAACAAAAAGCGGAGATGCTTTTTAAGCAATTTTTGTTTGAGAGAAAAGCGTTTGTTTGAATAACCAGAAATTTTGTTTTGATTATATTTTTTTTGTCATAGCTGCTATCTATTTTTATACTGTCTTGACTACTTAATGATGGATAGATTGCTTTTCGATTACTATAATTTTCTTATGGTCTCTTAGCGGGCTCGCTTAAAATATTTAAAGATCTAAACATGTCAGGGATATGAAAGATATACAGTGACAAGCATATTATATTTTATTAGCTTTGTGAAATTTCGTAAACGATGAAATCGCAAGCCGGCATAAAAAATTCAATGTGTTAATCAAGAACTTAATTTATCTGTGTACCAGGCTTCATCTATATTCTTTCAACGGTTTACACATGATTGAGCATCAACCATGCAAATATTTTTATAAATTTTGTCATTTATTATATATTTTACATGACGAAGGCAGATTTTTAAATTATTTAAGATCAGGTGGTGAAAACCCCATTAAACTTTATGATATCAAATACAATTTTAAATTATATATAAAAACATAAACATGTTTACATGGCAATTAAATTATTATAAATAAATCAACTTCGTTTTATCAACTTAATGTTTATCTAAGCAATTATGTTTATTATTGTTTCCGCTGCGATTGTGTATTAAACATAGTTAAACAGCTCATTACAATAACTATTATAGCAGTTATCGAACTGTTATTGCCACATAATTATGTACCTATTTGCTGCACTGCAGATTCTGTTATGTTCAACTAAATACCCAAGCCACGGTATACCATACGAGTATATACAGCCTGTAAAATATAACGAACACTAAAATCTACCAGATCCCATAACGTTAGATGTACTGTTTCACTGGTGTAGTCACTATTTAAACCACTGCACCGTATCTGGTGCCACGGCAAGCAGGTCAAACCGTTATTATACCGTCTGCCAAGAACAGTCTCAGACTCATTGGTGCTACTGAGACTTTCTTGACAGAGAAATGCAATAGCAATATCCTCGATTCCAGAATTTAAACCCGACACCTCATGCATAGCAGTCACATTCACCACCACTACACCACAGAAACAGTCTGATCTCTATAAGTAAAGTCTGATTTCTGTACTTAGATAAGTACAAGAACTGTACGTATTTGTTTGTAAACATAACTTTACTAAAGAAAGATTGTACAATTGAAGGTTAGATATGGAACGCGTAGGTATAAACCTGAGATCGTAAGATTAAACTATACCGTAACCTAGACGACACGTAATATGATGTATCATTCGTATAAATATGCATTTTGTATAGACCGCGTGTGAATATTTGCTTGGGTCATGTCCACTAAGTAAGTTTGCATCTATTCCTAGTATACGTTAGTACTAACATGCATTGCACTTTAACTTAGTATGTCGATATAAACCGACATTCAACGCAGTCTGTATATTAGAGATGTTTATATAATCTTCACAGTATAATGAAAATGCCCATATTGATTAGGTCTATCGGCATGCTAAAAATAAAGGATAATATACATATACGTAAAGCATCTATGGAAAAGTTTGACGCGTAATACAACGAAAGCTATTGTACGCTGACCCAAAGAAAATCTGGTGACCGTTATATACATTGAAGATAATTTTGATTGCCTCGGCAGTGCAGTGGGTGCGTCTGCCGAGCATCAGGTTTTGAGTTCGATACCTGAGTTTGGCTAACTGTTATTGGATTTTTATATTAAAACGTAGATGTTTTTAAGTCACATGTTGTTATATGTGACTTTAAAACATCTATCAACATGTGACTTAAATCATAGATTGCGAAATATACATGTATTACACCTCTGTGTGCTTACTTCTTCGGGAAAATAGGCGTGAGGCTATGTATGAATGAATGTTCAGTTCGATTATTGTTTTTTTGTATTGTTTATAAGACCTACACACTAGAGTAGAAAGTATAGGGACTTAGCATTGTATTTAGAGACTTTATACACTTACAATCAACAAATACAATAGACTCAAGCTCAGAACAATAATTTGTGAATTATACAAATTATTGTTACATGAAAGATTAGCAACCACAATACTCATCATAACTACTAGATTTGATAATGAGTCAATCCTCATGGTGAATATCTGTAAATGATAAAGGCACTATAACAGTCACTATAAGCCTGGTAATTTTAAGCGCTACAATAACAACTCTTTTTTTTATATGATATAAGCGGCAAACTAACAGACGGATCGCCTGATGGTGAGCGATTACCGCTGCCCATGGACACCCGCTACACCAGAGGAGTTACAAGTGCGTTGCTGGCCTTTTAAAAAGGAGTATGCCCTTTTCTTGAAGGTTTGAAGGTCGTATTGGTCCGGAAATACATCAATTTAGGTTGCAACAAACTTTATAAGCTTTTGAGTTCTAGTTAAATAATCTGTCGGGACGCGTAGGTTACATATATCTTAACACTTTATTTAAAGATACTGTGTGTGACTCGCATTTAAAACTACACATGAGCGGTGGAATGGCTATAGTTATACTACCGGACTGTTACTACTCTGTTGTAATATGTTATCTGGGAGTGGTCTCTCTGAATCATCTATTCAAAGTGAGAGGCCAGCGAAATATACTAACGTTTTATTTGTTTAGAGTTCCGTACCAAAGGTAAAGTAACAATGGAATCGGTATAAGATCATTTTATTGTATATTGGTCTGTTTTCGTGATAACAATTTGAAACTAATATTATATTTGCTTAGTATTTTAGTTAGATTCAAAAATTTCATCAATGGTAATAAATCGTGTACCATAATGGATGCTTAATAAAAGATTATGAGGTGGAATGCATTTACGCATCCCTCTCCGTGAGCACAGGGGAGCGAAGAGTGTATCGTGTGTCGGACTCACCTGGGAAAGATGGCAAGTCCCGGATCCTAATGACTAAACCTACCACGGTGTACCTAGTCCTGCCTTAAATGGTGGAAATTGAGCCGATCCTCAAATATAGCTATAATGGGAAACATAAGGTATTATTGTTATAGCACGCCGAAAGTAAAATAATAATTAATATTACCTTTCCTAAGCTCCTTTGGAATCTCCTAGTTTATAGATATTCGCTAGTGGTTTCTTGCACAATGCTATATTTGTATTCGTATTGATAACAGCAATAAACCTGCAGACCTCAAGGCAAGGCTTCTAAAGACTGTCGTTACCAATTATTATATAAACTGGAACAACTTCTTATAAAAACCCGGCCTAAGATTAGTAATACTGTTACTACGTTCCACTCGGCATGTAAAATTCCGGAGGCTCACATAATTTCATTTTCATTCCTTTTCTTTCAACCCATATTTAATTTCTTAGGCGGAACTTATTCTTGTACACCTTTGCTGTATTAAATAAACTCTATATTATGAACCTAAGTCGGGTTGTTAGCCTTTTATTTAAAGTATACGTTATCAATTATGATTGGAAAAGCCTTAAAACCTATTGCCGTTAGTTCAGTTGAATCTAAAACACAGACAGTACGCATGTACGTATTTTAATTACGAACTTTTAGATCATCAATGCAAACAGTTTTGCTATCAACGTTTGTTTAATGTAAGAATGTATTTCTTAATGCTAGACAATATGTTAGTAGTGATCTTATGATTTATAATAATAAATATACTGGAAATAGTTGATAGACTATTGGCGATCGATTGGATACCACGCAGGGGTCTTGAGATCAATCCCAAAGCACGCATCGTCCCCAGAATTGGGACAATTTATATAAAAGTTCGATATTCATTGAAATTAAACTACTATATACGGATTTTATCGCGTTGTTTATTTGACACTTTATTACAGAATTTTGAAAACTGTTACACTATACTACTAATAAACTTTACTAACTTTTAACCTAATAAAATTATTATTAAAACTATTAAAACTATTTAGATTTAATTTAATTTTACACTTTCCCCGACGTTTCGGTTGCTTTTCAGCAGCCATGGTCACGGGGAGATGGCATGGCATGGTCAAATAAACAACGCGATAAAATCCGTATATAGCAGTTTAATTTCAATGAATAATATTCGCGTAAATAGAAGATAATATAAAGTTCGATATTATTATACTATTAAGTAAAAAATATCTACAAAACGATATAGGTAATGATATTAGTTGGTCTTAACGACCTCATGACAAAACATATAACTTTTAACGTAAAACTGTGACAATTTTTTTTATCTGTCTCTTCACTCAATATATTCAATTGTTGATAATTAATAACTTATAAGTGTCGTAGAGATTCGTTTAAAGGTTAAACGCATCCAAAGATGGCCAACGGCACGGTGGCCATCTTTGGATGCGCCGAACCCTAAAACCAATCTCTTGCTTCGTTTACTCTATACACAATAGAATTTTATCATTACATCGAATATATATTTTTGTTGTTTGGTCGGTAATCTTGACTATTTATCAAAATATAATGAATTAAGCTCCATATACCATAGCATACCTAAAATAAATTACATATTAGATTATTTTTTTGCGTGTCTTTATTCCTCTTAGCAAGTAATGGGCACTTGACCAGTGATATAAAACAATTAATATGACACCAGCGTTTATACGAGTTCCCGACTTTGATGTTTCTTTTTAAAGTAACCTCCTGCAGCAGTCCTGTCGCAGTGTGCAAGATCTTTGCATATCCAAAATTTCCTTAGGTTCAGCAGTTTTATCGTGAAAATGCGTCAAACAGAGAAAGAAAGCTTTCGTGTTTATCATAGTATTGTGAGTGGCTGCAAGTAATTGTAATAAAAACACTTAGATTTACGTCATTTAAGTTTTATTTATATGAAGTGGGCTCAAATTTTCAATTTACTGCACGGATGGTGGTTAGTGGTTTAAGTGGTCGCCTGGCCACCGCGCCGCATATGTGTTCCACAAATGGTTGTTCTGAGTCTGGGAGTTCTTTGTGTCCGTTGTTTAAATGTTAGTAAAGTCACCCGCGACAGAGGAATTAGTGTGGTTATTTAGTATATATAGTGTATATATATATAGTGTATATATAGTGCGGTTATTTTATTTTAAAAAAAAAACCTCAAACGGACAAAGCTTTGATTAGTTATAATATCACTACCTGAACATTCTGAGATATTCATGTTTAATGCTATGTCTAATAAGTATTACATCAAGTAATAAAAAATCTGTCTACTAACATATTCCCGCATATAAACATAGTAAAGGTTAACAGGGTTATAATAATAAAACAAACAACATGCACTAATGAATTATTAGTATAAAGATTATAAAACTTTCAAAAGTCAGTGCTACAGGACTGACTCCCTCAGTGGTTCAGTAGTAGTGTATGCGTCTGCTGTGGAAGACGTCCCAGGTTAATTTTCCCGGGTCGAGCGCCTGACCCGGGAATTGTTAGGGTTTGTTGTCGAGAATTTCTCCATAGCAGTATGAAGTATGGCACTTTGTACGGTTAACGGTAATAGACCCGCTCCTTGTTACGTGGGACTACATATTGTGACTTATGACAAATACATATTTTTTTACCCATTCAGATATAGGCGTGCGACTGTGCATGTATGATGTATAGACAACAGGTGTTCACTCCCAAAAATGGCATAACAATTGTGTGTCATTGTATTATTTCGTAGGTGACCTTTTAAACAAAGTACTGTTAAGTTTTTAAGTTTCGAACTTTGGAAGTTCTTATCTACAATAATAAATGTTCTTTTTAATTTTTGCTTTAGTTTCATGATAAATGGCCTGTGATAGTATAGTGACATTGACTAATATTTTATTGTTCATTTGGTTTACAAATAAGGTATTTTGAGCATTGAGTTAGGGACTTGTTCTATGACAAAAAAGACGTAACCTTACAATAAGGCATTTTATTGTCATTGATATCTTGTTTTGTAGTTATTATTATTACATAATCAAATAGCCGACACAGAACTGTCTCAGAAGTCAACTTTTCAATTAAATTTATGAAGTCAATATTTTAAATAATTTTATAATTTCATCAAAAGTATTAGGTACTATTAGTAATCAGGGAAGTAGGTACTATGTGCTTGATGACTATCTATGGTTTGCGGTAGGCAGCAGCTTGGTTAAGTTTTTTACGAAGTAAACGCTTCTGTGATGCCAAGATAACAAAGCCGAGCTTATGAGTGACCGTTACCGCTTACCATCAGCAATAGAATAAAATAACGCAGTATTTGAAGTAAACTGTGAAAAAAGAACTTTTGGTGCCTAGGCCCGCCGCTGTCTAGGTATATTTATTTTCATTTATCTGTAGCATTCCAGCCATTCACAGATTAATAAATACTAGCGGTCGCCTAGTGGTCAAAATTCGACCAAAATTCCTAAGCTTGCTAGTTTGTTTTCTTTACTACATATACATAAGCGCTACATCGCATTCGTAATAACCATAGTTATTACGAAAGTGATTCGACTGCGTATGTCAAATGCATGGTTGTGTGCGAGTAGTGTTTTTTCATTAATTTAATGTATTTCTAATGCATATTTTATAAAAATATTAGGATTCGCCCCTCCTTCTTTAACTGTGCCAAATTTCATACTCCGTCCGCGCAATTTTCGTAAAATGGGGTACAAAGTTTTTGCTTCACGTATTAATATATAGAAGAAGAAAATTTGAGAACGTTACGCAATGAGAAAACATACAACATTACCTCACTTCACAAATCACGTCACTCATTCATTAGTAACGTTATCTCCTATAAATATTATAATTACTTATATCACGTAAACCTTCTTCATTAATTATACGTTAGATTGTGTTTGTAGATATAATAACAGCTTATAACTATGGTGATAGCATAGCAAGTTTAATAGATCTTAATGCTTTGACATAAGGTTCATATTTGTCGATATTTTCCTTGATCGCTTAAACTGGTGATCATAAACTATGACGAACTTTTATTGACACGGTTTGTAATTAATTGTTAGTACGGCACTGTTCCGCATTTAATTTTAATACTTGAACTTTGTTTATACAACTGGTTTAAAAATAAATAACCGGTGTATTTATTACTTATGCATTTATAAAGAATTTCCTTAGGGTGTGTCTTTGTCCTTGTGAACTACAGATTCCATCCATTTCCGTCAGAATAAACATGATTTAGATTATAAATTAACCCTACGCTTTTTTAATATTTTTTTTATTTCTTTACGACCATCAGTTCTACTATAAGACATTTTAAGGTTATCCATTAATTACCGGACACTCTGTATATACGCCTTTATGAAAATGACAGTTCCTTGGTTGCGCAGCGGTAATGAAAACGATGAGAGAAAATGAAAAATGAGCAGCAGATAAAGCCAGCATATCTTTAGATTTGCAGCATACTATTGCATCCCGGAGCTAAGAAGTTGGTAGTCTTTCACATCCACGTGCCGCAGAGAGTATGTAAAGCCATTAGACCTGCGTTCTGATTTTCATATTGCCGGTTGTATCAGATTTCCATCCCATCGAACTATAAGTTTAAGGGAGTGCACCTGCGTTTGCGCACATTGTGCACTATAATACCTAAAGCGCGGATGACCAGTCTCCTTAAAAATTACCCACTGTCACCGAAATTCAGTCTGAATGACACTAAACAACAGCTTTTTTGAAATAACAGTGTAGTCATGATTGTGTTAAGTAACCACTATAATAAGTTTCTGTTTACATGTCAATTCGTAATACTATTGTTTCAATACGAAAGTAAACACGAAAATCATCAGCTTTGTTAACATTGACTTCACACATGGGTGAAAATTTTGACATTGTCATGTAAGATTGATGTTGTAACTTTATCATGAAATCTAGAAATACACATGCTTACGTCAGTAATACCGTACCGTAATAATAAATAATGTAAGTACCGGGAAACTTATTATCATTTATAATTAAAAGGTAGTTCTTAATGGGCATTATTTTTAATGCAATATGTTGCAGTATACTGGCAAGCAATAGGAGCCATATTATGGAATTCACATCGGTATATCGTATATCTAAACAATTATATCTAGAATAGCCGAGACATCTAAATGTTTTTGAGGTGGCCAAGCTATGGTTGAAAACATTGCAACTAAGAAAAATGAATTAGAAGCTACGTTAAATTAATTTGATAGTTTGTTATAACAACGGCATAACTTACGTTGCTAACCCTTAGGTAGACCTAAAGGCCTATCGATGACATGAGCAGAAAAAAAATTGTGATAGGTTTATGGCGATTTAAAAAAGAGGCCGTTAGTTTCTTGTAGGTTTTTCTCATAGGCTCAACCGTTTACCTGAACCTATCAACTAACATAATTGTAAATTCAGTAAATTTAGTTAACTCACCCTTTGACGTTTATAAGTGTTACTTTGTGACCTCAATGAATATATTATTTTTGACTTTGACTTTCTGATGCTGCAGAACTCTTAACTATGGGCGTAATAATAGTAACACAATTTCTGCTTCTCTCCCGGTGTAGCAAAGCATAATTTTATTACTCTTATGCCCATTCTCTTTCAGATAGTTTTAACTTTTACCTCATTGGTCGAGCTAGCTCATTCGTACCGTAACCAAAGAAATGACAACACAAATTACTCCAACTTGTACCAAGCAATCATTCCAAAACGCTCAATATAGAAATTCCTAGAATATAGACTTGTTAATGAAATTTCATATTTGCTTATCCTAAAAGTTGTTTATTCTTACATAAAGATAGTTTATTTAAAAGCACATCAAAATAATGCATATGCAATACAATATTAAGACAAATGACCTTAAATATATTAGTGCTCTTTAAACCAGTCTTTCAACATATTTTCTGGTACCGGTTACCATCGCAAAAATAGTTAAAGCCAATAATGTATTAATAACATAAATAGTGATTAATATACAGTGAAACTCAGTCAAGGTCGCGAGTATGTTTCCATAGTAAAAAAAAATATTTTGTATGGTTACATACATACGCCTATACTTACGAATAGGTAGGCAGACATGTGTTGCAACTACATTTCGCGAGCTATATAGTTTGAGCTGTCACGTAGTAGCTAGTTTTGTCGTCTTTGGAACGCGGTTTCAGACTCCGTGCTAGTACTGAGGGTTTCTTGACAGAAAACCTTTATGGCAGTACCTGTACTAGGAAATGAACTCCAGACCTCATGCATAGCAGTCAAATTTACTACTACTGTATCACACAAGCAGTCACGATTTGTGTTTCGGTGAAAATATATTACGTTCAAACATACGTATATAATTATAATATATTTTATTTGTAACAATTGACTTTCATATTTTGCAAAATATCTATATATCTCTCGTCTGTTAGAAATTCATTCACGATTAAAAAGGATTTTGCTTTATGTAAAAAGCGCGTACCAGCATACCAATGGTTAATATTTGTGTTAGCGTATAGAATGTAATGTTAATTCAATTCTATCGTTGAAAAATGTGCAGCTATGCTCGAATAGTTTCTAATACGATTCAGAAGATGGCGCTAATGTCGGCCATAGACACTTAAAAAGAAAAGTTATGTATGGATAGTTTCGTACGTGACACTAGAGGAAAAATCGCTAAACTCCAATGCCAGTCCAAGCTTCACGGATGACATTTATTCTTGTTCTATTAATTTAAGGATTAATGTTCCATTGTTTTTTGACCTCTTTGCCAGCGTTAGGAACCTGAAGCTCAGACACGACGATTTTGCCGGTTAGTTGACGAGTTTACTTTTGATAGTAGATTAGTTGTCTAGTTTCTTTAGCAAGTATATCTTATTCACAAAATTGCGAGGAAATGTACCCAGACCGCAAGAATTTTCATTACGCTATACAGGAAATTGTGTAAATATTTTTACAAGCTGCATATTTTAGTTATCTATTACGGTAGCGAACGGAGTCAGAGCATCTGTTTTGGACTTTATAGCTTGCAAAATCTAGTCCAGGTCACACCTAAAGCTATTTTATAGTGTTTAATATTACATTTATTTATTTTGTTAACCAAATCTGTTTACTGTCTATCAGCGTTTTATGTTAGATCCTTAAAAAGTGTTTAATGGGATGTATACAGTACCTTTATTTTGTTTATTGTGCTACTTATTTATAATATTATTTTATATACATTTTTATAGTCGGTTTGGTTGTGCAGCAGTAAAATATATATTTTTTAAAGGAACAACTGTCGCACTAGGAATTTGTTTCACATTTCTGTGTTGCAGGGGACTTTACAAACATTCAAATAACGGACACAAAGAACACCCAGATTCAGAACAACCATTTGTGGATCACACAAAGATTTGCCCCATGTAGGATTCGAACCCACAACACTCAGCGCAGTGGCAGTGGCGAGACGATTACTTAAACCACTACGCCATCCGTGCAGATGCGATATCGGACTTGCATTATTCTAATACCAAAGACATACCCATACCAAAGACATTATATTGTTATAAAACGTGATACCACGTGACCTTAAGGTCAGAGGTCAAAGGTCATAGTAATTTTGGAGTATATCGACTATGCTGAGTCGAATGGCGTTGACCGCGAGTCTCTAGCTCCTACGGTTCTTGAGTTGAAAGTTGCATAACAGACAGACGGCCGGACGGACGGACAAAGCTGTTGTATAAGAGTTTTTTTGAACTCTAAAAACACCAGTTCTGTTATAGGCCTAGCTTTCTGGAATAAATATTGTTCGTAGTGTTTAATTATAATAATAGTCACAATATAACCAACGTAATTAAGCTTAGCTGCTTAAGCAAATGAAGTTGAAACCAATTGGGATCAGGTAATTATAGTTTGTCACGATCTCACAGAGATTATTACGTTCTAGCTTTATTGCATTACAGTTAACTCATAGATTAATGACCAAGATAAGGCATAAAATTGTAGGCCAATGTATGTATGTATATTGGTAATTATTATAGGTGCACTTATAAGGGCTCAATCAAAATTACATATTTCATATTATAATAACAATAATATCAACCCTGTATCAAACTGGCCCACTAGTAGTAGGGCACGTGCCTCATTTCAGGATGAGAAGGGTGTAAGTTTCCGCTTGGCAGACTTCACATATCTCAGAGAACATTATGGAGAACTTCCAAACATGCAGGAATCCTCACGTTATTTGCCTTTACTGCATTGCATGTATATGTATATTACGTCTAAAAAAAATAATAATCATGCACAGCAAAACCAATTACCAAACTATAGTCTGGTAGTAAATACTGAGTCGAACCTATTAGAAACGAATTCTTTTATATGATTATAGACACTTAAAAAAGGATATACTAAAGTTGTAACTTGAAATCATTGTTATGTGTGACCTTTGAAAGACATTCGGCATCGTAACTAACAATATATGAACGAAAATTCGTGCGAGTGGTATTATATGTAAAATATATCAGTTGTATCCCAAGCCACTAAACTGCGAAAAGTTAAGATATACAAAAAAATATTACATATTGTTAGCTTTTTTTTTACTTGGGTGAATGCATTGATGCTTACTTCTCCACGTTATGTCGGGCTCACCAGGGAAATGATACCCCGGTAATACCGACTGAACCTACCACGGTGTTCCTCGACATAACCATAGATGGCGAGGCCGCGCGAATCGCTTTCACGTGCAATCGGGACTCCGCCGTGGTTTCGGCCCCCCGTGTAAAACGGCAGGCCACTACATAAGACACTTCCTCTACTGTCCCCTTGTGAGTGAACAAAAACACGACTCAGAGGCACGTGTGGGAACACGCACGCCGCTTTTCGGACCTGGTGCTGATCGGGTGGTGAGCAGGCCCACGCAGCCCACCACCCCAGGGCAAACCTCAGGGTGGCTGGAGGTCATCTCGCGCCCTCCGGCGCCCGGTTTTGCGGTTGGGGAGAGGGTTTAAGCGCTCTCTCTCCCGCTCCGCCCCTCCTTGATGGAAATTACTTCCTCACAAAGGGAGGCGACGGTGTTCCACGATCTGCCACTCCGGACCATAGACTGAACCATGGCCGGAATTATATTGTTTAATCCAACCAATTAGGGCCAACAGTTTAACGTTTAATACGTTAAGAGAAAACTTAGTAATTTTTTTAGGATATTACGCGTGTAGGATTTTACTATTAGGCATAATAAATATTTATGAAGTTTAGCAGTAAGTTAAAATTAAAAAAATTATCTAGTATAAATATGAAAGCAACATGTTATTTTATAAATAATTAAATATATATTAGTGTATGTTCTCAAACAATAAAATCACATTATTGTGTAACAAATTAGTTTTATCAGATAGCTTCGTTAATACAAAAGTGACTTAAAAAGAACACTAACATAATACTGTCAAACTGTGCTTGAGGATATGATACAAATTAATTATTGTGCAACAACAGTAGCCTAGTAGGCAACCGTTGGACTGCCACGCAGAGGCCTCGAGTTCCAATCCAAGGCAAGAAAAGTCAAAATGTGCGCACGCATTCTGACTTTTCGAATGTATGTGCGTATCAATTCGTTAATTATCGCTCGCTTTATCTATAGAACCTGCATGTTTGATAGTGTTCCATAATGTTTCCGAAGAAATGTGAAGTCTACCAATCCGCACTGGGCGAGCGTGCGCAACTCTTCGCACACTGAGAAACGCGTATATCCAACAGTGAGACAGTTTAATACCTGTATTAAACTTCTTACTATAATTAATTATAGTAGATGCGTCATACTGTCTACTGTAATTCGTATGATACTTTAATTAACCGCAATAAAATAAATTATCCCAACTCACATAATCACAGGTTAACAAATTTTCCTTATTTATTTTCCTTAGCACCTAGAATAACATGATAATAAGTAATTTATAAAAGATGTTTGTAGTTTGATTTTTGTGTAGTAGAGCCTCGCTGATTTCAGCATGAATGGGCCGGCTCGACCGGGGAAGGACTACCCTTTCACAGAATATCGATGTAAAATAGCAGTATTCCTACTGTTGTGTTTCGTTCGGTGAGTGAGAGTGCCGGAGGCCCAATCACCCTCTTTCCCCCTTCCCGCTCCTTCTTCTTCCCACTTCCTTTTATTCCTAAAGGGTCGGCAACGCGCAAGTGATGCCTCCGGTGTTGCAGGCGTCTTTAGGCTACGGTGACCACTTATTATCGGGTGTGCCGTATGCTTGTTTGCCACCTTAGTATTATAAATACAAAAAAATTTTAGTCAAGAATAACATGAATCGTGGTATCAACACGATAAAACATCTATCTAGCATACTAATAGTAACAAACAAGCCAATAACTATGCATTTATTCAAAGAGGAACACTACATATATCTATTAAATAATACCTATTATATAGTTACAAGAGAATTTGGCGCCACTGGCTCCTATACGAATACGTTAAGCAAATGCCAAAAATAATATATCAAATCAGGAAAATCCCGATATATTGCCAGTTGACACAAATGATCACAGTGAATTCGCAACATATCAGATTAATCTTGGATCTGCGCCAAGTTTTCAATAATGCAAAAAAATATTCTATGTGTTTTATTTAATTTCCAGTCGGCGTAACTATATGTATGTGTCATCATAGAAATATTGTACGATGGAAGTGATGTGGTTTTGTATGTCCAGTGTTCATAGAAAAACAGAGTAACTATATGGCACAAGCTCATTAATTCTGACTAATCTAGAAGCTTATGAAATCTAGTTAGGATCGTGTCGTATAACTTGATAAATGACGATGATGAATCACTTGTGTGTAATAAATCATGATTATTAGTTCTATAATAATATGCACTCCTTAGCTACCTAAAAATTTAAATAAATATGTTTGTAGACTGACTACACGGATGGGCTAGTTGTCTAAGGGGTCTTTAGTAAAAATTACTGCGCCTAGGTATACCTACCTGTCCTAGGCGCAGTAATATTGGCGAGGTATTGGTACCAATAGTTATTCCAGGACTGAATGGTTTTGGTCTGTTTGTAAAGTCTTCTGCGAGACAAAGATAATACCTAATGCGGGAGTTGTCTTTTTAAAACAGAATTCTGTATTCATAGCGTTCTAAAATCATTTTTTTAATGATTTGATCAGTACGGTAGATACTAACAAAAATATTTTATACTATTCTATTTTTAGATGCTGTTAAATTAGTGATAATGTGACGATCTGTATGATGTCATAGCGATGTTGAGCGATAGAAGATGTTGTTAAACAAATTTATAAATGTATAGTAAATGGTTTTGTTTTGTAGAATAATATTAAGCGAAGCAAGAAATTACCTAAGGAACATTTAATACGAATGTACCTACCTAATAGTAATTTTTAGAGTGGAAGAACTCATCGTTTATTATTAGTTGACGTCAAAATGTACTAGAACGAGTCCTCTTCTTAGCTAGGTTACTAAATCTGAGAAGTTTTGTAAAATAGTGAAAATGCACAAAAGCAAGTGCTTAATTTTATTACCTACTTTTTTAAAGGTTAGTTTAAATTTGTTCCTCAGACAATGCATACATAAAGAATAAATAAACATTATTATTTTTATCCTAACCAATATAATAAATGCGAATGTGAATTTGTTAATTTGTTTGTTTTAACAACTCGACCGATCATCATGAAATTTCGCATATACGTTTTCAGGGGAACAGAAAATGATATAGGGTCCCTTTCATCCAGAAAAAAGTACTGATACTTACATAACGTTACCTCTAATCTAGTATAATATAATAGAACAATTATCATAAGTTCATATAGTAACTTACAATTTTAGATTCTAGTACTCCAGTCCTTTTTGCGTTATGACGCGACACGTGGATGGTAGTAAATTGAAATCTTTAGTCTTTTACTTTTTGGCTAACGGACGTAAGTTGTCATACCATCGCCCCAACGTCAATATACCTTTCATAACCTCCGAAGCTAACTTGTATAATAAAACGTCTTCTAAGCTCTTATTTAGAGGACCGATCAACCGTTCTAATCTCGAATGTAATCGAGATCGGATTTAGATCGAATAAGCCCAGCATTACCGTACACAACGCACGGTGCTTTTACCTCTTGTACTTTACCTTCGCGAATTCATTTCGACCTTCCTATATAAGCCTTACTTTGTTCCGAATCCAATTTCAGAAATAGCCTTCAGAGGGGTCGGTATAAATGTTAAATTTATTCTCTAAAGTGAGAATTCACAATCGAGACTAAAATTCCAGTTTAATGAAATAAGGTGGAAAAGGGTGAACCCGACATGATCAGAATAGTTATAGCATGATTTTTGCTAAAACTAATATAGTTTCTAAAAAATATTCGAATGAAACTACTAGGTACAAAAATAATAATATAATAATAATAATAATATTCTACCACATCCACACAACACCATCTAGCCCAAACTAAGCAGAGCTTGTACTATGGGTACTAGACAATGGATAAACATACATATATACTTTTTTTTTTGTAAATACATACATATTATACATAGAAACACCCAGACCAAGACAAACATCCATGTTCATGCACACAAATGTTTGACTTGTGCGGGAATCGAACCCGCGACCTCAGGCGTGGCAGTCGGTTACACTAACCACTACGCCGTAGAGGCCGACTAAATAATAAGTTGATGCCGAATGTATAAATGTTGCTTAATCTCTCTGGTCTATCTGGTCACCGATGTGTTGCTGCAACTCAATAGGTTAATACAAGTAAAACGATTTAATAATTGAATTACAAGAATTCTATAAAGTATCCTATGCAATACTCGGAATCATAGACGACATAATTACATTCTTTTGATTTGAATTTCTTCCTTATCTTTAGAAATATTATAAATGCGAAAATGTGTTTGTTGGTTTTCCTTCTCACATGTGGTAAAAGAGCGACGTATAGATGTGATTTTCTGCGAAGCGGTAGTTTACGGATCAAGAACATATGCCCAAAATGACTAAATAAAAAAAAATAATGATGTATATATAAGTATATTTTCCCTCTACGAACAAAATTTTAATCTTAATGATCTGGATTATACTGATTATTGACTTCGACCGTCAAAAGTAACTTATACGACCTATATATTATTTCAGGTTTCAATTTTGTCTACTAATACAATGCATTCATATAATAAATCGTAAAAAGAAAAATACAATCACGCAATGTGTAATTTTCAACCCAAGAAATATATTATAATGACCTAAATTAACATACCAAAATCGCAAAACTGGAACTAAAAAGAAACGTGATAAGTTTGACAGCATAATTTGCAAGGAAGGCTTCACTAACAAGCTAAGAGTTATTTATAACAAGAAACCTGGACTTCGGTTTGATTGATGACTCACTGAATGCAGAAACAGTTGGCATCGTTTCAAGCGACGCCCCATCAAAAGCTAAGCGAGGATGAAAAATTCCGCGACAGCTTGAGCTCGTGAAATTTAAGTGTATTTTTTATGGATACGATAAATTACTGCTTCATCCAGTGACGTAAGCTTGAAAGCTGTCGATCGTGGAGCCTAAGTTCAATTTTTGCACTGAGAAATCTTATTGAATTTGCCCTCCAAAAATTCTTAACATTAGCGTGGTTTTTGACAAATTTACAATTGTAACACAAAACTGTTTAGTGGATGATAATAATAAGTTAGTATCCTATTACTTACTTGAGATAATACTATTACAAATACCCATACGAGTATTTGATACACATCTTTCTCTTGGGGTCAACAATTAATGTCCTTATTTATTGTGAGCTGACGTTTTATGAAATAGTCTTTGATGAGTATTATATACCAAAGTAAATTTGCCAACTGGAGAGGCTTAACAGAATATATGTTAGAACGTCGCATTTATAGTATAAATACATATAACATATTATATATATTAATATAATTAGGACCAATAAGAAATATGAAAAAAAAAATATATAAAATACGGTACACCTACGATACGACCTACATAAAATCTGTCAAGTTGCACCTGGTAGCAGTTTCTATGAAAATCCAAGCGAAATCGCGCTTACAATTTTGTTACGTTTGTGTTGAAACCGAAATTGTATTTGAATTGATCTGTCACTTGTAGATTATGCTTAGTATCTTCTGATTTCTACATCTACGCTTATCGATTGTGAAGAGTTATTTCAAATATGAAATATGCTTAAATTACAACAAAGATGCCATACGCATCATCCTTTTAAAACATATTTCACCAGCAATACTTTTAAATTCATAGGACGAGTTTGTTGCCGTGTACCGAGAACACTTACATTGCGTTATGCTACTAAAAATGTCTTAACAGATAAAAGCAATATCACTCGACTCAATCAACATGTATGTATGTATCTTATGTGAGGACCAGTCAGTGCAGACCGGCGACACTTCGACCCAGTGGGATCTTTTGTGTCGGCACTCTCCCAATAACGACTGCCATAGATGTTCATGGCAGCCGGGACCGACGGCTTAACGTGCTCTCCGAGGCACGGAGCAGGCGATAATTGTCAATCAATACGCACATAATTTCGAAAAGTCATATAACTTCCGAAAGTCAGAGGTGCGTGACGTGGGTTCGAACCCGAGACCCTCTGCATTGCAGTCTGTTGGTCTCCCCACTGAGCTATCGCTGCTCTCTCAACCAACATACTCAAAACTGTATGCACGGCGGTATTACCCACTACCAATGTGCAAACGAGGCAGTCAAAATGTTGTATATTTTTCAATTTCAGATATTATTTAGGATACCGACACTGCAACAATCACCTAAAATAATCTATACACGATGACATGGGCGTCTTAATGACAGACTTGTCACGTCATGTTAAAAATTGTAAAGGGAAAACGAGGGAACAACCCGCAATTTGCGCTTCACGCAAATTACATTGTTGAGTGACATCAAACTGTCCGTGATCAAAGCCGGTTCAATCCGACACGATAAGAAATCTCATATGTTTATAAATATTAACACCCGTTGTATATACATACCAGACATAAAACTGTTGAAGTATGTCTTGAAAAATAGTATGTAATATATCTACTTATGTATAAAGCACGTAGCAGTAAAGTGTGATCATATTTCAAGGTCGTTTAGGGGTCCTTGCAACTAGCTGAGGCTTTCAAAATTTTATTCTATCCATTTGCCGGGAATCCGTACTAATATTATAAATGCGAATGTGAGTTTGTTACGATTTCACGCCTTGACTACTCGACCGATCATCATGAAATTTCGCATACACGTTGTCAGGGGACAGAAAAGGACTTAGGGTACTTTTCATCCCGAAAAAAGTATTTTTACTAACCTAACTTACATTCACGCGAGCGGAGCCGAGGTGACTTAATAAAAAAAAATTTTGTTGCTCATATTAACATGCAATCATAATAAATTGCATATATTTATATCAAGAGAAAATACAAATCTAAAAGTATAAAAATGATTATACTTGTAGCACATAAAAAACTTACATACTTTATGTATGTATGAGCCTCTAACGTATTTACAAAGAAGTGAGTATAACGGCTGTAGATCAACTAAAGTGCAAGAATAATTTCAACATTCCAACAACTAAAAAAGCTGGTACAGCAAAGACAACATTACAACTTGTTACATTAACAAGCGGACGCATGTTATCAATATGAATGGATACTATTTCATCGTTTACTGCAATATCCAGTAGCTTACTTATCAATGGAAGCTTATCTGCATCCAAGTTCGAGATATCGAATGATATTGTGTAACATTTATCTATAGCATCGTGTGTAGTTTAATTAACTCCACTCACTGAATACATTTCTGTCGATATAAATTCTCTGACCATCGACTATTGAATACCAAACATTATGTTAATGGCTATAATGTTTTCTCTAAATGTGTTCTGTTGCTGGGTCTGCCCGTTATATCCTGAATCGTAAACAAGTCATGTTGCAACTTTGAACAAATGCTTACCGTACACATTGAGAAGCATTCACAAATAACACGACATAACTTTGAATCTTTGTCAGTTTATTCGATTTGAAGATGTTAGATAATTTTGCTTTAGTTGACGTAAACATAAATTTTAATGTCAATTGAAGTTTATATATGGGATTAAATATAATGACCACCAAAAATACTAATTGCACAGCAAAATATGCTTACTAAAATATATCATAACGAGCACCTATACGCCTCAAATCACTGCATTCTGTCTCGAAAGAATTAGGTTATGTTAGGTTCCTTCTTAAACCTACGCGGGGCTTCGTTGATTTAGTTTGATCTCTTAAAAATATTTTAGTAAGCATATTTTGGTGTGCAATTAGTATTTTTGGTGGAACAAAGGCAAAAAATTGAGGAACAGTTAAATACTACTCTTTATATATTGATATATATATATGGTTTGTTTAATAATGTTGCGTAAAAAACCAGACAAAGACTTTCTTGGTCAATTCTCAGTAGCAGAACGCAGTCTACAACTGTGCCCGGTAAACGTTACCAAGCACACTCCCTCTTACGTGAAACTTAAAACCAAACTTGGTGATATGTGGGTGACACTGCATTCCCTTTTGGACATAAACATAGACGTCAGACCATATATGTACAAATAACACTACATCCAAGCAGTTCAGTAAAAATAATAAAACAAGAAGCTGACGTTGCTCTGAATTATGCATACTCACTAGGTCTATTTGCATTTTGTCGTGGTCCTCACATATTACTCTTGATATGTCTCGATAAACATGGTTGTCACTTACCGGTGATCCATTACAAATGAATTCACTTTTAATTAATTTAAATACAAACAGTATAAAGAACTTGGACCTGTATTTATTACTTTTGCAGTAGTATTTTATTTATTGACGATACAAATAAGCTAACTTGCCCCTAGAAGTGCTACGATCTAGACAACCTGCATTAATGCAGTAGTTAATGCATTTTACAACTTTTTGCACGTTATGTAAAAGTGTCTCATTTTCTTATAATTCAATCTTTGTCTAGTCTTTGTAGGAGTTATACGCCTGGTATAGCAAGCAATCATAGATTACGATAGCCATTTACTTTTAGCTTTGGAATATATTTGATTGACATCGATGCTGCATAAATAAACCTAGGTCTCTACCGAAGTTGAAAAGTTGATAATTGTGCCCTTTGTGACAATTTTTTATACGTTATTCATACGGGAATCCTAGAATTTTACGCAACATAATAAAACATATCTATTTATAAATATTAACAAATAAAAGACTACAAATAATATATCATAGCTGCCCTACCCTATCAATAATGCAAGAACCTGCACTTAAATAAAAATAAAATAAAACTACACAAGGAAAAGTAAAATGCCATCCAGTCTTTGAGTGTCGTCTTATCTTGTATTACGAAGCGCAAAACAACAGTAGTAACCGCATCTTGTCACTTTGCATACGATGTAGTAAAACACGTGTATATATTAGTCAAACCTCACCAACTAAACATTGTAGTAAATAATTTTTGTAACATTGACGTTCCAACTAATGTTAAAAGGTCTTTGGTACTGAACAAAAATTGACTGTTGGTTACTACCGAAAATCTTTTAGGATCTGGTAATTGTTTGCAAGTAACGGCAGTTTTTTTAGCACATGTACATGCTAGCATGAATTATTATTATTCCAAATTTATGCTTGTTGGTTTGCTTATCCTCCCTTGACATAAAAGTGTACTAATTAAATATTTAATAGTTTTAACAGAGATATCTTCTATCTTCAGAGACTTATGCAATGTAGATTATATTCTGGAAAATTAGTAACGTAAGCACTTATATAAACATATATGTTCATATAAGCGACATATATGTCGCTACACTAACAAAGACTAATAACTATTACTACGTAACACTCACTCATGTAGCAGTACAACTAGCAGTACTACAGCGCCACCATCATTCGGTTGTCACAGCTCACGCGCGTATTACATATACGTTGCTTATATAGGTTCTGTCATAATAAGTATCGGGTGTGACATTTATAGTTTGTACTGTGCGATAATTACTATCGATATCAAACGCTTGTTCAATCAATGTTAATGTATCAATTCGTTGACCACTTTCAACTAGTAATCTTTAACATTACTAGTTGAAAGTGGTCAACGAATGCTTTTATCTTTAAAAACATTTGTATTCCATTTTCAACTGGTAAGACTTCACCATTGATCATAATATAAAACTGGACAAAGTCCTATCTCTAATACCAATAAAAATCGGAATTCGTTTCATCTTCTGCATGTTTAGATATCAAGGGCCACTTCAAGTACTCTTTAAATTTTACTACACTACCGTAACTAAAGTTTATGTTATTGTTATTATTCGTTATTATTATTTTTATACAAGTGCGATGGAGCTTGCCTCAATGGTTACGGTTGATATTGTTATTATTACCATACTTACCTGTAATTATTCTTAAGGAATTCTGTAAGAACTCAATCCATCATTTACTTTTTGTCTTATTGCAATCGTCAATCAATGTAGTAAGTCGACATTACTGCGGTAATAATATTGTATTAATTTTAAGAAGAATTTTCTTCTTATTTTATTTAGTTACTACTAGTACTTATTTTACCTGCCTCGGTTACGCGGCAGTAGCGAATGCAACTGCTTCGGTCTCGGATTCGATTACCGGGGTGGGCAATGTATTTTTGGGTTTTTTGTTAAGAAATTGTCAGTGGCATAGAGTTTAAAACTGTATCCAGTTTATCGCAAGAAGATCACTTCATGCTATGTGACATCTAAAATATAGTTGCTGAAATTCACGTTCAGGATATAGGTGTGAGATCATAAGTTCATTCGTATAAATCGACTTATATCAGTCGTATATATGTAGGTATATTTATATAATTCACGTCGTCATTTGAAAAATATACGATTTCACTACCAATGGCAATAATTTTTGCACTTAACTTACTATTTCATAAGGTTTTATTAGCATTGTTACCACAAATATTACCACACTTATTGTGTTCTAATGGCATATAGTCATATTCCTATAACTCGTTTTTGCTTTTACTTGGTGTAACCTGTTTTGGCAGTGACTTCGTGAGTTGCAATATCGGGTACGTGAATTTTAATTAAGAATGAGGTCGGCTTTATGCCTAATAATGCGATGCGTTTATTTTAATGATTAAAACCACTTTATGAAATTAGGGTTTGATGTTCTGCATAACAGTTTAAAATGAAATTGACAAGGACCCATTATAGAATTTACATTTTTTTAAATTATACATTCTGCATAGGGGTAAATGTCGACGAGCGCATTATTATTTCTTAGCATCAAGTCAGATTATTAGGTCTAAAAATATAGGCAGGTATTACGAATATAATATGTTATTGAAATTATTTTCCTTGATGACATATTAAGCCACTGGTCGTATTTGTGATCAATATTAGGTCTTTTTCCAGTATTGTATTACATTCAATTGCCCAATACTTAAAGCAAATACAAAGGTGATTTCAAGAATTGATTTATATTTCAGGAATAGTTTTAAATGTATAATGTACATATATTTTCTATGTATATCTATATATATATATATATATTATGTTTTATACAATTTGTTTAAAGATATACTGTTCAGTGTTGTTGGATTCATTACTTTATTACATGACGGATACTGAACTTTAAACGTTATAGATCATCGAATATGATTTGCCATTTTAAAAATATTCGTGGAATAGTTTTAACGAAATATCTTACTTATTTTCTTTATACAATACGAAAATTTCGTTGTTACTTAATAGCAATCCCCGCTTATGGACATGCCTCTGCAAGGCAAAGCCTTGCGCTTACCCACCGTAAACAGTTGTTGTTTGACAATTTGGCAATTTATTAATATTATATCCCGCACTAAATAAATCAATATATTATTTATTATATTTGACATAACTAGAGAAAAGTGATTATATGAATACAAGCCACGTTGATATAAGTAGATACGTCGTATAAATTCTGCCTTAATAACAAAAACTTCTCCAAAGCGTTCATATCGAACACCATTACTCACGCGACACTTTCATTTGTCTACACCAAAGATTGTCCAAGATATATTGGAAACGGTTCTAGTTCAAACTGTTAGAAAGAGTTACTAAGGTGTTCGAACCCCAGAATCTAGGAAAGCGAACAATGACAATGACCTCTACAGAAAGCATACAGCTAAACAAAATTCAGACGAAACTAGTTCTTAAGATGTCGCTATACGGGTGATAATGGGAGTAGAGAAGTGCAAAATAAATGTTTGTGTAGCACTCAACGCTGCAAGATTGATATACTAGCCCGTGAATGAACTTAGCAAATATTACACAGCTGATATTTAGCGGGAGATAAATTCGATGGAATCGTTCGTGTGTCGACACTCTACGAAAAATATTTGTACTGTTTTTATTTGAATGTTGCAATTTGTTTGCGGAAACTATCGAAAATGGTTTGGTTTTTTAATTGTGTTCGGTGAAAAAATAGTGTAAAAATATTCGGGCTGTACACAGAGTTGAGCGTTGTGACTTTTTCCATTACGTTGGTTTTACAAAACAAACGTTACACTAACTGTTGTAGTCATAACGTCCTATGGGAGAAGAAAAACGCATAAAGAACACATAGCTGATGTAAAACACCAACGCTCGTTGAAGTCTGCTGTGTGTGAACATGTGCAACAGAGGACCAACCACTACCTGAGATTTGACAAACCACAGATTCTCGCTAAAGAAAACCGATTCTTACCAAGGATGCTTTGCGAGGCTATTGAAATCAAAAAACATCCTAATTTCAATAGAGAAGATGGTTGGAATGTACCACCAGCTTGGGATCCAGTTATTCAAATAGTCAAATCCAAGAAGAAGCAAACCACAGCTAGACTTCATGATACTCTGAGCTCATTCTGCGTAAATAGAAACACCATTGATTAAATTATGTTCGGGTACTTTGAAATAACGACACTGGAACATTGACATAACTACCATCTTAGTCTCCCCGTGACCATGGCTGCTGAAAAGCAACCGAAACGTCGGGGAAAGTGTAAACTTAAATATAAATAGTATTAATAGTTTTAATAATTTAATGAGCTTAAAAATTTGTAAAGTTTTATAGTATCTAGTAGTAGTGTAACAGTTTAAAAATTATGTAATAAAGTGTAAAATAAACAACGCGATAAAATCCGTATACAGAATGTTTGGCGCATGGACCGACACAATTTTTTGGGGGTTAGGGGCAGGCATATCCTAGTTTTCACCCATAGACCCCAGGTCCTAAGTGTACCTGTACTCGAGATACGAATTTTTATTATTTTTTCTAATTTTTCTGAATTATCACATTTAAATTTTTAGTTTGTAGTCATATTTGCACTAGATAACTTTTATTGGATTCCCTAATGTATTATTATTCTTAAAAAAACATAAGTTGTTGGGAATAAATGCAAAAAAAGTACTTGTCGAGCTTCAAAACTCTTAAAAATGAAGTAATGTGTGCAAAACATGAGTTTTGAGTATGAAATTTGGCACAGTTAAAGTTTATATGGAGAAGGAGGGTCAAATCCTAATATTTATATAAAATATGCATTAGAAATACATTAAATGATTGAAAAAACACTACACGCACACAACCATGCATTTGACACACGCAGTCGAAGCGCGTAACTATGGTTACATATATCAATATATAATGACATGTATCAGCAATATCTTACAGGCAAACTTTGGTCGAATTTCAAGCACTAGGCGACCACTAGTATGCTTTAATAGGTCAACAGTATCGTAGTGATAGTATAAATATAAACATCGATCATATTGATAAGATCAAGAATTCAGTAGCATAGACAAGTGTTTTTTTTATATACTAGGTATGTGTTATCGGATAATTATATTATCGTTCTAGTTTCCTCTTTAGTATGATAGTGAACCAAAATAATCAAAATTCTAAAAAGGGTTATGTTCGTTGCATTGTTGGCGTTAGTTTGCGTGCAATCCTGAGATCGTGGGTTTGATTCTCTGGTCAGGAAAAGTGATTGTACTGGTGTTTCAGTAAAAAAATCGTAGAAGTAGTTAGGAGTTTGGAAATGCTTCCGGTAGGCTTACCTTATACATAACTCTACTCCTATAAATAGTCTATAGTACAAACCCATATATTTCTATGTTATTACATAGACTATGTCCCCATATTGTACTAATTAATATTACGTTTTTGTTAGTAAGTGTAGAGAAATGTACGACATTTATACATATTAGAAAAAGTAGTGTATGTGGGTCTCGGGTTGGATGTTTCATGAAATTCTAAGTAGCACCATAGAGCCTAGATTTAGACCCGATAGACGGTTAAAGCCCAGTAAAATTGGCGAAATTTTTGGTGTAATACCTATACCCAACTATTCGGGGACATAAGTACATATACGC
Source organism: Catocala fraxini (assembly GCA_930367265.1). Lineage (NCBI taxonomy): Eukaryota > Metazoa > Arthropoda > Insecta > Lepidoptera > Erebidae > Catocala > Catocala fraxini. The sequence continues at coordinate 18,153,145 of OV884039.1, read as the reverse complement.
GTGAAATTATGTATGCACGTAGATAGTATATGTCACAACTTATAAATGTTAGAACACCCAGACTCTTAACTATTATTTGTAGAACGGCCTGCGTTCTTTCTGTTCGTTGTTGAAATATTTACAAAGTTTACTGTGACATAGTCTTTAGAAAACAATTTCCGAATATTGTTTAGTCTCTTGCAAGATCGGATCACACTCGGCGCATTCGTAATGATGAAATCCATTGCGCCATTGGAGGTACTGTTTGTTTACCTTATACTAACGAGGGCCAATGTAGTTGAAAAGCTGTTTCCGGTCGTCATTTCTTTTGATAATTTCTGTATACAATACACTCAAGAAATAAATGACGAAATGTTCCCAAAATTAGCTCTTGAAATACATAGGTAGTTCGTGTTTTATTTTAATTATTTAACATTGCTCTAAAACAATTCTCAGTTTACAACTGTGACCGACAATGTTTGGAAATCTTATACTTGTATTTGCCGAAGTACTTCCTCGTATTTAATATAAGATAAGACATGATTCATAAACTAAGTATATACAGCTGATTTTAGATGTGATTTAATTGCAATGACTCCCTTTTTGGTGCAATAGTAGTTAATGCGACAGTTCAGCATGAGGTGTCAGGTTGACACTCGGGTTGGGCGTTATTAGAATTTGCAGATGAAATATTTTATTAGTTTTAAGTAAATGCATAGAACATGGAACTGTGCTCGGTATAGCTAAGGCCCGCAAAATACAGCTGATAAAATGCGGGTATAATATGCCTATGACTATTTATGTATGGAGGAATGGGTGACGTGTTTGACACTGCTTACTACTTAATTGGTTGCAAAAAAAGAAAGCTTAAGTAAATAATAGCAAAATACGACACGATACCATACAATACAATGAATAATTATTATAAATTTATTCTGATCGATAAGACGTAAATAAAAGTGGTCCAGACCTCTAGTATTTTTTAAACTTTTGATGAGCAATAGCTATACAAGGAAATTCGAAAACTATATGATGCCGCATCCGAATGTTGATCAATTTGATGTGACTGATTAATTATAATTCAAATTAGAAACTTGATACGCTCATAATCGAATAATTTGATTTTTTAATCTTTAATTATCCATCTGAAATACAGGCTTCATGGTTTTCATAATATTGTCTTCTATTTACGCGAATATTATTCATTGAAATTAAACTGCTATATACGGATTTTATCGCGTTGTCAAAATTGGGTAAAAAAAAAAAAAATTGGAAAAAAAAAAAAATTGTAATAAAGTGTCAAATAAACAACGCGATAAAATCCGTATATAGCAGTTTAATTTCATGGTTTTCGTTAACTTTTTGTACGCTTATCATAAAGTGAGTTTCCAATAAGGTATTATTGACAAAGATTTAAAATTAATTTATCTTTTCTCGTATTTAATATGTGAATAACATATCAGTTATATATAGATGATATAATTGTAAATCTGCACGATTTGTAATGTCCCGCTAACATTTACAACGCCCACAACTCAGGAAATCCTATCATTGTTGAACGATATTTATAGACTATTATTTATTATCCCACACAAAATGACTCCCACTCAATGAGTAGATGAGTAAATATATCAGTAATAAAATTATCTGTTACTATGATATTGGAAATCATTTCTTCCACGTACGAGCAAGTTCTGGAATGAACTGACTGCTTCGGTGTTTTCTGAGAGCTATGATATGTCCTTCTTCAAACGAGATTTAAAGAGAGTTCTGCTTTCACGGTAGGCAGCGGTTTTGCTGTGTCCTGACATTGCTGAAGTCCATGAGCAGCGGTTACCACTTCCCATCAGGTGGGCCACTACCATGTCTGCCACCAACGGGAATATAAAAAAAAGAAACCAAGCAAATCTTGAATACATATATTATAAATGCGAATGTGAGTTTGTTTGTTACGCTTTCACGCCTTAAATAATCGACTGATCCTTACGAAATTTTGCATACACGTTGTCAGGGATATGGAAAAGGACATAGGGTATCATTCAACCACAAAAAAGTACTGTTCCCGAGGTATAGACATTTGTCGACAAAATTTACACTAAGGAGGGCGAAGCGGCGGACATAGTCTAGTAGAATTCTAGTAGAATTTATAAGTATATTAATATCTACCTGCAATACCTTTCTTAATGTTTGATGGCATTTTATGGACGGGCTTATAAATATGACATGTGTATGTCGTACTGAATTCATGCAAATAGAGACAGACATGATTGATGTGAATGTGTATAGTTTGCCAAAAAGCAGGTAAGTCGTGACATAACCAGTATAACGCATTCTTAATACTGTATCCTACTGATATTATAAATGTCAAATATTTCGTAGATGTTTGAAAGTTTGGACGTTTGTTACCCAATCACAAGTAAATCGTTGAACGTTTTGGATGAATCTTAATTTACAGATAGACCAAGTCCTGACTTAACACATGTAATAATTTTTATTATAGTACGCGTTCTCTGGCAATTTCACGAGTAAAACCACGGACAGATACTAGTAAAAAAAAAATAAAAGCAATATGTGAGGAGATTATGAATGTCACATAACAGTTATGAATAGTTATGACGTACGACGTTTCGTGATTGCTACTGCGACTCTAATATCTAATTTAGACGGTATGAAAGATACCGCAAGCGATATGTTATGAAAAGATCACAACATCTCGTCCACACATCAAAATTATTGACTACACGGATTTCATAGTGCTTTAAATGACCGCCTTGCCACTGTTAGTGCGCCAAGTTTTGAGTGTCCCTCACACGGTACAAAAATGTTGTATTTTCACAATTAGTTGTACTTAGCGATTCTATATATTATATTTTTTAGGTTTTCCATACGGTACATTATACATTATCCTTGATGCAAGATCCGTCATTTTAAAAATATAAAGAACAATTGCTACTGTTTAATATGAACAGTGCGGCAAGCGATCAGTCAAGAAAAATCTCTCCAATCTAGTGATTGGAGCGATCTTTTCGTGACTGATTGCTTGCCGTCAGACGTAGTTGTCTGGCGGTCTACATATCAACGTTCAATCAATCTTTAAGACGTACTTGGCTATACTTTCATATACGGGTTTTACATCAGATTTATAACAAGGGCCCGTCGTACAACTCTGTCGTTTTATCCCTTGATCTAAAAGTGAACGGAGAAATTTACTGCAGATGAATTTGACCGCTATTGATAGTCATAATTGGTTTTATTATCTATTGGCGTGACCTGTTTGCTAATATCGTAGTGACAGTGGCGGACATGACAGTCGCACACACAACCACAGCGCGACAGGGTTTGTGTATGCGACTATTTTGCATGAGGTCTTAGGGTTCGATTCTTGGGTGGGGCAAGTTACCGAGTTTATCTGTCAAAAAATTTTCTATATCAGAATAGACTCTGGTATTGTGCCAAATAAATGGCAATTGGTTCGTTCCTTGCTGTCTGAGACCAAACACCGTTGCCTTCTTTCTCCGGGACTTAAGATCAAATAGACCATTTTTTTCTTAATTATCTTTTTTGGTAAATCAATAATTACACTACTATACTAAACTCTATAAAAAAATAAGAGAGAAAGAAAATACTGCATTGTATATAATTTGACAGTGTATTTTTATTTTTTAATAATTTAAATAGACGTGTTTGCGAAATTTGTTAATATTGTATTGATATTGTTGCAATCAGTAATGCCTAATTAATAAAAAAATTGTTTACAAAATTTCGTTTTGTTTGCGAAATTTTGTAAACTAGTGCTATATCATTCAGTTACTGCTGCCGACTATATAAAATGTCTAATAAATAGAAATGACAGCAAATAGTGATAGGTCTCCATGCATTATCTCTAGCTACCATTACGCCATATTTGTTTCCAAAATAAGACAAGTAAAAATTTTATGATTAAACAAGAGCATGCGTGAAACCAAAAGTGAACGGGTTAGTATGTTACATATGAATTTGACCACTATTGAAAGTGATAATAATTGTCCTCAATATCTACTGGCCGGGCCTTTATTTAAATATCATATTGTCGGACATATGTAGGTGTCAAATATGGTATACTTATTTTCAGAAGTCGATACGTCATGGTGACACATAAATATATGTAAGTTTGTTTGTTTATGTGTCAGGTAATGTGTGTGCAAAGTATTATTTATCTGATAAGCAGCATTATCTATATTTGGAACAAAATTGCTATTAGAAGTCAATGAACTGATCCTATCGATTCTGATTACGATTTTAATGTGTCATAATTTATCAGTGTAGGTGGAGCTATAGAACAGGTGATATTTTATTAATTAGTCTCTTTTTTGCACTACGTGAAGGTTTTGTTGGGGTAAAGGCATAAGGACATGAGTATCGTTGATGTGAGATTCAGATTCCGATGTTCGAATGGTTATGTCACTTATTAATTTTTTTTGGATAGTATAGCTAATCAGTACTTATTCTCGGTAAAATATATAGAAGAAGAAGAAGAAGGCTTTCTGTTATTTATAGGTGCCCTGTAACGTAGGCTCTATAATACCTCCTACAACAACAAACATTATTTCGCAGCCGTCGTAAACGGAATCGCCGTGGAGATCATTATTAGTAATCTCTTTCAAAAGGTCTAAATATGTTTAATATTTTTACACAACCACTTTCTGCTCACGTGTTTACTTGCGTCTGCTCTGAGCAATTGAACTACAAAATTATCGTATTTTGTTTTGTTTTATATTTTATGTATATTTCGCACAACGGATTATTTCTTTTTTCAAATCGTGACCAATGAGCATGACAGTGGCAGCGTTGCTTAAACTTGCGGTTCTATCAATCTGCTATACCAGATTATACCATAGGTAACTTACATTTCAATTAAATTAGTCGTATTATTTAATTCAGATTCAATAAAATTACAATGAGAGTATAATATTTTACTAATTATATGATTAATTACAAATTAAACTTTGTACTGTACTGTAGCGGTAAGTAACTAATGTTGATACACACAGTACGTGTATCAACATAAGTTGATACACACTATTTAGAATTAAGTTACAAAATTATAATACATTTTAGTTTTTATAAAGTTGTATTCAAAAGGTATATAATCACAGTTCAAAAAAGAACTTAATAATTAGTATTGATACTTTTTTTTTATATTGGCTACAATTATTCAGCTACTTATACTCTGTACTACAAGCCATCGAATGAAAAATACGAAGAGTTATAAATATAAGGATATCAAATACTTATTCGGCATATAAATTGTACAGTCAACGTCATAAGTAGCTATACCTTTATTAAATTATATTTATTATAAATTAATTTTATGAATAGAAAATGTCTAATTCTTGTTCTATAGTCATAAATTGTGATTAATCAAACATCCTGTAACTATTATTACTGTAAGTGATTAAGAATTTTCCTTTTAGTGTATGATAAAGCTATTCAACATCTCACAAATATTTATCGACTTATGTTGCTGACTGTACACCGGGTCTTTTAAGATAAACCGGATGTCGTGCCTGTTCAAAAACTTTACAAGATTAGATCAAAGAATTTCTCTTTGCCAGTACATTTTATAAAGTTAAAAGATTATCGGTTACTTTATGTTTGTTGACTTTTCTTATAAAATATATGTCCTATTGTATTCAGAATACGTGTTTATTTGGGAGAGGCTCGAATTTGGATTATTTTGGATTTATATCGGAACTAACTTCGCGTGATTCCCGTGCGAACGCACATCACAATAAAAAGTACGTGTACCTGTGCCTTGAGTTTTTTGGTTTAGATATTTTCAGCACCATCATCAAGTCTAGAACTGTGTCAGTAGTTGGCAATAGGCTTGCCCCCTATTGTATAGTAAGTAAATTCATAACTGGGCAAACATGAGTGTAAATTGTAATACATATATGCACTCTTCGGGACATAGGCTCACGCCTATGACTACATACATTTGGAAAGTCCCGTAAAATATGGGTAATCCTGAGGCACCTAATAAAGTTAGACATCTAATAGTAAGGCTAAATAATAAATTAAAAAGTATCTAAGTTCAGCTGACCTAAGCAAAGAAAAATAATTGTAAATACGTAGCAACATAGCTGCTGTAAATTTTTTGATAAAACTTTCTCAGTTTAGATCTTATAGTGAAAATTGATAGGTAAATAATTTATGCAGGGGCCAACAATTTATTTTTAATTTTTTTCCGTGTATATATACGATATATATATATATATATACGATATATATTATTATAAAAATACGCCAAATCGCTTCGTGAAAGTTTGAATTGTTTAAACAACGCACCATGAACATGTTGGAAGTTAGCAGTCAGTCAAAAACTGAATGTTCTTTCACGCAGCCATAAGATGATTTGTTATGACTGTTGAGTTGAATATACAGATGTCTGTATATTCAACTCAACAGTTCAGCGTGCAGAACGTTCAGCCGTATTTGTGTTTATTCGGTAATATTCCTAGCTGAGAGAGTTTATGAACCTCTAATAAAATGAAATCGATATAAAATAAATTGTAAAGAAGTTGCATTGTGCTGATTCAGTTTTTGTAACATAGTTTTTATTAAAATAGTACCTATCGCATAATAATGATACGCTATATTCCCTCGCATATCATGAATAAGAAAGTTTTAGATGATGTTTCGATGTTTGGACTTATGAATTTTTGTTATTCCAGCACGAGAAACACCACACATGCAGACATATCCTGGTATACATATGATATCATTTCCATACTGGTATTAGTGTGTGTACACGGGTAAAACTGCAGGTAAAAACTAGTATATCGTAAATTTAGTTGCTTGTCAGGTTTCAGTAACAGTATGAAATCTGTGTGTACACCTGTGTGTATCCCAACCATATTTCCCCTGCTATGTTTATTTGTTCAAGTAGCATGTGAATAGGCGATTCAGTCGCCTACCAGCGGCTTTCGATTTGACTTCATACTGTTACTGAAACCTGACAAGCAACTAAATTTATATAATAATAAGGCACAGGCCTAAAAAATAATATAAAGGTATATATAATCAAATTAGACGTTTCTTGCCGGCAATGCATTGTAATAAAATGATTGGGAACAGAGAAACCCGCCACGCACCCTCGGTCTGCCTACTCCAACTATTGCTATAGAAAAAGGTTGACAATACCGAACTCCTCTGGATAAGAACAGCCGCTTCATTCAGCTTATTATTATTAATATATAGGTATCATCATCATCATCATCTCAGCCGAAAGACGTCCACTGCATATATAGGTATGTCAACAACATAATTATACATTCTCACAACTACATTTCACCTGCATTTTTGACTTAGAGTTGCTACTAAAACCTGACATGGAATGATATCTGTTTACGTTATTAGCTAAAAATAACGAAGGGACACTTATGTATATATTTTCAGATAAGTAGAAAGAGTTGTATTAAACCTTTATTTTGCCAGCTATGTTTAAATACATACCTTGTAATAGCAGGCGAACGTATTGTCGTCTCTCGCATATTTAGACTTCGTGCTGCTATGAGAAAAATTATTAACACTTTACGCGAAGCAAACGTAAATCGCAAATGCCAGCTGCCATTATGCGACCAGTGAGACAGCCTAATAAAAATGGAATTTATATTATTTAAAACTACGACCCGCCCCGGCTTCGCCCGGGTTATACAAAACCTAAACAAATAATACACCTTAACCTTCCTCATGAATCACTCTGTCTATTGGTGAAAACCGGATGAAAATTTGTTCAGTAGTTTTTGAGTTTATCATTAACAGACAGACAAATGCGGTGGAGGACTTTGTTATAGAACATGTTGTGATTATCAAAGCATAAACGGCATCCATACGGCCAAGTCTCTCTATACATATATGTAGCTACCTAAAATTGAGCATTTTATAAATAAGCTTGCAAGTGGGTTAAACCGTGCAATAATGTAATGTAGTTTATGTAGTACATAACCATCTACTACAAAATTGCACTACTGATTAGCTTGTCGTGTCGGTAATTGCACTGAAATAACCTGTTCCCATCTGATATTATATCGAACTGCTTTACCAGATAAGATAATATTAATCGATTTATTTAGATTGATAATCGGGTTCGCAGTTTTACGGAAGTAGGTAATGTATTGACAGATAGTGATTAAATTTTATTAGTATTTGTATTTTTTATCTCTATGCTTGCAAGTAATCATATGAGCTATCTAATATTAAGCCGATACTGCAGTCTATGAACCCCTGCAATGCTAGGTTTTACTCGCGCGTGGCTGTCTCCATAAAAGTAGTTACTACTGACATCTTTGAGTTGTGCGCTAGTAGCCAGAGCGAGGGCTACAGGTCAGAGACGGTTTTACTGATTCCTGCTGATATGGGCTATCACTCAGGGACTCAAGAAGCTTTGAAAGTTTAACTAACAACAGATGTGACTCACGAGTACATATAGTAATTGGCTGCAAATTCTTTTAATTTTATTATAGTTACAAACGTAAGATTCCAGTATAAACAAAAATGTTAGTTTCTGTACATAATATTTAATTTTCAATGTATGAAAGAGTTAAAATATCTACCACGTAACCGTAAAACGCAACGCTACGTGGTACAAAGATAGTGATCGTAAGATCATTACCTTATCGGGCTACTTCACGGTTCATGTACAAATTAGAGAGAAATCCCTTAAAAAATTTATTATTACGTTTAAGACTTACATCATAGAGATATCACTATTAACACAATAGAGTGAGCCTACCGGAGACCTCCGTAACACGCTGATACACAACAACCGCAAGTCGATATTTTTTTATAAGCGGATAAAGTTATTTTGTGTATAAAATGGTAAAGAGTCAAGGGTTTATGGTAAGAGACAAGCTGTATAGTGTATCAAAACATATGTTTTGCAGCAAAATAAACAAAAAAAACTTTAATTTTGATACACCTAGCTGGTCAAGCAATGTACCATTTTGGAGTTTTTAAAAATAAATTCAGGAACCGGTAAATCCCCTTACCATCAACTTAATAGCTATAAAATTTAAAAAAAAACTGGAGTTTGGCCGCGGTTTCCCTCGTCGCATAGGTAAGGTTAGTAACGCTACTTTTATCTGGATGAAAGGTATGTCCTTTTCTGTTCCCTTGACTACGTTTATGCGAAATTTCAAGATGATCGGTCGAGTAGTTAAGGCGTGAAAGCATAACAAACAAACTAATATTCTGATTTATAATATTAGTTCGGATAAGGCCTTAATATAAATATATTTATACTTGTGATCCATGTAATAGGTAGTACTGTTCGTAGTTATTTATACAGCCTTTATAAGGACGAGGTGTATGTAGCTATTAACAAGTCGTAAAGCAAAATATGAACATTTTAAGAACGCAATATGTTCACACTGCGTTCACGTTATTAGTGTAATTAAAGTTGGCGGTATGAGACACAACATACACGATTTATTAGCAGATGTTTAACAACAAGGTGAGTGTCGTCATCGGGTCAGACTTTAATATAATTATCCTTACTATCCACATTAATGTTACAAATGCGTAAGACAGTCTGTTTGATTTACAGCCAAATAACCTACGAGTATATATGTAGATAAGAGCAGCGGTAGCTCAGTGGGGAGACCAACAAACTGCAATGCAGAGGGTCTCGGGTTCGAACCACGTGGCGCACCTCTGACTTTCGGAAGTTATATGACTTTTCGAAATTATGTGCGTATTGATTGACAATTATTGTCTGCTCCGTGCCTCTTCGATCTATGGCAGTCGTTATTGGGAAGTGTCGACACAAAAGATCCCACTGGGTCGAAGTGTCGCCGGTCTGCATTGACTGGCTTCCACATAAGATACATACATACATACATATATGTAGATGAAACTAGACAAGGACATATTATACTTTTCTTTTATAAAACATAGTCTGGGGTAAAATCTTGTTTTCTATAAGACATAAACAAAAAAAAAACGTTATTCATAGATAATTTTATACTATAAATGAAAAGTGCGTATTTTATTGTAAATGATTACTACCTGGCAATGTTTTGTGAGTAATATTAATGTGTCCATAAAATCTATCTATCTAAACTAATCTTATAGTGTACAATTTATTTTCCTAATAATTTAATGAAAGATATACGAGATAAGCTGTACAAGCGACACAGCCTATGCGATGCGGGAATACGAACGCGACGATCGCAATCGAAGCAGTGGCAATTTTTGCCGGCATCCTTTGTTTACTGTGGTGAGATGCGATTAACCTCGCACCTGCGATTGTGTGAAAGACATCGTACTTTTTCATAATTCGAGAAGTAATTACAAACATGATGTATAAAAATCGTCGCATGTAGCGTCGCGTCAAGTTGTGTCGCGTAATATAGCGACAATCGCAACGCGACACGAGGAGGCGGAGGCAGAATTTTTGTAATACACTATCGTTTATTTTAGCCACCAGCGGTCATCGTTGGTCATCGTTCATTACCATAAACGTGTCATGTAGCTAGAATGAAAATTTCCTAACGGGAATTCTTAATAGTGTTATAGGGATTTTCCTGCCTTCAGATATGCACTGTGGAGCTCATAATTGTCACTCTCATTTGCAACTGGGTCGAGAGGTTATCACTTGTAGTATTTATCATAACTATCTTCATGTTTCCACCTTTTTCTAATGTATACACAAGTATACACGACGACAGTGACAAGAATGAATAGTTTCTTTGATTCTTGCGACATTGCCGTCAAGTCCATAATAAGATACATACGTTTTTGTTGTTAACAAACCACTTAATAGATATGACTGAATCAATCTCTTATCTTCATTGATTTCAAAGTTGAATGCTAACAAATTAACAAATACACGAAAATAACTGTTCTTTAGAATGTATCTTTAGTAGGTCTCTAAATGACTACTCACACGCATCAGTTAAATTGTAAAATTAACAACACACGCAGTAGTTTTTGTCGCATGATTAACACCTACGAGTACATGCGGAACATTGCATACGAATTTTCTTAACCTTCGAAAATGTTCTGGTATTTTATTACTATGACATTCATAGATACATTTACTATCCTAACTATAATATTATAAATGCGAATGTGAGTTTGTTTGTTACTCTTGCCCTATAAAAAAGGACATAGGTTACCTTTCATCCAGAAAATAGTTTTGTTAATAATCTAACTTAACCTACATTTACGCGAGCGGAACCGTGGGCAAAATCTAGTCTTATATAATTTATCAGACAAAACTAACCAACTATTGGTTACTAGTTTCATTCCTTTACATGCGTGGATCCTACTAGAACAAATATCGGAATCAAAGGTATTCTATCTATACTAACATTATAAAGCTGAAGAGTTTGTTTGTTTGTTTGAACGAGCTAATCTCAGGAACTAATGGTTCGAATTTAAAAAATATTTTAGTGTTGGAGAGCTTCTTTATCAATGAAGGCTATATAACATCACACTACGACCCACGGGAGCGACGCAGTAACTATAAACGCGGGTGAAACTGCGGGCACATCTAGTTTGTTATAAAAGTGTTCAACAGTCGTGATTAAAAAACAAACTAACAAACTTCTTTCCTATTACTATTTTCATATTTATACCTAATATTAGTGTGGAGTAGGAAGGATAATAATAATTGCATTATACTTTGTTAAAACTAAAAACTTGTTTATTCAAGTAGGTAAGAAAATTGTTATAACAAAACAAGCTTTGAGTATCTTGTGCAAGATTTTAATAATCGAAGCAAAATCTGATATTTGGGTGACATCATTAAAACGAAATAGTTCGTTACGTTTGTTAAAATACACACGTTTGTTAAATATAATACGCGTATCTAATACGTCATTGTTTTATGTTTGTAACAGTAGATAATAATTTTAATATATGTACCTCTAATCTGGATTATCAATATCTGATTACATTTATTAATAACTTCAATTGTAATATGCTGTATGTAATTAAACTTAAATAAATAATGTAAAATTGATAATATAATGTAAACTTATTCAATTCTTCATGTAATGTTTAATTTATTATTTAGTTCTCTAGGACAAATCTAGGGCATTTCTCATCTATAAACAGAATGCAAGTGCGATACAGTCGCCTGTCACGCCTACCTGCTATGGATATAGATTTATCCTACTCCTTGCCCAAGTTTAAATCTATATTGGTTGACAAGTTTATGTAGAATTGAATGCATTTATTAATTTAATTTAATTTGTTTTATTCTAATTTATTTCAATTATCTTTAATTAAATTATAATAATTATCATATTATGACATTATTTTCATGTTTTATAATAATTAATAACTTAATAATTAATCTTCTCCCTAGCCTTTATTGTTCCCAAGTCACTTGGGGTCGGCTTTTCTGGTCTAACAGGATTTGACTGGATATCAGTTTTTACACGGAGCGGCTGCCACCTGTCCTCCGCAACCCGAAGGCTAACGATACCCTAAGGCTAGACCAGTGTCAGGATATTATAGGGTACTGACTACCCAACAACGACTGCCATAGATGTTCATGGCAGCCGAGACCGACGGCTTAACGTGCTCTCCGAGGCACGGAGCAGGCGATAATTGTCAATCAATACGCACATAATTTCGAAAAGTTATATAACTTCCGAAAGTCAGAGGTGCGCGACGTGGGTTCGAATCCGAGACCTTCTGCATTGCAGTCTGTTGGTCTCCCCATTGAGCTATCGCTGCATAATACTAATAACTTAATAATTAATAATAACAATAATTAATCACTGTCATATCAATTTTCTTTTTTAATATAATTTATATGTAAACACTATGCATGCAATTTGTAATGATTATTATTAGATTCTTTTTTAATTTTAGTGGCATTATTTGTTTGTATTTTGTTCAATGTAAGTAATGTCACTATAACGTAATTTCTCAAATGAGCATAAATATAGTATATATTTTTTTATTGTTAATGCATGCCGTGGCAGCCTTTAAGTAAGGCAGCACTCCATAATGTACCCGTAATTATGTGTTATCACAATGTTTGTAATTAGTGTATGTATTGTTGGTTGTCCATAAATATAAATAAATTTAATATTGTCTTCTATTTACGCGAATATTATTCATTGAAATTAAACTGCTATACACGGATTTTATCGCGTTGTTGTAGTGGCACTACACTGGAACATTGAGACAACTGCCATCTTAGTCTCCCCGTGACCATGGCTGCTGAAAAGCAACCGAAACGTCGGGGAAAGTGTAAAAATAAATTAAATCTAAATAGTTTAACAATAATTTAATAAGCTTAAAAATTACCTAGTAAAGTTTAATAGTAGTAGTAGTGTAACAATTTTCAAAATTTTGTAAATAAGTGTCAAATAAACAACGCGATAAAATCCGTATATAGCAGTTTAATTTCAATAAATAAATTTAATAAAAATACTGGTAAATAGCTAAATGTTTATAGATTCGTTAAAAACAATAGACGACGAAAACCCTTTTGGTTTGGCAATATTCAGTAAAATATATCCAACAGACACATTCTAAAAACTCCCACACATTTAAAGTCAGGTTCAATTAAAAGTGGGCGAAGATCTAGTACCATTTTAGTCCTAACCTGTTGCAATTTAGAGCTTTGCAGTATCATAATTTATGCTTTACCGATAACTTTAAGAGGCGATAGTATTTCTGCAGCACAGAAGTTTGTGCTAAATATCACTATCTGCCAATTATGCATATACATAATAATATTTTTACGGAACGATTAGTAGGTAGTTTCGTTGCTGTATATACGGTTGTATTTTTATGTAGGGGCTTATTGCCCGATAGCTCTTTTCCAATGGGAACGTCGCGTGTCATTGTGATAATTTAATGTCGTTTGAAGAGAAAATCTACATATCAGAAAATATTTAAAATTAAAAAACAATATTATTATGTATTTTGTATACAATACTTTGTTTAATCGTAGCAATTGGAAATCCGTAGTCTCTGCCTACCTGTCTGGGAAACAGGCGTGAATCTATTTATGTACATATGTACGTATTTTGTTTAATCTTGTATATTATGTTTTAATATGTAAATTTATTTACAACATTTAGAAACCATTTTTAAATAATAATTATTATCATACATATAAATGTGTTATAGTTCTTGCAACTCACGAAGGCGAGCGGGCTTTATATGTGTGTGTGTGTGTGTGTAAGTGTCGCTCGCAACTGACCGCCCGCACTGTGCATGTACACGTTTACCACAAATAAAGCCCGCTCGCCTTCGTGAGTTGCAAGACTTGTAACGTACTGAATATTATTAATTTTACCAAATAACAAGACTTGTTAGAAAAATAAATGCTTCTTAGGCAAAGGGAATAAATTTATTTTAATCAGGCAAAATTGTTCTTATAAATTTTTATAACATAGTAGTATTTTTTTGTTCACCCACTTGCCTAAATTGTAAAGATCCAATCAAAAACTTATAAATAAATAGAAAGAATACACATCGAACATAGCTGCAGTCATAAATAATTTAATATTCAATAGCTAAGATGAATATCCGAATTAAATGGTGCACATTTAAAACTCAAATTTATTGTTCGCTTAAACCCAAGTTGACTTTGGCAAAGCAAGCATGCCACTATCGGTTATAGTCACGTCTCATACAGGTAACATTTATAGATGTCAACATAACCGATATTGAAAATATTCCTTGATACGCCAAAAACTAGAACCGTGACACACTGCCAAACTGCTCAGAAGGATAATTTGTAGTATATTAATACGTGAAGAGAAAATTTTATTCGTTTATAAACTATTCATATTGCACACGAGGAATGTCAGATGTGGCATTGTTAAAGTTATATGAAAAATAATAGCAGAAAGCTAAAAATTATCTTGAAAGAAGGAAAAGTGAATTACTGCCGAATTTTTACCACTGGACGACCAATATTATAATATGACTGCACGGATCGCGTAATGGTTTATGTGGACATCTCGCCATTGCCACTGCGCTGAATGTCGGTAGTAGGACTCCCAAACGAAACAAAAAAAAAATGTGATCCACAAATAGATGTTCCCAGTATATTTTTTGTATCCATTATTTGGATGTTTGCAAACTTCCCCGTGACGTAGAATCAATCCTAGGGCGAGAGTTGTCTTTAAAAAAAATATAGTTATAATTTTATTAAGCAATTAACTGTCGAAGATTTATACTTGTGAATCTACATCGGAAGCATCTATTCAAAATTATTTTTAGAACGATCAACTGCGACAATTTGCTCCAAATTATTGTTTTATACCAGTAGAACGTGTCTATTCTATTGAACTCTCTTTTTATCTTTCTTGGGAATAGTAACGTTGAATTCTTTATAAGTAAGTCTTATATTTTGTGACATCTTAGCACGGCAACAACCTCATAATTATATACATTTAGAAGTGCTAGTTTGCATAATTTATGTAGACATGAGAGAAGTAGATGAATACCACAATTGAAAATGATGTTATTGTTACTATCAAAGTAATCTTTATAGCATTCTGGTCTATTTAAACATGAGATACATCTTAACTAATATTATAAATTCGAATATGTACATAGTTATTTTGTTTGTTTGTTACGTTTCACGCCTTAATTACTTCACCGATGATCATGAAATTTTGTATACACTTGTCAGAAATACAGAAAAGGATATAGGGTACCTTTCATTCAGGAAAAAGTGGTATTTTTCCTAAATGATAGAAAATTGGCATAACCGACATAATATATGCAAGCGACGGCTTCGCAGCCAAAATCTAGTATCAAATAATCCTAAAATAATAAATATGTAAGTTTGTTTGTTTCGCTTTCACGCCTTATCTATTCGACCAATCATCATGAAGTATAGCATTCAGGTTGTCAGGGGTACAAAAAAGAACATAGGGTTTCTTTCGTCCAGAAAAAAGTACTGTTCCCGAGCCATGCCGCGGTAAAAAGCTAGTATGGTTTCAAAAAGCAAAATAAAATAGACACGCTAAATTTCAATCAATAGTGAGAGGCGAAACGATATTTCAATTACAACAAAAACGTTTTGGAGTTTGAAATTAATCGTCAAATTACAATAATGTTATTACTATCTGTTTAATTTGTCATTCGCAAAACAGACAATACGGACAGTTAAAAATGTACATGTCATAAACTATATCTCATACACCAGAAATATTTTTAATGTACGCACAGAAATATATATCTTATACGTTTTATTACTAACAAGTCTGAAATTAACTTTATTTTTAGACTGCAATAGTGTCAGCTAGCTCAATATTCAAATATTCGGCAGCAGACGGGAAATCTAAAACGCCGATCGTAAATTTTTGTCATCAGTACTATTATTTAGCATATGGTTTAGTCCACCATATGGTGTCTACTGCGGAATTACTCTATAAACTTGTAAAATGGTATTAGAAGCTACCATACAACTAAAATCTACGTTTAAAATTGATTAATAATATTATTGAATGATGAATTGAATATTGGTAAATATTTCTAATCTAACTTTGTTCTTTTTTTAAATCTTGGCATGTCATGAAACTCTCCGAAAGTGAGCTCTCCGAAATACTAGAAAGGAAAAATAAAAAAAATATTGATTTTAAAATAATTATTTATCTATAATTATGTAAAAGAATTGTAGTATTTCATTAAAACAAATGTCGTATTTTATTACTTAATATTACATATAATAAAATCAGGCCTGTATTCAACTGTCTCACTGCTGGGCATGGGATTCTTCTCAGTGTAAGAATGGTTAAGCTATAGTCCACCACGCAGGCCCAGTGCGGTTTGGCAGACTTTATATATCTTTCAGAATATAACGGCGAACTCTTAGACATACAGATTTCTGTACGATATTTTTCTTCACCGTTTAAACAAGCGATAATTAAGTATTTAATACGCACATAACATAGAAAAATCAGATGCGTGCATTGGAATCGAACTCAAGACCTCTGCGTGCGCTCTTAATTTCATATTTTAAAATAGAATAGAATAGAATAGAATCTTTATTTGCTAGAAATGTAGGTATTATAAAAAGGTGTTACAGTAATTATTATAGCAGATCCATGTACATTTTACCTGTAAGGCATGCAAATTATTATAAACATTACAAAAACTTACAACTAAGATTTACTTTTAATTTAGTTCATGTTATTATGTAAATGTAATTTGTAGCTCAATTTTTATTATTTATATTTTATCAGTTAGGAACGCATTTATAGAGTAATATCATTTTTATTTTATTAATTAATACAAAGTCGACATTGCTATTGAATAAATACATTATCAAAGTAATGCAATAAAATTTTATATTTTATAATACGCAAGTACATAGCCTTGTTCAGAGCCTTCTAGTTACAGAAATATGTCCTCAGGATTTGCGTCATTGCCTTTATGTTTAAAATAGCAGTCATCCTAAAGGAATGCTGCGGAAAGCCCTAATTACAGACACGTGTCAATTGTAGCAAGTTTCTACAGATTTTCCCGGAAGTTTTGAATGCACTTCGGAATTTCCCAAACATTTTCCTTTGGTGTTTATCCGCAATATAAATAAACTAGTACGTCAATATTAGAAATGTTGTTGAAAGATATGACCAGATGATATACCACGACAGTAGCGAGCATCGGGGTAAGCAAAAACGTATTTAACCCACATTCCTCCAATTGTGTTTCACTCTATTTTCAGACTACTATTATAAATACGCATGTATGTAAGTTTGTTTGTTTACTTTCAGGCCTAACTACTCCACCGATCATCATGAAATTTCTCATACACGTTGTCAGAGGAACAAAAAGGAAATAGGGTGCCTTTGGTAAAAATAACACTTCTTCTCGCATCACTTATACATATTATATCTCTGCATACATTGTATAGATTGACCTATACATATAGATGTTTATTCTGTAACAACTTGTATGTAACGTGCTACCTACTTGTCTAACAACAAATCCCTAACAACATTCACTTAAGTGTCAATTGTAGAAATACTTGACCAGGGGATTACTCAGCTGCGAATTGTATTTTGATGAGCTGTTTATGAGATGAAAAGATGTCACGAACTTTACTAGTAATTACACGAACAATAAAACGTATGATGCAATAAACTGTGCTCTCAAGCTTTATCTAAAGAAACAATTTAAGACAGGACAGATGACACATTTTAAGACCCCAGGCACATAATAGTTAAAGCCGTATTTACGATTTACCGAGTAAGGAAATGCGATTTAAGAACAGTAAAGACCGACTTCTTTTCTTTTATATCTTTTAAAATTTTGTCGATTAGGAATATCTTAAAAATTCAGCTGACTGTATAAGGCTAACGTTCTGAGGCGACTCACTTAACGATCTTTGTAAGCAGTTTCGATTACAAGAAACCGCTTTCCATTGAAACTTTAATGGTTTTAGTGTTGAAATCGGATTCAAGGATCTCTTTTCTCGTCTTGAATATTAAACTAGCATTTCAATCATAGGCTCCTATTACAGAATTAAGCTAGTTAGGAAAGATTTTAAAAATGCGAAGTATATTTTTGAAGCTTCTGCCTACGACTTCACCTTCTACAAGAACTGAAAATAAAATCCCTGTCCTGTGTTAATCTAGGGCATAGTCTGTATGTCATGTTTCATTGTGATCAGTTCAACGATTTACGCGTGGTACAGTACCAAACGTTAAACATATGTATTCACAAACGTTCACATTTACTTTAATAATATTAGTATAATTCTTCGTGGTTGTGTGTCTCAAGCACCTTAAAGTCTGCTATCGTATCTTGTCACGTAACTTCCCAAGCTTTTAATGTAAACCATTTTAGCTTGAACGTAGGTACATTGACATTGGCATTTACTCCAGAAAATTTGGCACGCTTCTGAAACGATGTGGGCTAAAATATGAATCGCCAGATTTTGACTGCAATTTTACCGGCTTGTTCTATCCTAAGCCCCTTCCATTTTTTATAGAATAAGAAAATCTTATATTAGGATAGAGAGCAAGCCTACGCCCTGTCAGATAAAAAGTGCCTTACTATGGATGTTTTTAGGTCTAGACAAGACTGAACATAAAGGACTCAGTTGCTACCATTTTATTAAAGAAAATGTCAGGAATTACAAATTAAACTGACTTAATATATATATTTGCTACTTGAGCTAATGATAAGGCACGCGAAATTCCTTTCAGTTCTCGTTACCTTGTGTACTGTGCAGTTGGTCAAATATTTGTAGCCATTTCTTATCTATAATCTTTGCTCTACTGTTAGTAGAATGTATAGGTGTCAGATTTAAACGATAAACTTGTTTCGTTGGAAGAAATAGGAAAGGAATAATGTGAATTCCAATTATTGTCCTCAAACCTGTTTTAATAGATTATACAATGATTTATTTATATTATATATTTTGTTCGTATTCGAGTTTTTGCTTGGATTAAATAATACTATAAGATTCGTTTGCCAAGATTTTAGGTAATAATTTGTACGCAGTCTTTTTCCAAATATTCTCTTAGCAACCAATTCTGTACAATAAAGTGATTTTAATACAGTAACTAATTATTGCAACGAACACTACTTTTACTTAATAAATTGTCATAAATCATCATGACCTTGAAAATACAATAAAAAGGCTAGTCTATAAGTGTAGTCTATTAGTGTATTTTTCTATATTATACACATTCTGGAAGGCGCCAGCTGTAGGTTACTGATAAAAATATTTATCATCAAATCAGATGCCAAATGCAGATAAGACCTTTCAAATACATAATGGTAATGATATAACTGTCTGTACTATGCGCTATTCTAAATTCAAGCATTTTCTTTTATTTGTATCCAACAAATTCGTTTAAATGAGGTCGGTAATAAAGCTTGATGCGAAGTATACCAAAATATAGAAATAAAAAGATAGGCATAATGATGGTTTAATAACTTAAATTTGTATCAATTGGTTGCCAGTATTTTACTTATCGTGACTCACAAGCGATACAGTATAAAAACCAATCAACTCAGAATACGAAATACAGGCCATGAAGCGTAGAATATAAATACGTTATAAAGGTTTTATTTTAAATAATCAAAACACACTGTGTGTGGAATAAAAAACAAATGTAAGAATGTGTAGTACAGTACATTTATTTGATCTGCTTCACAAAAGCAAACTGTAAAATCAACCAGTAATTTCATATACATACAAATAAACTCGCGTTATTTGAGTTAAAACGATATTGTTGGCCAATGCAGAACACGATATGCATTTAAAAAATAACTGGAATAAAAAACATATGCAACGTTTTTAAAATATGTTTTTATGCAAATATTATAATTGTGCTTTGTGTCGGCCGATAACAATTATTATTCAATGCAAATTATATCATACATCTCGTAATATATTTATTATTGTGATCCTGATTGACATTTCTGTTTATTTATATGATCATGACTTTTAAACCGTTTGTTTTAAATGACGACTCGCGTTTTATTTGTGTGTGGTAAGAATTTAAATGCTGTCCGATATTGTCCGATGAAAATTTTATTTAAACAGATTATATTCATTCGTAATATTATTGTCACAATGAGATGTTTTGGTATTTTATAAATATAAGTTCATTGAAAATGCCAAGAAATATTTGCTTCGGAGCGCAGCGGTAGCGAGTGCTGTGAATGAGGGTTCGATTTTAGAGTAATGCAGTGTTATTGAGTTTTCTATAAATCTACACGGTGCTTGTAACTTTGTATGTTAGTGCGACCTGGAACACTCAGTGGTGCAATGTGCGTGGCATACACCTATACCTACTCTATTTCTAGGCTAAAAAGAATAGCAATGAATTTCTTGCCAATACTTGCTCAATGTAAATATAAATTTTCATTAATTAGTGTAACTTTGACGTTCATGAATGTTACTTTGGCACCTACATATATGCATAAAGTTATTTTTGATTATGATTTCAATTTAATTTTGAAGAAATTTTGATGTCTCGTGGAAGTTTCGTAGTAAACATGACCATATTAAAAAGAAAAACACCATTAGATTTAGAGAAAATCCAATCCAAAATCTAGAAAATCTTAATTATTGTCATAAGCTGTTATGCTTTTCAGGTATTAGAAAAAATACAACTAATGGCTACTGCCCTATCGATAATAGACACATCTACATATCGAAAATTAATATTAGTGTTTTCATTCAGTTTTTAAAATAGCTTTTATGAATATCAAGGTTACGTCTTTAAGTAACATAATATGTACATGTCTGTAAGGTTACAATAAATGTTGATGGCTAAATCTAAACAATTGGACAAACTTTTTGTGAAGATCGTTGGCAAGTAATTTATTAACATTCTCGTTAAACAGCACAGTTCTTAAAATTACATACTTATTTTGTTTCATACCTTTGACCTCGTAGGAGTAAGCAGAGGTGTATAATAAGCATTCAATCAACCAACTATGGTGGCAGGGGACAAACATTTGTGTGACCCACAAATAGTTCTTCTGAGTCTGGGTATTCTTTGTGTTGGTTACTTGCAACACCAGCTGTATTGTAACTCACCACTTAAATCTCAAATATTAACATTTTTTCTAAGGAACTATGAACTTTTGGGCACATGTACCGAAAAAAAAAATGTCCATTTGCATATAAGTGGGGTAAATGATAAATGATAATCTGGCCAGTCGACAGTTTTAGGGTTTTTATTTACTTCACACCTTGTATATAAACTACTTTTTAATTATTATTGCGATCAAAAGTAATATCCTAACTTTAATATTAATAATGCGAATGTAAGTTCAATGTTTATTTGTTACGCTTTCACGCCCTACTCGACCGCCCATCATGAAATTTCGTCTACATTTTGTCAGGCGCACAGAAAATGACACAGAGTATCGTTGTCAGAAAAAAGAAATGTTACCGAGCGAGTAAAGCTGTGGGCAAATACAAGTTTGTTGTAATTTTAAAAGATAGAGAAAATCAGTCTTGCAAGACTAATGTTGGACTTATATTGTGTGTTTATATTAACAAAACTATTTATAGTGGTTATTTTTCGCATACCTAGACATTATTTCATGGGAACAAAACAAATACTTCAAGTAACTACTTTTGCTGTGTCCAGATAATTTAATTACGATTACTAAGTAAGACGATCATATTCAGTAAGTATACAGTAGCTTTACTTTTATATAAACTAGAGAATGATACAAACCTTTTGTTTAATCACTCTTCTTAATAGGCAATTTAGTTAATGTTACTCCTTTGTATGACTTATATGGAGGTTTACAGTACTCTGAATAGTTTCATTACAATAGCGATTATCTTTACGTTTAGGCTATATAGTATAAAAGGCTTTGTTTTAGGAGATAGATTGCTCAATATAAATGTCTGTTCCTAGTTGTTGTTGTTGTCAATGATGTATCTATGTATTTAAAGATTTTTTATCTTTTGTACCTCACAAATTCACTCATTCACAAAATTAGTAAAATTGAATTATTCTTAGTCGTGACATTTTCAAGTTTTTGAATAGAATATTTTTTAATGAGACACAGAATTTTAAAACTTGTCTTATTTGGTAAATAATAAACTTACTATGAAACAATCAAATTACTGTTCCCAGACTATATTCGTTTTTGAATAAAGAAAGATAACAAATAAAAGACAATACATACAGTAGGGTCTATGTATTGTCTACAGATAAAAACAAGACAAATAATAAAAATGGACTATACCTTAAACTGTTTATTTTGAGTTGACTTTCAAGTCATTATTTCTTTGACCTCTTATATTTACACTTTACCCGTCGTTTCGGTTGCTTTTACGAAGAGATTTATTGGTGTACGTCTCGATGTCTTGAAATTCAAAACATACAGGAGTTGAATTTTATTTAAATCAGGTACAATTAAATAAAATTTAGTCTGACTGTAATTCATTTGCAGAAATGTAGAATGTCATACTAAAATATTTTGCCCTTGACGAAAATGTATCATCTTCAAATAATAAAAATGATTTTTCGAAATTATATAATTATTTTATTCTTGTCAACTATTTAAATAAAACAAAAACAAAAGCTTATCTTAATCCATTTTAGAAAATCATATCTTCATTGATTTTGCGACTGTGAAGATTTATGTGTTCAAACACATTAACAAAAACTGTTCACGATTTTTATTATGTAAAGATATAGATAAGAATGATAATTACCAATTTTATATTATGGTTTTTAGATTTAAACGAAGTACGGCTGTATATTTGTCATCCTTAGTGTCATCCACAACTCTAAATAATGAAGATTTTCTTATTTTAACCCAGTAAACAGGATATATAGTATCGGTTTTCACATAGTAGTCATCGATTTACAGAATAAATGGGTCGATGGTGACACTTATTGGGCGAGATACGATGTAGCGCTTTTTTTGGCAATGATGATCCGTATTGAATTTCCCGAATATAATCTCATTGATAAATAAATCTTCTCGTGCTGAATACCAAAATAAAACATTTAATAAAATTTAAATTCATAGAAAAATCTATTTTATGTGTTATGTAAACAACTACCTGATTTAATAATAAATAAACCTATTTTATGCAATCAGAAAATAAACAAGATATTAATTTAAGTAGGTAATACTTACAAAAAGTAATTCATGATGAAAAATATAATAATCCAATATTACTGAATTGAACACAACACTAAAACAGAAACATCACCATTTTGATTTCAAACTAAAATAACAATCACCATTATAGTGCTATCATATTTTCGTGTTCGAACATTCGAAATTCGAATTATTTTCGTTCGCGCGTGACAGCGAGCGCATCTGTGCGTACGCGCAACTAATCGGTGACTGGCGCCTATAGTTCGTTGGGTGGCCAACGATACGCCAAGCTTATGACTAAGAAGCTGCGATAGATAAGACGACTGAGTTATTATTCCACGGATGGGTTCTGTATATAATTTATTCAAGAGGTGAGATAACTGACGTGTGAAGTGGTGAATGAAAATATAATAAAATCGGAATTTTGGATTGATTTTACAGAATAATAAAACATGAATAATTCGGGGATACCTATATGTATAATATTAAATATTTGTAAATTAAATAATTCTAAAAAGACCAAATAGCCTAAAAATCTGATAGTAAGTTTTTAATAGACAAAAATAGATTTGACATTCATATAAAGAATTTTATGTTAATACTAGTATCTATCTATTTTGTTTTTTAATAGATTTGGTACGTGCAGTTGAAGTTTAATGTTTAATAAATTTGAATTTAGTCTCACTTGCCGAACCTAGTTGACGTCATCGACGTGGATTGGCGTCTTAGAAATTTTGAACCGCTACAAACTAAGCTCCATGAATAAGAACAACAGAAACCGTTACATTCTTAGTAGCTTAAGTACTAGTCCATTGATGACTTAAGAGTTAAGATTACTGATTACGTATCTATAATCAGAACCTATTAATAAAAATATATCAATACTACCAAGGTGACCCATAAGAATATGACCTGCTTTATAATATCGGATCTAATCTATTGCCGTAGATTATGAGCGCTTGCAACAGTAAAAGTATTACTAAAGTGTTATCAATCCTTTGTACAAAAAAGTCACCGTGTTACCAGCATCATTTGAAAGCCGACTCTGGAATTTTCCGACAGCACAACGTCTTCTAAAGTAGCCTGGTAATACTCATCGCAAGAATACGACGGTTCATTGTCTGGCTTCAATTTTTTATAGTCGATCTGCTCCAATTTAAGCGTAATCCAATCTTTATCGAGGATTGCGTAGCGATCTACTCATCTTAATGATATATATATTATTTTATAATATAAATATCTATATTAAATTTATTATTAATATATAAAATATATTCTTCTCCCTTAGCCTTTACTATTCCCAAGTCACTTGGGATCGGCTTTTCTAGTTTAACCGGATTTGTTTTAATTTTGATTTAAATTATAAATATTTTTGAAAATAATAATACTGCGATATAATATTAGTTTGCGGAACCCCAATATAAGATCTAGGAAAGCTAAATGCACGTGCGCAAGCAACTGTCTCTGACAACATGTGTGTCGTTGCTAACAAGATGTTTGACAATGATTTATATTAAATTTGCATTTTCGTCTAGAAAAGAGCCAGAATTAATTTCGCGTTGTGTGGTATGCTGAGAAAGCATGACTAGACAAATGATCGTCTGAGTATAAATAAGTGTATTGTTCAAAAGCCAAATAATACAACATTAAGAAGAGAAGGCATAGATAGAACAGTATCTACGCTACCACCACTTCGCAGATAATCAGGAACCCTCCAGGAGGCGGTGTGATATATGTATATATGTGAATAGTTTATAACTTTTTTTTAAATTCGCTCGGCGGTTGTTCTAATTATATTATTTTTTTAATAAAACACTAATATCTCAGTCACTAGTCTGTTACGGATTTGAAAATGATATTTTTTTTAAAGACTATCACCGATTTCTGTCATTTTTGTATCGCGAGCGAGTAAACAAACATTGACACTACGGACACAAAGAAGAGACTTGGAGTTCAGAAATAGATTTGGAACAACCATTTGTGAAAAATTATAAATATTGACAAAACAAAATATAGTGTTGCTAAATTCAACAATTGAGAATATTATATCAATATAGATTAAGATATTTTGTCATTCATATGGAAATATATTAATACCAATCTGATTGTATAAGATCTTATCTAAATATAAACACAAATATTATAAAAACATGTTGTTATATTTGATCCTAATAAAATTTATTGGTCTCCCATTTCATTAGGTACATATTTTTGTGAAATATTATGTGTAAATAGTTAATTTAAAATATAAGCGCCGCCTCCCCAACTAAATATACATACGTCATGTGAACTCCCAGCAATATTTATTGCAATGGCTGACAGAGTACAAAATATATGATCGTGATAATTCATGAACTATTTTTGAATCAGAAAAATGTTGCTTTGGACGGTAAATAGTCTTTTGATATCGAAAATAGGAAAACTATTTAATATTAATTTGTGCGTGAATATAAATAGACAGTTGCCAATGTTATACCATACGGTATATACCTTTAAGTGGTTGTGCAATTGAAGTTATGTTACTTGTATTTTGCAACAATCGTTTGTTATCTTGATAAATAATTATGTACTAAGTAAACATGGATGTAGTGCAAACTTCCCCGTAACCTTACAAATTCAAATAATAATATAAAAATTTCATAAATTGAAACAATATTAAACAGGAAATAATTGAAAAATGCGCCATCAATGTTCATTCATAGATTTTTAACAATGCCTACTGCATTAGAAATGATAGCCTACCTTGTTGTCTTTCTTAAGGTAAAAACTATCATTATAATTAATTAAAACCAATTCAGTAGTTCAGGTGTACAATCAAACAGTGGTTTGCGCAGTCTTGACTACACGTATCGCGTAAGGGTTTAAATAGTCATCTTGTAACTGCTGCCACGCCGAGTGTTGTGGGCTCAATTCCCATACGGGACAAAATTTGTGTTATCCACAAATAGTTGCACCGAGTCTGGATGTTATATACATACATCGTTAGGTTGCCGAAATAATATTAGACATAAATTCCTCGACCTCCGTGCTAGACAAACGACATATATAATTGGCCAATAAGCATAATGTCTTACTACCTATTTATAAATACCATCATAATTTCATCGCCGTATAATAATAAAGTGAAGCACGTTTTTTGCTGGTAGAAAGTATAATCTGTTTGATTAATGTTTTCATGTTCCATGTTAAAATAGTATTACCTTAAATTTTAATTGATCATGCTATGATTATTATATGTTTGAGTGGCACGCAGAGGAGATTGATCCCAAGGAATCTTAGACTTTTCGAAGTTAGGCACGTATTAAAATAGTTAATTATTGTTCGCTTTAATGGTAAAAGAAATCACTGTGAGGAAACCTGCATGCCTGAGAGTTCTCCATAATGTTATCGAAGATGTAGAGTCTGCTAATCCGCACTGAGCCAGCATGGTGGAAACCTAAGCCTAAGCCTTCACACTGAGAAGAGGCTCGTGCCTAGAGTGGAAACGTTCAATACAGGGTTGATATTATTATTATATACTAGATGTTCCTTCTGTTTCACCCGCGTTTATCGTTACTGCGCCGCCCCCGTGGGTCGTAGCGTCGTAGCTATCCGACACTATAAGAAATTTTCAATTCGAACCAGTAGTTCCTGATTAGCGCGTTCAAACAAACAAACCATGAAAAATCTTCAGCTTTATAATATAACTTATTAGTATAGATTATAAACCTATTATTATCCATTTTCAAAGAGAGGTTTGAGATGACACGGTTTAATAGATGCAGACACACATTTACTCGATCTTCGACTTTGATCGATAATATGGTATAACATTTACAATATATTTACATTATTCATTTTAAAACTAATTAATTAAATACATATGTAAAAACGTATTAAAAAAGATAACATAATAATAAAAATACTAACCAATGTCTATGGCGGCTATTCGGGAGGCTCATGTAGTGAGACGGAGAGTCACCGTCTACCATTCCTACTTTGTACTGAGACAGTATATCAGACAGATGCCGTTTTTTAACTATAGTTTGCTTTTTACCAAACCTTTAAACACCCATCCAATAGACCAGAATAATTACATTCCATATGTAGCAATAATCTCACTCTAAACTAAAACTCTCGAAGGGCCAATGTCTCCGTGTTAGCATCCCATCGGGTATGTTCCTAACGTACTAGGGTAATACCAGTGAAAGAGAAACAAAAAAAAATACTAATAATTATAATAATAAATATTTACAAAAATGGTTTAGAATATTGGTTTGAGTTATAGTCTCTGCGCTGATATTGTGAATTTCTTGACAGAAAATCCGAATTCCGCTTTTCACAACCTGATATAGAATCTAGAACTTGACAGCTGTCGCAATCCTTATCTTACAGACAATCTAAGACTGACTTCCAGAAAATTACAAACAATCACAGACAATTTTCACACTTCATTTCGAGTATAATCGAATATAATGTAAGTGTATAAAACTGACTAAGAAAGTTTATAATGCTCGTGTGAATGGAACAGTCGCAAGGGGAAGACCTAGGCGAACGTTTCTTGATCAGATCGGAGACGTTCTGGATAAAGGCCAGGTTAAGAGCACCTTAAACCGGCGAGCGTGTGTGAGGAATGTTATAAAAGTGAATGAAGCCAGAGAAGTGTGTCAGGATCATAGCAAATGGAAATCCGTAATCTCTGCCTACCCCTCTGGAAAACAGGCGTGAATCTATGTATGTATGTACATATATAATGTTCGAGGATTCCAAGGTACAATAACCCTCTGCTTAAACGCACATCACACTTTGTTTTCTTCACATTATCTTTAATCGTTTCCACTATTATAAAATACTAGCTTTTGCATGCGGCTACGCCTGCATGGTACCTACATCAATAAAAAGTAGCTTATGCCCTTCCCCAGATTTTAAACTATATCTGTACCAAATTTCATCTAAATCGGTTTAGTGGTTTAGCTATGAAAAGGTAATAGACAGACATACATATAGACAGACAAACAGAGTTACTTTCGAATTTATAATATTAGTAGGGATATCACACCCGACACTCGAATAAATTACGCCGACAAGATAGGCCGATGTTTTTGTTTGACAAATTGACCAACTACCGTTATAGCGTCATAATATTACGCTATAACGGTAGGTACTTCTAAATCAATCAATCAGATACCTACTGAGAAAATGTTTAGATGCCCACGTGAGTCAGATACCTCACGTGGGCATCCAAACATTTTCCCATAACCCAGATAAGATTATCTGAGTTATGGGTAAATACACGTATAAATTTTATATAAGTACCTAATGTTTTAATTAAATGAAAAGCAGCGATAGCCTTATGGAAAACCGTTGGACTGACATGCAGAGGTCTCAAGATAGACCCCAAGGAACCTTTTCGAAGTTCGAAAACATCGTGAAGAAACCAGCATATCTCGAAGTGCTCGATAATGTTCTCGGAGATTTGTGTAGTCTAAACACGGACTGGGCTGGTGTGGTGGACTATGGCATAGCCCTTCTCAAATTGAGAAATCGTCCGTATAATCAAATATTCATTTACTAAATACAGAAACTGTTTTGTTTAGCTACTTATGTCACTGACTACATCGTGCATAATTTGGTACCATGCTATGTCGATCCAGTAAATCACATCGTTACCAAACTATGTTGACGAGGACAAAATCGTGAGTGATTAGCTCAAGTCTTTGACTTGAGCAAATCAATAATGTATTTTGGTAGGCATTACCTCATTCTTAACAATAAATTTAGTTCTTCCTTGTCCAAAAACAGGATGTTATTAATAATTATTGCCAGATATCTAATTAGACAACATGGTTGCTATGCTATAATTTTCCCTGTTTGGATGACTCTAGTTATCAATATAAATAATGCACACGGTATAATAAAGAAATATGAGCATTGTGTATTCTTAAACGCCTTAAAAGAAAAAAACGAGTCCATTGCGAGTTTGGGGCATGCCATGTTGCGCACCAATTAGAAGCGCACTCGTTCGAAGCGCACCAAGAGTATTACACACAGAGGAACCGCTTGGTGCGCAAACATTAAATAAATTTATTAATTTTCTATTCCACTTTGCGCACCAGGGGTCATGGGCCATGTAGTGAGGGGTTTTAGCTAATAAACATATCCAAAGAAATTTACCATAGTCTTATAAAGAGTATATTTTCAAAAGGTTATATTATTTTATATAGTAACTATTTTTATACGTCGTTTCAGCAAAACTAATTTCTTCTCTGATATCTAAAAAAAACTTACACTACACTGTACTTTAATGTTAAAACACTTATTTTACAGATACAGTTCTACTGGTACCGATTTCCGAACTTCCCGGAGCGAACCGCGTTTCGCGATGGACAGAATCTAACTAACTTTTGTATGAAATAAATTATTAAAGTAAATTAAAATAATGACCATGTAGTCACAACACAATGAAAATGTACTAGAATAAGTAAAATGCTGATTTAGCGTTAATAAGGAACTATCTCGGATTATAACAATACGCATACTCGCCAGTTCGAAGTTGAGATTTTGTATTAATTTTCCGGGTCAGGCAAAATGTTAATGGGTTTTCCCGTCAATTAATTCTCAGTAGTAGCAAATGTTGGATTTATGCCTGATAGACAGCAATGAGGTATACATACGTACCTATACCACAAATTAATAGAAACAGATATCCTTACATATACATGCGTGCGTAGAAAGATATTTCAAATTAAATTAGGTTTTATATCGCCTACTGCATATAACCCAACTTAATCTAAAACCTTCGTGCATCTGTTTATATTTAATCTGTGGCGATATTATTGACATAACAGTTCAAATCAGGAACATACCGCTTTAATAACGTACGGAACTAGAAATGAAACGATTCAATTTTCCCACATAATTACTAGCATTGATATTGAAGCCTGCTACATCCAGGGAAACCTTTGATTGGCAATACACACGCAAAGCTCTCCAACCATATAGCGACAGACTAAATAACGTATAAATGTGATGGCGTGAACTCTAAAGATGTTAACAAGCTTAAATTGATAAAGTGATTGAAAACTTTCGTGTTTATAGTATTAAGAACTTATTGTTGTTTAGTGTATATTAAAATCGTCTTACTAACGCCTTTGACTATTAGCTCTTGTGTTAGTAACACAAGAAACATGTTCAAGGCTCTTGCGTTGCATGCATCGTAACAATGCAAGTAACTCGTAGGTTTAACTTGTACATGTATCCTGCGTTAGTAGCTTGCGCATGTATTCCACGCCAACAACTTGCGTCGTGCACACGTATCATAAATCTATTCAAACAGTAACCCGCGGCTTATTTCGTCTATAAATTTTAAATTAAGTCTACACGAATAGAAGAGTACACTTACATATAGACGATTGTTATAAGTCCCACATAATAGCGACGGAAGCTGGCGTCTATTGAACAAATATAGGTACTGAGAACAACGAATATAACAATGCTCGATCCGAGAATCGTTTGAATAGGTAGACAGATGTGCATGCCAGCTGTAGATATAATCTTCAAAAAATGTGTTTCACCAGCAATAATAATAATAATAATAATAACGTTTATTTTCTCACCACAATATACATATATTAAATAAACAGTATTACAAATATTTACATAATTCGGTTTACAACATATATTGTGGGAGACTGGTGCCTAAGCTAGGCTCGAGGCCTGTGTTTCAGGACACCAGGTCTCCACTCCTTGGTATAGTACAAATTATATAATAGTACAAAAGAGGACAATAACAATAACATGAATCAATTGAAAATAATAATAACAATAAATCATAATAATAATACAAAAATGAAAAATGGTATTAAAGAATATTATTAGGCCCACGTAAAAGAGGGCCAACCTAATAATTGGCGGCTACTAAACACAATTCCAAATATCGTACAAAACAGTGGCTTTTACTACCGAAACGCCTTTGGAGCTGTCAACGATAAGGCAGATAACAACTTCAATTTTTCATATAAACTCAAAAAAAATTGACAACACATAAGAAAATACTCCTAAAATGTTTCAATCACAAATTTTACATAGAATCTAACAATAATGCCGATGTTACACAAGAATTCGTCCATTGACTCAATTTTAGGAACATTAACATCAACTAATGATCCTTACTTCCGTGTCCCGTCGACGGGTATCATGCCACGCCTGACT
Organism: Catocala fraxini; assembly: GCA_930367265.1. NCBI lineage: Eukaryota > Metazoa > Arthropoda > Insecta > Lepidoptera > Erebidae > Catocala > Catocala fraxini. The sequence goes on along the minus strand of OV884039.1, from coordinate 18,121,408 downwards.
GCATCCAGTTAGTGATAATTGAGGAGTATTAATTTGAATAGGTTAAGGTGTGGACGTAACCTTATCGGATTGTTAGTAATGGGGACAATCGTATCAGTCAATGATATCGTTGTTGATTTATATCCGTCTGCGGTTATAAAAGGCATGATGCTGTGACGAAATGGACTATATTTATTGTCAGTCCCGGAATGATGAGTGATTCTAACATTGGATAATATTTTTAAAATATAACTGGGAGCCTCTTGGAAAGACGGGTACGGCTTCTTAAAGGAGAGTTGGTATTCAGAAATGTTTTAGGCTTTCTACGAAATTGACTGAAGTAATGCTCTTTCTCTTAATCAAGAAAGAATCCTGGTTATTTCATAATTATGTAAGAAAGCGTATCTATATTTAGACTAATATTATGAATGAGGAAGACACTATTTACGCATTTATCGCAAAATCTCTTAACGATTGTTTATATTATTTATTTATTTATCCAGCAGTTTATTCTAGTTTGACAATACATTTCAATAAATATCAGATAGTCATTTACAATTAAGTCATAAAGAGATGGCTCGAAAAATACACGAGTCACGTCACATCGTCTAAATCCTCAAAGAGGTAAACAAAAAAGTATTACATCCAAATTTCACCAGCTGTGGTTTTAGATTCCGCGTGCCATTGACGTCCTGATTCCGTGCGTTGGTGTGAATTTCTTGACAAAAAATACCAGTAACATTTTGCCCGATCTGGTTTAGAACGAACCCGCACCGAACTAGCAGTCACCTAAACCACTATGGTGACGAGGCAGTTTATAAATCTTATAAATGTAAAAGTTTGTGAAAACGTTTGGATGACTATTGTATGTATGTATGTATCTTATGTGGGTGCCAGTCAGTGCAGACCGGCGACACTTCGACCCAGTGGGATCTTTTGTGTCGACACTTTCCCAATAACGACTGCCATAGATGTTCATGGCAGTCGGGGCCGACGGCTTAACGTGTTCTCCGACGCACGGAGCAGGCGATAATTGTCAATCAATACGCACATGGATGACTATTACTCAATCACATGAAAACCATTAAGCGGATTTCAATGTACACAGATAGATTGTACTGAATTAACACAAAAATTACTTTTATTGCGGTATACGTTTCTATGGTATCCACAAGTGACGCTGCGAGCGGAAACTAGTTATAAGATAGGTCACATTTAAAAAAATATATATTTTTGGCGGCAAACGAGCATATGGATCGCCTGATGGTAAGCGACACCAGAGGAGTCGCAAGTACGTTGCCAGCCTTTTAAATTGCCCCCTCCTCCCCAGAGGGGGGAGGGGAGTTGGGCCTCCGGTACCCTCAAACACAACGCAAGCGCTATTTTACGCCGGTTTTCTGTGAGGCCGTGATATCACTCCGGTCGAGCCGGCCCATTCGTACCGAAGCGTGGCTCGCCCACATTTAATATTTAGAAAGCCGCGAAGTATTAAAGCCATTAACAAATATATAAATAAGTTATTATGCCATAGTGGTTTATACGTATGTGAACGTTTGCGTTACTGACAATCGTGAGACACCTAGTACGATTTTTGGGACAACTATATTTTATTCAGCTTTTCTGTGAGCACAATCGCAGTAGAAACATGATTTGACCTAAGTTACTCAAGACGAGGACGGATTAGCTTATGAATAACGACTAACCAGGTCTAAAACAAAAGTCAAAACCTTGCGGCTGGTTCGCAAACCCTTGACATTAGGTTGAATACTTGCCATCTGGCAAAAACCAAAAATGATGACCGTGTAAATTATTTTTCCTAATTAATAAATATTAATAACACCAGCGACAGGACACGATCCCTGTATATAAAGTGACCCACTGCTCGTGGGACAGTTTATATACAGGGCTTATATTATTTATTCATTGCTAAAATATATAATACTACAAGAGAAATATATTATTTAAATTCATCAACTAGCCGGAATCCAAACAATGATAAAAAAATCTGGGTAGGCTTCGGAGAACGTTGACCGAGAGGTTCAAATTAATATTAATAACACGATAAAAATTTCACGTTAAAATAAAACTAAGTAACAAAGCTAGACTTATGCGAACTATATTTATTGACACGAACCCAAAAAATCATTGTCATCTAAAAACAATTAGCACAATTGTCTACAAAACTCAAACGGGACGTAACATGCGCTGTCACTCTAAATAAAGTTGCGTCCCTATTTCCTACAAACATGACCCGTCAATTAATAAAAAAAACATTACTCCCATGGTTTTATGAATCCTTGACCCGAATCCGTTAAAATAATAATTAATCAAGTGTCGGGTTCTAATTAAAGCTGCAATCAACGTCAAAAAATTGGAACAAGTTTAGTGACATGACATGTCTTCATTATAATTTTGCACGTACGACAAATCCTCTATTAGAGCCAGGGCTGCCTCACTTTTGTTGCCTGTTTTTCGCGCGTTGAAAACGAATTTGATTTTCGTTGCTGTCGTGAGTTCGCAGGTGAAGCGAGACTAATTAGGACCTGTTGAATCTGGAGAGATGATAGGATTTCAAACCTTTAAAATCTTTTGCTTTTTTAGCAAGGCGGTTCTGATTTTGAATCTTCGATGATAAATGATTTCTGCAAGAAGGAATGATGTTGTTTTGTATATAAAAATAATGAGAATTTGTGTTCCCTTTAATTTTTTGCATATGTCTGCAAAGGTATGCAATTTTTAACAACTAAAGCACAGTGCTATTAAATTACAGAAATTACACATCTTGTTACATTATCTAAATGAGCAGCGATAGCTCAATGGGGAGAACAACAGACTGCAATGCAGAGGGTCTCGAGTTCGAACCCACGTCACGCACCTCTGACTTTCGGAAGTTATATGACTTTTCGAAATTATGTGCGTATTGATTGACAATTATCGCCTGCTCCGTGCCTCGGAGAGCACGTTAAGCCGTCGGTCCCGGCTGCCATGAGCATCTATGGCAGTCGTTATTGGGAGAGTGTCGACACAAAAGATCCCACTGGGTCGAAGTGTCGCCGGTCTGCACTGACTGGCACCCACATAAGATACATACATACATTATCTAAATAAATAATTATATTGTAAGCTTATATTGGCGGACCAATTCTAGTAATAAAATATATTTAAAATAGAGTTCTAATCTAGTCTCAGTGTTACAAATATCATAAATGTTATTTTCCTACATTAAAATATATGTCAAATATAAAAAAAAGAAAATTTGACGTTTATTATTGGAAATCTATTTTGAATATACATATATTGTTACGAGAATTAGACCAATTTCCGTAATAAAATATTTTGTGTTGTGTTGTATTTGTGTATCAGATCAGAACATATTTATTAACACAATAGGTGGTGGCTTTTTATAAATAACTATCTATCAGCAAGTATGGACAGCGGCAAATCAATCTGAAGACAAATCATTGCGTTTCGGACCTCTTAAAATAAGGTGCTGAGCCCATTGTTGGGTCAACATTGCAAGAGAATTTTAGCTGAATAGTTTTGTAAACTTAATAGTATGATATAAAGCTTTTCATTTCAATAGTCACTACAAAGTAAAGTAGCGACTTTACAGTCGTATGATAATATCAACTACACTTTCGTAATAATGAGTCATATTACCTACTATTCGTCATCTAAAAATCCCATGCGATTCTATCCCGCCAGCGTGCGTCGAGCCCTATTCTTGTTTGACTACGCATTAATTAGATTAAATAGAAACTCATTTCAAATTTACGACCAGTTGAGTGTTAAATTACCTATTGGCTAAAAATGTTGACGCGATTGTCGTTATAATAAAGCATGTAGCACACTGAGCACAAAATATGACGTCATTGTCCATGTTTATGATTTAATTTAATGTTTTGTTATGTACCAATGATGCAATCGAATTTGTAAGCAGTATTTTATGTCTTTGTTACGAATGTTGTGTTATTAGTCGGTTTATCGTATTAAAATTAATCTATTATCCGCTGGCTTTTTTGTCAGTTGTAATTGACATAAATTAAGAAATTCACTATGTAATTAGATCTTTCATTAGTAGAAGATACCTTTTATGTAAACATAGGTTTTCTGTCTGTGAAGTCTTGTGCACGATATTGACACTAACATAATATGTACATGTCAGATAGATGGGACAAGACGGATTAATGATTAATTATTTGTAAGTAGCTCAGTGCCAACCATGTCTTTATTGTTGATTTCCTAAATACTTAACTATTGATTTTGTATTATAATCTACAGCAATATCTCGTATTTTATTATTCAGAGGCACTTGTAATTTAACAAATAAATATAATAAAGTACTTTTAGAAGATCTACAAACGAATCGAGCAAGACATGTAACATCTTTAAAGTTCTTGACAATATTAACTACTTATGTTATAATCTAATCTGTAAATGCTATTTTGACTGTCTATTTGGTCAAGTGGTATAATTGGCAAACTTGGTAAACTACTGGTTGCGAGACCCCGTGAAAATATTGGTCTAATTTTCAGGAAGAAGTGATAACCACTACCTCAAAAAAGAGCCCACATAAAATAATTGCTTCTTAAAGCAAGATAAAAACGGCAGTTCGCTAATTAGAAGAAACTGAAAAAATTGCAAACAGATTGACATATCACTCTTGTTGGCTTATGGACCATATCGAGACATAATAATAAAAAATATCTGTATCTTTTAAATTAGGTACATACATAAAAAAATATTTGTGGAAGCTTGTTAATGGCGACATTCATTACACATTGTAACTATAATCTAGAATATTAGTCCATAAGCTTTCCAATAAAAAATAAATATAAATGAATAAATAAAATATTGTGCCTAAATGCGGACATCCGTACGCCAATGGACAGATTAATCCGTTAGCACTTGGCGAGGAAATCCATCGCAATCGGAGCACGTTTCTTGTATCCGTTGGTTCATTCGGGTACTCAACATACAAAAATATTTTGAGCACCTCTGGGTTTTATTATAAAATAACCTATAACGCGCCTGTGTGACTGTTTTATAATAAAACCCAGAGGTTTGGTAAACACAGTCAGCATTACTTATAAAAATATCGCCAAATATCTGATACTTATCTATCTCTCACCTGAGTAACACAGTTCTTGATTAACCTTTATTAAGCAGCTCGTAGTTGTTACTACACAACTAACACTTAACTCTGAGTAATGTTTATAGGTGACTAGATTTTGCCCACTGCTCTACTCGTGTAGGTTATGTCAACTTTCTATTCCTCGGGAACAGTACTTTTTTCGGATGAGAGGTACCTACCCTATGAAATATCATAACGATCGGTCGAGTAGTTAAGAAATGAAAATCAGAAACAAGCAAACAAACTCACATTGGCATTTATAATAATAGTTAGGATTTTTTAAAATTATTTGTTGATTTTCTTTTTTACTTTCATTTGAAAGTGATTTATAAGCTGAGCTAATTAAGCAACGTAACATTTTAAACTTCATAATTTTGTTTAATTTCAATTATGAAATATCACAATTTTGTATTACTTTTTTTAGAATTTTGGGCTACAGTCCCTTCTTTCGTAGGCATTTAACTTTGGGCGATGGAGGAAGTTACAGACGCCTGACTGTACTTCGTAAATACCCTTAGGCGTTTTGTCTTTTAACTTTCGTATTACACGTTTTAACTTTAATAATAAGGGTACTTGAATCATGCTTTCAAAATTTTCTTTACTTTATTTTTTATGAATAAGAATTATCTTATAGCTTTCTTCTTTATTTAATACAATGATCCATTTAGGATTAGTTTAAAAAGGTCTATGAGACATTTTTACCGGTTTAGGCTATGATTGTTATTTTCTCATGTTATTATTCAATAATAGACTATATTATAATATTTGTTGCGAAGCATATCACATGCGTACATTACGACATGTTAAGCTGTTTTCCCTACAAATACATAGAATTATATAGATTAACATCTGTATATACCAGAAGGTATACCATACATTTACATATATATTTATCAGCTTTGAAATGTTGCTCGTAATAAAGGTGTGTGTAATGCCATTTGCTGAGTATAATTCCACACTCCATACTGTTACTGAGACCAACAAAAAATCCCAGTCACTCTTTGCGTGAACTGATAATCGAAGACTTACAATTGCACGCAAGCACAAGTATCTACATATTAACAGGATCAAGTAGGCAGTCCACAAGCACATCCAACTGTTTATCAAAAATAAAATTTCCCCTTGTACCTATGAACAACTGACATTTGGGTATGGTTCACTTCCCCTATACCTCTCGAAGCCACCTTACGTTATGATTTTGACGCTGAGGAACAGATTAAGTAAACTTTCTCTTGGCAATGAAAGCTACAATACACATTCAATCTAATTTGAATGTTTTGATCGTTATCCCATTGTAATATACAATGACACAAACGCTCAATCAGCTAATACATTTTGGGGTCAAGCTAACAACCGAAACACAATTTAGGGCGTTGCCAACCGGTCTTAGACAAATAAGCACATAAAGTAATTTATCTGAAATATATACCACACGTGAAGCAAGTAATCACAGTCTTACTTAAAAACCACTCTCAAACATTTCAGGTAACTAAGTATTAACTAACGATAAATTAAAAGAAAGTTACGTATAAAAATTTATCAAAGTTGTGTGTTAGTTGAATTATACAATACACTGTAACACAAGTGCAGTGGCGAACCATTGATCAAAGGTGAATTATTGATTGACTTGAGAGTTGTTAAATTGAGACTTACCTACCTATCAGTTATCGATATTTTGATACGTAAGGCTATAAGTGTGTCTATTACCTTATACTGCGTGTGACGATAATAGGGCTGTCATCGCTAACGTGGAAAATGTATTTATTTATTAATAGTTTAATTTGTTAAACATGTATTTTAATTTTGTTAAATAATTTGTATAATAGGTATAACACACATTTAAATTATCTTAAGATCAAGTCATAAATTAAAGTCAAGTTTTGGATCTGGGTATTATGTTTCGATGTCGATAATAAAATCAATATTATACTAGTTTAACATTATATTAAGTTGGGTTTGTTTATATTCGGGCACGCCACAATCATAGCTGGAGAGGCGGCATGGCGCACTCACCTTCCGGCTGACACAGGTTATGACTGGCCACGGTTGTTTAGGCCAGTTCCTATGCCGCATAGGCCGGCAGGAGACGCCGAGATGTTATCACTGCGGCGACTGCCATGATGTTGTTGTGGACACGGCGCTGCACACTGGCGGATTGCCCCGCCTGGGCATCGCAGCGCCGTGAGTTGTTTTCGGCAGTCGGATTGGTTGTCCTCTCGCTCCCAGCCGTGGTTCAATCTATGGTCCAGAGCGAGAGGTCGTGGAACGCCGTCGCCTCCTTCTGTAAGGAAATCGTTTGCATCAAGGAGGCGGAGGAGCGGGAGAGTGAGCGCTTAAACCCTCTACCCAACCGCAGAACTGGGTGTCGGAGGGCGCGAGATGTCCTCCAGCCACCCTGAGGTTTGACCTGAGGGTGGTGGGCTTCTTGGGCGTGCTCGCCACTCGATCAGCACGTGTTCCGATGCACGCCTCTGTGTCGTGTGTCCGTCCGCCCCTTAAGGGGGGGACAGTAGGGCTTAAATATAGTGGCGCCCAAAGGTTAGTCTTGTTGTGTAGTGGATTGCCGTTTCATACGGCGGTAGGCCGAAACCTCGGCGGGGTTGCGACTGCATGTGAAAGTGATTCGCACGACCCGCCCATTGAGGTTTTGTCGAGGAACACCGTGGTAGATCTAGTCGGTATTACCGGGAGGTCCATTACCATCATATTTTTTTTACCCTGGTGAGTTCGATATAACTTCTCCGCCCGCCTCGTGGAGGGGTATGCGTCAATGCATTCCCCCATAAATAATAAGAAGGTTTGTTTATATTAGTTAAGTTGTATATTATGATATACAACTTATACTAACTGTATTACCCATAAACATAGCAAAATGCTCCAATTACCGTACTGAAATTAGATTAGACTCATGTTGTTACAGCATCTACCTAACTGATGGAATTTCTACAACTTTTACTTAAGAATAATATTAAGTAAACAAACTTTTCAACTGTAATATTTCCTTAATGTATACCTAGTGGCTTTCAACCACAAAATTACGATGTTCTCTGACATAAAGTTCTCTACAAGTTATCTTCTTATATTATATTAACTTAAAATTAGAATTACGTGAACCTAAGTTCGCCGTATGCCATTTATTTATAGGCATACAAATTAGGCAAGTATTTTTTGGCAGGCATGCATAGATTAGCGGGTGGGCGTGACCGTATCGGATGGTCCCATATTTTAATTCCCAGACGGCAAAGAGTAATTATTATAATTATGTTAGGATATTTTTAGCAGATAGAAGTAGGTTAGCCATAATCTATAGGACTGTCTAATTGGAGTTGCGAATTATTGCTGTGGTACTCCTCTGCCTGCGCTTTCAGGGCTGCTATACAGGCATGCTTCTCTTGCTATGTGTAATTTGTATTCAATCTAAATAGCATATTATTGTCTGCAGCATATAAGTCTCTGTTTGTACTTATATCATTTTATTTTATTTTAAATCAACCTCTCCCACACTCGTGTAATTTTTGTGTTTACAAAAATCGAAACATCTAACTCCCTCACTATGAATAATTCCTGACAAACATTAAACTCAAACTTATTTATTTGTGTGATTTTGGGTACAATAGTTCTTAAGCTATTACAATTTTATATGAATCTCCAAAATCTGCCTGGCAGCTTACACATTTTTATTGCAATGTCAGGTGTATCTTATCTTATAATAACATTTAAAGTCAAATGACATGCACGGCAATATAATTATTATTGACAATAAATTATGATAATCAATTACAATAATGAAATTACTATAATTAATAATAAATAACAATATTTAACAATAAATTCCCATAATTAATAATAAATTACATCAATTAATCATATAAGAAACAAAAAAAAGAGAAGAAAGATAAGAGAATTAAATTATCATTTAAAAAAACTGTCTATAGTATAGTAACTTATATAAATGAGAATTTTCCTTAGCGCAGATTTAAATTCAACTATATCCATATCCTTATATGATCAGATACTTTATTATATATTTTTTGTCCCATACAAAATATGCTTTTATGCATTAAACTTGTTTTTGATTCCCACAAGCATAGCCTATGTTTATAAATTCGCCTTACAGATCTCGTTTGACTAGTAGATAGTTTTTGAAATAAATGTATATTAATTTTCACAAATAAAGCTATTTCATAAATATAGAGTGATGGTACTGTTATAAATTTTAATACTGTAAAGTGATGTTTGCAGCTATCGGTCTGTTGAAGTTGCAGCCCTGATGCACCTTTTTTGGGTCTTAAAACAACGGACACAAAGAACAGACTCGGTACAACTATTTGTAGATCATACAAATTATTGCCCTGTGTGGGGATCAAACTAACAACACTTAAATAACTACATCGTCCGTCCATTTGTATATGTATATCTGTAGTGTCCGATCACACATGATATATAACAATAATTATTTTATTATGTCTATCACGGAACAGCGAAAAGTTACAGAGATTCATTACGTTACAACAAAAAGACAATAAAATGGGTTAAGTTAATAGAACGCATACAAAAATAGTTAAGCTAGTTTTATAGTTCACTTCTCAGAATAAAGTAAGCGTTACTTATACAATCATACAAAGTAGCTACAAATCATAAAAATAAATTTACGCTTATCTACAAACGCGTTTTGCATAAATAGGAATATATCATTCAGATTAGCCTTGTTTAGTGAATATAAATCAGCAATAAAAATTCCATTAAATAAATAGGTATAAGAAGATTCGTGAATAAAGAGATATTTCTTTTATCTGCATTAAATAAAAACAATTTCGTTTCAGAAATATTTTGTCGCCTCTATAATCGCCTCAGATGTTTGTTAATTTAATTCCCGGACTAGCGGATACAATTGAACTTTGATAAATTTCAACGCAAGCTTTCTGTTTTGAAAATGAAATTGTCTACTCGACTTGAAAGCAAAGCTCATACAACGAATACAGAACTCATGCATATATAATAATATCAACCCTGCATTAAACTGTCCCACTGCAGGCCCCGTGCGTACACTGAGAACTCACCAGCCATTCTTTACATATTTTCTAGAATCTTAAGGAGAACTCTTAGACATGCAGGTTTCCACACGATGTTATCCTTCAACTCATGCATGCGTCTTGTCAACAATGTTAAATCTGGTGTGGATTATGATAGTCTATTATCGTTTATCGGAAACAATTTTCTTATTGCATGCGGTTTTTTAGAGACCTGATAGAAAGCCCTAATTATAACTTAGTTTTTGTTTCAGCAACGGTGGCAGCAAGTGATAAGTACCCTAAAATTGTTTGCACCCAATATTCAAGCGTAGCGGCATTCCGACATAAATTTTGAAAATCAAAATCTGTTTATCTTCTTGACAGAGGCTTTCTTATTTAAGTAGGTAATTCTAGATCAATCTGTCGATAGCTGGAATGAAAATTTGAAAATACTGACCGATGGCGGTTCGCTGCAGCACAAAATCCAAAAAGAAAAACCAAATTTAAAAAAAAAATTACTATGTCAGAAAAAGTACGAAACAAAAACAACACAATACATTTCTAAATAGGAAGTATTCTGTCTTCTTTCGTTTATTCGATAATGATGTCTACAAAAACTCCATTTATAATGGTATCAAACTTCACCCTAAGACAGGAAACTAAACCAGCGTACTCATATTAATCTTGTGCGAACAATTATTTACCTCAACCAATCACGCGAGCAACGATACAAATGTATTTACTGAAGTTTTCTATTATTTTGTACGCGCAACCGGGACACGCAATGCTGTCAGGGCGCCCAGGTAATGCCTGAGCTTTGTTAGCTTGGGGAAATCACTTTGTGACGGGAAACGGTGGATCGCACATCAAATAGACAGCTATAGACGTAATTTAAGTACGGTTGGACAAAATTGTGAGTGAGTTATAGAATCGGCAGATATATTGGTATCATCAATTGTCCAATAGAATCAAAATACAGTATGGCTATATTCAGGATTTCGATGGAAAATGCTTGCATGCAGATAAGATGCAAATCTCGAGATAAATGTAGGATGTTATATGGATGAAAAGAAAAATATATTGTTTGGCAGTATGGACGCTGCGTGCTGTTAATAAGCCAGTTCAGAAATAATCGTCTGTGTTAATATGTATATATCGCATCCTTAATAAAACAGAGACTTATCTCAGTATTTTTGATTAAACAAATTTGAACTCTATTGAAAAGATTTAACACAAATATAATATTAGAATTTAACATATACAATTAGAGTTCAAATTGGCTTACTTTCAAATTTCGAGTTAAGTCGCTGTTTTATTAAGAATGCGAATTATTATTGTCATTTAGAGTAGAAGAGATACGATATCTCAATCATTCAATGTTTTTACAATTTGACTTAGTATAGAAGTTTAAATATACATTAAAATGCCATTCAAAGATAATGTATGTGTGAATTCCATATGCTGGCAGCAACGCATAAACCTAAATTTTTGCCGATAATAGACACAAAATTTATCTATAATAATTAGAAGTGCTTGTAAGACATTAATGTTGTTTTAGAGTCATATATTAAGTATAATCGACAAACTGATAGGTATAACATTATAAATATTATGTTTCAGACTAGTTATGCATATATACACGGATGACGTAGTGGTTGAAGTGGTCACCTCGCAACTGCCATTGCGCCAAGTGTTATGGGTTCAATCCCCACAGAGGATATAAATTTATGTGATCGCCAAAATAATTATTGCGAGTCTGGGTGTTCTTTGTGTTAAACATTCCAACAATGGTGGAATGTTTGTAAAGTCCCCCGCGACACAGGAATTATTTCCAGTGCGGGAAACGTCTATAAACAAAGTTAAAAAAAAATTATATTAATAAATAATAATAATGTCCTTCAGACCAAATTTCGGTCACGGCGGCCAATCTTAACGGAGACTGGCCATCTGCGCAGGATATATTATAGTGCACAAGTACGTGCGCAAACACAAGTGCACCCTCCGTTCCCTAACCCTCCTGATCCGATGGAACGGATAATCCGACACGACCGGAGAGAGATTAGGCGCAGGACCAACGGCTTTACGTGCTTTCCGAGGCACGGGGTATCTAATATCGCCAACTTGTATTGAGATTTCTTAAAAGAAAAACCCAATACCATTTTGTTAGCCCGACCCGGGATTCGAACCCGAGACCTCATGCACAGCAGTCGAATGCCATGGAGGCAGTTAAATATAAATAATACAGTTAAAGTTAAATTTTAAACTTTCTTCTTCTGCCTTAGCCTTTATTATTCCCAAGTCACTTGGGGTCGGCTTTTCTAGTCTAACCGGATTTGACTGGATATCAGTTTTTACACGGAGCGGCTGCCACCTGACCTCCGCAACCCGAAGGCTAACGATGCTCTAAGGCTAGATCAGTGTCAGGATATTAGAGGGTACTGACTTTCCCAATAACGACTGCCATAGTTGTTCATGGCAGCCGGGACCGACGGCTTAACGTGCTCTCCGAGGCACGGAGCAGGCGATAATTGTCAATCAATAAGCACATAATTTCGAAAAGCCATATAACTTTCAAAAGACAGAGGTGCGCGACGCGGGTTCGAACTCGAGACCCTCTGCATTGCAGTCTGTTGGTCTTCCCACTGAGCTATCGCTGCTATCTTATATATGTATATATGTATTTAATTTTAAAGTTAAATTTTATACTATATCAAGGAAAGAATTCAAGTAAACGAAATCAAAAAGTAACCAAAAATGTAGTGCACAAATTATGCAACTTGGCAAATACTACCCCAAGTGGAGGCTCGTTGAAAATATGACTTGAATCAAAAGCTTGTGTGATTGATGTATTAATTCTACATTTGTAAATATATATAGACATACAAATATATTGTATCCATACAGTTTTATACAGATGCGTAAAATTATATAAGCAAATTAAATTTAAGGCAATGCATACTAATCTTCCAGAAACAAAAACCTTTGCGTAATATTCATAAAACTTTTAGACATTCTAAATAACATTTAGCTGAGAGATTCTGCTGGCTCCAATCGTAATATAGGACGCGTGAAATGTAGCAATTCATTTCAGTATCATTTTACGAGCGGCAACTGCCCTGACATTAATATAATTAGCGGACAGGATAACTGTTGTAGTAGGAAATCATTTTATATAGTAATGAGTAAAGACATCGTAAAATTAAATGTCAAATACATGTTCTCGCAGATGTAAAAGCAAACTAAACCAATATAATAAAGCTGAATATTTCATTTGTATTTATATTTTAGTAGGAATTTACAGTTGGATTTGAAAATTACTTTTGCATTTGATAGTCCAATTCTTAAGAAAGATTATAGGCTAAGAGCCACAGAAGCAGTGCAGTAATTATAAACGTGGGTGGAACAGGGAGGGGCAGCTAGTATCTATTACCATGTTCTCGCAGATCTCAAAACAATAGTTTATTCTTGAGTAAAACAAACGGCGCAGCTTAAATGGTCACTTCGCCGCTGCCAGTGCACTGACTACTAGGTATGGGTTTGAACCCCAAAGAAATGACAATAATGTGTATAACAGCTGCTGCGATTCTGGGTGACTTCGTATCCGTTCAATAAATTACAAATTATTAGTTGATGATTGGGAATGGACCTCCTTACAAACCGACGTGAGACTAGCAACAGTGGCTCTGTGTTTCATCTAGCAAGTCATGATTACGGAGCCATTCATACTTTTTTTTTTTACTTGGGGGAATGCATTGATTCGTACCTCTCCGCGGAAACGGGCGGAGGGGTTATGTCGGACTCACCGCGGTAAAAGAAAGAAATCTACCACGGTGTTCCTCGACAAAACCACTATCGACGGCGTCGCGCCAATCACTTGCATATGCGGTCGCGACCCCGCCGAGGTTTCGGCCCGCCGTATGAAACGGTAGACCACTACACGAAGAGACCTACCCAAAGGCAATCACTCACTTATAAGGAGCCATTCATACCTACCTCTTCTACGTTCAATTACGGGATAATTTTTCCTAGCGTAGAAAAATTCTTAACTGTTTTTACATTATACCAACTTTTATAATAAAACATAGTAGACTTAAATACCTAGACGCAGAACCCAAGCAAGTAAACAAATTTATTTTCCGAGGTTCAATTGTATCTAAACAGTAATTCTCGAAGATATTATATCTGTTGACTTTTACCTTATCACAACAACAGCCGATGCCCGAAGTCTAGTAGCCAAAGTGCATTTAACTCTCAGCTTAATCCCCGTTAGAAGTTATTATCTGCAAATCAATGTTAATATTTACTGTTATCTTTGATATTCAAATTTGATTGCCCACGTTATGCACCGAGTATTTGCAATTAAATTCCAGAATAATTCTAGTATTTACTTAATGTAATTTTCCAAAACATTATTTTACTATTGCGGCCGACAAACCGACATTACACGATATAACGTTATCATATTAAAGTTAATTGAGTGACATCTATATCTACTAATATTATAAAGAGGAAAGATTAGATATTTTGTTTGTTTGTTTGTTTGTGAAGATTTAACTCAAAAGCTACTCAACCGATTGTAAAAATTCTTTCACTATTAGAAAGCTATATTATCACTGAGTAACATAGGCATCACACAGTGACGTTAGCACGTAGTAAACTCATGTAACGAAAATACACAATTACTTAAATATATTATTTAAATACTCGCCCGCGATATTTAGAAGTCAAAACTGTAACCAAAACCAAAACGTACTGTTTCAATCAACAAAGCTTTTATATGACAAAAATACAAGTACAAACTAATAATAATTAAGTACAGTGATACACGCGGCATCAATGAAATAAATAGACTAATACGTTATATAAACAGCAATAGTTTATTTTCTGCTATTATAGCTGTCATTCATTGATAGCGCTTGAGTCACAATAGTTCTCATAGAAACAGGAACTTATCGGTACTTGTAAGTTGTATTACGTACTAGCTGACTGGACCAATGATGTTTTGTCCTTCTTGGTAGGTAGCTCATAGCGGTTAAATAGACTACAACATTGCTTATAGTTTGCCACCTTTTTACCTTAATTACCGCAAATTTGTTAATTTGTGGTTATGAAGGCAAAAAGGTGTCAAACTAAAGGTTTATTTATATTCATCCATTGCATCATTTTAAGACATAAACACAATAATTTTGAACTCTGCTTTGCATGGTTTCAATAACTCTTAATTTGCTCAACCGATTTTAATAAAACAAAAGCCTTAATAACGCTTACCGCCTATCTATACTTCGTCGCAAACCAGCCAATATTTTAGTCATGATACGATACACACAACATACAAAAATATCGAAGATATATTAAATAAGAAGAGAAGACAGGTAGACTATTAACAAATTTGAAAATCAATAACTTATATTAACTAAAAGCAAATAGTTTTGGAATAGAGCAGTTGAATTTTACGATGTATCCTAAAATACAATTTCCAGATCATCTTGCAAGAAACATATTGAGAACTTATAATTCCTAACACGACTTGCAAAATAAGTTGTTTTGAAATAAAGCAACTAAGTTGGTATATTGTCATTTAATCAGAGTTTAACTGTTCCCATTAGTATATTGTTAACAGCAGTCGTTAAGCCATGTTAGAGGCCTACTAGGTTTTAACTACTCTTGACAACAGGTTGGCCACTAACCACACGAAAAGAAGAAAAGAAGAAAAAGACTGTTCCCATTAGAGTACTTATCAAAAAATACCTCTTCTGTATACATACATATATTATATTTTTTTTTATTGTATTAGTTATCCTTTTGTTTAAGATGCATAAATAAAGAAAAGGTTATACTCAGCACAGATAAAGTCAGAATGGGGATGTTTATGATATTTTTAATAAAATATGTATGTTAATTAAAATGTAACTACTTTACATAATATTGTCTTTTATTTACGCGAATATTATTCATTGAAATTAAACTGCTATATACGGATTTTATCGCGTTGTTTATTTGACAACTTATTACAAAATTTTGAAAATTGTTACACTACTACTACTATTAAGCTTAACTAATTTTTAAGCTAATTAAATTATTATTAAAACGTTTCGGTTGATTTTCAGCAGCCATGGTCACGGGGAGACCCCGTAGAGAGACCGGGGAGACGGGGAAGGTAATTTTGTAATAAAGTGTCAAATAAACAACGCGATAAAATCCGTATATAGCAGTTTAATTTCAATGTAACTACTTTATTTGGCTTTTAACTATCTTGGTTTATTTTGTTCACATTTTTTTATATTAATTAACACTTAAATCGTTTACTCATTTTCAGTTTTTTTAGCATTCGTTGTCACGGGATTACTATGGTGGCGTTAGTCATCTATAAACATATTAAATATTTGCTACTTTTAGAAGCATAGGTCACAATTATCTTAAAATTAAGATACAAATGATTTATTCATAAAGATCACCAAGTAATTCATATAATAATATAAGTAGATGTCTAAAGCTGTGTCTACTAAATTAAAATTATCAGATACATGAGGGGCGTGACCTTTAAAGCAAATGTTAATTAGTAATGGATACATAATTATCACAAGAGAACTAATTAAAGAGTTATTAAATGTATTTGGCTTCTTTTACCGATTCTGATCCGCGCGTCAGATATAAATTTGCACTTTGTAATTATGTAAGCACTCTGATTATTAAAAGAAGTGATGTCACTAACATATTCGTTGTAAGAAAACCGACTGGAGAACCACCAACATTTATTTATCTATACTATTATAAAGAGCAAAGATTTGATTTTTTGTTTGTTTGTAAGGGATCAACTCAAAAACAAATCAATCAACCAAAAAGTACTAACATAACCTAACCTACTTTTACGCGAGCGAAGCCGCAAGCAAATGCTAATTAGATATATCTATTTTTTAAATATCACTCGCTAGATGTAGCGACTCCACTCAGAAGTTGCCAGACACGACAAGAGATGGCGCTGTATACATTTATACATAACTCTATACAATCCTGAAACTCGCAAGTAAAATCTATACATACTGCAATTTACTATATATATCTACATATACGTATTACCGACATCAACCATCGGGCTGCGGCCCGGCAGATATAAGCGAGTCACAAAAAGCCTCCAGGCTCACAACAACTAATTGGAGATTACCACATTATCCAGTGTGGGGACTGAAGCCACCACACTCGCCGTGCCGTGGTAGTAAAGCATTGCGGCAACAGTGCATATATTTAACAGCTGGAATTAGCTATTTTATTAACATAATAATATTGGTAATTAAAACATTAAAATCATGTCCTGATTTATTTATTCGGTCACTAAGATCGAAGTAAGTGTTTCGAGATAAGGATTAAAATCACAAACTTAAGAAAATAAACCAATTAGAAATGAAAATAGGTTTCACTTTCCTGTGCCCGTGCAATTTCTACTTATATTAGCGAATGTCATTTCGCGTAGGTGCAACAAGCGATACATAAACTGTTTATACTCGCATTTACTGCACTTCTAGACCTATTAGAAAATATGTCTAAACTAGTCTGTAATGAACACTAAGCTTAAGCGATAAATAATAAGCTTATGGAACGCTCATAAAACTAAATGTTTATGCGCTGACTTAAAATCAAACTTAGGAATGACGACAGTTCGGTCAGCTATGCAGTGACCTCATTACTATTATAGTAATGCGTTACTTTTAGCACATTTATACCTATACAGAACAAGTATGATTATTATTCCCATTATTTCGACACGACCAGAGAGAGATCAGACACAGCACAAACATTTTCACTTTCTTTCCATAGCACGGTGTACGCACCTCCGACAATCTCCTAACTCCAGGCTACTATCGGGAATTAGCTGTTGATAGAAAAAAGCATATACCTTTTTTTTAGGCGTACCCAGGATTCGATCCCAAGACTTTATGTACAACAGTCGCATTGCCAACCACTGTGCTACAATCAATAATATAATTACAAAAACAATAAAAAGATATTTAGTAGAGCGTTACAATGTTATACTCGTGACCTTATCAGTTCAACATGGGAATTCCCGACAATAACAGATTATAACAAGTCTTTATCAAGAATTGCCTATATATATTTTCCTCATATTATAGCGACATATAGGGTATTTTAATAGACACATTAAAACACCACAATAATATATTCCTCCATATCAGGAAACTATATCTGATATAAATATAGTTATACATTTTTACATACATACATATATACAAATAAATTAAATTAAAGTGCCTGTTTGTAATGTCAAAATAACAGCTTTTTACTTAATGCATATAAAAGTTTTATATACGTCACTAAAATCAAAAAAAAGATTTTTATTTTTTTTGTCTAATTTCTAAGATGGCTGGACCGATTTTGACGGGACTTTCATTGACAGATAGCTAATGTTATAAGGATTAACTTATGCTATTTTTATTTAAAAAGTAGGGTCATAAGCTTTTAGTTAAATTCGCGGGTAACAGCTTGTATTTTATTTATAAACATATAATTTACTAATATTGCCGCATTCATTCATAATTTTTGTATTCGAATCAATTTTGATATATATTTTATGTATTTTATCTCGGTTTAATTATTTTATAACCTAATTTGTTCGCTATTTGATCATAATTAATTATCAGCATAGTTATATTTATTTGTAAGACCAGGCAGGCATTCATTTGCATTTGTAATAGTAATAATAATAATATGTGTAATTGCTTTCATTTCGATATTACTAAATGCAATCAAAGTTACTTTAACTTTAACTATGACAATTGAGTTAACGTAAAAATACATAAATCTAAATTGTAAAATAGTTACATATATAAGACCAAACGCTAATTATTTATGGAGCTATACTTATATAATAAGCGTTTGGTCGTATGTACATATTTCGTGGCCTAGGTGGCGCAGCATTAGTGTATGTGACTTCTGTACATGACGTCTGTACATGACGTCTCAGGTTTATTAGATTTCTCAGTCGGGAATTTCTCAGAAGCAGTACAGAGTCTGAAACTGTTCCTAGTAATTTTAATTCGCCCTCAGCTACGTGGGACCCAACACCATAGCTGGTAAAATGTAGGTATACACCTCTGTAATATCCTATTTATATAAATTCCAGCCAAAGGATATATAACAAGCAGCTCTTGTATATATTGCATCATAGATTAAAATATAAGCAAGTACCGTTTTTGATGTCGAGATAATCCAGCCGATTAAAACTACCCTCTTACAAAAACTGGCGTAATAGTAACACTGCTGCACTGTTACTATGTCATTCTATCGTTCGTACGTAAGATTTCCAGAGGCTCACATCAATCTTGCACATTCCCTTTGCATCCCATTTTTAACGTCTGTCCTATTGCGTAATACATAGTACTCCAAGTGATACAAGCGATAGTAGATTATGGTAATCACTTACCATCAGACGGGATATTTGTTTATCTGCTACATTTGTATAAAAAACTCTGTGTACTCGAGAGAATATTACAATTTAATACTACGCCATTTTTAGAAAACTAATGAAAACATAAATTATTAATTTACGTTTCATTTCAAGCAATAACTTATTTAAAATATTACATAGCGATTAGTGTCAATGTAATAAAGGTTAAAAGTTAATAAGTTTAGATTGTAGATCTGCCAACGCTATTATACATTCCGAATGGGCTTGTCAATTATACGCCAGTAAATCCTTATTTAGCCAACACTGCACAACTAAATATAAAGCTAGTATCCATAAAGTGATTACTTTGTAATGTAGGGATATTAATTAAATTGGTTTTAGTATTATAATATTTAGTATAATAATTAGAAAGAAATAAGGAAAATGGACAGTATTTCAACTATTTGGCTGCAGAAACATTTACTATATGCTTACGTTTACGGTTTATACCTTCAATAGTATAAATTTGTATATTACTTTCAGATTCCACCAGCTTCCTTGTTAGGCCCACGTTATAGGGGCTAAGTCTTTTGCCGTCTATCATACGTCACGTTCCAGACACCATGCTGATACTAAAAATATCGTAGCAGAAAGTCTCTATACTGCTTGGCGTAACCAGTTATCGACCTCCAGACTTCATAATCGCATGCCAACATAAGCGCAAACTGACGCCACGAAACCAATGAGTAATAATTACTTTCGCTAACATTTAATTTGACCAAGATTGTTAATTAATTTAAGAGTTATAATAAAGGGCTCTTAAAGATTTTTACTGTACTTAAAATAATACTCGCTTTAACCAGGTAATTATTATCACCAAAGCTTAATTTAAATCTTATTGTTAGTGTTAATCATTGTAATGTAAATATGTTTTAAGCAAAAAAAGGAACTTTGTTAAGACAGACCACGTGAGTTAACCCATTGTTAAGAGCAGCGATAGCTCAGTGGGGAGACCAACAGACTGCAATGCAGAGGGTCTCGGGTTCGAACCCACGTCACGCACCTCTGACTTTCGTAAGTTATATGACTTTTCGAAATTATGTGCGTATTGATTGACAATTGTCGCCTGCTCCGTGCCTCGGAGAGCACGTTAAGCCGTCGGTCCCGGCTGCCATGAACATCTATGGCAGTCGTTATTGGGAGAGTGTTGACACAAAAGATCCCACTGGGTCGAAGTGTCGCCGGTCTGCACTGACTGGCCCCCACATAAGATACATACATACATGTTGGTTGAGTCGAGTGGTATTGCTTTTATCTGTTAAGACATTTTTAGTAGCATAACGCAATGTAAGTGTTCTCGGTACACGGCAACAAACTCGTCCTATGAATTTAAAAGTATTGCTGGTGAAATATGTTTTAAAAGGATGATGCGTATGGCATCTTTGTTGTAATTTAAGCATATTTCATATTTGAAATAACTCTTCACAATCGATAAGCACATATGATATAAACCCATTGTTGAACATCAAAATATCTTTTTGCAATGTTTGGACGCAAACGCCACAAAAATTTAAAAATTAATTTACTTGCCACTGTTACGAAAACTCCAAATATTACGATCATTGCGATGCAACTCAAAAATCAAGAAAATAGTAGTTGCACTGACCCTATCCACAAACTATTCAATATGAATGAAATTCTTTAGGTCAGGTCAATGACTTGAAACAGCTGTTACAGCCTGCTATTTTGACAACTATCCACACCCGAAAAATAACCTTAATACAGTACTTTTAAGGTTGAACTTGGAATAACATATCAATCCAGGAATGGTGCAGTTTAAATCAGTTTTCTTGCTAAGATTATCGCAGGTTTACTGGTGTTCCGGAACATTGGATACGTGACATCGGTGAATGCGTTTTTAATTTCCTTAAGTGCTTTATACATTACGGAATATAAAACTAGAACACCAAGGACTGAACGGGGTCAGCTAAAAGATGAAGTTTTGTTTACGTATTTTTGTTTACCTGTATAAATATTATGAAGTAGCGTAGATATCGATATAAGCAAAAGCTGTGTGAATTGCGTTGTAGGTTTGATGCATAAGTTTGCGCTTACACTTATTACGTATTTCATTGTCGGGTCGGGTAAAATGATCCTAATTGTATTTTTCAGTTTATCTCGTCTCCCTAATTATATGTACTGGACAAGTTAAAACTATATGAAAAATAAATATAATGTATGATTTAGTTCTCACGGGAACAAAACATATATGTATGTTGTAATTCAATTGCATCTTACTCTTGGAGGATATGCATATCATACTTTCTTTTTTTTGTGCTCTTTGTTTTAAATATCACAAGCTTCTTTTTAAGATGAATCCTAATGAATCATAGTGTGGAGGTTGTCTGGTTAACAGTGGTGTTTGGAAGTGTTGTTTAAAGTGAAGGATGAAAATATCAAAATTAAATGTTAACTCAGTAAAACTAGCTCTAAAACAGGATAATTATTTAGCCAGAAAATGAGAGTGTAAAAAGAAATGTATAAATAAAAGAGTACCTTTTTTTTGACATTAGCGCTATTTTATAATTTGGCGAACAATTAATGGATTACTATATGTTTGCTTTGCATAAAAAAATATACTAATATTTTTTATAGTCTGAAATGAACATAGTCATACATAATTATGTTTTATGCCTGTTTAGATGTCTCAGATTAAGGTCTATGTAGACCTTCGACCACTACGCCAGACTATGATACACAGTTTTAATAGCTATAATTATAAAAAATACATTAAGTTAACTATAATATAAATTAAAACATCGTGGGCAAGATCCATATTCATTTTAATCAACATTATTGGCAATCAATTTAATCACTATATTAAATTCTGTAATCAAATTACTTGTTCAGTTAATACGAATAACATAACGTATGTCGTTATAATAATTACTAATCTTAATATTTCTAATGTTTCATTTACTGTTATAACGTTCATTAATTGTTAGGTAGCAGTTCAAAACCTAATAAATGTTGTTATACAATTAACTGATAATCTAAATCTTAATAATTCAAATGTGAAAGTTTGTTACTCAATCACGTGTAAACCGTTGAACGGAATCGGACGTAAGTTAGGGACATATAGACCGAGACCTAGATAAACAACTTCACGTTTTATTCAAAAATAAATATGGTTAAATAGAAAACTTATATTCAATCTTTGTGTTTTTAACTGTGTTATTATAGGTATATTATGCAGTTTGTCACTGTCTAGGCTGTTATTAAAAATTATGCTGTTTTAAATTTCGGCTATGCATATGTAGGGGTTATGTTATGTGTTCTTGTGAGTGTCCTAATAAAATGCTTCATGGTTAAATTTATTTACTGGTACACACAGCAACAGATCAACCTAGACTGTTTGGACTTTGAACTATTAGAAGTTGAACGCTGCGAATCGTGCAAGAGAGTGCGTTATATTTTTGTTACGCTCTATCCTTACCATTACATCGACATCACTATACACTCTCCCTTTCCGACAATTCTCTATTTTCTATGTAGAGTAATTACACCCTATATACGCTTAACTATGCGTATATAGGATGTCTAACTTGATGTGTAGCCGTGTGTGCTAGTTGTAAATAATATAAATACATATTGAGCTATGACCTAACTGTGTGGTTGCTAGGAGACGACTGCCGCGCGGCGCTACTGTATACCTGACTATACAAAACTAAAGCGTCAGCAGTGTCGCTACATATATGTCCGTTTTAAGTCCAGTTGCTTTAAACTGTGGCATTAAGCTTTACATAACTCCCTTAATCGTTACCATTTTCAGCCCGTGTTATTTACAATGGAAATAAATTAAAATTTAATGAAACAGCTCTTTTTTTAAATGCTCATGGTACTCTACTGACACGTATTAAATCATATGAGTATCGAAAAAGCAGTTCTTAGCTACTTATCATTTTTAATATACAAATGATTTTGTAAAAAGAACCAAGGCTTTCAATCAATTATGAATGAAACACACGGCATCTTTTAATTACATTATCGAAATTGGTCCATGTAAATGATGAGCAAACAAATGAACTAAATTGGAATGTTAATTTGGATTGGTGTAACTGGCGGTTTGACAGAATTCCAAACGTCAAAACTTTTTTAGGACGGTAAGAATATTCATTTGGTAAATTTCGTTTACATTCCTTAATTTATTACAATCTATAATAAAGACTACTGTCCCAAATAAGGTTTTACTGATTTACCACTACACGACTCGTTTCTTATCACGTGATAACATGATTTTATTCAATAGTCTTCCATAAATACTGATTACTACATTAATGATCACAAAAACATCGCAGTGATTTAGGTTAGCATCACCTTTTATGTCGCTGAAGTAGTACCTGTACCGGCGACCAACCCACGATTAAAGATGGAGAGTTGGTACACTGTGATAGAAAGAAAGAAAGAAAGAAAATAATTTTATTTGTTCCACGCTCATAATATAAGGTAACAGAAAACACAACTAAAAGTACATATAGAACAAATAAGGTCTTGCGTCAGCAATGTTGCAGTATATCCACAACGCTGGTATTCTCGCAGACCCTGAATGATTTCGGTGCATGTAGGCAGTAACATACATACATACAACTCATTTAAAAACAAAATATCAAAAAACAAAAAAAGAGTAACTTAAATAAATTAGGCAGAAGGTAGATGGCAGAAAGTAATTTCATACTAAATAATAATATTGGTATCTATATAATATAATACTTATATGTATACATACAAATAGAATTAAAAGTATCTTGAAAATAATAAAAACCAAATAATATAAGATAAATAATACATAATAAAGACATTGTATCAATAAAAACGTTATATTACAACGCAGCATATAATGATATGATAATGATAATAATATAAAGATAGGTTTAGTTCGTAGAACCCGGGACTTTTGACCCTTCCCCGGGTGAGCCAGATATATCCTCTATGCTCCCCTTTACCCGCGGAGAGGGATGCATTAATGGCATTCCCATAAACGGAAAAAAACAAAAATTGGGCCTCACCTTTAGTAGTGCGTCGAATGATGAACTTACTTTTCATAGAAAAACAAACCAGGACATACGTTACCAGTTATACAGTCACTATTCATCAATATTGTGTCCACATACACTCGTATTTGGGAGTGGTAAGTTTTATAGTATTAACTGAACCACGCATCATTGCGATTTTAATTACCTATACACTATAATAATATTATAATAATATTCTACCACATACACACAACACCATCTAGCCCAAACTAAGCAGAGCTTGTACTATGGGCACTAGACAATGGATAAACATACATATATACTATTTATTTTTGTAAATTCATACATATTATACATAGAAACACCCAGACCAAGACAAACATCCATGTTCATGCACACAAATGTTTGACTTGTGCGGGAATCGAACCCGCGACCTCAGGTGTGGCAGTCAGTGACACTAACCACTACGCCATCGAGGCCGTCAAGTATATAAATAACACTATATCTAAATAATTATTATGGAACACGACGCAAGCAGCTAACGCAAATTACATGCGCAATATTTTTATGCAAACTTCTCAACTTACGCGGATAAGTAGCATCAGCCATTTACGTGATGCATACAATAAACGCAAGTGCATCCACTTGCGCACTTTAACTGCATCGTGGACAAAATTTCTAATGTTAGAGATAAAATCTCAGCAACAAAATTGCACTTACTAACAAAGCCCGTTAAAAGGTGTTATAGCGAGACAATACTCTCCGAGGTATATTTTAACAATTTAATAACGTGTTACATTGAAACAACTACTACTAGTAACGTTCACTAAAATCTTAGCTCGCAATTGTGTGTACGACACCGCAGGTGGCGCAATCGAAATCTGTATCCGCTATCCTTTTTTCTCCGAAACAAAGCTTGGCATCTATCCTTTTCCCGCATGTAATAAAATTTATAGCAAACTGTGTGCATTCGGGAGATTTTGCAAGCTGACTTGGGACGAATGCAAAACTAAAACTGTTCGTTCTTTTGTCAGTAGTCACGTTTGTAATCTTTTAAATTTTACTACCTTGGCTTTGATTTCAGTACTTTTTTATTCGATATCAGCTATCACCCGCAGCATTGCTCGCTTTGTGTGTCTACACAAAGTACCTATGTTACTTTCTTACTTCGTTTTTGGTAATGTTCTACCAAAAGTCATTGTTTAACCTCTTGACCAGCTGTGGCCTGAAGGCAATCTGGCACTAGTATTCCAGCAATATACAGACTTATTATATTATAAAATTACTTTTCCATGCCATGACGGTGACCACTAAATACTACCTACATAATATTTTTGACTATATTGTTTAAACATTATTATATGGGCTTACGTATAACGTATCCTAATCCAAATAAAGATATGTATTTCCCCTACATTTGGACAGCTATAAATTAGCCCACATATTAAGAAGCAAGCCGATGCTGTTTACAATGTATATTTTCAGACTTGGTGCTACTATTTACTGCTAGCATAGGGGACAAACATCTCTAGTCCGCCCAATCCAAACACAGCGTCTCTAGTTATAAGCTCTAGACATGCTACTGACGGTTTTAATACAACACAATATAGATATGTAGTGTGACTGCTTTCGTATAGCCCCCTCCTCGGATGTACCAGAGTTGAGCGGTGATTCTACTCTATTTCCAGAGTAAAACAGATCATAAAAATAAATTGTGATCAAACACTAGTGGTTTTTCAGAATAATACCAAAATATTAAATGCAACGTTGACTTTACGACTATATCCAGAGACGTACTCATGCAGCAAAGCATAGACAATTAAGTAAAAATAACATTGGTCGACATTAGAAAGTTGAAAGGAACTTCACCTATGACTAAAGTGGAACTAATAAAGTTTTATTACATATTAACACGAGAAACACTATTATAGAAACTAGAATTCCGTTTGAAAATGAGAGGCTGGGGTGTAAAAAAAACGCTTTTTGTGACCAAAACATTAACTAACTGCAGGAGAGACTGGTGCAAACTAGAGCATAATAGGGATATGTGGAAAAGCGGGAGGGAGGCTTTAGCCCTGCAGTGGGACAATACAGGCTGAAAATAAATAATAAATAAAACTTTCTGTGAATCATTAGCAACAAGCACTTATTTAAGTAACAAAACATTTTGGTGATCAGCTAGATTTAGAAATGAAAATATATTGTTATGCTCTTTCATATATATGTACATGGTCTATATAGGCATCCCGGATCTCGGGGTATCCCCGACGGAGTAAATAAAGGTGTAATACACCCACATTTCGCTAGCAATTCGCCAGTTTTTTTTGCAGATAAAGCCATTAAGGAAACCGACACTTCATGCACAGCAGTGGTATAAACTACAGCTGCGCCATTGAGGCAGTACTGAAAGTTACTTAGGCATAAAAGGTTATTTCTTTTTACATTCGAAAATTATTGTTTTCTGCCGATTCTGTCTCTGAACCGACCTCAGTCTTTCTAATTATGTGATATTGGTAAGCTGACGGTTACGCAATCGAAATAACAGCAAACAAAAGACAAATTAATTAGTAGTATAATTCTCATTATTATTCTCTAAGTACTTTTAATTAAATGTAAATCGTATCGCTCGGTAACAAAATAAAGAATTATCAATCTACCTATTATAATAATTATTCTGAGGTTGATGATAAAAATATTGTTTATTTGAGAGCTATGCTCTTATCGGTGTACCTGACACTTCTAAGTTTGTCTGCTTTTAATTGCACCTGTTGCGACAAAAATAATTCTACCACTTTTTCCACTGGTTGTATACTTCTGAAAAGCTACGGAGCTAGTAAGAAGCAGCCTTCTATTTCATCTGCCAATTAGGTTGAAAATTAGGTTTATTCATTTTTTAGTATCAAATATTTACTAAAATAGTATCTATCTGCTTATATACGCAATCACGTAACTATGCCACTGCACCGCACATTATCAGACAGACAGATAACCCAATCATACTTTGTAAGAGTCAGGAATCGATTGCGAGCGAGATCTCACGATTGTACACAAAGACAATCACAAACTTATACCCGGGCACAAAGAGACAACGAAACATAACTGCGTAAATCTAAAAGGTACAGGAAACTCTAACATAATATCTAATAACATTTGATTACTTTTATTCTTTCAATAAAAGCGAAACAAACCTTCCGTATTCCAAATCACGCAAACAAGTAAACAATTTATAAAATGTCAGTCACAAGCATCAAGAAAGGAAAGGATTCTTTGTATCTATCCCGGAAAAGACATTCACAAAGGAATTGAAAAGAAAAAGAATGTGGGCATCCCTAATTCTAATTAAGCTAAAAGTCTCATAGAGGTTAATAGTGCTTTTTGCAAACAACTCACAAATCATTACTGCAGTCACAAAGACAAAGTGGCTAATTCTAGAATCATTAATATCAATGGAGTATAACTTATAAAAGCGACTGTCCGCCCAGACATTTGTGTATCGTTAGAAATGGTTATTAGGGCCAAAGCAGACAGACATGTGGCTTTTAGCAATGACAATGATGCAATTTCGCGTTTACATGAATGTAAGTTTAATCGCGATATTGACATCGTGCGTTATAACTATTGCATCTAAGGAGATTTGCATCTTGAATCTCTACGTATAAGAACTCAGATTGAAGTTTAGTTTAG
This sequence comes from Catocala fraxini, assembly GCA_930367265.1. Taxonomy (NCBI): domain Eukaryota; kingdom Metazoa; phylum Arthropoda; class Insecta; order Lepidoptera; family Erebidae; genus Catocala; species Catocala fraxini. The sequence continues at coordinate 18,093,166 of OV884039.1, read as the reverse complement.
TCGTGGTTGCTAAAGCGTCTCGATCTCCCGGTTTGACGTTTGTATTTACATGTATAAAAAAAAGCATTTTGCGACTACATCCACCTTTTGAAAAGCAACACGTCAGTCACCGAGATTAAAAGTAGAAAACAATATTTTAATTATTTCCTCATAAATAAGCTATCACATGGAGAGTCACTTTCTGAACAATATTGTATAAAGACAAAGCTGATATTTTACAACCGATTTAATTGCTCAGAAGGTTTTGAGGTGACTATTCTGTGGTTGATATCGGTATGAGCAATTTTTACTGGTAGGAGTATTACATTTGATATTTATATTATTTTTGTTTTATCTTATACGTATAGTTATGTGATATAGTCAAAGCTGATCTCCTTAGATTGCAAAAGTAAGTTGGCTGACACTTTATATCAACACAAATTTTACTAATGTGCCAGTGGCGTAGCGTAGTGAGGGCGGCAGGGGCGGCCTGCCCCGGGCGGTACTTTAAGGGGGGCGGCAAAATTTTACAATATATATTCATAATATCTCTAAAATATTTGAACCAATTCATGACAAACAAGAGGAATGGGTAGATATACTACCTAGTCTTGCTATAAATATTGTTACACAGAAATATCTTTTCTTTTTCTATTGGCTATAACATTTATTTTTGTAATGTGCGTTAGTTTAAATATTAATATAACAACATTTAAAATATATGAAGGTCATTCAAAATGAACTCGATTGGCTTTAATACAGTCCTTTAAACGTTGAGGCCAGTTATCAATAGAAACACGCACTCTCTCCGTGGGAAAATTCTTCATTGCCAATCTTATGGATTGTTTTAGGGACTTCAAATTTTCATGGCATTAGGGCATGCCATACTCTTTAAAACTGACTATAAATCATAATCCTGCGGATTAAGATCGGGACTAGATGACGCCTAGTCTTCAGCTCTGATGATGTCCGAAACGTTCGTTTCCAATCACGCTTGAGTAGATCGACCTTTATGACCCAGTGCTGAATCTTGTTGAAAAGACCATTCTTGGTTATGGAACATGGTGTTGTCAAGAGACTTAACCACCTTCTCAAATCGAATCGTATCTTGATACACTTGTGCCGATGTTTTAACATCTTTTCACAAGAATATGGCTCAGTCACTCCTTGATAGGCTAACACCCCACCAAACCAACGCTGAAGACGAATAATGTCTATGTTGTTCTCTGCTGATTAATTGGGAAGTTTCTCTATAGAAGCTGCCGAGTTTATGCTCTATAGCTTTATAGCTTTGAGCATAAACTCGGTCATTCCGCTCGTTAAAACATTGTTCAATAGTAAAAAAATTATCGTCAGTAAATAGATTTTTCTGTGACCTTTTGCGTACCGCTTAAGAAGTTGCTACGATTTTACCACCCCATTCATTTATAAATTATCAGTTAATAAATGGCTAGTACCTTTCTTCTAAGCTGCAAGTTCTAAGTCATCTTTTAAAATACGCAACACGGTTCTATATTTATTTTCTGAGATAAAATCTTTTGCTTTCGGTCAGGATTTCTTCGAATTCTTTCTTTCACTGCTTTGATCGCCCTTTTCTTACGAATACGTTACGCAATACGTCGACGGCCAGATCTTTTCCTGTCACAAAGGAGGTTTTATTGTACCTATCAATAGCTCGGTACACAAACATTCGACTTATTAGTCGAACTCATCGAATTGTTACTCTGATGGATAGAGAGTTTCAAGAATTGCATTTGGCTCCATACCTACTTCGTGTAATGCTATCACAGCAATTCGGTTCTCTTTGTTACCACACTCTATTTTAATATCACATAAATATTTAATACCAATTGGCGCGAAAATGAGAAAACACAATGAATACTCATATAAGAATGATAGATTCCAAATTCAAATGTAATATTATGTTATTTTTTTATTCTTACAGTATTTATGGCAAAAGAAGCATGAGAGCGGAATAAATGCTGTAGAAATGAGGGCGCTGAGAAACATTATGTGGTGTGACTCTGAAATATAGAATAAGGAACAGTGTGATTAGAGAGAGATGCGTCATGAATGTACATATTATAGTGACAAGAATAGAAAATAATAATAATAATAATAATATTGCTTTATTTCGGACCAATAAATCCATAGACTGTTAGTAATACAATTTAACTTATGTCCTAGTGTTAGTATAAATTAACCTAGAGACAAACTTTTTTTAAAGTGGAGAATGGAAATTCTCAGCAACAGTTCTCAGGATGCTGTTAGGACTGTCTCTCACTCTCCTCAGTAGTGAGGCGGTTTTTTTGCGCACAATTGCGTAAAAGCCATCAGTTCGTGCTTGCGCGAACATTTCCGACGCACTGCAGTAACGAGACAATCCCAGCAACATCCTGAAAGCATTATTATATTGGATGCGTAGGGCGTCCAGCGATCTCTTAGTACAATTGACCCATAGATTACCCGTGTACAGACTCTGGCAGTAATCCTGAAAGAGTGTAATTTTAACTAGGCCTGTACACCGGGCAAATCTACGAACCAACATATTACTCCGCACCGCTAGAGCTCTACGTTCCCTTTCAATGTCTACATCGTCCTTAAGGTCGTCGGCAAGGAAATGCCCTAGATATTTAAAAGTAGACACTCGTTTAATTGGTGACCCGTATATTGTTAACTCGGGCCCATCTTCACGGCATTTGCCACCGACCTTAAAACCCATGTACTCACACTTCTTCACATTACATATTAACCCATGTGCGGCAGCGTAGGCTTCACAAACTTTAATTAGCTCTCTGATAGCTCCCACCGATGGACCCAGCAACACCATGTCATCCGCATAACTGATGTTGTTAATAGAAATACCATCAATACTGCATCCAACACGTAAGCTGCTGAGTTCAGTAATGAAGCCATGAAAAGGGTATGTTAAGCTGGTTTAGACATGTAGAAAGAATGAACGAGAAAAGATTGACTAAACCTACATTCCATGCAAATTAATATTTATATTTCTAAAAAAGTTTATAAGACTAGTGTGAATGGAACAGTCGCAAGGGGAAGGCTTAGGCGAACGTTTCTCGATCAGATCGGAGACGTTCTGGACAAAGGCCAAGTTAAAAGTGCCTTAAACCGGCGAGCGTGTATGAGGAATTTGATGTAAGTTAAAGAAGTCCGAGAAGTGTGTCAGGATCGTAGCAAATACAAATCCGTAGTCTCTGCCTACCCCTCTGGGAAACAGGCGTGAATCTATGTATTAATGGCCAGACTAATTATACACAATAATGATGAATATTCTTGGCGAAAATTTCTTTAGAATTATTGTATATTATAGTCTTTTAAATTGAAATACCTAAATAAGAGGGCGGCAAAATTTTCTTCCGCTCCGGGCGGCTGACACTCACGCTACGCCACTGTCATGTGCTAATGCTTAGCCTCAATATGCTGAGGATGAATAAGGACGGATAAATGTTTTAGATAAAGTACTACTGTAACATTTATTGCATAATAACCGAATCTAAGCGGCGTATAACCATAACAAGTAAACTGCAAATACTGATTTACACATATTTTAGGCATTACGATTTTAGGCAGTACAAACGAATATAAAATTGAAATAATAATATAATAATCACCGTTGGAGAACCACGCTTTGGCACGAATGGGCCGTCTCAAACGGAGTGATACCACGGCCTCACAGAAAACCGGCGTGAAATAGCGCTTGCGTTGTGTTTCGTCGAGTGAGTGAGGGTACTGTAGGCCCAACCTGCCCTGCCCTTCTGGTGGGCAAATTTAAAAGGCTGGCAACGCATTTGTGACTCCTCTGGTGTTGTGGGTGTCCATGGGCGGCGGTAATCGCTTACCATCAGGCGCTCTATATGCTCTTTTGCCACATACACCATAAAAAATGAAAAATAAATAATGTCCTTCTAACCGAATTTCGGTCATGGCGGCCAATCTTAACGGAGACTGGCCATCTGCGCAGGAAATTTTATAGTGCACAAGTGTGTGCGCAAATACAAGTGCACTCTTTGTTCCCTAACCCTTCTGATCCGATGGGACGGATAATCCGACACGACCGGATAGAGATCAGGCGCAGGACCAACGGCTTTACGTGCTTTCCGAGGTGAAATAGATACGGTATTAATACACAGAAGTCTCGAGTTCGATCCCAATGACCCAATAGACATTTTGAAATTATGCATATAATTATTACTCGCTATAACGGTGACGCCAAACATCGTTATCCACATCTGAGAGTTCTCCACAATATTCTCAAAGATATGCTAAGTCTGCAAACTCTCACTGGGCCAGCGTGATGAATTATGTGATATGTCCCAACGCTTATTAACGAAGTAATCTCTAAAATGTAAAATCATAAATATAATTCCATAATATTGTCTTCTATTTACGCGAATATTATTCATTGAAATTAAACTGCTATATACGGATTTTATCGCGTTGTTTATTTGACACCTTATTACAAAATTTTGAAAATTGTTACACTTCTACTACTATTAAACTTTACTAATTTTTAAGCTTTACTTTATAATAATAATTTAATTAGCTTAAAAATTAGTAAAGTTTAATAGTAGTAGAAGTGTAACAATTTTCAAAATTTTGTTATAAAGTGTCAAATAAACAACGCGATAAAATCCGTATATAGCAGTTTAATTTCAATAATTCCATAAATTAGGCGTATTGATACGAATAGTAAAATTATGCAAACCTAATATAAAATACAAAAATAATATACCGCATCCTTAAATCGCGATTCCAAATGAGATCAATGTTCCGATGCTAAAATATAATAAAATATTACCTACTTATTTTAAGATTAATATTGATTGATCGCATCAATAAAGTGTAATCAATCTCATAACGTGTTGATCAATAGATCTACACAGTCGCCACTTAAACACAAACCCTTTTTGTTATTATTAATCATAATGTGGTTGTTGAAAGTTTTAAGTGGCTCTTAAGATTACTTAAACTTGTTTATGCTCGTCTAAGTTAATGTTAAGTGTTATTATAATATGAATAGGCTATTTATTAAAGTTCACTACCTTTTAAATTACATTTATAAGTTGCTATAAACGCGAGAGTAACAAATATATATAATCTATACTTCTATACTAATACCTATTATAAAGCTAAAGATTTTGTTTGTTTAGTTAATCGCGCTAATATCAGGAACTACTGGTTCGAATTGAAAAATTCTTTAAGTGTTGGATAGCCTATTTATCAAGAAAGGTTATATGTATAAAACCACACTACGACTCACGAGGACGGCGCGGTAATTATAAACGCGAGTGAAACCGCGAGCACAGCTAGTTATTTATAGATTTGTATATCTACGAAATCAAAAGATTGCCTCAGTGACTCATTAGTCTTAATATGACTGCTGTGCGGTGCTCGGGTTTGATGCCCGGATTAAGCTAAGTTATTTGGGCGTGTATATTTTTTACTTAGTACGCATGTATACTTTTCAAATAAAAACAATGTTCTCAAAAAGCATGTTGTCATAAGAAGATGAAAGAAGAAGAAGCTGCCGCATCTAATCTCGCCACTACCACTGCACCGAGTATTGTGGGTTTGATTACCACACAGGTGAAAACTTTTTGTGATGCACAAATGGTTATTCCAAGTCTGGGTATTCTTTGTATCCATTGTTTGAATGTTTGTAAAGGGTTTGTTTCGCATTTGCCCCTACATTACGTCCCACATTTAAAAAGGTTTCTCAATCGCGCCTCTTTTTAAATTATTCCCTTTTCGTCCTACATTTTTGAGGATATCGTTAGCAAATCAAAATAGGGCTAAAATTATTTTACATCTTTTCGTTGTCGGGCTCGTGATGTCATGCAATCAAAAACCTAAAGTTTCACTTAGAAATCAACGAAGTACTTTGAAATATTTTTCGGGTGACGGTACAACAAAATCATCCTTAAAAGAGACAGGGACAGAAATGGAACATAATTTGAGACGAAATAGGAATTAAATTCAGAAATTAATATTTATCAAAATTTAGGGGCATATAAGGAACTATTTTTGGGACGAATGCGTATTTTTACGTTTGGGACGAAACATGAGGGTCGAATGCGGAACAAACTTTGTAAAGTCCCCCGTGACACAGAATTTATTCCTAGTGCGGGTGCGTTGCCTTTTCTAAAATAGATAATAATAAGAGAAACAGCCAGGCAAATAACGTCCACGCTTTTCAATTGCCAAATATTCAAATTAATATATTAATAAGTTTAGCTTATTTCATAGACTATAAATCAAACAGTCAGATAGTACATCAAACTTTAAGGAAGACGAGTGAATTAGTAATCAGCGTTAGAGCCCGATTTTGTGGGCGGGTACGAAGCGAGCGAACCGCAACAACGGTACTCTTAGTTAGTGCGACAACTTGGACATTATTTATTTGACGTGACAAAATATATAGATAGGTAACTAACCTCGAAAATAATACCTTTTTCTAGATTAATGGTGCACTATGTCCTTTTCTGTACTCCGGACTATGTGTACGCAAAGGAGGGTGAGAATCCCCTGGCCCCACCAGTTATCACATTGTAATTGATACCAAAAAATTCGTTATATTTTTACCACCAAAATATGTTAGAATATTTCTTCATAGAAAGCGAGAAACTTATATTAAATTAAGTTAACCAATAATCGATTAATATGCAACTCTAATTATTTACTATCGAGTATTATTAAATCGGTATAATCTCAAAAATATGTGTTTTATAATCGAATGATAGTAATAAAAACTCAATCGATTGAAAATTGTTTTTTGGTTATTAATTATCTGTGGTCACCGACAGACAAGTTTATCGGCTAATGTCAAAATCAAGTTCAACACTCAATCTGTTTGTTCCTTATGAGTGCGCACGTATTTTTCTTGTTTTGTTATTTTGTTTGCTTTACCCCACGACTTTGGCTTGCTAAAGGACTGTTCGACGGATCTTGTGACTTAGAATTACCTGGCACTTCATATTGGACAACTGATTACGCTTCTGAATTGGATATTGACGACATGGATCGCTGTGTGAACTGTACCATTGCATTTTATATAACTTAATTCCTGGGAAGCGAAATATCACAAAATTTTTGGTGACGACTTGTTATTATATTCTCTTTCAATTATGGCTACTTTGATTATGATAACAACTGGGCCCAGATATATATGGAGTGATTCCTTCGTCCTTTCATGAAGATCAGTCGAGTAGTTAAGACGAGGAAGCGTAACAAACAATCTCACATTCGCATTTATAATATCAAAGTTAGTCTAGGTAGGATATTAAATAGGTCGCTGATGCAGTTTCAGCTCCAGTAACTCACCCATCATACAAAGCAGCGAGTTGGCACACCGTGGGGTTTTAGTCGGTAGGCCCGAAATCTTGGGCGAGCCCGACATAACCCTCTCGCTTCCCCTTGTGGCGAGTGGATATGTATAAGAAGCATTTCCCCACGATAAAAAAAAGAAAAAAAAAAAGTAATATATTAATACATTTTATTGTTGTCCCTCTTGTAGGAAGCGAGGTAATAATTGACATCTATCGGACCAAATTTCTAGACCTCGTTCTACGACCGAGAATATATTAATAAATAACCCAACAACACATTACCCGTCTCAGAAATCGAACTCTTGAACACATGCCCAAAAGCCGCAGTCTCCAAAATACTTATCGATATTATACGTTTTCAATTCTAAAACTCTTGTTGTGCGCTTTACGTTCCCCTTTAATATGTGTAAATTTTTAAGGTTGAATTTGATTACGTCATTAGAATGAAAGTATTAGTTCCTTTGCTGGCTAAACACTATGTAAATATGGGTGATAGAAGAACTAATTCATTTGAATTCTTTGTTTATAGTACCTCGCTATATCAACGTTGATTGTTTACGTTGTAATCCAGTCAAATACTAGATTTTAGAGTTCGAAAAATCTCTTATACAACGGCTTTGTCCGTCCGTCCGGCCGTCTGTCTGTTATACAACTTTCAACTCAAGAACCGTAAGAGCTAGAGACTCGCAGTCAACGCCATTCGACTCAGCATAGTCGATATACCCCCGAAATGACTATGACCTTTGACCTCTGACCTCAAGATCACGTGATACCATCTTTCAACTCAAGAACCGTAAGATCTAAAGACTCGCAGTCAACGCCATTCGACTCAGCATAGTCGATATATCCCCGAAATGACTATGATCTTTGACCTCTGACCACGGGATACCATTTTTTCGAAACTCTAAGATTTACGGCAATTCACTTAGATATGAGATATACATGTGTAGTGAGACCACTCACCTTCTGGCTGATGACGATTCTAAATAGACCCCTAGATAATAACTGCACGGATGGTGTAGTGAACTAAGTGATCACCTCGCCACTGGCACTGCCCCGAGTATCCGAGTTCGATCCCCAATGGAACAAACATTTGTGTAAACCACAAATAGTTGTTCCAAGTGTGGTTGCTCTTTGTGTCCGTTGTTTAATTATTTGTAAAGTTCCCCGCGACACAAGACTCTTTTCTAGTGCGAGTGATGCCTTTAAAATAATACAATGTGAAAAGGAGAAGAACAAAAATACATTCGTATTTGTTACGGTGTAATCGGTATAATACGTCCACCGTGTAGTACCAGGTAAAATTTAATTATAACCATTTTCTAATAAACATAGAATACCATGTAGAACTTTGTTAAATTAAATAATATTAAACCATACGTAACGCTATTCCGTGAAATGGTTGTAATTATCGTGGTTCCTGAAAACTAGACGATGCCCTTTGTTCCACGGAACTAATATTAATAGTGTAACGATATACTTCAAAACGGGCGTATTTAATCATCATTAGACCATGAGTTCTCGGAAGAACAGTCATCGATACGTATATCATCTCTTATGACTATGAGGTAATTAATATGCTATTCGTGGTATTTAGTCGTTCATCTCGTTCCACGAATAGCACGGATTTGAAAACTGAACATTTACTTACAGTACTGTAGAAATCGTGTACTTATCCATGTGTGTATCGTGTACTTATCCATTGCTATCAGTGTATATTTGTTATAATATGTATAAAAAATATGAACTATTTTAACAAAAAACGCAATTTATTTTTAGTTTCACCACGTGGTCGTAAACGGTTTTGATTTGCTACTTTTTTGACGTAACACGTATTTAAACGGCGTTGCTTGCTGTTGAATGTTTTTTTACAACCGTGTTGCATCAGTTGACGACTTGACGAAGCTGAAGCAAGCGTTATAATAGTTTAAATAAACCACAGATTATTATATTCTGTAATATGTGTTATTAATAAAATTGGTACTTAAAATAATTTAAAATAAACATAGTAAGGTTAATATACACTCCTAAATAATGTGAGATGGTTTGAGTTTCAGAAACCAGTCAAATATTCTATTATGAAAATAATATTTTTGGTAGCCAAAAATACCCGACCGCAATATTAAATCCTTCATTTTGTTAAATTGGTATATTAAACAATTATAGTAGTAATGTGAAAAGATAATTTTGACAGTCATAAAAATTTAAATGGTTAACAAAAATTATTATTAAAGTCCCTTGTAAATTATTTCTTTTATTTATGAAGGTCACATTTCTGGAAATATTGCGCGCCGCGTAAAGCTTAGGTGATTTGGTTCCGTGCGTTGTCACGAAAGCCACGTGATACTAGGCGCTATTAGCAACCGGATGTATATTATGACGTATATATACATCCGGTTGCTAATAGCGACCGCCATTAATGCATTATCACTTCCGGTGCGCTGGAGTTCTATCCACGTTATTTGCTTCGCCCGCACATTTAATTTTCGAACAAAAGTTTGTCCTCTGGAAATAGGACAACACAATAAGCTTCTGGTGCATTTGTTTATCTTAATTCTATTTTGTGTTTAATACTAGCATTCGAAGCGGAATGGAATAGTTTTGTTTAATGTTGAGGTGCGAGAAAACGCAAGGACTGTGACTTTAGAATAAAACCGTTATTATTTAGCATCATTTTAACTAATTTAAGGTACCCTGTTTTTTTTTTAATATTTGACACTTTTAATCAAGCGTCACGCTTGTATATCCTAGGAGTGGATGGGTGCATTGACCCACAATTTGAGCCATCTATGGTTTTAAGTCCCACATAGGCGAACATATTGTCCACTGGGTACATTCTCAGAGCACATGTTGCTTGCTACTGAGAGTTTTCTGAGAGAACCCACAATAAGACTGACCGATGCGAACCATAGACAGCAAACGAGCAATAGTCCAAATATTATCTTTTTCTCTAAGACATACTTTGCCGTATGGCTCGATAGATCTTTACCGTATGGTAAAGAAGTAAAACAAACGCAAGGTATGACGCTCGCCAGCTAGGTGGACTAATGACCTAAAAAGGTTTCTGGGTTGGACTAGATACGGTAAGATATTGCGGCGTTAAATTAAAGACGTATGACCAGCAGTGGATAGTCAGATTAATTCATTGAACGGCCTGTATATAACAAAAAGGTTAAATTTAGTCTATGGATCCACGGCTGGCAATCTCTTCCTTATAGAGATACTTTTAAAATGTATTGACAGATTTATCATTCATACCTCGTTTAATCCGCTATCCCAACAGCACTTAGTATAAATATACAAAAATACTGCTATCATATCATCTAAATGTATCCAGAGGTACAATGTCGTTCTTGATATTTCGTAACAATACCAAGAGTCTCTTGGCCCAGGCAGGCAATTAACTGTCGCATCATTCAAAATGGTCCAAATAATGTAGGTAACTAAGTATTGCATTCCGAATTACACATTGTCTTTGTATTCACACGTAACTGTGAACAAAGTTGTAATGTAACATACTACTTTATTGTCCAGCTAAACTTTGTACAGTTTATGATACTCCCTTTGATACCATTTGCTGAAGCGTTGTCCGGTGGAAAGTACCTAACTTTTAATTTTGTTTGCATCATGATGTTTTGTGAATTGCTTTGTTATTTATTGTCGGTCTCGGTGGCGTAGTGGTTAGTGTAACCGACTGCCACGACTGAGGTCGCGGGTTCGATTCCCGCACAAGTCAAACATTTGTGTGCATGAACATGGATGTTTGTCTTGGCCTGGGTGTTTCTATGTATAATATGTATGTATTTACAAAAAATATGTATGTATGTTTATCCATTGTCTAGTACCCATAGTACAAGCTCTGCTTAGTTTGGGCTAGATGGTGTTGTGTGTATGTGATAGAATATTATTATTATTATTATTATTATTTATGTGGACTGTAATAAAAATAAATTTATATACGAGTGGACTTGTGAGACCTTGCCTCAAGGTAGGCTTATAATAAAAAATAACTAGATCCTTACAGCGCCACCTACCAATTCTGAATCTAAACCATCCAGGGACCTACTCAAACATACACAAAAAGCATCAAAATCGTTCCCCCTGTTTAGAAGAACTCCAATGACATACAGAAGAATTATCGATCTAAAGATATTATTTTTGATGAAGACAATTTGGATTTTATAAAGATAAATTAACGAAAGCTGAGGAGAACGATTGCTGGCAACAAAGTGAATGGAGCTCGAAATGTATCCGAAAAGGCACGTTTGGCTGTTCATAGAGGACTATTAGTGCACACACTTATGTATGGAAGTGAAAGTTGGGTATGGCAAAAGAAGGTAGATATGCTGTAAAAATGAGAGCGCTGAGAAGCATATGTGGTGTGACTCTGAAAGATAGAATAAGGAATAGTGTGATTAGAGAGAGAGATGCGGTATGAAAGCGGATATAGTGACAAGAATAGAAAAGGGTATGTTAAGCTGGTTTGGGTATGTAGAAAGAATGGACGAGGAAAGACTGACTAAGAAAGTTTATAAGGCTAGTGTGAATGGAACAGTCGCAAGAGGAAGACCTAGGCGAACGTTTCTCGATCAGATCGGAGGCGTTCTGGACAAAGGCCAGGTTAAGAGCACCTTGAACCGACGGGCGTGTATGAGGAATGTGGTGAAAGTGAATAAAGCCAGAGAAGTTTGTCAGGATCGTAGCAAATGGAAATCCGTAGTCTCTGCCTACCCCTCTGGGAATCAGGCGTGAATCTATATATGTATGTATGTAACTTAACGAGCGCTGAGTACACCTAGGCTCAGAATAATCGTTTTTGGATTACAAACATAAATCTCTTGTGTGGTCCAGTCAATACTCAGCGCAGCAGCAACAAGCCAATCTATTTACTTCGATCCCGAAGCATGTATCTCTGATTTTTCAGGTATGTGCGTATTAAGTAGTATTATCGCTCGTTTTACCCGTAAAGAAGTTTAAGAGTAGTTTAAGAGTTGTTCTCGTTCTCGAAAATAAATGAAGTCTACCAACCCACACTGGGCCAGCGTGAAGAATGCTGAGAAGAAACTCGTGTCCAGCAATGGAACAGTTTATATACAGGGGATATTATATATCACCTATTGGTAGATTTAAGATATCATAGTTAGCTTATGAAAAGGGATTAAAAGGAGCTCAACTCCCAATGGAAAGGGCTTACGACTAACTTGAGTTAACATGATAAGATCTAGTACAAGCAACATATACAAAACAACCACTCTAATCTTTGTCGAATAGACAATATACAAGACTTTATCACGAACATTTCATAAAGTCACTAGCTGTGCCCCGCGGTTTCTCCCACGTTATATTACATTTATGGTTAGTGCTTCGCTCCTTTGGGTCATATTATAATATTAGATAGCTTTATAAGCTATATAATATTATAGTATTCGTTCTCAGTTCTAATTGTAAATTTTTGGGTTGTGAGGAAACCTGAATGTCTGAGAGTTCTCCTTAATGTTCTCGAAGATATGTGAAGTCTGCCAATCCGCACTAGGCCAGCGTGGTGGACTATGGCCTAACCCTTCTCACACTGAGAAGAGGCCCGTGCCCAGCAGTGGGACAGTTTAATACAGGGCTGGTATCATATTATTATATTATTGACAAGAGACTAATGCAAAAACTTTTAAGGTTGAACTGGTAGTTACTAAGGTTGTAAGGTTGTAAGGTTGTAAGTTGTTTAGGTGAAATCAGTGCCATTGTGGAAAACAATGACACTGAAACAATATACATGTTAGGAGACTTTAATTCTCATCCACGTCAGCCGTTTTGGACTGAGCTATGTAACCATTGCCAAGATCATCAGTGGATATGCGCTGATGTGGAAAAATTAGGTATTGACTCGGATGTTTTTACATATGTCAGTGACATAAATGGTAGTCAGCGATGGCTAGATCACTGTGTCGTTACGAAGTCAGCATGGCATACGGTAACAAATGTAAGCGTGGATCTTGATACCTATTGGTCAGATCATCTACCGTTAATAATTGAGTGTGATTTAAATATAATCGTGCCAAAACGGGTGCAAGAAAATAAGGCACAGAATAAAGTTTTATGGCGGGAGCGCGATAAGGTGGAAACGGATAGGTATCAGGATCTATGTAATAATGTGCTGAGGAATGTCCACTATCCTGAGTTGTTTGAGAAGTGTGGAGATAATATGTGTCATAGTGTAGAACATAGGCGGGCTCTTGATTGTATGTACGGCAATATTGTAAACACTTTATCAGTGGCTGCTGTGCAGGCCTGGGACGACAAGCCACCCAAAAAGGCAAGACAAGTGGCAGGCTGGAACAAACACGTTCGGGGCGCTTATGGGGAGGCTCGGGCTAAGTATCAAATGTGGCTGTTCTATAATAAGCCAAAATCGGGTAGAATCTGGGAAGAAATGCGACGGACTCAGAAAATCTTTAGAGGTAGGCTTAAATGGTGTCAAAATAACCAGGATCAGATTAAGATGGACATATTAGCATCGCATCGAGCGTCTAAGAATTTTTCTGAGTTCTGGAAGTCGACCAATAAGCTGAAGGTTGGACCGGGCCGCCCTGTGAGTGTAGGGGAATGTGGTTCGCCGGAGGACATTGCCCAAATGTTCAAAGATCGTTTTATGGTATCATCTCCACTTGGGTCGGCTCAGAGGGTGATCGGTGATGAGACCAGTCGTGATTATGAAACAATACGATTCTCTGCCAAGCAGGTAGCTGATTTAATTAATAGAATGGCTAAGGGTAAGTCTCCTGGTCACGACGGTCTCAGCATTGAGCATCTCAGGTGTGCTGGGGTACACCTGCCTAGAGTACTGGCGCTGTTTTTCACACTTTACATGAGCCACTCATACCTACCATCCGATATGCTGAAAACGATAGTGGTACCAATCGTGAAAAACAAGACTGGGGATGTATCTGATAAGGCGAATTACAGACCGATATCCTTAGCCACTGTAATTGCTAAGGTGTTGGACGGTTTGTTGGACAAGGAACTTGACAAATGGATAACTTTAGACGACGCACAGTTTGGGTTTCGGCCTGGACTTTCCACTGAGAGCGCTATCCTCTGTCTAAAACAGACCGTCCAATACTATAAGGATAGAAGTACTCCGGTGTATGCCTGCTTCCTTGATCTCTCAAAGGCTTTTGACCTTGTGTCATATGATGTCCTTTGGGATAAGCTCAGGGGAGCGGGTGTGCCACCGGGGTTGACGGGTTTGTTCCAGTACTGGTACTCGAACCAGTCAAACCAAGTTCGTTGGGGAGACGTTCTGTCTGAAGCGTACAGGTTGGAGTGTGGGGTGAGGCAGGGAGGGTTAACCTCACCTAAGCTCTTCAACCTGTATGTAAATGATTTGATCGTTGAACTCAGCAGCAGACCAGTTGGGTGCAAAATTGGTGGTGTTAGCTTCAATAACTTAAGCTATGCCGATGACATGGTGCTGCTGGGTCCAACGGCTGGCTCAATCAGGGAGATGCTGGGCGTCTGTGAAAGGTATGCGATAGCTCATGGCCTGTCATACAATGTTATGAAAAGTGAGTATCTGATCTTTGCTGCTCCCGGGAAACATCTAAATTATGAGCCCTCAATATCCTTCAATGGACGAAACTTGAAAAGGGTCGCCCAATTCAAATACTTGGGACACTATGTCACCGAGGACCTCAAAGATCAGGTAGATATGGAGCGCGAGCGCAGGGCACTAGCAGCCAGATGCAATATGTTGGCTCACAGATTCGCTCGTTGTAGTAATGAGGTGAAAATAACGCTGTTTAAAGCATATTGTCAGGGGTTCTACTCGGGCAGTTTGTGGGTCAGCTATACGCGGAGGGCTCTAGATGCGCTACGGGTGCAATATAATAATGGCTTCAGAGTGCTGTTGAGGTTGCCCCGGTTCTGCAGCGCGTCTAGTATGTTTGCAGTAGCGCGTACTGATGACTTTTATGCTGTTATGAGGAAAAAGACCGCATCCTTATTATGCAGAATGACGGCTAGCACCAACAGCATTTTGAAAACCATAGCTGAACAGCACGATGCACCATTTATAAGACACTGTGTCCGGTTGCTCGTGCGTCAGTGATGTTTAAATGTGTAAATGTGTTAAATGTGTACGTAATTAATTAATACTAACCCTTATTTGATAAGTTTGTTTTTTGTACTAACCAGTGGACCAATGTTGTCAAATTAAATAAATAAATTATTATTATTATTATTATTACTAAGATAAGAGCGTGGAAACATACACACCCTGCAATCTTTTAATACTGGTATAGTTTTATTTAATCTAGAAGTAATGGTAACTGAAATGTGCTATAGGCGAATATATTGTATACACTAGGATTGGCTGGGCCTAATATCACGTGGCTTTCGTGACAACGCACGGAACCAAATCACCTAAGCTTTACGCGGCGCGCAATATTTCCAGAAATGTGACCTTCATAAATAAAAGAAATAATTTACAAGGGACTTTAATAATAATTTTTGTTAACCATTTAAATAATTTTGACAGTCATAAAAATTTAAATGGTTAACAAAAATTATTATTAAAGTCCCTTGTAAATTATTTCTTTTATTTATGAAGGTCACATTTCTGGAAATATTGCGCGCCGCGTAAAGCTTAGGTGATTTGGTTCCGTGCGTTGTCACGAAAGCCACGTGATATTAGGCCCAGCCAATCCTAGTGTATACAATATATTCGCCTATAGCACATTTCAGTTACCATTACTTCTAGATTAAATAAAACTATACCAGTATTAAAAGATTGCAGGGTGTGTATGTTTCCACGCTCTTATCTTAGTAACTACCAGTTCAACCTTAAAAGTTTTTGCATTAGTCTCTTGTCAATAATATAATAATATGATACCAGCCCTGTATTAAACTGTCCCACTGCTGGGCACGGGCCTCTTCTCAGTGTGAGAAGGGTTAGGCCATAGTCCACCACGCTGGCCTAGTGCGGATTGGCAGACTTCACATATCTTCGAGAACATTAAGGAGAACTCTCAGACATTCAGGTTTCCTCACAACCCAAAAATTTACAATTAGAACTGAGAACGAATACTATAATATTATATAGCTTATAAAGCTATCTAGTATTATAATATGACCCAAAGGAGCGAAGCACTAACCATAAATGTAATATAACGTGGGAGAAACCGCGGGGCACAGCTAGTGACTTTATGAAATGTTCGCGATAAAGTCTTGTATATTGTCTATTCGACAAAGATTAGAGTGGTTGTTTTGTATATGTTGCTTGTACTAGATCTTATCATGTTAACTCAAGTTAGTCGTAAGCCCTTTCCATTGGGAGTTGAGCTCCTTTTAATCCCTTTTCATAAGCTAACTATGATATCTTAAATCTACCAATAGGTGATATATAATATCCCCTGTATATAAACTGTTCCATTGCTGGACACGAGTTTCTTCTCAGCATTCTTCACGCTGGCCCAGTGTGGGTTGGTAGACTTCATTTATTTTCGAGAACGAGAACAACTCTTAAACTACTCTTAAACTTCTTTACGGGTAAAACGAGCGATAATACTACTTAATACGCACATACCTGAAAAATCAGAGATACATGCTTCGGGATCGAAGTAAATAGATTGGCTTGTTGCTGCTGCGCTGAGTATTGACTGGACCACACAAGAGATTTATGTTTGTAATCCAAAAACGATTATTCTGAGCCTAGGTGTACTCAGCGCTCGTTAAGTTACATACATACATATATAGATTCACGCCTGATTCCCAGAGGGGTAGGCAGAGACTACGGATTTCCATTTGCTACGATCCTGACAAACTTCTCTGGCTTTATTCACTTTCACCACATTCCTCATACACGCCCGTCGGTTCAAGGTGCTCTTAACCTGGCCTTTGTCCAGAACGCCTCCGATCTGATCGAGAAACGTTCGCCTAGGTCTTCCTCTTGCGACTGTTCCATTCACACTAGCCTTATAAACTTTCTTAGTCAGTCTTTCCTCGTCCATTCTTTCTACATACCCAAACCAGCTTAACATACCCTTTTCTATTCTTGTCACTATATCCGCTTTCATACCGCATCTCTCTCTCTAATCACACTATTCCTTATTCTATCTTTCAGAGTCACACCACATATGCTTCTCAGCGCTCTCATTTTTACAGCATATCTACCTTCTTTTGCCATACCCAACTTTCACTTCCATACATAAGTGTGTGCACTAATAGTCCTCTATGAACAGCCAAACGTGCCTTTTCGGATACATTTCGAGCTCCATTCACTTTGTTGCCAGCAATCGTTCTCCTCAGCTTTCGTTAATTTATCTTTATAAAATCCAAATTGTCTTCATCAAAAATAATATCTTTAGATCGATAATTCTTCTGTATGTCATTGGAGTTCTTCTAAACAGGGGGAACGATTTTGATGCTTTTTGTGTATGTTTGAGTAGGTCCCTGGATGGTTTAGATTCAGAATTGGTAGGTGGCGCTGTAAGGATCTAGTTATTTTTTATTATAAGCCTACCTTGAGGCAAGGTCTCACAAGTCCACTCGTATATATATTTATTTTTATTACAGTCCACATAAATAATAATAATAATAATAATAATATTCTATCACATACACACAACACCATCTAGCCCAAACTAAGCAGAGCTTGTACTATGGGTACTAGACAATGGATAAACATACATACATATTTTTTGTAAATACATACATATTATACATAGAAACACCCAGGCCAAGACAAACATCCATGTTCATGCACACAAATGTTTGACTTGTGCGGGAATCGAACCCGCGACCTCAGTCGTGGCAGTCGGTTACACTAACCACTACGCCACCGAGGCCGACAATAAATAACAAAGCAATTCACAAAACATCATGATGCAAACAAAATTAAAAGTTAGGTACTTTCCACCGGACAACGCTTCAGCAAATGGTATCAAAGGGAGTATCATAAACTGTACAAAGTTTAGCTGGACAATAAAGTAGTATGTTACATTACAACTTTGTTCACAGTTACGTGTGAATACAAAGACAATGTGTAATTCGGAATGCAATACTTAGTTACCTACATTATTTGGACCATTTTGAATGATGCGACAGTTAATTGCCTGCCTGGGCCAAGAGACTCTTGGTATTGTTACGAAATATCAAGAACGACATTGTACCTCTGGATACATTTAGATGATATGATAGCAGTATTTTTGTATATTTATACTAAGTGCTGTTGGGATAGCGGATTAAACGAGGTATGAATGATAAATCTGTCAATACATTTTAAAAGTATCTCTATAAGGAAGAGATTGCCAGCCGTGGATCCATAGACTAAATTTAACCTTTTTGTTATATACAGGCCGTTCAATGAATTAATCTGACTATCCACTGCTGGTCATACGTCTTTAATTTAACGCCGCAATATCTTACCGTATCTAGTCCAACCCAGAAACCTTTTTAGGTCATTAGTCCACCTAGCTGGCGAGCGTCATACCTTGCGTTTGTTTTACTTCTTTACCATACGGTAAAGATCTATCGAGCCATACGGCAAAGTATGTCTTAGAGAAAAAGATAATATTTGGACTATTGCTCGTTTGCTGTCTATGGTTCGCATCGGTCAGTCTTATTGTGGGTTCTCTCAGAAAACTCTCAGTAGCAAGCAACATGTGCTCTGAGAATGTACCCAGTGGACAATATGTTCGCCTATGTGGGACTTAAAACCATAGATGGCTCAAATTGTGGGTCAATGCACCCATCCACTCCTAGGATATACAAGCGTGACGCTTGATTAAAAGTGTCAAATATTAAAAAAAAAACAGGGTACCTTAAATTAGTTAAAATGATGCTAAATAATAACGGTTTTATTCTAAAGTCACAGTCCTTGCGTTTTCTCGCACCTCAACATTAAACAAAACTATTCCATTCCGCTTCGAATGCTAGTATTAAACACAAAATAGAATTAAGATAAACAAATGCACCAGAAGCTTATTGTGTTGTCCTATTTCCAGAGGACAAACTTTTGTTCGAAAATTAAATGTGCGGGCGAAGCAAATAACGTGGATAGAACTCCAGCGCACCGGAAGTGATAATGCATTAATGGCGGTCGCTATTAGCAACCGGATGTATATATACGTCACATGATATATTCTCTTATGATACCAGATATCTGATTTTAGATTGCAGAAGTAGTTAGAAATTGCATTATAGATACTTTGTTTAAGGATTTAATCTTGTTTGTCGCGTATCATCAATTAATGGTTTTGTTATGTTCACGAACGATCGCGGGATCTTTGTTCGAGTCAAGTCAAGTCAAAAATCATTTATACACTTAGGTCACAAAGTAACACTTATGAACGTCAAAATATATAGGCTAGTGAGTTTACTAAGTTACTGAAGCTACATTTAGGTTAGTTGCTTAGGTTCAGGCAAAGGGTAGAACCTATGAGAAGAAACCTGCAAGAAACTCAAGGCCAATGAAATATAATTTCAATATTTTACAACTCATATCAACAAGGTGTTGCAACCATTATACCATATGCTACTGACTTTAAAAAACTAAAGATAGTAACAATAATAAGTTAATAATATTATAGAGATTAAATAATTTGGAACTAGTTTTATTTTTTAATATAAATCTAAAATAGGCAGTAGGATGGCATGATGGCGCATACACTTACACTTGGTGACAATGCAAAGGCAGTCCGTGACTAAATGCGGCTGTGGATTTGTATTTTTCAATAATAATCAAAATGAGAAGCAGGATACTTCATAACATCACATATAATCACGAGCTACCTTTACATTACTAAATTGACTTATAGGTAATACAGATCTTTGAATCATGAATGCAGCAACTAATGCCATGAGTTTTTGTCAGTTAAGTAGTCGTTGACTAAATAATAACCCTTCCGAATAAGCTGTATTTTAACGACGCTTTTAAGTTTAAGCAATGGTAAATTAATTATATTAATTGATAGTTTATTAAAAAAACGTATACCGAGTCCTACAAATGTATTGTGAACTTTATGTAAATGATGATATGGGCCGACTAACTTATGCTTATTTCTAGTGTTTACGTTATGAATATCACTATGCTTATTATATAAGTAAATATTATGTTTAATAAACATAATGTTAGCAAATATATATAATATATATATATATATATATATATATATATATATATATATATATTTGCTTAATATATATATTAAGCATTATATATATAATGGGCAGCGATAGCTCAGTGTGGAGACCAACAGACTGCAATGCAGAGGATCTCGGATTCGAACCCACGTCGCGCACCTCTGACTTTCGGAATGTATATGACTTTTCGAAATTATGTGCGTATTGATTGATAATTATCGCCTGCTTCGTGCCTTGGAGAGCACGTTAAGCCGTCGGTCCCGGCTGCCATGAACATCTATGACAGTCGTTATTGCGAAAGTCAGTATCCTCTATACACACATACACTGGTCTAGCCTTTGGGTTGCGGAGGTCAGCTGGCAGGTGCTCCGTGTAAAACTGATATCCAGTTAAATCCGGTTAGACTAGAAAAGCCGACCCCAAGTGACTTGGGAATTATAAAGGCTAAAGGAGAAGAAAATATTTGCTTAATATAAATATATCGATTGCCCGGTCAGCCAAAATGGTATTGAGGTTTATCTTTTAAGAATTTATTTATAGCAGTACGGGTTTTGGAAATGTGTCCTGCATATAGTAATCCATATTTTTCTTCTATTACGCGGTCCTTTAAAAACAGCTGATGAAATCAAAGTGCATTTCCGCCTAACACTGCAGAATCACTGGACATTAAAAGTAAGTCCTAAAATAATTGTAATGCTTTTGTAGTAATGTAAGAAGCTGATGCCAGTCTTTACTTATTGTCAAATTCAGTTATATGTACCTATAGTATGTATGTATGTATCTTATGTGGGGGCCAGTCAGTGCAGACCGGCGACACTTCGACCCAGTGGGATCTTTTGTGTCGAGACTCTCCCAATAACGACTGCCATAGATGTACCTATAGTAAGTGGTATATGTAAAGTGTCCAAGGTAAACATATTGCCCTAGGTACTTTATAGAATTTACCATCTTACGGAAGATCTACCCATTTGGCTATCACATACATTCGAATGCTATATATAGAATGACGTCTTTTTATCCCAGAAGAGTTAGGCAAAGATATCACTGCCCATCCCTTCTGAACATTTATAATAGCATTCGAATTATTTTCTAATGTGTTGTAATGTCAACTGCTGAAATTTTAATTTTAATTCTAATTGATATTATAAATCCGAATGTATTTTTGTTTGATTATTACGTTTTTACGCCTTAACTACTCGACCGTTAATTATAAAAAATCGTGAAGGGAACAGAGAAGGATAGAGCTTACCTTTCATTCAGGAATAGTACTGTTAAGTGACGCTGCGGGCGAAGCTAGCAGTTAATTAGTTTTTAAAATAAACCGTGTTAAAAGCTGTATCTTATCTTGTTTCGGGGGCCAATCAGTGTAGACCGGCGACACTTCGACCCAGTGGGATCTTTTGTTTCAGCCCCGAGATCTGTCCCTGATCTCCTTATGAATGCCTGCATGCATATGCATCAGTCGCAGCGTACACTTCAGAGGGAAAAGCCTGAAGTCTTCAGGGTTCGGATATGCCAATCCCATCAGACCCATCCTTAGTCCAGCCAACTCGTCACATTCACACAGTAGGTGTAATATGGACTCATCCTGTTCACCACAGGCTCTGCAGATCAAATTGTTAAAAGCCGTAAATAATAGTTTAATTTCAATGTATCTATAATATTTGCGTAAACGTAAGACTTAGTTATTGATTTATATTAATGTTCTTTATATAGGTGTGTTGCATTCTAGTACGATTGTGTCATCTGTCTTAATAAATATGTAGTTCAAGGAAAAACTGGTTATAAAATATATATGGTCACTGAAAATACTATTAACATTGATTCAACTAGTGTAATAATTTTATGACATACTAGGTATATCTGTATAATAAGAATGATGCAAATAAATGGTCTTGCCTAATATGTATTTTGTGTTAAAGTTATTTACATTTAAAAAAAACAACAATCATAAACATTTAGCTAAGCAGCTAATCGATGCTTCGTGTGACCAGAACTGGACAGGAATGGGCATGCTGGTCTTTTCTTGGCTCAAACAATCGGCATTGCCATTCAACGTAGCAATGCTGTCAAACTTCTAGGTACTGTCCCAGTTGACAACGATCCCGAGAAATTTTACGACAATGCATTAAATTTACAGTCATTTATTTGTTTGCCATTCCTTTTTATTTTATTTTACCGATAGGTTTGTTCATATTTGCAAATAAATTATATTAGTTTATCTTTAATTACGCCATTGGGCTAGAAGTAACATTGTTTCTTAGTCTACTGAACTTGGGCATGACTTTTATGCGAATACTAATTCACTGCTCTCGAGTCACCTCTATATTGTAATGAGTCGTATCGAAAAACAATCACAATATTGCGCCGATATCTCCCCAAATGGAGTAAATTGACAGTAATCTCTGTAGTGATAGATAGAGATTACTGTTTATGCCTATTTAAGTCTGATTACGCTATTTTAGGGAGATAGTTTATACTATAAGTAGTATAGATTTCGCTAATAAACTTAGGGGTAAGGTTATAGCCATATATCGGCCATATTTATAAATACACTACACACAAAAGGCGGGGTGCCAATTATGTTCAATATAATTTCTTCCACATTATGCTACAAGCCTTGTATTGGGGTTTACAAACGTACGAATAACGGATACAAAGTACACCCAACCTCAAAACAACGACTGAGGGTTGCCTTAACACTGCAATGTATGTGGTCCACTAATGGTTATTCGGAGCCTGTGTTCCTTCTGTACGTTGCTTCTATGTTTGGCAAATTTCTCGCGATACAGGAATAACTAACAGTGATGGAGGCTATAAAAAAATATTTTGCCACGTATGGAATTCGAACCCACAACACTCAGCGCGCTGGTAGCGGCGAGGCCATCCGTGTAGTATAACTATCAAGGGTATCCTGAGTATTATTTTTCGAGATCCTTAAGCAGGCTGTCAAAATATACCTTCTGAATACCTTTGAAAGCATCCTTGATTACAATCAGACGAAGTTGGGTTAATATGGCGGCAAAATATAAAAAGATCAACTCATTCTGTAGTTATATCTACATTAGAAATGCATGTAGCTGCTATTTTATAGCAGATTATACAGTATTTTCTTCACGAATACATGAACTGAGTTCTACTTTAGATGACATGTTTATAGAAGTTTGTTTAGTAACCTCCTATAATTAAGTGGCGTCTTATTTTTTATTGTCACTGTGTTAATGTTTGATATGCTCCATATAAAAGATGTGTTTGACAATAAAATATTGTTTCAAACATGATAGTCATTCAATTTTAATTACAAAGTAAAATTTATGTCGCCTTCCAGACGGACTGACATCATTTTTAGCTATTCATCATACTGTTTGACGTCTGCGGAATTTTAATAATTCGTTTATTGGCTAAGCCAATTAAAATTGATCATAAATATGTTATGTATAATTTTATTGGTATAATTAGGACCTCTTTTCACCAAAAAAATAGGCATAAGTATTTGTGTTATTTAGTTTATTTATGAAACTATTTGTGTATTCAAAAGTGACAGTGTGCGAAGTTCCTAAGATTTCCGAAATTTATAAATAATGAAGCAACATTCTTAAAACTTTTCGTATTTGCAACAACTTTTGTTTTATGTTACTACAGTGAAACCTCAGTTTTGAGTGATAAAACTTCACAAACTGTAAAAATATTGTATCAAAAAATCAATTAAAAGAATCCTGACTTTGTGCTATATGAGGAGGCTGTGCCTGTAAGTGTTTAAGTCAGTTTCGATGTGCCACGTGGGCGAAACCAGAGGAGGCAAGATGTTGAGCTATTAGTTGCCCCCCGAGGCGTATACACAGCTCTTCTTATAACTTATGATCGGTCGCAATTATAAACACAAATTTATATCACGCAACCAACAAGACAGGACAGTTTAAGATGAGTTACACTTTCTTTTTTCAGTGATATAAACGTACGTTTGTCTCCGGACGATGGCATCAACACATCACTTCTTATAGGCATATGTACCAATGTAGTCGCTCATAGAAATAAATAAAAAGGCGCAGTTGCAGTTTTATTGCGAATTTATAACCACTTAAGACCTTAAGCGGTTACAAATTCGCAATGAAACTGCAACTGCACCTTGCGCGTCTGCAAAAGATTGCGATTTGTGTCACTACAACATCGCGACTGAATGTCTACAGAAGCTCTACAAAAAGACACAGTGTGATTTTAAACGTGGAAATAAAATATCGTAGTCTACACTGGCCGCAAATATTTGCCTATATTCTTTCATTTATTTAGTAAGAACCTATGAACCACAAGGATGCCACAATAATGAGTCAAGCGTATAAAATGTAACAAAGTTAGAATAAATTACATCATAGTGTTTGTAACATGGTTAATGAATGATCGTAAAATGTCGCGTACATTGTTCTATGGAATTGATGGTGTCATCAATTATTTTAAATTTCTTATCGCTCGCAGTAGAATAATGGACTTTATAATAGCACTAGTAATACTTACAAAATAATGTTACCTACCTACATTATATGAGGTATATTTTTTTATTTATTTATTTATAAAACAAAACACATATTTCATTACAGGCAAACCTAAAGCGACATAGTGGACATTAATACATTATAATAATAACTATAAATTTTGTGACAGATATAGTAACGTCACCCTCTCAAATTCCGCCAACGTACAGCAAAATATGACGTTGTGCAACTACATTCAGTATCCTAGCAGCACGCACCACCAGTGCGTATTTCAAGACATCTGTGCGAAAAACTGGCAGATCTAAGAGCCTTCCCCGTGGCCCCTGTCGTAACCTGGTCTTAGGTACAAGAATCTGGAGCAATGCTAATATTGTTGGGTTGTTCAATTTGCCTGTTATGATAAGGTAAATGTATTTAAGCAAAGCGTAGTTCCGTTTCACCTCGAATTTATAATTCCATTTTCATCCATTTTCATTTCCATTCCACCATTCCTAACACGGTTGTCTATTGTTAAGCCGAAGATTATATACCATAACCATCATAGTCCCGAATTTCATTTGCCCGAATGTTTTGTTTGCCCTAAAAGACATATGACATACTTTTAATTGCCCGAAACTTAGATACCATAAGATACGAGTGCCATACGTATTGTTTTTCATATTTTTAATTGCCATAATAATTATTAGACATAATATTTAAACGCCATAATGATTATTAGACATAATATTTAAATGCCATAATAATTATTAGACAAATATTGAAACGCCATAATAATCATTACACATGATTGGTCACAGTGCTAACCTAACCTAACCAATCTACTTCTGGGTGGTTTTTAATAAAATAATAAGGGGATGGCGGGGTCTATTATAACCTAACCTATCCGAGTCCAGGTGCCCTAAAGTCCTAATTGCATCCAGTTTCTCCTGATATAACAACCGTTACACACCCAATGTCGATGGCAAATGATGTTATGGCATGTGATAATTAGGGCAAGTGATAGTTAGGGCATGTGATAATTAGGGCTTACCATAACATCATTTGTCATAATCATTGTAAGCCCTAATTATCTTCTTCTGTCTTAGCCTTTATTATTCCCAAGTCACTTGGGGTCGGCTTTTCTGGTCTAACCGGATGTGACTGGATATCAGTTTTTACACGGAGCGGCTGCTACCCGACTTCCGCAACCCAAACGCTAGCGATACCTTAAGGCTAGACCAGTGTCATGATATTATAGAGCTCTGACTTTCCAATAACGACTGCCATAGATGTTTATGGCAGCCGGGACCGACAACTTAACGTGCTCTCCGAGGCACGGAGCAGGCGATAATTGACAATCATTATTAATTTTTAAGCTTTCGCGTTGCATGATATGTAATAATAATAATTATTATTATTATTTATTCAACTTAAATTGGTACAAATTGATTCAGAGCTTAGGTTACACTGTAAAGGTAATATATAAGGGGTGCCTGTACCAGGGTAAACCTGTGCCACAGCAATTGCAGAACATATACTGGAATCGGGTATTAACCATTGGATTGAATTTCATCGTCCGGAAGTCCTCTCCACCGATCGCCACTTTTATCTAAGAGTAGTGCGAGAAGCTATTGAAATCAAAAAACATAGAAACTTCAATAGGGAAGATGGTTTCAAATTATCCGCGACGTGGAATCCCGTGATTAATAATACGCAACTTCGCTGTTTTGCACAGTCAGGTAATTCACAGAATACGGACACGACGGCTAGCATACCTAATAGGGATACCGTGAGTGAAGTTTGTGACGGTACATGGACAAACAAGAATATGCCAAAAGTGAGGGTGAATCAAGATTCTTCTGCCTCACAAACGGAGACATGACATCGCAGCACCAGTCAGCTCGTGACCACGGCCGGTGTAACCAGGTCGAAACGTCAAGCATAAAAAAGGTAAACATTATGCATGATCGCGTTAATATCCGTTACATATTATATATAAATCATTATTCAATTCATAATTAATCATTTAATACCAAACCTTATTAACATATTAATATTAATTGAATATAATATAATTATGATACAATTATAAGTCAAATTAATTTAACCTACCACCTAATTAGTGTATACACCGAGCTCACGTAATAAATTCAACAATATTTATTAAAAAATAAAGCATCATTCAACATGATCATTCCAATACTGGTATTCATTCCAATAATAGTTTCATGACTATAAATTTATTTTAATTGTCTCAAATATGAACAGGAATTATGTTTGTAATGCATTTTGCAGGTAATAAATTAAATCAAATCGTCAGAAAACTTTCCAATATAAATAATATATAGTAGTAGTAATACATAACTACATATAAACCTCACACCTATACATTCTAAAGAATCGTATGTACGTAGTATCGTATCGACCCACGTAATAGGGAACGAGTCTATTACTGTCTAAAAGACACAATTCCAGATTCTGCATTATTACTAAGAATTTCTCGGCAGAATAATCCAATAATATTATGCCCGATCTGGACAACCAACCTAAGACCGTATGCACAGCAGTCGCATTTAATACAGCTGCGCCGCTGCTGAGATTTATTTTCTTTACATGACAATGGAAATATCTACTACCATCGATATAATGGCAATATGTCACTGACCTACATGAGAATTTCTATTCTGGTAACCCATGCAGATATAAAAACATAGTATAACCTATATGACCAGCCCATGTAATCGCAAAACGGTGGTAGCCCAATCGTTAAGGCATCAGATTTGCAATCGAGAGGTCATGGGTTTAAACCTCACTCGTTATACAGTCATCGTGAGCCCTCTCTTCTTGAGAAGTTAATAACAATACGTAGTAATATGTTATAAAAATTGTTAGTAATCATATAAATTACGTATAATAAGTTATACCACTTTGTAACAGAGCCAAAATAAAGCTTTTATGCATCGCCAATATATGTAATTGATGACACCAATGGGAATTATTTTAATGCTACAATATAATTGATAACAAGATTCTGCGAAATAATAAGTGATTTCATTTGATCTGACATGCATCAAGTGTTTCAATCATCGAAACTTATGTTTAGGAGTTGCACTGTCAGTGTTCAATTCTCATTATTATAAACATTATCTTACCACATATCTTTTAACAGCACAATCAAATCAACGTCTCTAATAAACGTAGCCTAAATATTTTGATTAGTTTATCAATAGACCTCTGACTGCGTCTTATTTATACTTCTGACTAATTGATGATATGCAGCGATAGTTAATGAACATGTTTCTTTACGACACAGTGTTTATATTAGACTCTAAAACCGCTACAACATTCTTCTGAAACTATTCATATGTAACTTGTTTAATTACTGTCCATGAATAGTCGGTAGCACAGTTCGGTATAAAGGTCTAAACATAAAAATGCGAATTCTTACGATGCGAAGCTACGAGGGATTTTAACTCGTGTGAAGCTGTATATAAGACAGCAATCACCATCGCAGTGTTTTGCGATATGACGTCGTTGTAAAGTGTTGGCTTGAATTTTTTTGATTTGTTGGAGAATACAAATTTAGCTACCGCAGTACATGACTATTAATACTTAATGGTTTTTATTTATATTAAAGCAGTTTGAAATTTTAAATCGGTATTGTTTATTATCACATATACGAATATTCTCACGCTTCTATCCCCGAACGAAAGAAAGAAAATATTATTTATTTGTACACAATACATATTGGATATAAATAATGTCAGGCATTCGTTGTTAATTAAACAAATAAATAAGTAATTAACTTGGTATTAAACAAGCACATACAAGTAGGCATAACAATGTCTGCATTAGGTACGCTTGCACTGAAAGGATGAGGCAGTGGTGTATTACAGCCTCATTTTGGCAACTGTGAATTTAGATTACATGGTAATAGTGGCCGAGCCTTTTGCCCGGTATAGCTCCAGACTTCCTGCTGCTATAGTGAATAACTTGACAGAAAAATGCAGTAACATTGTGTCTGACCCGGGAATCAAACTCAAGAACTCGTGCAATCGCATTCACTACGCTGCGTCACCGAGGCAGAGGTTTTTTTTATTAAAATCAATATGGTGTTAGATTCATATATGTTTTAAAACCAATTATTGAAATTTAAATAAAGAATTTGTGACACAGTCATTGATTTCTTAGTGCAAAGTTATTGCCGACAGTTTAAAACATTCTCAATACAAAGAAATTAGGATTTATAAGTTGACTATGTAGTAGATTTCTTTTCTTTCCCTTTTACACTAAGATAACACGATCGCAAAGCTCAGTTCACACTTGTGAAGCTTTTCTTCCACTACAAAGCAAACGGGTATGCGAACATTTTCTTCATATAAATATTCAGAATTCAATTATAGAAAGATAATTTATCATTCAATTACTCATCCAACGAAAATAACCATTGTCATCAACCCAATACTAAAGTTTCAAAACAGATGAAAGCAATACAGGCTTCATACGTTTGTTCAAGTGCTGAAGGTATGAGTACACAACACAGGCCACTACGGCAGCCATATTCTCCAAAATATTCCACGTTATACCAGTAGCGATGTTTCAACATAAAGTTTTATTGCTTATGCTAATTTTCAGGTGTGTTGGGCACGCCAGTAAAACACTTCGTATATTCGTTAGTTGCTAACACAGCGGTAAATTTATATGGATTTCTGGAATTCCTGTGTAAAGTATAAATAGTGTTGCGCCCAGGGCTAGGCGGTCACTGTAATGTGTAGTAATGTTTAGGGTTAAACTGAAAATATTACTTCAGTTTAGCGGCTTTATTGCTACAGGTTTCGCTGCAAAGCTTTTTTCTTAAAACAAGGGATGATGGAATATTTTTTGATTATGGTAATGCTCGAAATAAAAGGTGTGTGTATTTCATTTAACATGTATAACTATATAAATGTGTCTGTTTAATATTGAATATCTGTTTTATATATTGTATATGTATATTTTATATTTAAAATGGTACCTGAGTATAATATTAATTTACCTATGATTTATAATAATTTAGTGCCATGTTACAATCCCATGCTGTCTTCATTTTTAACAGATTAATTGAAGTGCAGTAAACACCAATAGGTATTAATATATTTTGTTCGCATCCACCGATAACTGCAGTCGCGTTCAAAAGGTAAAAATACTAGTACCTATTTATGTTATTCGGTGACAACTCAAGCTGTTACAATGCTAAACCGATCCACTATTTAAAGTGATTTGAACGCGAAATAATATATTTATTTTAACTGTATTTTCAATCCATATTGTATCTAATTATATTTAGTAGAATGTTGCAGTATGATTCACATAAATGAACAAAGGTTAGTGAGCTAATTAGGTTAAAAACCAATAAAATATAAATAACCAAAAGACAAGTCGACAGAGCTGTAATGGCATGAGCCGTCAATAACCGTCAATCAACTCATCATTTGATACCATATAAAAGCTTCTGAATTACATAAACGGTGTAATAACTCCATCAATAAATGTCGTGCCGCTAAAGCAAATTAATTTGTTTATATTGACGACGTAGCTTTTGCTCATGTCTTTGTACGCATGGAATGAATTTTCATTCCAATAAGGTAACGTAGCGTTTGTCTCTTTATTTTTTAAAGACATCTCCCGCATTAGGCATAAATCCTGTATCGCGGGGGACTTTACAAACATTAAAACTACGGTCGCTGTCTCTGTCTCGGCTACCATAAACATCTATGGCAGTCGTTATTGGGAATTCAGTGCCCTCTAATATCCTGACACTGGTCTAGCCTTAGAGCATCGTTAGCCTTCGAGTTGCGGAGGTCAGGTGGCATCCGCTCCGTGTAAAAACTGATATCCAGTCAAATCCGGTTAGACCAGAAAAGCCGACCCCAAGTGACTTGGGAATAATAAAGGCTAAGGAGAAGAGGAGTCGTATTTGCGTGATGCGCCCACAAACATACAGACAGACAAACATTCTAAAAGTAATTGTTTTGACTTAGCTTAAGAACTAAAGAGTTTTATAAATAAAGAATCCAAACATATTTTTCTTAAATATCTTATGTACATACATAGGAGATATTTAAGAAAAATATGTCTGTAGTACATACTAAATACTAGTTTAATCTAAGCCCAACCAAATCCATATATATAATTTACTAAAATTGTAACTGGTCATAGTCATAAACATGTCTGTACATCGACGAGTAAAATTTTATTGTATGTACCTACATATGAATATTTCGATGGCCTTCGATTGAACTGATTCTATTGCTAAATTGGTCAAATGGTTTAATGTTATTATATTTTATCTGATCTGTTCATACTTAGACTGTTTCGTTTATTAACTAGTGTAAGTATACGCATGAGCAATTGAATGCTCTTTAAGTCGCAGACATATTAGATAGTTGTCAGTAGCAGTTGATACTGAGTTTGGAATTGTGACCAGTATAGGTATAGGCTCTGTGGTTCTTAAAACATGACAGAAATAAATCTATGTAAAACTTAGTAGTGGTATGGAGGATATGTAAATTCTGTCATAATCTAGGTTCTAAGTTACGCATAATAAGGGACGAGCCTGTTGACGTATATCGAGCACAGTACTAGACTCTGTGCAGCCACAGAACATTTTGTAACAGGAAAACCCAATCACATTTTGTTCAACCCGGGAAACAAACCCGAGACCTCATGCACAGCAGTGGCATTCACTATCACAGGCAACGAGGCAAATATATATACACTTTAAATAAGGGTCAAAATCCATACGAGTTTTATATTTAAGAGTTTAGAGGACATTGTCCCGGCACAGTGTCCATTATATTGTTTTCCGAGCGTCCCCTATACTGTTTTCTATAAAACCCGCATAATAATGTTCTTTGAAATTCAAATCGTTTTCTGAAATAAAAAGAAAATGCTGAAAGCGATAACGCAATGAAACTTAATATCCTTGATGCTAAACAACAGCTAGGTAGGAAGTAAGTATATAAAATGAATGTAATAAAAATAACTCTCTCATTACATAGTACAGACATAAATGTTAACTAAAACTGCCATAGAGAATTTTGCTGGACAATTTATCAGTAGCTATGCCGCTCAAGCTACGAAATCTCACGAAAATTAATCTGTAGTAGTGTCTATATGTATATAGTAGTTCATCAGGGTAGTTGCTTCACTGTATAATTATGTTCTACAATGACTCGTAGTGGATACAGAGTAGTTGTTGCGTTGACGGTGAGAGAAGTGGTCTTCTTACATGAACCGTGTGCCGAATGTTGTGCCTTAACGCTGATGAGGCCGTAGGGAAGATTAGACATGCGCGTTCGCTGTAGACGTGTAGTGGTTCGTGTTGACTTGATTGGGTACTGCAGAAGTTCTGTGTCGGAGAGGTGAAGTTGATGGCGATGGCCGCTGCTGTTAATCTGCTTCATAAAGGCTACTTCCAATCATCTCGGGCGTTGGATCAAATTGAGTATTGGGTCACGAGATATCCCTCCAATGCAAAAAAGGATCCGGCAACCAAGCTGAGTGGTCGTGGCTGGCGGAAGGCGACGCCACTGTTGCTGACGGGTACTTGTATACTTATATATAGTAGCTCGTTACATAAACTTCGCTTTCACGTTTCAGGATTGTATTGCGAAGTATGTAATTATGTACAGCGCCATCTCTTGATGGTTGTCTTAACTTCTACGTTTGAGTGGCGTTGGTACATTAATATGAGATACGTATTTTACTACTTTAACCGTTTTTCAAATAAATCATCTTAACAACAAAGTAAAAAGCACCTAATAATACTTAAGACTTCACTCGCATTTTTAGAGATATTGGCTGCATAAAAAGTGTTCTATTTACCTTATACTATTAAAAATAGAATGGGCGGTTTAGTCATTAAAATGTAACAAACAGTCATAATTACTTTCGAACCTCCAATGTTAGTATGGATGTTAGTACATATTTTTTAATATGTTGGGGAACTGCTATTTTTAGAGCAAACATTGACTTCAATGTTATTATTTTATGAAATGTGTTTAAAATAATAATATTGAACAAAAATAACAACAAAAATAAATTTCATGAAACTTGAAATAAGCCATCAATGTATTTAAACGTTTTATAATAATAATAATAATAATAAGTAAATTTATTCAGATAACATCGATCCTTGGTGTTAGTAACATTTTTTCTTAAAAAGCTATGTTAGTATTAGGTACCTAATTATAGTAACTGCGAGCCCAATGAGAGAGCCCACCCGCGCAGCCCTATGACCACAAGTTATCTGACCATAGTCCGCACGAAGTGCCTCGTCCATGGTGCGTGTAAGTCCTCGGCCACTATTTTCAGGATGCTATTGTTACTCCCCCGAATCCTTGTCATCAATGATGCGACCTTTTTACGTATAATGGCCTGAAAACCATCAGTTTCGTTCTGCGCAAACATCTCTGATGCACTACAAAAACGGGGAAGTCCCAACATCATCCTGAAAATATTATTATATTGGACGCGCAGGGTATCAAGCGATCTTTTGGCATACGCCATCCACAGGCCACCGGTGTACATACCCTGGCAGTATGCCTTAAAAAGTGTAATTTTGACTTGATCTGTACACCGGGAGAACCTGCGAACCAGCATATTACCGCGAACCGCCAGAGCCCTACGCTCCCGTTCTATATCGACATCATCTTTAAGGTCGTCGGTAAGTATATGTCCCAGGTATTTGAATTGATATACCCTCTTTAGGCTTGAGCCGTTCAGGCTTATGGGTGGTATTTGTTCTGGACACTTACCGGCGGCCCTAAAAACCATGTACTCACATTTTTTAACATTATAGACCAGTCCATGGGAAGCAGCATAACTCTCGCACACCGTCAACATTTCTTTAATGGCATTTGCACTCGGCCCCAGCAGCACGATGTCGTCCGCATAACTGATATTATTCACTCTAAGACCACCCACCGAGCATCCGACACGCATGCTACTGAGCTCTACTATGAGATCGTTGACGTATAGGTTGAAGAGCCCTGGAGAGGATATCCCACCCTGCCTCACACCGCACTCCAACCCATACGACTCCGATAGTGACCCTGACCATTTGACATTATTGGTCTGGTTTGCATACCAGAACTTAAAAAAGCCGTAGTATTTCTACCGGTACACCCCTGTCCGCCATCTTCCTCCAAAGCACCTCATAGGAAACGAGGTCGAAGGCCTTGGAGAGATCCAGAAAACAGGCATATACCGGCGTCTTACGCTTAGTATAGTATTGGACAGTATGCTTGAGACTCAGAACTGCGCTTTCAGTAGAAAGTCCAGGCCTAAACCCGAACTGAGCGTCATGTAGATCTAGGTATTTCTGCAAAGTAGTGTCAAGCAGACCGTCCAATACCTTAGCTATAGTTGTAGCTAGGGAAATCGGGCGGTAGTTTACACTGTCCGAAATATCACCTGCCCTGCCCTTGACCAGAGGCACCACGGTGGTTTTCATCAAGTCTGTTGGAAGGTAGGAGTGACTGATACACATATTAAAGAGCAAAGACAGGACCCTCGGGAGATGTATGCCCGCGTATTTTAGGTGTTCGATACTCAGCCCGTCGTGCCCCGGGGATTTACCTCTGCTCATCGCCTTAATAATTGCTCGGACCTGATTTGTCGAGAAACATAGCAACGGCTCTCCCCCGGGACTCGCGGACCCAGCATCTCCCACCTCACCGGAACGACCAAGCGAAGATGTGACTCTAAAATGTTCCAAGAACATATTCGCAATCTCTGTCGGTTCACTTATCCCGTTCACAGTAGTCGGGAGGCAAGGCCTAAGATTTAGTTTATTTGTCAATTTCCAAAACGTTCCAAAATTTTTATCCGCTCGTTGTTTAGCAATTTTGTCCATTTTTATTTGTTCTTGGTTCTTTTTACACCACTTCAGCCTACCTTTAAAGATTCTTCGAGATTCGTACATTTGTTCGTATACCACACCAGATGACGGTCTGTCATGTAATACCCAGAGGTTGTACTTAAGCCTTGCCTCCCGGTGTGCCTGCCTCACATGATCGCTCCAGCCACACAATAATCTAGCCCTTCCCCTGTTTTGTGCTTTACATCGTTTTCCAGAACAAATAGCTGCCTCCCTTAGGACCTGCACTATACGACAATATAAATTATCTATAATTACTTTATGATTAGTATTGCTGCAGGAGCCATGGCCACAGTCTACAAATTCCGCTAGAGAGTCGATGTCTCGCAGGCCACTATGACACATATTGTGATATTTGGTTATCTGAGACTCACCCCTCTCGCCCCATACAACATCATTTGGCAGTATATCACGTATCAGTTTCGTTCTTATAAGTTCTATATTGACCTCTAGACATAGCGGTAGATGGTCGGACACAAATACCTCCTCCACCACAGCGGCACTTGCGACTGTTTGCCAAGCCGACTGAGTAACCACGCAGTGGTCTAACCAACTCCTTGACCCATGATATACATCCAAGTACGTATAGCTACCAGACTCAACTCCTAGTTTCTCAACATCCGCACAGACCCAAGACCTGTCTTTGCAGAAATTGCTCAATTCACTATAAAAGAGCTTATTTGGGTGAGCGTTAAAATCGCCCAATATGTACAAACATTCAATGTTGTTACTCTCCTCGATTGCACTTATCTCACTTAGTACTTCAGTGAATAGTGGTAAGTTTTCATGATTGTTTACTGGCATATAAACAGAAAATACTAGGATGTTGCGCTTACCCAATGTAGCCTTGATAGCCGCCAGACGAGTACTGCGACAATCTATAACGGCCACAGCATCCAGGATTCCTCTCCTCCAGGCGATAGCCACACCTCCGTGAGGCCTCCCTTTCAAAATGCCAGACTCAGAGGAGATTGCAGATTTACCAAAATATTCAAAGTCAGGCGAAATTGTTCCCAATAGTGGGATATCATGTTCAAATAGCCAGGTCTCCTGCAAGCAAACTATGTGTGACGTTTTACAAATAGTTCTTACATCGTCGATAGAACTTTTAAGCGAGTGACAATTAAATGTAGCAAATTTTAAATTATTATTATCCTTACTATTCATTGCATTAAAACTAATTTACTATAACATAACTACTTAATTATTTACTTAATTGTTTATTATGTTAAACCAATAATATTTTAAATAGGGGTTTATTTCATTATTAAATGTTGGTAACTCGCTTTCATATTTATTATTATAAAATATGTTAAAGAGGGTTTGTTTATTTGTTTACGCTTTCACGCCTTAACTATTTGACCGATTATTATGAAATTTCGCATACACGTTGTCAGGGGTACAGAAAAGGACATGGGTCCTTTCATCCAGAAAAAACTGTTACCGAGGATTAACGCGAGCAAAAAGAGCAGCGATAGCTCAGTGGGGAGACCAACAGACTGCAACGCAGAGGGTCTCGGGTTCGAACCCACGTTGCGCACCTCTGACTTTCGGAAGTTATATGACTTTTCGAAATTATGTGCGTATTGATTGACAATTATCGCCTGCTCCGTGCCTCGGAGATCACGTTAAGCCGTCGGTCCCGGCTGCCATGAACATCTATGGCAGTCGTTATTGGGAGAGTGTCGACACAAAGATCCCACTGGGTCGAAGTGTCGCCGGTCTGCATTGACTGGCCCCCACATAAGATACAACGCGAGCAAAGCCGTGGGCAAAATCTAGTAATAAATATTTCATACGCTCAATTATAATATCCATACAAGCCGAACCAGGATGGTTCGGCTATGTTAATAGGCAATCATATCGATTTCCTTTGGTAACCAATCTCTATTACAACTGACTGATCCAATAATTACGTTATATTTAATAGCCAATAATTCAATGCCGTAATTATTTATGAGTACTTCTTTTTGTTTATTTTGCTGAATAATTAATTTAAAATTAAATAAAAGATCATTGGCATTTGGCACAGCATGCACAGTATAATCAGTGAGTTCAATACCGGGTATTAAACTCACTGATTATACTGTGCATACTGGGTCCATCTCAAAAGGTTATCAAACGAAACCTAACAAAGAAGTTAGTACGTTGATAATCGTAATAGCCACTGGTGATCATAATAAAAAAAGTACGTTCATACATAGACTCACACCTGTATATTTTGGTAAAGAGGTGTGTTAAACCTAAATCTTACCAGCTATAATATAATGTTCTACGAACCACCTACATATTTAGTACATTGCCAGCTTCTGTATTGCTACTGAGAAATTTCTAATAAAAAAAAACCTATTATCATTTTGGCGAGCCGGGAATCGAACAAATCGTCATGATCGCAAATTTATGCCACGAAACCAACGTAGCAATCTTAAGTGCTAATTAAACGATGGATTGTTGAATTAAATTTAGAAAGAAACAGACCTTAATGACTCCATTAAAGTACCATTAAGTAAGAAGGTTCTTTACCGTATATACTGACTGTCTTGGTAGCGCAGCAATAACAAATAATAATAATATTCTACCAAATACACACAACACCATCTAGCCCAAACTAAGCAGAGCTTAGACTAGACAAAAGATAAACATACATATATACTTTTTTTTGTAAATACATACATATTATACATAGAAACACCCAGACCAAGACAAACATCCATGTTCATGCACATAACGCACACGCGACCTCAGGCGTGGCAGTCGGTTACACTAACCACTACGCCATCGAGTCCAATGCGTCTATTTTGCATAAGGTTGAGGTTTGAATCCCAGGTCGAACGAAGCGTTTTTACGTTTTCCTATCAATATATGTATTTTCAGTAGCTGCACGGAGTCTAGAATTGTCTAAAGTAGACGACGCCATTCTTTTCCCATAGGGGATGTAAATAGTACATGGGCCCCTAAAACCGCAGGTGGTAAAATTTGAGTCAAATATAACTTAACTTCTGGAATGAAAGTGTGAGACTATATATTTGTGAGAATTTAAAATGTTTTATGTTAAGATAATTTTGCAATTTCTGACAGTAGTAGAAGTTACTACTGTCAGAAATTGCAAAATTATCTTGTAAGTCACTGAGTATTGGTTCAGCTACCTATGACACTGAACGCTCACTCGTGAAGAGAAATACGTCGTCGCTTTTGTTGATGAAATGCTACTATTACTGGAATATTAGATTCTACCCAGGTTTTTAGAGTTCGGAAAAACTCTCATACGCTTTGTCCGTCCGTCCGTCTGTTATACAACTTTCAACTCAAGAACTGTAAGAGCTAGAGACTCGCGGTTAGCGCCATGCGACTCAGCATAGTCGATATACCCCGAAATGACTATGACCTTTGACCTCTGACCTCAAGGTCACGTGGTGTCACGTGACCTTTGCATAGTACTTAAACCATTTTTTCGAACTCTAAGATTTACGGCAATTTATTGCCGATTCTCACTTGTTTGAATTGAATTAGTTTTAACGGTTTGTCAGTTTCTAAAGAAATCTGAAAAGTAGAAAATCTTTCCAGTTTGTGTCTTAAGCGTATGATGTTGAAGAATATTTTTAGAATAGTAGCTCTAGCATTACTGGATAGTATTATATATTAAAACAACGGACTCAAAAAACACCCAGCCTCGGTATGATTATGTTCGGATTGCACAATATTTTGTCTATGGAACGGACTTTACTCGGGATTGTGTTTATGGCGAAGTTGCTCTTTGAAACCTGCACTATACGCATTATGACAGCCAAAAATTTTCAAAAATTTTGTTAAATTGTATTAACCACCTATTCTGCACACATTTTTATCTAAAAATCACACAATTTATTGCTCTTTTTCTTCTTGTAAAAACAGCTAACAAACCGATTTCTTTCTATTTATTATATTAATTAGGCTTAGTGTATACGTATATAGTAACAAAATTGTGCACAATGTACAGAGAGATACTACATCTCCTAAGATATACGAGGACTGTACGTGACAGTACCAGACTGCTTGATTAATTTATGGTCCATAATGACAGCTAGGTCATGAAGACGGACCATTTTATTTGGAGAACAAGCTTTATTCGAGTTGCTACCATATGGGCAATAATTTATTGTTAAATATGACAGTAAACTGTGGTCGTTACAAATAAATGGATTGCTTTTAGGCTTAGTAATTATAGTACTGTTTAAGACTGCGCCGAACAAAATGTGCCAAAACAGGCGGTCATAGTTAAGTGAATAAACTCAATGTGTATTCAATGTATATCTCAATGTATATTTTATAATACAAATATAAAATATACATTTACCATAACAATGAATGTGTTTACAATTACTCCGTGTAAAAAACTTAAAATAAATAATATTTTCGCCTACAAAATTACGTAAATTTGTACGAAAAATGCAAAAACGTAAGCTCGTGTTACGTGATTTTTAGATTATAACAATAAAAATCTATCCTATTTTACAGCTTAAACGAAACATAAATAGTTATATTACAATTTGTCCGTCCCAAATATTAGAGTTATTGGTTGACAATAAAGGTACATTACATATTTATCAAAAAAACACTTCAAACCTTCCATACAATTTTACTATAGCGGCCGTGCGCC
This sequence comes from Catocala fraxini, assembly GCA_930367265.1. Taxonomy (NCBI): domain Eukaryota; kingdom Metazoa; phylum Arthropoda; class Insecta; order Lepidoptera; family Erebidae; genus Catocala; species Catocala fraxini. The sequence continues at coordinate 18,053,683 of OV884039.1, read as the reverse complement.
GATTTGAATATGCGCCGTACGAGCTCTTTCATTATCTGTCTTACGCTCCGCACAGTCTTAATATCGCTTTGGCTGGTTTGTTGGCCTAGTGGCTAGCGTATACGTCTCTTATAAGATACTGAGTAAACGGACAAACATAAATAAATAACCATACTTATACTTTTAAGTGGCAAGTAACGCGATTTTAAACGGTATTTACATACTTTTTCAACAGGTCTAGTGTGACTTAATCAAAATGATAACCGATGCAATACCCGTACTCTATTATTAAAAAATAAATAAGTAGTGGTTTAAGTGGTCGCATCGTCAAGGCCACTGCGCCGAGTATTGTGGGTTCGAATTTCACACGGGTCAAATATTTGTGTGATCTACAAATTATTTTTTCGAGTCTGGGTGCTCCTTGTGTCCTTGTTTGAATGTTTGTAAAGTCCTCCGCGACACAGGATACATTCCTAATGCGGGATTTGTCTTTTTAAAAAGAAGAAAAGAAAGAAGAAAGATTAATAGCCCGGAGTTAGGCAGTTGGTAATGTTGTATGTTCCTCTCAGGTCAAGCACTATCAGCCTTGCAGTTTGCGGCTGCCTCGGATTATCAGAGTAAGTCACATTATAATATTTTCTGCGTAGATATATATTCTTCTTCAAGATTAGCCATCGTGACCGAAATTCAGCCGAGTATAAAATAAGATAATTGTTAGATCCTTGACATTGTAATTATGTAGTTATTTTTAAATACAAGCAAATATGTACCTAAATAGAGCATAGTTGCAGCACAAAATATAGGTACAATGACATATTATTACATGCTGGCAACGCGTAGTCTTAGCCAAACAGGTAAACAGATACCTCCGCATCTGTTTAACTCTTCGGATCAAACATTTATGTTCCTGTTTAACTCTTTAGGGAGATCCAGATGTAAATGTGTAGAATACTTGTAACATTGTTTTGCATTGCATACTACAAGTATTATAAATGTTTGTAAAGATGTTTGTTATTCAATCACTTGTAAACTATGGATTCATGTATTTCGGTTTCCATGGATTAATGTGGGCAATTTTTTAGATAATGCTTATTTGTGTATGCTATACATAGTGTGATAATTAATATATTTACGGACTATTAAAACATATTAAGTTCTGTAACTCATCTCGAAATATACCTACTGTCTATAAAAATATACATATCTTAATAAAAAATTACATATTTCAGAGTTATTAAATACAAAATAGTTAATGATAATAAGCCTTAAATACAGTGTTTACAGAAAGTAATATTAATCTAGAAATCGGTTTCGATTTCCTAGACTAATATTACAATTTAGTGATTCCTAAAAATTATAAAGACTGGCCGTGACTTGCTTGCCCGTTTATTTTGGTTCGACGCACTTGCTTTGTTGAAACTGGCAACAGATTAATGTAAATTTACTGTATAGTTCAGTTAATATAACCTTGATGTTCAAAACTGGAACTTTTTGACCTAAATTAATAAATATATTTTGATTGATCACTTGCTGCTGCGATTGTTCTGTCAATACTAATAAAGTTGACTTACGTTTACGCGAATAATAATATTCTACCACATACACACAACACCATCTAGCCCAAACTAAGCAGAGCTTGTACTATGGATACTAGACAATGGATAAACATACATATATACTTTTTTTTTGTAAATACATACATATTATACATAGAAACACCCAGACCAAGACAAACATCCATATTCATGCACACAAATGTTTGACTTGTGCGGGAATCGAACCCGCGACCTCAGGCGTGGCAGTCGGTTACACTAACCACTACGCCATCGAGGCCGACAAATATTATACATTGAAATCAAACTTCTTTATACGAATTTTATTGCGTTGTTTATTTACTTAAATACTAATAAAGGGCAAAATTTGCTCCATCTATTACGTAGAAATCTAATAAATATCTGACAAAGACCAGGTGTTAGCTCTCACTTTATTCTACGTGGATAAATAGTTATAAATAGTCCTTATTCATTAGAACCCTGACCGTGTCGAATGCGTTTTAACCTCGTTGATCGTATACCAGTCAAGAGCCGCCAGCCAGTTCGCTTCTAAAACTATAAATTAATCAGCATTTAAAGAGCCGTACCCATCCATCTTCGGGGTTCAATAGCTCTAATGGTTTCTAAACGGTGCTAGATTAGTATTCTAGACATCGGCACTTTGATAGTTTTTCCTTTGTAATCGCCATTCGGTCTGTTATATAAGCGATGTAATTCTGAAGCTCTACTTGAAGATTGATGGTGTCAGTTATAGTAGATAGATTGCGGGTGCGAAGGAATTTTGGCTTTTTTATATCTATCTATCTGTATTATTATAAAGCTCTGACAAGGCTGTGTTTGCAAGCCCTACTTATATTCAACGTGTGTAAGTTTGTGAAGACGTCTGTATTCTTTCTTTTTTTTCAATGCTTATACCTATTTTTACGGGTAAAAGTTTATGAGTATTTTACAACTAACCCTGTATATTTCATACGCCAGTTACAATAGCTATATTCCAACTCCTAAGAAATAAAAAGCTGCTGCTCCTCTCCTGAAGCTTCATATTATTATCCAATTGGCACGATGTGCTCCGCTGATAATTCCAAATTTATGTTTCGTTAAATCGTTGACAAGTCGAATGAAAACGTTATGATCCACTTCTTGATAATTGTTTTATACTGGATTATCGCCAAGAAAATAATTAAACATGTAAAAAATCTGTATCAATGAGGCAGCGGCAGTAATGAGACCGCAATGTATGAAGTCTCGCACCCATTTCCCTGGTTTGCAAAGTAATATCAAAATTTTCTTGCAAAAATTCTCAGCGGCACGGCATATGAAAGCTCATAGGCATCATACGGACTATGTTTGTATGTATATCAGTATTTCCGTCGTATTTCAGTATTCCAGGAATATCCTGTAACGTTTTAAGTGCCTTTTTTATGGTATAGGAGGCAAACGAACAGACAGATCGCCTGATTGTAAACGATTACCGCTGCCCATGGGTACTCGCAACCCGGTCACAAGTGCATTGCCGGGCTGTCTGATATTTTTTGCCTAGCTGCAATTTAGGTAGCAGTTCAGGAGGTTTTTGTTTGACGTATTACCTTATTCATTGTTCAGTAAAAAACAGTTCTGAAACTTTTATTAATTCGTCAATTAAATAATTAAGTGTTTAAACTAATAACAACTCTTAGTCTAGTTTTCCAGCAAGAGTCAGCTCATTTGCACGGCCCCTAAATTAAACCGGTTTTACTACAAGAAAATCTATACCCATAGCATACTATAATATTAACGAAAATCAGATAGCGATTTCTCTTCAATAAATAAATAATTAATTACTTAGTTCTGGTGTCAATCATCATCTCATTATAAAGCCAATAAATAATTTAAACATAATATTGTCATCTCATAAATATGGACACACCCAGTGACTCACAAATGACACTGCCTACAATAAACAAGTTGATTTATCTTTTAATATTGACCAATGGTGGGCTGTTCATTAACTAATGTTGGGATTATGAAGTTTCGAAACGTTTATAATTATTGAAAAAATTATAAATCTAATGATGGCGGTCAAAGAACGGATTAATAAATTACTGGTTGGTCAATAATGATGTAGATTTTCTTAATAAGCATTTAAATAATTTTAATTTGACTGCATTGCTCTCTTTTACAACAACAAAATACAATAAACTAACTAATATTATGAATGCGAATGTGAGTTTGTTTGATTGTTACGCTTTCTAGCCCACCCCCAGGTCAAATCTCAGGGTGGCTGGAGGTCATCTCGCGCCCTCCGGCGCCCGGTTCTGCGGTTGGGGAGAGGATTTAAGCACTCCCTCTCCCGCTCTGCCGCCTCCTTGATGGACATGACTTCCTCACAGAAGGCGGCGACGTCGTTCCATGACCTCTCGCTCCGGACCATATATTGAACCACGGCCTGGAGCGAGAGGGCAACCATACCGACTGCCGCGATCAACTCACGGCGCTGCGATGCCCAAGCGGGGCAATCCGCCAAAGTGTGCAGCGCCGTATCCATAACAACATCGCGGCAGTCGCCGCAGTGATGACAGCCGGGCGTCTCCTGCCGGCCTATGCGACACAGGAACTGGCCAAAACAACCATGGCCAGTCATTACCTGTGTCAGCCGAAAGGTGAGGGCGCCATGCCGCCTCTCCAGCCACTCTTCAAGAACGGGACTTATCGCCACGATCGTGGCATGCCCAGACGTTAATATCTACCTTAATTCGACGATAAAATTTTAATTAACTATTATGATAAACTATATAGCCTAGCAAATCCAACGTAATAGAAAAGATAATTAAAATAATTCCAACCTTTAATATTTTTTTTCATATGTCACATCTTCAAGACGATCAATAAATAATACCTCAAGTGGTATATCAACGCCGCACCTCAAAAGTCAACCTAGCGTACATTACACGATAAAACTCATCAGCATGTCGGTAAACTATACTGACTCGAGAATAATAGCGTTGTATCTACTTAATTATTCAAGAGCTTTTATGAAGTTTGAATCCATAAAACATTTATCGTCTATTACCGATGCCGCGATGCTTGATGACATAATATCGATACGTGTACTAACTGAAAAATAGTACAACAAAACGTCGTTAATTTACTACAAAAAAAAATTTAAGAATATTCAAACACTGAATAAATTAGCTATTAATATGCGGCAATAGTATTCGACCTTCGCGTGTGAGGCATTTGTATCAATCCTATTGTAATAAAACAGAGTATTTTAGACATTGTTCTAGCAATCCATCACGTAGAAACTATTTGCTGATTTTTCTGGTTCAACTAGTGAAATAAGCTTAGGCTGAATGGGCATATTATTTCAATTTGTCAATTTATATTCTGTAACAGCATGTCACAGTTTAGCAGAGGAGTAGACGTGGCATAAAAATATCATAGTATCTTAACAGACCGCTTGTGAGTCAGTTTTCGATAATTAACGAGAAGAAGCAAAGGTGCATGATGAAGTAAAGGAAGAGAAAGAGTGAAGAGAATGGTGTTAGTAGGTTTAACAAGATTAAGCTATGGTGCTTCAAAATGTGAGTAAATCTCGAGGATAAACACTCAGGTGGTTCAAGATAAGGAAAGTGTCTGGTGTTATCCAATCTTACACGATATGCACCATATATGTATGAAGAAAGTTTCGCCGAAGTGGTGCGGAGAAACAGTACGACGAATGTCTTCTTTTATGAAGTACTTAGGGTATTGCGGCAGCCAAATTTTGTTATCTTCCTGAAAGTTTTATCAACTACCTAGCTTCTATAGCTAAATCTAGAATCCATTAAGAAGACTTCTCCTTTGAACTTTGTTATACGAAACAAAAATAATATAACATAAAAATTATGACACAAACATAGAAATTTTTCGTTGTACGTTTAGATCATTCTACACTAACGGAGAAAAACTTAATGATCATTCTACGCCTAAATAGGTGGTTTTCAATTTTATCTAGAGCTATTTCGATATCTATCTCAAAAAGGTCTTTATTAAAACAATCCATGAAAACTGTCCCGGCGTTAAAAAGTTATTACGATACCCCAGACCGTCTATCTGGAGTATCGTAATAACAAAGACTTCAGACTCAAATCACTCCACCATTCTTGCTAGAGGTAATAAATATTTTACTATAAGTCTATAAAATAGCACAACAATTCTGGATAGAAGGTATCTTACCCATAGCTTTTTAACAGTGGGACAGATTATTAAATTATCCTATTGACCATTCCGATAAAACAGTTTTTAATTTAATGCAGCTACGAATCTATAGACAAAGACATAGACATTAAACATGTAACTTAATATATTTCTGAAAAAAAGAAGTCACTCTATAGCATGTAAAACAAATGTGTTAACATAAAAAATAAGGTTTCCTAAAACATTTTACAAGGATTTGACATAAGAAGGTTCCACAAATACGGAAAATCCATTCCAAAACATTTATCGCCTTTTATGACAGGCACCAGATACGTAGCTCCGGTTAGAAGACAGCTACCAAAAGCATTATAAAATACGTCAGAGTATGTGCTAAAACATATCCCCGCAGTGTCTCTATGTAATAGGATTCCAGTAAACCCTAGTTTGTTATAATGAAAAAATATTTGTACGTTTTCACAATACGAAATGTAACGACCGATAAAATTAGGTCTCTTGTGGATAAAAACTGTTTACAGTGTTATTTGGTAACAATCTAATCCTAATATTACTTGAGAAAGTTCTAACAAGAATTTGCTTGCAAATACATAGTATTACCCTTACTTATGAATACTTCTAGACATCGTTTGTATTTTTATGGCATATGGATCGATGTCAATTTATATTGTAATCTGTATTCAAAAGCTGGCGCTCCGATATTAATTAATAGTCACCTCGTTATTGACAATATGCCAAGGGGATTGAAATCGAAATCATAAGAGACAAAAAATTATGTGATCCACAGATATTGTCCTGGGGCGGCAATTACTTCAAGGATAATTCCTGCAGAAATTAAACATTTGAAGATGCACTTTGGATATAAGGTAAACATTTATGATCGTCAAGAAACGACCCATTAATGCGCGAGAAGACGCGGGCAAAATATAGTATGTGATATTTCGTAAAGGATGTTGAACATTTATTATACGGTAGTATAATTATTTTACTTGATTTAGTAATCGAACCCTAACTCGCACAATCATTAATTTTGATTATAGATATAGGTTTATCAGGAACAAAGCGTCAGTATAACATAAACAGCTAATTGGTATAATTACAATAATTAGCAGTGCCTCAACAGACTATTTCCTAAATATAAATTTGATACGATACTAAAATTGCTTTTGACTAGACAGTTGATATCCTGCTCCCAGCAAATTATAATAAACTAACCTTCTTCCGTGTAGAACATAGTTCGTCCGCGAGTTTTACCGATCGTAAATGAAAATTTTAAGTGCAACTTCAGCCTATGAAACCTGTAACAGTAAGAATGGCTAATCAATAAAACTTAAATTATTCGAATTTAATCAACAAAAGAAATCAATCATACAAATTCGTTCCCTTAGACCACCGCTTACAGTATAAGGAGCTCGGCGGGTAGACAAATATTGAGAGTGTATAAAAAGAAATCATCATTCTAATGTTAATTGTACAATAAAGTTTTCTAATATACTTACGATTTTCTTATTTCATATCATCTCACATCACTAAACTGCACCCGTACAATGATTCGTCCGTGATTCCGATACAATCAGGACGATATTCTAAAAATCTTTATTTTGGGTCAAAAACCCTGTAAATAGTCGACTCCAATTAGTTTTCAAATGCACCTTCAGTGTTAAAACATGGCTGTTGCAGTTTTAGAATAGCGTAGAGAGTTGCATAAGCCCCGTTAAAGTAAAGATGACACATTTTTTAATAATTAAACGAACCAATTCAAGTCATGTAACGCAATACTTTAATATGTAATGATGTTGATTGTCTCGATTAATCTAATGACGTAAACAAATGTTTGCGCAACTGCCAATTCTAAGACCGGCCACTGTGTTTCAGTGAGAATTTCCAGTCACAGTAGTTTCAATCTACGTTTTGTAATTCAACAAACGGCTATATGAGCTTTCTGAACACACGGAATTCTTGTCACATCGCATGTAACAGTCAGTCACTTTCAGTATGGCATAGCGACACTTGACCCTTTCTCGACTTCTGAAATGCAAACAGTGTCAACTGCTTGGATTGACTGGCTAAATAAGCAACATCAATAAATAATTGGCAAAAGCGTGCTTTTCCATCGAATATAGTTATGGTTGAAGTATTTAGACTATTTTACTAATTTTGTAAGTTACCTTTTAATAGAACTGTGTCTATCGATTTGACAATGTAAAAACGTAAATCTATGATAGATATAATTAATAATAAACTAAGAAACACACAATCAATATTTTTTTTATTTTGTCTTTAAATTATATATAAATCAAAGGGTATATAACTAGTAAGCGACAGTAATATTACTTGCCCTTAAAATTAAAGAAAAAGACTCGAAAGAAATTAATTTTCATAAATATTGTTTAACCTTTAACATTAAATTTGGTCATTGAGTATAAAATAAGTCAGTACGATTGTCTTCAAGTTAGACTCCAAATAAGGTACAAAGTAACTTATTTTTTATTTCCAAACAAACAAGAGAAATCTCTTATTGAAACAAAATAACGTCTGGCAATTACAAACTGCCAATAATAATAATCCCGCTGCTCGTGTTCTCTCGCACAAAAAAAACGAGACTGTTGTTTGTACAAATATTTTTTTACTGGATCATAATTGACTTGTGACTAGGTAACTACCACGTGCCAGTTATAATTTAGATAGACGTTTGAAATGTCAATTAGAAGCTTACCTAGTAGACGATTCCAACTGTCCGGAATTATTGATCAAATAAAATGAAAACTACACATACAAAAAAATATCTACGCTGCACATTGTCGAAAACCAACTTGAACATGCCATGCCAGTGTTTTCAGGATGATCTCTACACTAGACAAAAAATTGTGTTTTAGTTTTTACAAATAGTTGTGCCAAGTGATCGTTGTAATTGTTGTTAGAACCTTTGTAAAGTCCGCCATGATACAAAAGGTATTCATCAAGCGGAAGCAGATTCAAGGGAAAATCCTCATAGATAAGTTATGTAGAATCGTAAGATGGTGCCTGTAAAATTAAATCTTGAGTATCGTACATATATATGAAGTATGATAAATACCATACAGGCAATTGCCTGCAATAATAAATCTCAAAAGATGAGGGCTGATTCTTAACTGTCCTACGGAAGCATAAAGCCAACCACACAGACAGCGCAGGTGGAGGACTTTTTGTATTGTTTTAATTGGTATGAAACATTATGCACATAATCGCTTTGGATCCTGTGTGTAATGTTTCATACTAATTCAAACGATACAAAAAGAAAATCGCCTCCGGTACGGCTTCACCTCATTTGTCTCTGTGCGGTAGGCTTTATGTTCTAATTTCTTACACAAAAAGTGTCATAAATACAAAATTACACAAGGCTTGTGTCGTGATTGAAGAATCGTTTACTTTTAAATTGATATGTAATATAATATGTGAGATGAAAATTGGACAAATTGCATATATGTGTGAAACCTGTCAAAGACCAAATTTATTTCTTTATTGGTTTATCTGGTGATTGAAACACACTAAAGTGTGTTTATTGGGTTGTCGATTTTTCGTAGCGACGTAGTACAGGATTGACATGTATAGACAGTCAAAATGCATGGATAAAGTTATTTTTCTTCCAACCATACGAGCGAAGCCCTGTGTTAAAGCTAGTAGGTTTTAGTGTTACTTTTTATTTTACGACATCTATGATAATCACGAATTTGTGATTCAAAACCGTATTGATTCTAGTTATGCCAGTAAAAGTGCTCTGTATAGCTATTAATTCAATTTCTAATTTATTCTCGTTATGTTCATGATTTACAGCACTTTACATATTTCAAACATTACATAAATGATTTCGTATAAATAATTATAATTTACTTAGTTGCTAGTATATTTATATGTGCCATGTACAATTTTTTTAAAGATCTCTGGATTACTAATACAAGTTGCGTTACAAATTACCAGTATTTTCATTTAAACCTCCGGCTAAGCTAGAATCCTTGTGTCAGAAGTGGGTTCACGACGGTAGTGCAAGAGGTGAGGTTTAAACCGTATTTTATCTATCGGGATACATCGTTTATTTTTATAAAGTAGTATAAAATATAAAAATTAAATTTTATATGCTGGTATATAAAATATAGCCCAAACAATTATACCAACCACTGGGTTCGTACAGTTGTCTGGCGTATATGTTTAATAACTCATAAACATTCGTTTGGTAGACGTTGAATTTATATAAGCACTGCAACTGTTAGAGATTTTAAGACACTAGTTTTATTACAAGCTTTGCTCAGTTTGGGCTAGATGGTGTTGTGTGTATGTGATAGAATATTATTATTATTATTATTATTATAACCCCTGCGTATTTAATTATTTAAAGGTAGAAGTTAAAATCGTACCTACCACTTCTATTTTTAAATGAGTTGTAATATATTAAATGCATCTTGCATGTTTAATTGTTTTTTTTTAAATTAATATAGCGTTAGCTAAAGAACAAAGAAAACGTTACATAAAATAGTATTCGATTAAGATATAAGAAAAGGCCTGAGATGAAATGACGATATACTAAATTAACAGATTAAGATATTAATGAAACAATAATTAATATCCTAAAATAAAAACATAGGTACATTTCATTTTCAATAAAAAAAACGCATTATTATTATTAAGTAATTCGTATTTGGCTAATATGCAGTTGTCTTTATATTTTTACAGGGCAACAATAGTTTAATTGTCCATTTTGATCACAAAATACATAAAAATATACATTTTTAGAGTTCGAAAAAACTCTTTACATCAGCTTTGTCCGTCCGTCTGACTGTCTGTCTGTTATACAACGTTCAACTCAAGAACTGTAAGCGTTAGAAATGAAAATGAAATGAAAATGAAAAATGAAAATGAAAAAATTGTTTATTGTTTTATAAATACAGTAGTTTCAAGTAGTGGTTGGAGCCTCCTTTTAAGCAAATAAAGCCTGTAGTAGGAGACTCCACTCTTCCAAAACAGATTCATTTAAAATTATAGCTACACAATATAGAAAATTATTGATCTACAAAGGATAGAATATAAAAAGAGGAATATATGCTTAGGTGTGTGTGTGTGTATGTGTGTGTGTGAATGTATATGTGAGTGTGTTTGTGGATGAGTGTGTGAGTGAGTGTTGTTTCTATAGGTAATAGCAAGAGTTAGTCTAACAATGCTTCGGTCTCATCATAGGTAAGTGGTTTTATCCAAGTAGTTATGGTCTTTGTGCAGTCATGGAGTTTTTGTTTATATATATAAATGTGTTTATTTACTAAATTATATAACTTAGCAGAACGCTTTTTATATTGTCTGTTTGCAAACTTGGTTTTGGTGTGTGGGACTTCTGCTATTAGGTCTTTTCTTCTTTTCAGTGTTAAGTCGTGAACGTAAGGCAATGCCTTGTGTTTCTTCAAAATAGATTTTATTACGTATAGTTTTCTGACCGAGAGTAAGTCGCTGATTTGATAAAGGTCATGAGTTGGAAATCTTCTTGCTTTGAAGTACATTAACTTGATTAGAGCGCGTTGTCCACGTTCTAGGTCAATAAAACTGGATTTCGCCGTTAGAGACTCACGGTCAACGCCATTCGACTCAGCATAGTCGATATACCCTCGTAATAACTATGACCTTTGACCTCCGACCTCAAGGTCACGTGGTATCACGTGACCTATGCATATTACTTGAACCATTTTTTTGAACTCTGAAGATTTATGGCAGTTCATTGCTGTTTCTCACTTGTTTAAATACATAGTGCTATTAAAGTTTTGAAAATACCATAGAAAAGCAGTGTAAATACGGAAAAGGAAAAAATAAAAGAAACCGTTTTATTTTCTTGTTTATTGGTGACACTATAGTGTAAAGGGTTTTACGTATTATTATATATAGGTATAATTTTTTTTCTGTCTATCCATTTTGGTCAATGCTAAAGCATTTACAGAGCTTAAAATAAAACAAAATACAGTGGTTTTTATTTCTTTGTCCCCACATGAGCATCTCTAAACACAGTTTATTAAACCAGCATGTCAATATGAGCAACTTACCTTATTTTATTGTAACACGGATATTTGATATAGTATTAGCAACCTCTCTAATGTAACAGGTCATCAGACTGAGGAACTGATTTAAATTAATTTTTAATGAGTAATTCGTCACATCAGTGTTAGTTTCTTCAAGTCCATATGCCCATTTCCAATAACTGCGCTTTCTAAAAATCCATGTGTCCATCCACAGGTGGGCTAAACGGACAAAGAATTTGCACTTGCTAAAATCCGTGCGTCTTTAGTTTTTTACATTCTTCATGGACCCTCATCATATCTACTTTTAACCTGGCGTTTATTCATAATCTTTGCAATATGGTCAAAAACAAGTATCTTTCTTTACAGTAAATAATCTATGTAAGTGTCTTAAATAAATTAAGCACCAAAGATATAAACATCCGACGAAATTGTATCTACAACTTTTATAAAACTAAAGTCTTTAAAGAATATTTCGTTAGTCAGGAAGTAGTCTTAAAAAAGAAATCCTTACAAGCCTCAACTTAGTCCCAAAGTTCTACACCAAGAACATCGACAGTACGGGTCCACTAGATTCTAATCCTCTAATTACACAATAAACTGAGCTAGTCTAAGTTTAATCCTGCCTTTGTTCAGTAAACAGGGTGTGAGTTTCCTAAAGGACTTTGTGGATGCACGTGTATGCGGTCAGTTTCTTCAAGTTCTGAACTTAAGGGACAAACGGACGAGAATTTATCTCTACTTTTTGTTGAAGGTAGTTTTGTTTTAAGCTTTGTTTGGAAGGTACTTGTTTGTTTTGCTTCTGTGTTGTACATGTTTCGCCTATAAAGAATTGTTAACGCTCACCCTTTCATATTTTTGCCACACATTCTCTTTTAACAACTTTAGATGTGCCATTACGTGAACGTTGCACATTGGAATCAAACTACTCCAAACGCCTAAGGGAGCGATTTTTTTTTTAAGTATGATTTGTATTCTATTTTAGAACATTACCTATTTAAATGTTCATTTTCTCTGACATTTCAGTTGCTTTTCATCAGCCAGGTTCACGGGAAGACTAAGGTGGTCAAAATCTCAATAATTTAAAGTAGGTACAGTTATTTCCAAGTATCCGAACATTATTGAATTATTGGTGAATATTTACGAGGAAAGAGTTATGAGAGCATCATTAAGACTTGCTATGGTTTGCTGCTTTTGGATTAAACTAAATGCATCACTGGATCCATAGCTAATGGAATATTCCAATTATCTTATCTATTGAAATTAAGACCTGAGATTTAAAATATATGTAGTTATTTACTTGGTATAAATCGGTATTCTTTTGTGAGTATCTGTAGTACATAATATGGCAGGTAATGTCCCCTGTTGCACGTATTCACATACAGGTTTTTAGGTTCCACATAATATGTGGAGAGTCTTTTGCTGTTTATCGATCACAATTTCAAACCCTGTGCTGCTACTGAAGCTGCTATTTTTTGACGAGAAAACCTAATAACACTTTGACCTCAAGCGCAGTAATCGCTCACACTACATCTCTGAGACAGTCATATTTTTGGACATATGACGTTAAAATGATAATCAATACATGGTATAAAACTAAGCCGCGTCTGTCTGTCTGTTTGTCTGTCAGTTCGCGATAAACTTAAAACTACTGAACGAATTTTCATGCGGTTTTCACCAATAGACAGAGTGATTCATGAGGAAGGTGTAGGTATATTGTAATTGTAATTGGACTCCCTTTTCCGCATTTGAACTCTAAGTTGGTCCATTATGCGTGAGAGTCGTCCGGTTACGGAGATAGCCAGCCCAACTCCGCCCAGAAGCACAGAAGTTGTCTGGGGTTTTCGCAGGCTTCGCGGAGTGACCTCGGGTTGTTGAGGATTTCCTTACGTTGTGCTGTTACTCCCACACATTCCAGGACTACATGGGCAGCAGATTCTTCTTCGGTTAGACATCCCCTACAAAGTGGGCTGTCTGTTGCTCCGATGTTGTAGAGATGTTTGTTCAGGGGGCAGTGTCCTGTTAGGATTCCCACGATGGCCGAAGGTCCAATCTTTGTAGGTTGAGCAGGCGGTGTGTCAGACGTGGTGAGATGGCCGGTAGGGCTGCTCTCGACTGTCTACAGTCCGTTGTCCGTGCCCAGCGTTTATTATGTTGGCTCTGAGTGCGAAGCCGCATCCATGTTTTTAGTTGTGAGAATGGTAGAGGGAGGAATGGAAATGGACCTTCCGTGGTGGTTCCCGACCCTCTTCTAGCCAACTCATCTGCAGCATCGTTGCCCAGCGATTCACTATGCCCCTTTATCCATTGTAGGGTCACTGTGTTTTTTATGGATATTCTTTCGAGAGCCAGGTGGCATTCGTAAACGAGCCTGGAGTTGCAGCTATTGCTCTCTAGGGCTCTAAGTATTGCTGTGCTGTCGGAGAGGATTCGTATCCTGTAGCCTACAATCCGTCTCCTATCGATCGCGGTGGCGGCCTCCGTGATGGCCACACATTCGCATTGGAAGATGGAACTGTGTGAGCCTAGTGTCATAGATATGTTAATGTTGAGATCCAGGGAGTGAACTCCTGCGCCCGTTCCCTGTATGGTTTTTGAGCCATCGGTGTAGATTCGGACCTCGTTGATTCCCGATTGATCTCTCTGTTCTTCATGAAGTTGTACATGGTAGTTCTTTTTAAATAAATGTTGTTTGGAGATCTTATCACACGGAGCGGCGAGCAGTGGTTCATAAGCTATAGCTCGCTCTAAGATCGATGCATGTGGGCTCCTAGTGGTTACCCACAGGCCCTGGTGTTTCAGCCGTATTGCGGCCATGGTCGCTTCTTGTTTTATGTAGAGGTCTAGGGGGGCCAGCCCGAGAATCACTTCGAGGGCGGCTGTCGGTGTTGTTCTCATACATACTGTTATTGCTGAGCATGCCATTCTCTGGAATCTCTGCAGCTTGTTGATGACGGTATTTAGTTCAGTCCGGGTCCACCATACGATGGCACCGTATGTTATTATTGGTCTGATTATGGCGGTGTATAGCCACAGTGTTATTTTTGGGGAGAGTCCCTATGTCTTTCCGAGCATTCTGCTGCATTGGAAGAAGCATGCGCATGCTCGTTGTAATTTGTAGTCAAGGTGTTTGTTCCACAGCAATTTGCTGTCTAGTATGACCCCTAGATACTTGACTTCGTTGGTAAGTTTTATTTCGGTGTTGAAAAGTTTCGGTAGTCTGAGGTTGTTTGAGTTTCTCTTGCGAGTGAACATTATGAGTTCTGTTTTTGTCGGGTTGACCGATAGACCATGACTTATGCACCATTCTTCGATTATTCTGAAGGCAGATCTCATGAGGTCACATAGTGTGTCCTCGAAGCATCCGGTCGCTAGAATTGCAAGGTCATCTGCATATCCCACTGTGAATAGCCCTCTGCCGTTCAGTTTTCGTATTAAGTCGTCTACCACTATGTTCCATAGGAGTGGCGAAAGTACACCACCTTGTGGGCAGCCTCTGGCCACAATTCCCCTGGTTGTTGTGTTAACTGAGAGTTGTATCGCTCTGTATTTCAGCATATTGTTTATCCACTCTGACAGCGTTGGAGCGACCCCATACGCTTCTAGTGCTTCGGTTATACTGTTAAAGTTGGTTTTGTCAAAAGCTCCTTCTATATCAATGAAGGCGCCCAGCGTCGGTTGTTTTGCGGTTAATCCGTCCCCATTTCGCGATGCAACGCTGTGGAGCGCCGATTCTGTAGATTTGCCTTGGCTGTAGGCGTGTTGATGTGGGTGTAGAGGTTTGTGAGCTAGAGTGTTTCCTCTTATTTCTTTATCACATAGCCTCTCTAGTGTTTTGAGGAGGAACGATGTGAGTCTTATTGGCCAAAAAGATTTCGCTGAAGTGTAGTCGCTCCTGCCTGGTTTTGGAATGAATACCACTTTCACTTGTCTCCATTTCCGTGGTACGTATCGGTGAGCGACGCATGCTCTGAATATGTTACCAAGATGGTCTGCTAGGATATCGCCGCTCCATCTTAGTAGGCCGGGGAAGATTCCATCTAGCCCTGCGGATTTGAAGGGAAGAAAGCTGTTGATAGCCCATAACACTTTCTCTCTGTTGATGAGGTCCAGGGCTACGGTCCAATCTTGACTACTGCATGCTCGTTCTGTATACACTTCCCAGTTGTGAGTGTCGCTAATCTGGCACCCGGGAAAGTGTGTCTCTAGCAGTAGTGCACTGGTTTCAGTATCTGATTTAGTGTAGGTGTTGTCAGGTTTCTTCAGACATCCTAGTATGTTCTCAGGTACACTTGATAGTATACCTTTTACTCTGGTTGCCTGGCTGGTGTTTTCAATATTGGTACAAAAACGCTTCCAGCATTCCAGTTTACGGAGTCGTATGCGCTTCTTGTAGATTGATTTTGTGGTTTGATAGGTTTCCCAATCATTTGGTCGTCGCGTATTTATTGCTCTGTTGAACAGTCGCCTTACTTTGCGACGTAATTTTTGCAATTCAGGGCCCCACCAGTGACGCTTGGGGCCTGCTTTGGGCGTCACGAGAGGGCAGTTCTGTTCATAGCTGTTCGTAATGATACAAGTGAGTGTATCAACATACTGTTCAATGTCTTCGACTTCTGCCATACACAGCGGTGTGTTGGCGGTAGCGAGTGCTGAGTTAACAGTTTTAACAAATTTTAAACTGTCCGTCTTACGCGGGACGCGCCTAGGTTGTGGTATGGGTAAGGCTATACGAAGATTAAAGCGTATCCATCTGTGGTCCGAGCATGACGCCTCCTTGGAGTGCCAGTCGCTAATGGAGCGGGATGCTTTGTCTGTCGATAGAGTAAGATCTATAATAGTTTGTGCTCTCACGTTTACAAATGTCGGTTCCGATCCTTTATTGACTAAAAGGAGGTTAGTAGTAAAAAGATAGGTTACCAGTTCCTCTCCACGGGCGTTTGACTTATCGCTGCTCCACAAGGTGTGGTGCGCGTTAGAGTCAGTGCATATGATGAGTTCCAGCTTTTCTTTTGCGCAGTATTCCACCAGGGACATCAGTGCCGGCGATGGTATGTCCTCGTCACTTGGCAGGTAAGCAGACGCTAGGACTAGATCACAGGACTGATTATTGATTGCTGCAGGAAACCTGGCAGCTGTCAAGTCTCTAGAGCAGAATTCAGTTATTAAAAGTGTTTTGGCATGTTTAGGGGCATAAATACAGGTTCTGGGGTTACTTACGGTGGTGTTCACGAGGAGTTTTCCACCGATGTTGTTGAGACCACAGATTCTGCCTTTCCTAATCCACGGCTCCTGGATTAGGGCTATGGTCTTGAGGTTTTCCTCCAGCGTTCTGCGTAGGGAAGCCGTTGCAGCGAGGCTATGCTGGAGGTTGGTTTGTAGTATGGGAGTGTGACTAGTCTCGAAACGGAGAGGAGTTGAGGCAGCTGTCGCTGGCCTCACTCCCCCCGAAGTCGAGAAAGCACTCTCCCACTCCTGGGGTTGTCGGAGTATCAGTCACAACAACAACATCCATCGCGTCCTGTTGTGGTTGTGACTGATTCCCGACAGGTTCCGTGCTTGGTCCGGCTGGTTTTGCTGCTTGAGCTTGAGCAGCGCCTTCGGTTTTGTCGGTTTCCTCCTCGAGGATCCGGACATAGATGTTCCCGAAGAGCCAGTAGAGGCGCCGCTCTTGTTGCTTGAGGGTGTTTACGTCCGACTCTGATATCCGGAGTAGTAGGTGCACGCCGGGCGTTTCACGCTCCGTTTGTTTTTCTGCACGGACCAGGGACCATGAGTTGATATTCACGAACCCATTGTGTGCCGCCAGCAGTCTGCGTAACTTATCAATATCCCTGTTGGGCTCAGGGATGAAGAGTCCGCAGAGGATTCTTCGTTGAATCTCTGCTTGTGGTTTGACCACAAGCATGGTACCAGCGATCGGTGATGGCGTGTTGTTCGCGGCCGGTCGGAGCCACTCCAGCGCGACATCGTCCTCACACCACATTTTAAGGACGCCTTCGCTGTGGTGCGCCTTGCCCCGGAAGTGCACTTTGGCCGTCTGGGTTGTTGTCTTCGGATTCAGCAGGTCCTCATCAAACTTCAACTCCAGACTGGTGCGAATAGCGTTGGCTTGTTCTGCGGTGAGGTCATGGAATTGATATCATCTATGAGGCGCTCCACCCGCCACGGAGTCCTCAGTCGGGGACGTCGTGCGCTCTACGCACGATCGCCAGAGCTACCCCATAGACTTAGGGCCCACACCCTGTGAGATGGACGAGACTCGACGCTGCGAAGAATTCCGGGGCCGTGTACGACCAAAGAACAAGCCGCACACCTACCTCCGGGTTCCGCGCCTCGCTGTATGCCCTCCCCCAGTTAGGGACCCTCGCCGACGGCCCTCAGACGGGACGTCACAGCCGATTGACCGCTAGTGGCTAGCTAGCGGCCCCCCGTGTGAAGAGAAATCCAGACCAAAGGGATGTGTTGAAGGCAGCGAACAACAACAACCGGCTCGCTACGTTCTCAACCCCCAGGATTCCTTCATCCTCCCGTACGGGTTCCTGCGCACGGCACAAACACGCAGGAGGTCATTATTATCCAGCGTCTGTCGTTCGACGATGGACCCGCCGGAACATGACCTCTCCATCCCAGGCAGTGGTCGTCTGGTGGTTTTAGTTACGTCTATTTCAGAGGGAATTAGACCAATAACAGGGGGCAACCACGGGAAGGATTCCCCACCAGACTTGTCTTAGGGATCTACACGACTGTTGCGCTCTCCCCTAAGACTATTGGCACCTTACTCGTCTTGAAGAGTCGAGTAAAGTAGGTTTCCATAAATACTAAACAAGCAGCCCATCCAGTGAAGCTGGAAAGCAGAAAAAGCAAGCTAGGCAGTGCAACTATTAAAGCATAAATACAAACCCCCCCCTGGTGTAGGTATATAATTTGTTACGATTTTGTTTTTTTGTCGCTAGTATATTTTATCAAATCAAATTGAATTAAAATACTTTATTAATTTAGGTCATAAAGTAAAACTTAAGGACGTCAAGGTTCCTGACTAAACTATACTATGAATGAACATTTACATCTATCCGTTGCCATATAGCATGTATATATTCATACGACATATCTTTGCTCTTTCCAGACATACCATACACGTGTTTCACTGACAGATTTCAAGCAAATCATATCCAAGCATTCTAACCGTACAACAAAATTAAGGTTAATTACATGCCTGTTTCCCTTATGTTTCATGCGATCCGGTTCATGTCCGACAAGGCGGCACAATGTAATATCGTCAGAACTCAGAGAAGTTGCCAGAGGTGCAGGTAGCACAACTTGTTCCTTAATAAGGACGGTGTATGAAGTTTTCGACTGCCGGCCGAGATACACCTAATTAATAACTGGCGTAGTACTTTCTATGTTCTATGTTTGTGAGATACCTTGTGTGTGGCGTTTTGATTTGTGTCATTGGTCTTTTGTTTTTGTGTATGATATCAAAATTGCATGATTCGTTTGAAGTGTAGGTGCTTGGTCTTATGATGCCAAATAGGACAAGTGTATTTTATATTAACGAGGTTAACGAACGAGGTTATGATCTTATTGACATATAATTTCTAATTTCTAAAGCAGATAACGCCTTATTAATAAAATTTTAACAAAAGTGTTTCACACACATTTTGCCAGCAATTTTTTAAGGTTCTACGTAATATAGGGTCTATTGCTGTCTTTCTGGCACAGTTTTAGACTTCATGCTGTTATTGTGATTTTGGATTTTGGCTAGAATTTTTATTAAATTTTTCCCGATCTGTCAGTCTATTATCTATATCAAGACATAATTACTACCGCTATCGATTGGTAAGATAAAACTGTTTTTTAAAATATGCTTTAATGCTGGTTCCAAAAATATCGTAATTTATTTTAATTACATTCATCTGCCATTATAAAAATGAATGTTAATTTTTTAATGTTACTAGTGTGCGTATTCTACATGTGCCAATAATATAATAGGGTTAGGTTATTAAAGTGTTATAGTAAATATTTAATTAAAAAAACAATTTGCTAATTTTTGATACTATTGTCTAATTTATTTTAATACTATGTTTTCTTCAAACACCAGTTTTACTTGAAATTTAAAGTCATTGAACCGCCGAATGAATGGGTAAGTTTCAGACATCTTTACGTCCTTAATTAGCTCCGTTTAGTGAGACTCTGTGCTGATTAAGTGACAGCTTTGATTGCTTTTAATTTCTAAAATCTACTATTCCCTAGTTGCATTACTGCAGTGACTTTGTGTTAGCTGTTTAAGTTTATTTTCAGAGAGTTCACAAAAGACAAGATTCAGATTACAGATGTTGCGAGTTTTAAAATCGTCATTTAAATACATTTGATTGTTTGGCGAAGTTGTTTCAGTGGGTGTATACTGTTCAAACAGTTTAACTAATTGGGTACAATAATGAAAACCTATTCTATTATCATTTTATGATGTCTAGACAATCAGACGGTCTGATTTTATAGAAATTAAAATTTAAGCTACCTACGTTATAGAATCAAACACTTGTAAATGCTTAATAAAAATCATATCAATGTCAGAAATAATTGCATTTTAGAACCATGATCATATCAATTGCATAAATGAATAATAAGTAATAACATTATTGGCCTTTATTCTTTTTTTTACTTGGCTGGATGACGGAGAGGTTATGTCAGGCTCACCGGGGTAGAGACCACGGTGTTCCTCGACATAACTACTATCGACGGGGCCGCGCGAATCACTTTCGCATGCGGTCGCGACCCCGCCGAGGTTTCGGCCCGCCGTATGAAACGGCAGGCCTACACGAAGAGGCCTACCTTTTAGGCAAAACCCCCCCAAACCCTACTGTCCCCCCCCCCCTAGAGTGGAGACGGACTCGAAACAGAGGCGCGCGTGGGAACACGCACGCCGTCTCTCGGACCTGGTGCTGAACGGATGGCGGGCAGGCCCACAAAGCCCACCACCCCCAGGTCAGTCCTCAGGGTGGCTGGAGGTCATCTCGCACCCTACGGCGCCCGGTTCTGCGGTTGGGGAGAGGGTTTAATCGCTCCCTCTCCCGCTCCGCCGCCTCCTTGATGGAAATGACTTCCTCACAAAAGAAGGCGACGGCGTTCCACGACCTCTTACTCCGGACCATATATTGAACTACGGCCGGGAGCGAGAGGGCAACCAATCCGACTGCCGCGATCAACTCACGGCGCTGCGATGCCCAGGCAGGCATCCGTCAAAGTGTGCAGCGCCGTGTCCTCAACAACGTCGCGGCAGTCGCCGCAGTGGTGACAACCGGGCGTCTCTTGCCGGCGTATACGACACAGGAACTGGCCAAAACAACCGTGGCCAGTCATTACCTGTGTCAGCCGGAAGGTGAGGGCGCCATGGCGCCTCTCCAGCCACTCCTCAAACACGGGACTTATCGCCACGATCGTGGCGTGCCCGAAAACACTTGATACATGTGTATGTTAAACACCACCACAATATCTAGAAAATAGTTAATAAACAATCGGCAAATAAAATTAATAAGAGTTACGTATTATCAAATTTTTTTTTGTTATTGTATTGTACAGCTAGTACCACATAAAAACAAGAAAAAAATTGGTAATACGTTCGGTTTCAGTTTCTAGGCACTAGCATCCGTCCGGATGGATGTTGGTTATCGCGACAAAAACTACAATAGCGATCGATCGATATAATATCTATAATCTATATCTATAATATATATCTATAATCTATAATGAAAACACACACAAACATACAAACAACCCAATAACACTTTGGCCTCGATGGTGTAGTGGTTATTGTAACCGACTGCCACGCCTGAGGTCGCGGGTTCGATTCCCGCACAAGTCAAACATTTGTATGCATGAACATGGATGTTTGTCTTGGTCTGGGTGTTTCTATGTATAAAAAGTATGAATTTACAAAAAAAAACTTTCTAACTAAACAATGTTTATCCATTGTCTAGTACCCATAGTACAAGCTCTGCTTAGTTTGGGCTAGATGGTGTTGTGTGTATGTGGTAGAATATTATTATTATTATTATTACTTTACCGAGCATTTCATACATCTTTGCCAACTCTTTCGAGACATAGACGTAAGACTATACGTACTACATTTTGTATGTAATACACAAAATACACCGTTCTAGCGTAAAGTAATCTCACAAGCAGTCATTAAATGGACAAGAGCGAAATTACTCTAGAATATATCCAACGATTAAAAGAATAGCTTCGTTAAAGGTAAACAATAGGACAAATTTTCAACGAGTACCCACTTTGATGATCAAAGTTTCACCGAGTTACCTGGACAAACAGCCAGCTTACGGTCTTCCGACTAAAGTTTTAACGGCACAAATTAATAAATTTCACAAGAAATTCTCTTTGGTTGCAGTCCGTACAACCTTTACTAGAATTGAATACAATTGAAGGATTTTGACGCAAGAGGTATTTTCTCATTTTTACTCGAATCCGATATTTTCCAGATTTTGTCCTTGTTGCTTGTATGAAGAATCAATATGACAGATTTCCTATACAAAAGTGTCAAAAAGTTAATTATTTACCCAGCTAAGGCTTCTCTGGCGATTGGAAAATCAAGCCTCGATATCGTAAAGTACAACGGTAGATCTATTGTATATACAACGTGTTGATCTGCATTTACGCCAAATTTTTGATACATAGTAACAGATATTTATTTAATCAAACAAAGGAAAATGGGCAATCGTAATATCACCCTTGAAAGAAAACTAGGCATTGTGTACCTATGTTCCGAAATCCACATACAGTATTAAATTGTTCATGATTTGTACTGTAGTGATAAGTTCTAAAAGCTATACGATTTTTTTCAATAAATTAAGATTTCAAACGATTTATATAGTTTTATTTTGACTTCGCAACTGTCTTTAAAACAGTTGTGAAGAGTTATCAGGGTTACCAGCAATAAAGACATCGTTATTTAAAATTAACCACTCATAAACATAAGAAACGTATTATAATAGCAAAAAATATACCGATATATACTTTTTAATATCAACTATCGTCTAATTAATTATTTGAAAAACAATTATATAGAATGAAGAAAACAGTTAATATATATTTTCTAAAATCGATATATTAATGTTCTACAGCAACAACAACAGCAACATATTGCCGGGTTTTTAAATGTCATTATCAATCTCTGTCAGTATAACTTTTATTTTTATGTAAATTTTAAAACATCTGGCGATTAGATGAAACGAAATTGGAATTTAAATCCCTACACCAACTCCTACTCGTTTTATTACAATTGTTTAGACTGTGTGTTGGCAGAAAATATCAACGCTATAATGTAATGAACATTTAAAATGGAGTAGTGAAAATTATATAATCCATAACTAAGAGAATAGTTCATGCTTTATGTTAATTACAAGATGCAACTGAAACAACACGGTACGTATTAAGCACTATACACAATTCTTATAGTTATTCTCTATGAATCCAATAATAAAAATCTTATTTAATAATATAATATTCTACCACATACACACAACACCGTCTAGGCCAAACTAAGCAGAGCTTGTACTATGGTACTAGGCAATGGATAAACATACATATATACTTCTTTTTTTAAATACATACATATTATACATAGAAAGACCCAGACCAAGACAAACATCCATGTTCATGCACACAAATGTTTGACTTGTGCGGGAATCGAACCCGCGACCTCAGGCGTGGCAGTCGATCACACTAACCACTACGCCATGGAGGCCGACGATTTAGTTTTTGATATTTACGATTTGTATGTATAACAATAATAAATATGATCAAGATATCTATTTATGTTATTATAAAATATCTTACACACAATTATAGTTTATAATAACATAAATAGGTTCTCTTGCAATCATCTTTAATAACTAACGGTTAATTATTATCAGCTATTGTAATAACTGTTAATGAATATAATATTTGTATCTTTAATTTTGCAGATATCATTCGGTGTACACTTTGGGTTGAGTGCATTCCATTTATATTAAATACATCCGAAGCTCCGAATCAATGCTTTGCTTATGGTGTGATATTTCTCAAAAGTACTGGTATTCAGTAATGCAAATAGTTATCAACTAGAGTGTTCTAATTGGTGGGATTTCACGTCATTCAGTATGTATCTTTTTTATCTACTTATCCCTTTCTTACATTTTCTTTATATATATACCATAACATGTTTTACTTTTGTCAAATTTGAATTTATTAGGAGCAGAGCTATGCCAAATATCAGATATTATCAATTGACAGTTTAGCATATTAACAGATTTGTCTGTCCCTGCCGCTGAATCCCATATAATCATAACAATAGATTTTCTATTGTGTCAATTACGGGATAGGGAAATAATTAATGTACAAGATGATATATATAATATTATCTTGTACATTAATCCAAGGAAAAGATGGATGGACTGTGTGAGGATGGATATGAAAGGAAAAGGGGTAAATGATCACATGACGGTTGACAGAGAAGTATGGAAGTGAAGGACATACTGCGCCGACCCCAAATAAATTGGGACCAGGGCAAGCGGATATGATGATCTAATTGCATAGGCATTTTTGATTTCATCTTTTTATATTCAAATATATATTTCGCTATTTAATTGAACTTTTTGATCGAGCAGCGATAGCTCAGTGGGGAGACCAACAGACTGCAATGCAGAGGGTCTCGGGTTCGAACCCACGTCGCGCACCTCTGACATTCGGAAGTTATATGACTTTTCGAAATTATGTGCGTATTGATTGACAATTATCGCCTGCTCCGTGCCTCGGAGAGCACGTTAAGCCGTTGGTCCCGGCTGCTATGAACATCTATGGCAGTCGTTATTGGGAAAGTCAGTACCCTCTAATATCCTGACACCGACTAGACTCGCTCAGCCCTTGCCATGTAAGCAGCTTTTTTGCATTGCTCCGATTTTAAAAATTCATTTTTGTGGGTTTTTTAAGTGTTACTGTCACGTGTGATACGTCAAAAGTTGCGAGGCGCTTAAGGCGACATATTAATTGTGATTTTTTAAAGTGACGGTGAAGTAGGAAAAGTGAAAAACCTAAAAATTTTAGGTTAAATTTAATAAAAGTTTCAGTTTTTCCTTAATAAAAGTATGTGTTGTGCATATTTTTGGACGAAAAAATCAACGACGTATGGCGACGGGCGGTGCCCACCTCCTTGCATAAGCAGAAAATCGCCATCACAAAACGCCGAAGTAGTAAAAACCGAAAAACAAAATTTTTTTTCAAAACCGCATGGCAACTTTTTGACACCGATTGAGCTGAAAAATTTTCTGGAAGTAAAGGCTAATACCATTAATAACCTAAATTGATCAAAACAATTTTAACTTTTATAGTTTGTTTTCAAAAAATTATTAAGTGCAAAAACTTTGAGCACCGATATTTCTAAAACTAGATCTATAACAAGACTTTCCATCTGAACTTTTTGCTGCGCGCTGGCTAGGAGAACAGTCCAGGACAAGATTTAGAATTTTTAGATTAATATTTTATAAAATAAATTTACAAATATCAAAAAATTTAAGCTTAAACCTGTTTTTCTTCAAAATTTTACTCATTTCGTTCTAGTAATCTGTTTATTATAATTTTGTATTAAAGAGCGTATTTTGTAGAAAATGTATGTATTTTTAGTGTAATTTTAGCGTTTATATTTTAGAAGTAGCAATATTTTCTATATAATTTTATGTTCTTCTTGAATTAATTAAAAAATATTAATCAAAAAAATTATTTGGAGACCGTATTTGGACTGGGGACATTTTTCCCTATCTCCAGATACCAAACACAACGGCATTAGGCCTGATATTGTAGATTTTAGACTTCTTTAGACATATTTAGAGTGACGCGGACGCCATCTTGGAAATATACAAATACGAATATCTCTGGAACCAGCGGTCGTAGAAAATTGCGGTTTTCTTTCTTGTATTAAACTATCGTTGTAAAATACCAATACTGGGTTTTTGGCCGGATTCGGGTTGTCACATTTTGGTGCACGGATCTCGCCAGATTCGTGTCGGGCGCAAAATTCTACGCACCGTAGACCTAAAAACCGCGTTTCTGCGACCTCTGGGGCCAGAGTTATATTAAGTTTACGACTGACTTTGACGTTTGCGGCGCCATTTTGAAAATCTTCAAACGCCTATAACTTACCATAGTATTAAGATATTTTGTTGGAATTTTTGGTCTTGTGTTCGCTGGGGTTCAGAGCACATGCCCACGCTGTCAAAACCCGGATTGGGATCCTATAAATTTCTGTGGCCGCCGGTAGTGCTATCGTACGCGGGGCGTCAAGGACAGCCAGGAGAAACAAAAACCGATTATCTGCGACCAATAGGGACCGAGATATTGGCATTTTAAAATAGTCCGCGCATAACCCGGAGTATAACCCGAAGGCGCGCACTTGCGGTATCTCGGGAACTATTGGGGGTAGCGACTTGGGATTTTTCCGGGCATTCTTGACGTGCTGCGGGCTACCTCCGAAGATCATAGGCATCCTTCTGCCTATTCTTCTTTTATCTTCTTCTGTCTTCTTTTCTTCTTTCTCTTCTTTTTGATTTTCTTTTTTGGAGTCTGTCTTGGGGACCTCAGCGAGCACCTGAATACGTAGATTTTTGGCAACTACGTACTAAACTGACTTCGTTTTGTTTGTACAAAAAGAGAATTTCTCCCTTTAAACCGTTTACATTGACTGATTGGCACTGACTTGCATTATTGCAATAAAATTTAGATTAATTTAGGCTAGGTATACACTTTACATTTATTTTACAATTTTAATGTTAATATTAGTTTATTTAAACTTTTACATTCTCTAATCATATATCTTGTGATTTTGTGACTTTGCGTATCTCGCCTTCATTATATCACCATGAGTAACCCCACTTCGAAACCATCGCCAAAGTACCCTGCAAGCAGGAGAAGCTTAAGTGGGGATCAAAAGTGCTCGTCTTGGCTCCAGGAAGCTATGCATTACAGTAAGAAGGCCAAAACGGCCCTAAATGAAGCCAAGAATTTAAAAGGAGACCTAAAAGTGCTAAATTTTGACATGATTGACAGGTTGACTTCGTTGGTTGGTGATATGGAAAAACATTTTGAACAGATAGGGGGTGGGGAAAAGACGAGTAAGTTAGGAAAAACAGTTGACTCCATATCTGAGACTGTTACTACAAATAAGGTATTTTTGCAAAGTATTGGAGAAAACCTCGAACAGAGGTTTAAGGAATTGGAGAGTAATTTGAAAGAAAGAATAGAAGAGGGTGTTGAAATGATTAACACAACCACTACTATGGCAAAGGAACGCCAAACGGAGGAAACCTGTAAGCGAGTAATACAGGTGGTGAATAAAAGTACTGTACAAATTGAAAACTTTGTTGATGGCTCGTTCGATGCTTTTATTGACAAATTAGACGCGCAGACAGAATTGATAGTTCATGAGGTGAAAGAAAAAGTGGAGGTCCTAAAATCTAGCATCATATCTGCGCATGAGGACAGAGAGATTGTGGGAGAAATACGAGAAATAAAAACTGCAGTGGAGGGTCTCCAGATACGGGATCTCGTGTCTGGAGTTTCTCCCTCGTACGCAGATGCAGTAAGGCAACCAAAAACACCATGGGAGCATAAGCCTACACACTCCCTCATCATCTCTTCCACTGAGGGCAAGGACACTTCAGGTGAAGTACTCGAATACATCAGAGGAGCGCTGGACGCCAAGAAAAGCGGAATTCGGGTGGAGAAGCTGAGGAAAATACGGGATGGGAAGGTCATCCTCAGCTGCTCCACCAGAAAGGAGCTGGATAAGGTAGAGGCTCAATTGAAAAAGAACGAGAATATCGTCTTCGAGGAGGCGAAAAATAAAAGCCCGTTGGTAATACTTAAGAATGTATTGTCCTACAACACCAATGAGGAGATTAAGGCCGCCTTACATAAGCAAAATGACAACTTATTGGGGGACCTGGCGACTGACATAAGCCAAGCTGAGGTCATGTATAGACGCAAGGCTCGAAATCAACATGAGTGCCACTTGGTGCTCAGAGTGACGCCCGCGCTATACCAGAGGCTACTGTCAGTCGGCAGAGTATATATAGACCTTCAACGCGTCCGTGTGGAAGATCAGTCACCTTTAGTGCAGTGCACTAAATGCCTCGCATATGGGCACGGGCGCAAAATATGCACAGAGGCCGTGGACCTCTGCTATTATTGCGGAGGCCCCCATCTAAAGGCAGAGTGCGAGCAATTCCTGGCGGCCCAAGCACCGACGTGCAAAAATTGTTTAAAGGGAAAGTTAAATGATACCGCTCACAGCGTCTACAGCGATCAGTGTCCTGTTCGAAAAAAGTGGGACGCGCTAGCGAGGACGGCTGTAGCCTATTGCTGAGGTCGCCGCCGGCGTCCCACAGAATAACAACGTCATCGAACCGAGCACATCTGACGTCCATCCACATTTTATAATAGGGCACATATTAAAACAGAAAAATCAAAATTTTAGGAAACTAGGCATCAAAATTTCGATATTAAAATATTAAATAAAAAGGCCTTTCAAAAAACTATAATACTTACACATATAACTAAATTCGCAGATCCTATGAATTGGACGTACTTTCGTTTGAAAGGAAGCCAATCAAAGTGCAAGTTGGTCAATGTCAGCGGTTTGATAAGTCTTAGGTATAAACTAATATATGATGGGTATTAGGAACTATGCTTGATTTATATTTTGATATAAATATATAAAAAGCATAATAAAAATATAATATAGTATTAGTTGCATGTAACGCTGAATACAAAAAAAAAAAAAAAAAAAAAAAAGCCATAAAATATTGTTAGTGTTAAGTATTGTATTGAAAAACTGTGTTAGGAACCGTTAAGCAATTTATGTAAGTGTATAAGTAAAATAGTGTATACCATGTATGTATGATACATGTACATACACTATGTAATGTAGAAACTAAGTAGCTATAAGATACTAAATAACAAAAAAGCAGCAAAAGAACATAAAATGAAAAAAAAAAAAAAAAAAAAAAAAAACGAAGTATACCTAAAACAAAAAGAAAAATAAAAATAAAAAAAAGAAACAAAGTATACAAAAAATATAAAAGAAATATAAAAAATTACGTAAATATAAGATAATCTATATTTTTAAGATAATCTTCTAGTAAATAGAATAGTAAGAAAATTAATTGTCATAATATATGTTAATGTGTATATGTGATCCCTTTATATAAGAAAGAAATATTTCGATAAGAAATTGTTTAAGTTAATCAGGATATAAAATTGTAATTATACAAGTAGATGAAGTAAGTAAGGTGTAACAATATAAAGACACCAATAAACTATATATGTTAAGTGTGGTACTGTAATAAAAAGTAGCACAAATGTAAAGATTATTATCTGAAATAAAAAAGTGTTGCGTGTGTATTCATCCACCGAAGGTCTCCGATTATGTTGGGGGAGAAAACGCGGTCCGGACCTAGGTCCGGGCAAATAAAAAAAAAAAAAAAAAAAAATATCCTGACACCGGTCTAGCCTTAGGGTATCGTTAGCCTTCGGGTTGCGGAGGTCAGGTGGCAGCCGCTCCGTGTAAAAACTGATATCCAGTCAAATCTCTTTATTTTCATATTTATTATTTATTTTTAGCCTTGTTTTATTTTTAATCATAAACACTAATAGTCTATCAAAAACAATTGCAGGCCTGCACAAGAGAAACGGTACATATTGTCACATTCAGAGTGAAAAAGCATTTAAGGGACACCTTAGTAATGATTTCTCCTAGTAAATCTTCACTAAGTGGTCACTTATATTATATTCATTAAATGTTTCTGAGGGTAATAGTTAGATTTTGATATAGAAATATATTCTAATGAATAACTCTACTTTAGTATGGTAGTTTGAGATATACAGGCAAAAACATGAACTGGTTATAATGCAGGTTCTTGTTGTAGATGCGCAGCGAAAGTGAATGCGACTACTGTGTATGAGGTCTCGGGTTGAAATCACAGGTCAAGTCAACAAATAGTTATTGAGTTTTTCTTGTAAGAAATCTCAATACGAGCCTGGAGTTAGGAAGTTAGCGATATTAGACACCTCTGTGCCTCGGAAAGCTCGTTAAGCCGTTGGTCCTGCGCCTGATCCCTCTCCGGTCGTGTCGGATTATCCGTCCCATCGAATCATGAAGGTTAGGGAACAGAGAGTGCACTTGTGTTTGCGCACATACTTTTGCACTATAATATCTCCTGCGCAGATGGTCAGTCTCCGTTAAGATTAGCCGCCGTGGCCGAAATTCGGTCTGGAGGATATTTAATACAATTGGAGTGAATGTACTTGAAGATATTAAAAAATTAATACAAAATGGAGGCCATATCAATCCCTAAATTATGAATTTCCACATGAGCAACACTGCGGGTGAAAGCTTGATTAAGTAGTTTTATTAACATTTAATGTTGTGAAATATAACTCAGATTTAAAATACCTTGTTCTTAAGACTGCGCCGAGCGAAATATGCCAAAACAGGCGGTCACAGTTAAGTGAATAAAATCAACACTTTTTGTTAAATACAAATATAAAATATACATTAACCATAACAAAGAGAGTGTTTACAATTACTACGTGTAAAAACTTTAAATAATTAATATAACGCCTACAAAATTACGTAAATTTACACGAAAAATGCAAAAACGTAAGCTCGTGTTACGTGATTTTTAGATTATAACAGTAGAAATCTATCCTATTTTATAGCTTAAACGAAACATAAATAGTTATATTACAATTTGTCCGTACCAAATATTTAAGTTATTGGTTAACAATAAAGACACATATTTATCAAAAAAGCACTTCAAATCCTCCATAAGATTTTACTATGGCGGCCGCGCGCCGATTTGAATATGCGCCGTACGAGCTCTGTCATTATCTGTCTTACGTTCGGCGCAGTCTTTAATATATAGTGGTATTAAAAATATGTCTTGTTACACATAACTGATGTCTTTTAACATCTAAGCTAAACTTAAAAGTAAGGGTGGCAACTGTTTATAAAAAAGCATTTTATAAAAATCTCGGACCTTTTCGTAAATCATATTCATTTTAAAAGTATTTATTATACTCTATATAATGAGATAACTTTCATCTTAAGTCAAAAAATATAAAAAATATTTATACCAATATAAACCGATATCGAAAGCCCATGCCAGCCAGCCCGTTCTCGTTTACTTCTACCAAGATACTAATAGCCAGACGCATTGGCATGAACGTAGACCATGTCCACAAAACAAGTAGTACGATCTGCGAAGGCCACCGGAGGTCACGCATACACGCAAAGTTTTACAAAATAATAATAATAATAATAATAATAATAATAATAATAAATGCTTGGAACTGACGAGCGCAGGGATGTATGGAAAGGAAAAGAGCTGCATGGACGCTTTTTTCGGGCCCTGAATGGGTCCGACATAGATTTTCAGTCATCGGTGTCCTGGCTACGTTTCTGCGATCTCTTCGCTGAGACCGAAGGTTTTGTATGTGCAATAATGGACGAAGTTGTTATGAAGAACAACTACCGGAGATATATCCTAAAGGATGGGACCGTTGACATATGTCGGGCATGTCACCAGCCCGGAGAATCTCTCAGACATATTATCTCCGGTTGTTCTCGTCTTGCCAATGGAGAGTATTTGCATAGACACAACCAAGTAGCCAGGATTGTCCATCAGCAACTTGCCTTAAAGTATGACCTTGTGGAATCTGAAGTGCCGTATTACATGTATGCGCCCGATCCAGTTCTCGAAAATGGTCGTGCTACTTTGTACTGGGATCGGTCTATCATCACTGATAGGACAATTGTGGCGAACAAGCCAGATATTGTGCTGATAGACCGATTGGAGCGCCGAGCAATGATCATCGATGTTACCATTCCGCATGACGAGAATCTTGTGAAAGCCGAAAAAGAAAAAGAGTTGAAATACTTGGAGTCCACACGCCACATGTCGACAATCTCGTGAGCCTAGCTCACTAGCTCATTGTCGACATGTGGCGTGTGGACTCGGCGATCATTGTGCCGATAGTCATTACAGTCAATGGTTTAATACCTAAGAGCCTCGACCACCACCTGCAGAGGCTCGCGTTAGATGGCTGGATCAAGTCCTTGATGCAAAAGGCAGTACTACTCGACACGGCGCGTATTGTGAGGAGATTCCTCTCTCTGAGGCCCTAACCACCGGCAGCTTGGACCCTGTTCCCGATGTCGGTGGGTCATTTCAGTTTTTATATTTTTAAATATGTATAGATTTTATATTTATATTTAAAAATGTAATTATTAGAAAAAAAGTAATAAATAGAATAATAATAATATTCTATCACATACACACAACACCATCTAGCCCAAACTAAGCAGAGCTTGTACTATGGGTACTAGACAATGGATAAACATACATATATATATATTTTTTGTAAATATATACGTATTATACATAGAAACACCCAGACCAAGACAAACATCCATGTTCATGCACACAAATGTTTGACTTGTGAGGGAATCGAACCCACGACCTTAGGCGTGGCAGTCGGTTACACTAACCACTACGCCATCGAGTCGTCAATAAATAATTGATTTCGATATTGCTCCGGTCGGCTGTTATTTAAAAAAATGCCAATATATGCTCCAGTTTACCGTAGCCTATGTGACTCACATTAGAGATTTCTTCGAAATATCGATCGAATTGTATGTTATTTACATTTTACTTGTTATTTATATACTGTCTTTATCTGTCCATTATAGTAAACATTTAAAACAATCGGAACCATCAACATTCGTACTACGTCGAACAAGTCGTGCAACTCGCTAACTAACGCCACTGGTTGTCTTTAACACTAATTAACTAACAAAAAACAAAGTTCTGCCAAGTTTCTCTACAGTACCTTCAGTTAGTACTGACCGCGGACTGGCGGATTAATGAAATAAGTACCGTCGCGGTAGTAGATAGAGAAACTGAAAGTTCTGTTTGATTAATGTGTGACTTTTTTATCTTGATAAACTCATTCGCTGCCTTGTCGTCTTGAGCTAACTTTATATAGAGACAGACGGTCAGTCGACGACAGACAGTCGGTGTTTATCATTTTATAAACGGATTAACGAAGATTTTATTTTAAATTACTACTAACTTTCATGTTATTTCTGATAAGTTTGTTACCAATATAATATCAGCCCTGTATTAAACTGTCCCACTGCTGAGCACAGGCCTCTTCTCAGTGGGAGAAGGGTTAGGCCATAGTCCACCACGCTGGTCCAGTGCGGGTTGGCAGACTACACATATCTTCGAGAACAGTATGGAAAGCTCTCAGAGATGCAGGTTTCCTCACGATGTTTTCCTTCACCGATAAAGCAAGCAATAATTTACTATTTACTACGCATATAACTACGAAAATTCAGAGATGCGCGCCTTAGGTTCGAACTCGAGACCTCTGCGTGGCATTCCAACAGTTTTCCACTATGCTATCGCTGTTTGTTTGTTTGTTACCAATCTTCTGTCTTAGCCTTTATTATTCCCAAGTCACTTGGGGTCGGCTTTTCTGGTCTAACCGGATTTGACTGGATATCAGTTTTTACACAGAGCGGCTGCCACCTGACCTCCGCAACCCGAAGGCTAACGATACCCTAAGGCTAGACCAGTGTCAGGATATTAGAGGGTACTGACTTTCCCAATAACGACTGCCATAGATGTTCATGGCAGCCGGGACCGGGCTTAACGTGCTCTCCGAGGTGTTTGTTACCAATATAAAAATAATATTTATAATTGCAAATATATAACGTAAAGAGCTGTACTATAATCTTATTGTTTATTTGAACAGTTAGTATTCTTTACCCAGTAATCCATCTGGATTGACTGTAAAAATCTGTGGCCCAGTAAAAGCTTACTAATTTTATAATTAAAATCTTACTGATTCTAATTATAAAATCAGTAAACTTTTACCGTGCCACAGATTTATATTTACCTTTTTATTTAAGTAGATATGTTTATAAATAAATAAACAGACTGGCATTCAAAAGTATGAGGCGATACGAGATAATAATTATCGGCTTATATATTTGACTATTAAAAAGACATAATGTGCATTTATTTATGCGTTCAGTGAGGACTGGTAGAGTCATTTTCCTAAGAAAAATTTAACGAACAGAATTTCTTTAGTATGGTCTTGATTCCGTAAAATTACATAATTATTATGCTGATTTATGCTCCTTGTTAGTTAAATAATAATTTAAGAATGGGAATAAACTGCGTCCCTGTATTTGTGAAGTAGGCAGACACTGCAGATTTTCTCTTTCTACGATCCTGTAATATCGCTTTTGTTTAATTTGGCCATTCATCATATTCTTTATGCAGGCTCGTCGACGGCCTTCGCAAAAATGTCCCGAATCTGGTCAGGGAAGGTTCACCTAGGACTTCCACTTCCTATTGTTTAATTTACATTCATCTACTTTCTTGGTGAATCCTTTGTCATTTATTCTCTACACATATCCAAACCATGTAAGAACTGTTCTCGATTCTCGTCACCATATCATTGCAATCACATTATACCACATTCTATCCTTTAAAAACACACCACAAATATTTAATTTAATGACTTCTCTCGCATTTGGAATAATTCTAGGGGTCTTCACTAACACACGAGAACGCACATAAAGAACACCAAGACTCGGGACCGTCTGTGGATGAACTGTTCAACTGTTTATGGATCATATAAATTTTTGGTCTATGTAGGGATCGAACCCACAACACTCAGCGCAGCGGCAGTGGCGGCCACTTAAACCACTACGCAATCCTTGCAGTCAAACTTCTTAATGCATTTACTTAAGATACTTTTATTTTCATTTCTCTATCATACACAGTTTCGCTACAATACTAAATATATAATATACCTTTGATCCTTTATCAGGTTCAAATGACTTGTGTTTAGCCAGTTTTCGAGCTTGATCTGACTAAAGTTGAACGACTAGTATAACCAATTACTAATGGTCACACAAATTTGTCACCACCTCCTAAAGGACATTAACCATAAACTAATGTCTCCATTAATTCCATCAAGACTCGCGGCTTGCTGTTTTCATAACATCATCAACAGTATTCCCATTATAATTGTTGTTATTCCTAAATATGTTGATTACTCCAATTGTTTCTAGTTGTACAAATTACTTCTACAAGGTCTATCTAGATTAACAGAGTTTAATTTGAACCTATTACTGTTAGTGCAGGATATAAAATCCATTAAAAGTTGTTAGGCTTTAAGTGTTCAATAGTAGTACCAAAAATTTGCTAATTGCCAATTAATGTTGTTCGACAAATGTTTGATCTGGAAAATCCTTGAGATGATCGTGGCACTTTTTGCTTTCTGATTGGTAACAACAAAGTAAGCTTTAGGTTTAGAGACGTCATATAGAAGGTTGAAGAAAACTTCTTTATTCTGTAAGTAAAGATAATGTTCAGTAGAATGTCAACCACGACCGTCCACCAAAAGTACACTTTTTATACAACAAACGAGATAAACGAACATTTGGGCCATCTGATGAGAAGGACTTACTGTAGCCTATGATCGCTTGCCTTTAAGAACTTAATGATGAGATGAAAGAAAAAGAACTAGAATAGTAAGTATGTGAACCATAGACATCCTCCCTATAATACGCCGATTGCCTGTAGTAGGAAAATACTGTCGCAGAATAGCCATCCCTACTGATACCAAATAGTTTAAAGCGACGGGATCTTCACTTATAAATATATCCATACTGAGAAAGAACAGTGACTCGTTAAGAAGCTCTGTAACCGTTGCTGACTTTGGTAACATACCACAGAGTTTGTAAAGTTTAAGAGTAATGAAACTAAGTCCTACTCATAAAAAACCTTACTTTGTATCACAATAGATAATAGTTAGGTACAAAGTTTCATTCAAAACTAAAAAATGCTAAATGTGCGCCTGAAAATAGTGTTATAGCCACATAAAAGATTTTATTGACTTCAGTAAAAATATTCAAAAAAAGAGTAATTGAAATTTTACGACTGGCTTGAATGTCAGTTTGAACTTATTTAGAACTTATTTATTAAGTGTTCTACTAGCGATTCTCGATTGTAAAAATCAACACAAACTCGTATCAATTTGGATTTTATATTTTAATGTTAACAGTTTTGAATTTAAATACGAGGCGTCACTTAAAATGAATCCAAATATACATGAAGCTTGTGACCTTATCTCATGATGCAAGCCAACCGGCAACAGAATTCGGGGTCAGCCTTGAGATGAATAAAAGCCTAATAAATGTACATTTTTCATTGTTAATATAAGGTTAATAAGGATAAATGCAACACACATAATTACTTATCACTGTTTAAAGATAGTCTACATACTTGAAATTGCATGACAACAATTGAAACTCAAATTCTTGCTTAACGGTTCACGAGAAAGGTACCTAAGTGAGCAGCCGTACAGGCATATCTAAATAATATTATTGTTTATATTTTAGTACTGGAAAATATATTTGTTTAAAAACGATTTCCCCTTGAGATTTATTCCCTGTGTAGCTCCTCATTGTGGGACTTTACAAACATTGAAACAATGTAACAAAGAACACATGTGAGTGTCCTTTGTGCCCATTGTTTGTACAACTATACGAGGATCACCGAGTACCAAGCTTGTAACTCTCGCTGAACAAGGAAACGGAGCTTGGGTGCAGTCTAGTACGGCGTAATTTTCTTTTTTCATACTTTTAAAGTAGCAACCAGGAAAGACTGATTATAACAGCTGTCATTGCTTGATCGCGTGTAATACCAGATGTATAACTCGCACGTTACCGACCAGGAAATGGACATGAAAGACGAGATGAATGCAAAATAAGGATGTAGCTAGCATGTGATACTCTAGAGCCCTTATTTGCCTGGTGAAACATGGTAGCAGTGTTGTTATTCTGACCTCAGTCTCTTCTGAGATAGATGAGAGGTTGGTACATTAGCGAGCCAGCTGATTTGAATCATCACCAAATATTTTGGCATTTTCTGTCGAGGCTAGTGTTTCCTTCTTCCTTTGATCCTGGGTGCTTCAATCTAGGCATGAAAAGTGCTCTCTTAGGATGTAAAACTAGAGACTTCGGCACCACTTCACGTGAGGACGTGGTATGGATGGCTCTGCACGTGGACTATATGACTGCTGACCATCAGGAAGAATGAAATAATTTTGACAGACCAGAATAATAAAAATAAATTGTGAAGGCAGGTTCTTCCATTCAAACAATCTACCAAAGTAGTGTGCTATCTGCTATCTGGCGCTAAACCAGCTGCAAATGTTTTAGGTGAGGTGTAAGCATTCTCTAGGATATGTTTAAATGCGTACAACATGTTCAGAATTCACTACGGTATATTTCAGATGCCGAAAAATTTTACGTAACCTGTTTTCTGTCGAGTCAAATAGTTAAGAGTTCCTATTATAAAAAAAGAAGTATAAGCTGTTATAATACATAGTTATAACGATGGCAGGAGCATAGTAATGTGCTTCTGTTTATGATAGTAAGCGGCTGTGTTGGGTTTTTAAATAAGAGTGTTATGATGTTTTTCTGTGGCGCAAATCTCAATAACTGTACCTGTGTACAGTTAGATTTGAGCCACAAACAAATATCTGGACTGTTCCAAAACTACCTAGCAGACGGTAGTAGATATATCATAAAGTCTAAAGATGGAAATCTAATACAATAATACCTTGTTTTATCAAAAATAAATATAATTGCTTGATGTCAAATAAACATAATTGTTTAACTGACAACTTTTTCAAAAACTCATTTCTTAATGTCTATAATATGTATGTAAAATGTACATCTTGCTTATATTATCAAATGAAAGATTACAGAGATGATTGGATGTTTAAAAAACTATTAAATTTTTCATAGAAATAGACCATATTCTAAATCAATTTATATATTATGATATTATAGAAGATATTATTTATTTAATATTGTCTTCATGGTCTCCCCGTGACCATGGCTGCTGAAAAGCAACCGAAACGTCGGGGAAAGTGTAAAGATAAATTAAATCTAAATAGATTAATAATAATTTAATTAGCTTAAAAATTAGTAAAGTTTAATAGTAGTAGAAGTGTAACAATTTTCAAAATTTTGTAATAAAGTGTCAAATAAACAACGCTATAAAATCCGTATATAGCAGTTTAATTTCAATATTATTTATTTATTATTTATTATATAGAAGCTAGTACGAAATATATAATCGTATCGTAGCTGGTTCAGTTTATATCGAAAAAATGTTTTGTAGTAGATCTCTATACTCATAAAAGTATACTTCAGGATTATTTTTATTAGACGTCAACAATAACAGTACAATGTATACAGAAAAGTTCTGGGCATATTGTGCTGCTTATTAATTCAGTCATTAATCATTATGACGCGCTATTTAAGATTACATATTAAGTGTTATAGTAACGAACTTGAGGTAAAATATCAAGTCATGTGAATAATAAAAGTGTTTTACTGAGATTGAGCCTTTTAAAATATAATTTAGGGTTATATAAAGTATAAAGATTTTTGTAAATAATTTATGTACCATAAACTATACCCATAATAAAAATACCTCGATGACGCAATGATAGTACATGTCACTATCATGCCTTCGGTCTCGATTTTAATTCCCGGGTTGGGTCAACAAAATATTATTGAATTTTCATAATAATTTTTTTTTTCATGAGTTTGGTAATTGACATTATTGCACTCTTGTGGCAAGTACATAAAGTCTCTGGTCATGCGCCTGTTATCTCTCCGGTCGAGTCAGATTATTGTCTCATTGGACTAGGGAAATCATGGCATAGAGAGCGTACTTATGTTTGCGTACAACCTTGTGCAATATGATATTGCCTGCGCAGACGGCCAGTCACCGTTAAGATTAGCCGCCATGACTAAAATTCGGTATGAAGGATATTATTAATTTATTCCTAATTATATTGATGTTCCTCTCTTCATATTTCTACAGAATATGCTGTCAAATTTCTGTAACACAAACGGATATTTGAATAGATTGACTGCCCATAATGGACTGTCCTAGATATTCACGAAAGCCAAAAAGCACAATTTTGTTATAACTTATATGCATATGATGTAATAAAAGATAAAAAGATAACGATAGTCTCCAAGTCCTCAATATCATGCAGCTATTAGCTATTCCCTACAGAATAAACAAAAATGCTCTACGGCGATCCATCACATGTTGTCAGTTGCAACATACTCCAAAGGTCGTCGGTGCAACGTTGGTTAACGAGTCCTCGTGGTGCCGAGGTATGAATAAAATTACAGTTTCCTTACAATAACATTCACAAACGTGCTGGCTAATGGAGTAGCTAAGAATAAAGCAAAAAAATTGTCGAAATTCGTGGCTCATGGACATAGTATGTATAACGTTATTCTTTAATGTATGAAGCCTCGGTGTACACCAGTTATTACCAGCAACTTTATCCCCGTAATTTAGAATTATTGATATTGAACAGAAATACATTAACTTAATTTAATTTTGAAGTCAAGTCACACTACCACAATACTCTCAGTGGCTTGGATGGTCTGGACGCGTCTAGTGAAAGAGTAGATGCTGTGGCATAGAATGGAAGAGGCTTATGACCAGCAGTGGACTGCGATAGACAGGTTGATGGATTAAATCAGGCTTAGTTACTGTGTATAATTAAAAAATGGTTACGTCTCCACAAAATATCTAATGCAGAAAATATTAATTTTCAACAGTGACATGCCGTACAATTAATAACTATATAGTAGGACTTTAACTCATCATCTGGGTTTAAGTTTCATTCTTTTAACTATATGTTTAAATATTCACCAATATCTAATGTAGAATACAGTTACATACAATTGAGGCACTGGTAGTTATACATGAAAGATAGAAAGATAGAAAAACGTAAACAGATAGAACGCGCGCGACGTGTGTTCGCGCCGTCTGCGTTGCAAGAGTGTCCTTAATGGTGGCGGCGTGGGGCTGCGGGCCGCGAGCGCAGTGCTCCCGCGCACCACCTCAGGCACCGCTGCTAGTAGGGCGCGCAACACTATGTAATGTACAATTTAAAACAGATTTTGTTTAATAACTTATTACGAATAAAATACCAAACCTATCTATACCTCAATCATAACTATACCTATACTTACCAACTTGTAGACAGCACATTCTAAGATTACAAATCTGCTTGATAAACAGTTCAGAGACATCATGATTACTACGTTAATATAATTCAAATTCCCTCATCATATAATCAGCGAAATTGTGCATTCCGTAGTACAGCTGCTTTAATTGTAATCATAGCTTCAGTTACCTACAGCTTATCAAAGACACGTGCATTAGTTAGTTAAGACATATTAGCTTTTGCGTTTATAGTTAGTATACCTAATGACTTATTTGTATAACAATAATATTTTTCATATGATTTCATTAATGTATTTCTCTGTTTTGTTTTTATTTATTTCATTTAGTCTTTATTGCCAAGGCTTAATAAACGAAACACTATTTTATGCATACCTAGTTAAATTCCTGGTAAGAAAATGGGAGCAGCAATATTATATAGCAAGCAGTTTTTTTTCTTAAGTTGTCCGTGTTACAACGTTCTTACAGACCTTTACTGTACACTAATCTGATGCATATCGGGAAGGATTTAAAAAAGGTACTAGGTGTACTCATTCATATATTATAATATAGTCCATATTTAAAACTTTCATATTCGTCAGCAATATTTAGACCCACATAATAGGTAGGCTGCCGTAGGCAACCTATCGCCGTATATTGAGCACAT
Source organism: Catocala fraxini (assembly GCA_930367265.1). Lineage (NCBI taxonomy): Eukaryota > Metazoa > Arthropoda > Insecta > Lepidoptera > Erebidae > Catocala > Catocala fraxini. The sequence continues at coordinate 18,013,107 of OV884039.1, read as the reverse complement.
TACTAGATTCCGTAGGGCTATTTAAGACCTATTGACAGTCAAATCTAAAAACCATTTATAGACCCAAAAATCGGCAACAGGACCTCACAATCGATAAAAGGTGTTTGGATAGCACACTGGTAATGCGATTGCTGTGAATGATGTGTCGGATTCGGTTCCAGGATTGAACTGTGTGTTTGGATTTGTATGACAAAAAGTTCTCAGTAGTAGTATGGAGACTGAAACGGTGCTCATTAGAAGATAATAAGCTTGCCCCTATTGAGTGGCACCTGGGTAGTGAAATGTAGATATAACACCTCTTCCTAGCTCTTCGGGGATACCGGCGTGAGGCTACATATTATGTATATAATGTTTATTTAATAATTCCATTTAATTTTGATTTTAATAACCCAGAAATGGAAAAGCTCTCTCTGTTAACAGTGAGCTTTTCCATTTCTCGGTTATTACTTAAATTCGCTACATTTATATATTTCATAAACTCATAACACAGAAGTGTTACCTCCATTCATTTATTTGTATTTGATGTAAGTAACATTATTACATAGTACGCTCTGAGGTATTAATTGTGGTAAAGTCTGACCGTTTATGAGTCTCAAGGCTTCCTACAGCTGTGATAAATTATTGCTGTTTGCTTTGAAGCCAGAATAGCAATTTTGATTTACTTAGTAGATAAATATTAAAGCCATTATGACCTAAATAAAACATTGTTTTTATAACTTTCGCTTTAATTGAATATATAAAACTCGCAGGAAGTAACAACCCCTATTAGCCAGTCATGAATGTAAAAGGCATTACTATCGTACTAAAAAATATTTACCAGGCTTTATTTATGATAGCATAAATAAATATAATAATATATCGGACAACACCAACGACGCATAATATCAGTTCAAATTAAACCATAAAATGTTTTTTTTATTCTATTCGGCGAATAACTCTCTTGGCAACAACAGGCTAAGATGAGATAGGTCTAAAGACAACAGCCTCAGACTATTACATCCAATCTCGACAAATGCGCAATACAAATACAAGTAAAACCCATTCACTTTCCTTTCACGTCTCCAAGCTGGTCACAAACTAAGCAATTAAAGAAATAAAGCTCGTTACTCGACTAATACAGTTTTATTGAGCCATTAATAGCTCAGGCACTCACGTGTGGACCCCTGCCTTCATGTCAACTATTAGCATTTTAGTGATGAGCTAAATATTGTCGATATTAATAGTAAAGTATAATTTATTTAATTACTGTATTTATTTTAAAGGACAGATGCGATTGTGCTTTGAAAAAATTATAAGAAATTTGAGACCAATTTTAGCTTATTTAGAACTTGTATAATGACGTGGTGGCACTGAGTGAAATTTGAAGACATTGGACTTGTGATTAAGTGATCAAGTGATATCACTTGATTACTTGATCACAAGTCCAATGTCTTATACATTGGGATATTTACCAGAAACATTATGGGCCGTTTTTTAGATGTAACATACCATAAATTGGGTTTATGGGACAAGTCGCTTAAAATGCAGAAGTGTATAGTGAAAACCCAAACAAAAAGTAATTTAATTGCATTTGTAGCATTGGCGTAAACGTAAAACTGATAGAAGTCACTTTTCGCTGCATTACGTAAATGAATGGACAGTCCTTGTAGCATGACGAAAAGAAAGAATTCAAACGCTTGTCGTGAGATAACTAAATAATAAAGTATAGTTACAAAAAATTGGTTTCCTAATACATTTTCACGGCGTTAGAATCCTGCGGTTGGGTCACTCTAATACGGTACAAGAAAGTCTGTACCACTACTCTGTGTATATCAGTACTAAAAAGAATTTTCCGGCTAAAACGCACAGCTGCATTCCTATTTACTTTCTATTTACCATTGACAGTAGCTTGGTTGTGTTTCCTTGCCATTACTTCTGCAACATCAAACAAAATAACAATAAACGATTTGATTTGATTTGATTTGAACACAATCATATTTGTAAGCGGCAGTTATTGTATCAGAAGGCCCGTCGGCTCGTTTATCACTTATCGAGATACTAACATGAAGCGGCAGACAATTTTAAAATTTGTGGAATGCAGTTAGAGCATCGCTTGTGCTTAATCGGGCTTAAATATGTAGCGCAACGCATGTAGAAATGATCTAATCTAATACATAAATTAAATAGATTCCTGGATTAATATATAGGATATTTCTATCCTGTATGCGTTCCGTAGGATTGATGCAGGCCAGGTTGCGGGAAAAACTGGTCTTCAACAGTCATAAACTCCATAAAATAAATTTAATCAATAAATAAAAACAAATATTTTTCCAATAAAAAGGATTACTTGTTTCCAAAAACTTTATAATAAAATATTTACATTTCACTTAAACTACGGTACAAAATATAAAACAAAAGAGCAACCCTTTTCTTAGTTGTTATTTTTAATATTCTATACTGCTATAAAACTGCACCTGTTGTTGGTCGGCATTCTATTAACGATGCCTTTTATCGACATTACCACTTCACTATCGCATGTGTTCAGGGGCCCATATTGCGTCAGGGTTGCCACGTAGGAAAATGCGCCGGCGACACCGAAATTGCAATATGGCTCGCACGGTAAGCACGTGATTATGTACAGCTTGGAACATAGAGGTAATGTTCTCCTGGATATGTTACGAGTATATATTTGTGTCGGTCGTACCCCTGCTGACATAAAAAGTAAATGTATATTGGTGCATAAATAATGTAACAGTAATTTCGTTGAAATGCAGGTGGATTAGTATTACATCGTGGTTTATGGTACAGATAAAACTAACCTAGAAAATATCAAGATATTTATTTATTATTTATTTTATCGTACTTATATTTAACTAGCTTTTTGCCCGCGGCTTCGCTTGCGTACACCTATTAGGTTATGTTAGTAACAGTACTTCTTTTATAAATAAAATATTGCGTATGTTACTTGGTGATAATATAGCTTTCCGGTAGAGAAACAATTTTAAAATCGGTTTAGTAGTTGTTGAGTTAATTCTAAGGAATTATTTATAAAGATATATTTAATTATTTGTTATAAGTAACCAAACATACAAAAAATCAAATGTTTCCTGTTTATAATATTAGTATAGAAGTATAGATGAGATAGGTTACCTAATGCGCTATACAAGCTTATATCTAAAACAAATTTAAATATTCGATAAATCAATGTAGGTTCCTTTGCTCCTAGGTATGTAATTATATTATCTTTGTATTAAAATAAATTTTCAGTTCTTAGACGCAAGCTAAAGAAAGGAAACGCAAACAAGATAATTGTTAAACAGTTTAGTAAAAAGAGATTTCTAACATAAAACTTGTGTTTTAATTATATTGTTTTGTGCTATGAATTTAATTAAATTATTCGTTCAAAGAAAATGTATCAGTAGCTACTGGCCAGACTCCGTTTACTTTCTTAAATTATTTGTACTACTCCTTGGTGTAGCAGGAATGAAATTTACTGCTATGTATAAGATTTCAGGTTCAATTTCCAAGTCAGGCTTGGTGTAATTCTCACTGTGATAGCATAGAGTCTGGAAAAGACGACGAAATGCACGCTCTATAGGTATATGTGGGACGTATAGCTATTGCTGGAAAATATGGCCTTAATATAAAGAATATACGCGTGAGATGAAAAATTATAATCCTACTATATCCTATTCTAGTGACTGAGGAGTCAAGAAGGTCATTGTTAGACAAACTTGGCAAATTTGTTTTGACTACCTACTCATAGATTATCACAAGTTTGTATCTAGCACTGCGTAGCTCAGAATTCTATTAGCAAAGGATCATCAATCTTAAGGATCATTATTAATACCCAAAACTTTGGAATTACTTGGGCATGTTCTGTACTTGAATTATGTCCAGGAGTGTTAGTGAATGTGATTACAATACATACTATATAAATGCCTGTATTAATACAATAATGGATGGTTTTACGTAACTAATGTAAGAAAACCACTTTGTTTTTGTCTTTTATGAACAAAATGGGCTTGACACAATTGGTGTTATAACTTTTAAGCCGTATATTTCATAACTAGATTAGCCAACATTTTATTAACTGCAATAAATTCTCTCTAAATTATTTGTCAGTAGCACTCATGAAAGTTTGTTTCTATTATGTTTTTGTAAATGTTTGTATTCATTAGTATATTATATGATAATAGACTTAGTGATATCGGTTCTATATTAAAATCTCATTTGGCAATAGGATCCTCACTGGTATCTTCTATATAAGTGACATAGCTCGTAAGCCTCGTGTAGAAAATGAACTAGCAATAGACATTGCAATGCGTATCACACCAGAGCGTTGAATTTTCATTGAAAACTGTATAAGGTATTGCTATGCTGTGCTATGTTTAGCTATGAGTTGATAGTAAGCAATTGCAATATATAATATATTAATAGCAATTATATATGATTGCTACTAACTATAAGAACAAAATTATTATTATTTTGTTCTTATACCATATTTAATTGTATAACATAACATTTCAGTATATTGCACGTAGCCACCGGGGACAAGTAACAGGCGCCAGCTCATTAACGTTGACTAGGCACAATCTCAAACTCCGTGAAGCTATCGAAAACACCATAACAAAAAAAAAATATTAATACTTTGCCCAACCTAGAAATGTATGCAGACCTCATAACCGAACCTAAACGCAAGTTGAACAAAGCAGTTTAGAAATCAACGTGAACAAAATGACTCCACAAAATTAGATTCAGCTGTAACATAAAACACACTGCCAAGATATTTTCCATATTTCGTCTAAAGAGGGTTCACCAAAATAAAAAGAGATAAGGAAAGGGAAGCTCTTGGCCCTGATTGGGCTGAAGAAATATTATGTCAGTCGACTAAATAAACTGAGGCAGTATATTGTGAAGGCGACGCAGAATGAGATATAAAGCTCGTAATCTTGAAGCAGGCTCCCTAAATATTTATGGATTTTTCTTGGAGTACGGAAAAGGCTTAAGCAAAGTTTGAAGTCACAATTTTGAATAATAGATTGGTATAAAGGTCTTCGAGTACCTGCAACGTAGTGGGCAAAGATTTAATATTTATAAAGAGAACAGTGACATGAATCTTAGTTAGTAGCAGAATGTTCAGATGTTTTTTAGTTCCAAAAATTTTGTCATCTAGTAAGATGCTAGAAATCAATATTCCAACTTGCATTTATTAATTTCTAGCGTCTTACGAATAACAAAACTACTTGTTAATTTTTACAAGACCCTCGATACTTTTAGTATATCAATAATATTTGAATAGATTTTTCTTTTCTTATATTTTTTTATGTATAAATCAACTATTTATTTTGTCTGGTCATTTAATTTGTATAATATTTATTGAGTCCCATAATAACGAGATAAAATATAAAAGTAGACATGCACATATAGTTACATAATAATAATAATAATTATTATAATATTAAATAGCTTTTCATCCATAGATAGCAATATATCGGTCCACCAAACACCCATACCTATAGCCCATATATTAGAATCCATACGTAGCAATAGTCCTACGCCTGCTGCGGCTAGTGCCGCTGTAGGTGTTCCATCCCACCTTTGATTAAAACTCTCGAAGGGCCTCTTCACGTTGGATCCATATCTCCGTGTAAGCCGCCCAAAGGGCCACGTATTTTCTAATATAATATGTTAGAAAATACCTGTGATAAGAGAAACATAATAATATAATATAATATAATATTCTATCACGTACACACAATACCATCTAGCCCAAACTAAGCAGAGCTTGTGCTATGGGTACTAGACAATGAATAAACATACATACATACATACTTTTTTTTGTAAATACCCACATATTATACATATGATACTAATACTAACTTATAAGACAATCAAGCTCATAACTAAGTACCACGGTTACGTTGAACTCTACATATACATATTTACATGATACATCTTATAACGTACACTAAAAATAACGAGAATAAATAAGCATTTTGTAACTTCATTGTAGCCTCACCTAACATTTAAATATCATATTTTTCTCTAAACATTTTTCTCATATAAATGTAAAATTTAATGAAACACTTGGCTCAGGTAGCCGTTTTATAACACATGGTTACCGTTTCTAGTAATAAACACAAGCCAAGGGTTTTAACTTATGAGTTTCATATGTAAATTTATTGCAGTCGACGTTAGGCTAATTTGTGCCATAAATTTCGCTAAACTTGTCTCTATGGTTATTTAAGGCTATGTGTAAACAAGAAATATGGTGACTTGTAAGATAAATTGAATAATTTTTAATAGTAGCTTCTTTAAAATTGCTGAATAGCACTGTTGCGCTCACCTGAGCTATATGCCTCGACTTTAAAGACAAGGCCCATTTTATTAAAATTAAAATCTATATAACAGTAAGTTTAATTGTATTATAGGATGCTTATGTTTTATTATAAAGATTTCATAGAAGCTAGACATAACGGTTTAAAATAGAAAGCCCTGCTTTTTCAAAAAGTTATAGAGATATTTTTGCAATATTTACCTACAATTTTGAGGGTCAAGATTGATAGAAATATTTTAATTCTTGTTTATCCCTACTAATATAATATTATAAATGCGAAAGTAACTCTGTCTGACTGTCTGTCTGTTACGCTTTCACGCGTAATCCACTGAACCGATTTTGATGAAATTTGGTAGAGATATAGACTAAACCTCGGGAAAGGACATAGGCAACATTTAGAGTTCGGAAAAACTCTTATACAACAGTTTTGTACGTCCGTCCATCTATCTGTTATACAACTTTCAACTCAAGAACCGTAAGAGCTAAAGACTCGCGGTCAACGCCATTCGACTCAGCGTAGTCGATATACCGTATATGACCTTTGACCTCTAACCTCAAGGTCACGTGGTATCATGTGACCTTTGCATATTACTTGAACCAATTTTTTCGAACTCTAAGATTTACGGCAATTCATTGCCGTTTCTCACTTGTATAATATATAGATGCGGTTGAAAAAGATTAAGTCAAAAATTACGTCTTCATTTAACATCTAATGAAACAGTACAAAATGAAATAAAAATAATTTTCTAAAGTTCGTATCTTGCTTTTGTCTAGCTTTGTAGACTAAAGAAAAACCATATTCAAGTGTACCTATAGCTATTTATTTTCTCAAAAAATTAGTTCGTACGTTAATAGCAACTTACTTAAATTATAACAAGAACAATACTAAGCTTTACAAAAAGTACCTATACAAAATTATAAATAAGCATTTTCACTATATTCGTAATGAAATACACCTTTCAAAGGTTTTGCTTTCATGTAGGTATGTAACGAACTTTTACAATATCATACGCTCAAAGATGAATGACAGGTTCAGAGGTGAGTGAAATTCAATCTCGCTTATGATTTTGAACATAAATGTGAACATTTATGTTGGTTCAATATCATTTTATACTAAACTTTATAGGCCAAATGATTTTAAGTGAATTGGTTCATTCAAAAATGTATGTTATAAAAGTATGTATATAGTAGATGGATGGAATTTAAAATGCTTTTGTGCAACATATATTTTTGACTCTTTACTATCGGATACATCGGTCTATGTTTTGTGGACCAACTACACCTTTATCCTGAAAATGATGTCGGCGAAGTATGGCATTGAGTTAAATTGTATGTCTATCTAATACTACTTTTTGGCTGCGACCTCTCTTGCGTTAATTTAGATTTTGTAAATGAAAGCCCTATGTCCTACATTTTATTCCAGGCAACGTGTATGCAACATTTCATGATGTTCGGTCAAGTAGATCAAACATGAAAGCGTAACAAATAGACAAATAAATAAACACACATACAAACTCACATTCGCATTGATTTAGAATTAGTCAGGGTTGTTAACTTTTATGTATAGTAGATAGATGAAATAAAATTATTTTTTTGATGCGTAAGCGATTCGCTTTTGTCTAGCTAGCACGCGCAAAGCCATGTTTACCAATATTAAATTTGTCTTTATTCTGTCACCATTCCAAGCTGTAAGGAAAATAAGTTTAAATTCATTGATCATTATGTTATAAATAGCAAATGCGATATTGAATACTACAACCGTTCTATCATTAAAAGTAATTAAAATGCGTTTTGTATAACAAAACGCAATCAGGAGAGCAGTTTAAAATTAATAGAATAAATTCATTTTATACATTCACAATAAATATATCATCATAATTTTCATTTAATTACATGCACGATAAAATGATCTCCAAATACCGTAATACCATAACGATATCCCCGGAATTGGTCAAATCCGAACAAATGTAAGCTTTGACATTTAAAATTAAGTTTATTTTAGAATGCAGCCTGCAATTAGTTTGAAACGATAATAATTAAAACTCGATATGGAACAATTATTTTCAAATTGTGTTAGTGCCTTGTACCTTAAATGTGAGACTGTGCAAGCGGTGGGTGCCCAACTAATCCATTAGAAGGCAGAACTAAACGCATTAGTAGGATTACAACTAATACCATTAAAAGCCCATCTATCCGTAAAATGTTAGTCTCCAAGTATCACCATAGTTTTGCGTACTGTTGGTTGATTTTCGCAACAATTCCGGGCCTGTTGGTAATAAAGTTATAGATGTTAGATGTAACCAGGGTAGTGGTGAGTTTGTTTGTCTATTAAGTTCTGAAAAGGAGGAAGCAATTCGCCTCTCAGCCTAGATAATGTATGACATTTCATCATCACGCTCGTATATCTCAAAATTTCAAAGCAGTGATTGGGACAATTTGTCTTAATTTACCATGATAAAATTATGTTCATAAGCCAAACTTAGTCTAAAATTTTATTGAGATTGCAACAGGTGCAAAGAAAATTGGAAAACTCGGCGTAAATTAAAGTGCCTTTTGTCATATGGTCTTTTTGCTACCGGGTCAGTTAGCTTATATCTTAGACTATACATATATGTAGATATAAACTAACTTACAGTAGTGAAATAAAATATCCAGGTGTACAGTACATACGTATCTCATTCATAATCTCGCAATATAAATAAATATGTGCTAAACGGTTATTAAAAAGCACACAAACCGTAGGACAGCTTGTGGCGAGCCAAATATAAGAGGCGACACTGTGATACCGAACAACTCAGAGAGCCGGTGATAACTTCGTATCCGGCTTACCTTTTTTGGCTGATAGGGGCGAGACCACAGAGCGTTCACAGGACTCTTAAACCTGCCTTGCTGGACCAGAAGCAGAAATGTTATAGTCAATGGCATAATAAAGGGTATAACCGCTTCTGGTCTACAGTTATTAGATAACCGCGATGGAGTAAATGAAATCCCATCGTTCATCATCCCTAACCGCTCGCATTATCGTCACTGACTGGTGTCTTTATAATAAAGGCCTATTTGGTATGTTATCTCACTGTAGTATAACATTCCGCTTTTCTATATACTACTATTATAAATAAACAAACAAAAAATCAAATAAAGATTAATTTTTTTGTTTGTTTGTACTGGTTTGACTCAAAACCAATAAACCTATTTTTAAAAATAGCAAAAGTATTTTAGGTAGACGCTATAAGATTTTAGAGGCTGCCTTCTAAGCGCAGCAGTAGTTAATTCGACTACTGTGCTTGAGGTGGTTTAATTTACAGGTCAGGCCAACAAAAAGTTATCAGGCTTTTTTGTCAAGAAATCTCAATAGTAGCCCCTAGTAGTAGTTTGGAAGTTGTAGTGTTAGACACCTCCGTGCCTCGGCAAACACGTAAAACCATTGGTCCTGCTCCTGATCCCTCTTTGGCCGTGTCAGATTACCGTTCCATCGGAACATGAGAGTCAGGGAACAGAGAATACAGTTGTGTTTGCGCGCACTTGTGCACTATACTATTGCCTGCGCTGATGGCCAGTCCCCGTTAAAATTGGCCGACGTTACGGAAATTTGGTCTGGAGGACATTATATGATTTATAACGATTTATTAGCACATTGTACGATGTGCCGGTATGGGTAGTTAGATAAAGTAGGGTCAGCAAAAGTCTATCCCTTTGCATACCTTTAACTGTACGGTCGGAGTAGTATCTAAAATAAAATTAACGAACATAAATTAGTTTGTTAGTTCATACTTAAATTAATTAATAGGTCGGGTATCGATTCCGGTGAATATTATTATCCATTTGATTATATTAGAAAAACAATATTAATTAGTTTTGATATACACATATTTCTGTTAAGATCTTCTTACCTCTCATTGGTTAATAAGTCGAGCAAATGTATTGGTATGTTATTGGTAAAAAATACCATAGATTTGAGTTAAGACTACAGACGAAGTTTTCAAAAAGACTTCTCCCGCACTAGGCTTAATTCCTGTATCGCGGGGGACTTTATAAATTCAAACAACGGACACAAAGAACACCCAGACTCAGAACAACCATTCGTGGATCACACAAATTTTTGTTCCTTATGGGATACGAACCCACAACACTCTGCGCAGTGGCAGTAACAAGGCGACCACTTAAACATCCGTGCAGCATTGTGTTTTCGTTTTGGAAATTAGGAATTAACTGGAGGGATAGAGATGAAAGGGAGTTTACATAATAAGTATGCGTATGGCATGGAATCAAAAATATTATGTTTAGCGATATGTATAGATGCCTGTGTAAATGTATAAGGTCACCAAGATATAATTATAGGCATTATATAATATTGATACATCTCTAGAAGTATAATTTAGTTCTGAACTTAATTCTGAACTAATATTTCTCTTTCTTTGCTGCTTGTATTTTATTTAGGCTATGATGGGGCTAGCATAATTCCACGTTTTATGGAAAATTGTCTATATATGCGATGCTAAACTGCCTTTGAAATTAAAGGGTCGCATGTATAAGGCGGTGATAAGGCCTGTCGTACGGCTAGCATAATTCCACGTTTTATGGAAAATTGTCTATATATTCGATGCTAAACTGCCTTTGAAATTAAAGGGTCGCATGTATAAGGCGGTGATAAGGCCTGTCGTACTGTATGGAGCTGAGTGTTGGGCTACTAAGAAGATGGATGAGAAACGATTGCATGTAGCAGAGATGAGAATGTTACGATGGATGTGTGGAGTGACGAGAATGGACAGAATTAGTAATGAATACGTAAGAGGTAGTCTGAAAATGGTGCCCATAGATGAGAAAGTGAAAGGAAATCGTTTGGCTTGGTATAGACATGTTATGCGAAGAGATGATACGTATGTAGGTAAGCAAGTGATGGATATGATAGTAGAGGGACGAAAAGGGAGAGGAAGGCCAAGGAAAAGATGGATGGACTGTGTGAGGATGGATATGAAAGGAAAAGGGGTAAATGATCAGATGACGGGTGACAGAGAAGTATGGAAGCGAAGGACATACTGCGCCGATCCCAAATAAATTGGGACCAGGGCAAGAGAATGATGATGGAGAATTGTCTATCTTTATAAAAATATTAAGCAATCCCACTTGAAACGGGCATACGAACCCTGGAACGCTGATAGTATCTATAGGTCGTAGTAAAATCATAAAATAATTTTATAGCTCAACTACCTATTTGAGCTTTTGTTTTATCGAAAACACTAAAAGCTTTTGTACCGTGAATACCGATGTAAAGTGAGATTAGAAAGCATCAAACTATTTGATGTCAAATGATTAACGATATTGGAAAGTTGCTCTAAAATAATTTAAAGTTGTGTAGCTAAATATAAATAGGTGTACGGTTTCATATGATAAATGAAAGATAAGCTGATAGAATAAAAGTAATTATATTGCATGAAAAGAATTAAACAGATTTACAACGGATTTGATAATGATCGATACGCGGCGAAAGAGTAAATTGTGCGATAGATCGCCCGAAAAGGTGCAACTACTACTGAAATATCGTTAATGTACTAATTTATATGTAATATGTGTTTCGCTGCGCGTCGATGTCAGCATAAAACTGTAACTATTAATATGTACGGGTTTGCTCGTACAACAGGTGATGCATTAAGACTGATAAATTCCGACAGCTGAATAAAGGCTACGCAGAATAGAATTAGTCTTTCAATGTTGTTTTTACAACCAATCAGTGCTGCCATCCTTGAACTTTTAGCCAGCATCACACAAAGTTAAGATCACCTATAATATTAATAATATCAGCCCTGTATTAAACTGTCCCACTGCTGGGCACGGGCCTCTTTTTAATGTAAGAAGAGTTAGGCCGTAGTCCACTACGCCGGCCCAGTGCGGGTTGGAAAACTTTACATATCTTCGAGAACTCTTAGACATGCAGATTTCCTTACGATGTTTTCCTCCACCGTTCAAGCAAGCGATAATTAACTATTAAATACGCACATAACTTCGAAAAGTCAGAGATGCGTGCCTTGGGATCGAACTTGAGACCTCTGCTTGGCAGTCCAACGGTATCCACTAGGCTATCGCTGACTCTATATGGTAAAATTGACATGACTGCATGGATAGCGTAGTTTTTTAAGTGTTCGCCTCGCTTGAAGGTAGATTCAAATCCCACGTGGGACAAAAAAATTGTGATACACAAATGGTTGTTCGGAGTCTGGGTTTTCTATGTGTTTGAATGTTTGTAAATGTTGAACAGGATTTAATCCTACTTGTCTTTTTTGACGACGAATGACGTTTCATGTTTAATCTATGTAGAGTTTTATAATGACTGGGCTCATGTAATACATGCACGTCTTAATCATTTTAATCTTTCATGTTACAGTGTTAGAAAACATTACCAACAAATACCAGTTTATTCCCACTTTGACCGGGCAGATATTTTTTCAGTTCGCACCATCACTTCTACTAATTAGTATAATATCAAAAGTTAATAATCATAATAAAATATTATAGGTTGAACCGCAAGTTACCAGACTATGAAAGGTGCATCAAAATCTGATTAGTGGCTCTGTCCTTCGCTTTTTCTTGATTCGAGCTTCACCTAAAGTAAAGTTCAAAGAAACAAAAAACGAACTTTAAGAGAAATTCGAATAAACAAATAAAAAGCTTTAAAGAAAACTCTACTTTTGAATTTAGTATCTCTAAATTAGTTGATCAGAATTAGGTTCATACCGCCTTAGTTATATCAATTACAAATATTATTTGCGATGTTGTGTGTTTTGTGTGCGTTAGGAAATGACATGCAATGAGTTTATTTGCATAAATGTGGAATGTGGATACAGGCAGATGTCAGCGCAATAAATACACACATAATTTCGAAAAGTCATATAAATTCCGAAAGTCATAGGTGCGCGACGTGGGTTCGAACCTGAGACCCTCTGCATTGCAGTCTGTTGGTCTCCCCACTGAGCTATCTCTGCTCACTATAACAGAACACTATGGGTATTCTGCTCGAGACAGCTGTTTGTGAAACACACAAATTTCTGTCAAATGTGGGGATCAAACCCAAAACACTCATTGCAGTGTCAGGCTTCACTATCCGCGTAGTTGAAAAGAAATCTGGTTTCCCCTGTGGTACGAAAATACTCAAAACATCTAAAGGTTTGAATCGAACTTGAAACTTCGCGCTGTGCTATTAGTCTAGCACATTTAGCGTTTATATGGCATGCAAATATTCCAAGCTTTATTTAAATTTTCTTTTAATAGACAGTTCTATGTCAATTTACAATTAGATATTTTATATATCAGATTTTCTTCTGGTTTTAATGACTTTTTGTCGCCGTGTATCCCTAAAGCTATCTAGTTTATATTACTATAAAGGTTCAAAGACCATCATTCGTTCATATTCCCACATTGTTTAAATATGGTGAACACAAAAGAAATTTGTACTTGTTAACATTGTAAACTACGTAAATTTTTCTTTTTACACAATACTGAAGTACTTCTCATAAGCAAGCGCATTGGATAATAAACTTCCTGTGAAATATCAAAAGCAGGTATACATTAAATCCAAAAAAAATATTCAGTAAAATATTACATTATTCGCCCCCTCAGTTAAAATTAATAAGATTGAGAGCTGTCCAGAGAGTTTTTATCCAAAATACAGATTAATGATCTAGCCCAGAGGGTGGAAGCGTTAAGGGCTCTAAACAAAATTTAATATCTCATAAAAGTTAAGGCTTTGGAGTAAAAAGATGAACTATTTTTGGTTACACAGTAATTTGTTTGGACGTTATTGAAGTAGGCTATTAACTTTATGAACTTTGAAGTATGGATAATAGTATTATTAAATTTAAACTTCTGTCATTATTAACAGGCAAAAGTTAGGTACAATAGAGAGATAACTAAATACAGGGAAATATTGATAATATAATTTTAATAGATTACTAAGCTATACACCTGTTTTCCGTCAATAATTTTCATTATGGAATACACCGCACTTATTTTTCAATGCTGTCATTTCCACTACATTTATTCTACTTTGATTTCTTGCCAAACTCTACTATCATTTTCACGCATTCTTACTATAATTATATATACTATACCATAGTTAATAAAATCAGTGTACATATTACAGTTTACAGTTTTTTCATCGTATCTGTGACAGGATTCATAAACTAAAGTGTGTAACACTGTTACATGTTTCAAGCAAGCTTCTATAAACATGTATTACATTTGTTTGAGTGTCAAAGTTAGACTACAAACCGTTTGATAGTCGTTTTAGCATTACAGTGTTATAGCGAAATAACTGGGGCCCAAGTCTGCTATTACAATAGTGTTAGAATGGTCTATCATTGATTTCATAATTGTTGATTTTGACAAGTTTGGTAATCTACTAATATAATGGCGTCATTATGAATTTCCGATGGTCAACCACTGACACTCCATTGAAAAAATGGCATAGAAAGGTAATCGCGAACATAATGATGTATGCGGTAATCTGCTAAAATTTTGACAGTTCCTGTGATCAAATTTCTTTTAACACTAATAAATAATATGTAAATATATATACGAAATCTGGCATGAATATATGTTCAAATTTAGTAGTAGTTTTCCAAAAATCACTTGTGCTAACGAGTTTTATAATAATGGCAATACGACATGTCGGTCTACCATAATCCTATTGCGAGACCATTGACCGACCAATGTTCAACCATTATAATTTTAGCAGATTACGAACTTTTAGCAAAATGACAATGAAATGACGAATTTATAAAAATAGCAGACTTGGGCCCCTGGTTTCGGTTGTACCATATTATATGAACATGTTTTGTATATATAACAGTAATAATAATAATATATTCTATCATAAACACACAACAGCATCTAGCCCAAACTAAGCAGAGCTTGTACTATGGGTACTAGACAATGGATAAACATACTTATATACTTTTTTTTTGTAAATACATACATATTATACATAGAAACACCCAAACCAAAGACAAACATCCATGTTCATGCACACAAATGTTTGACTTGTGCCGGAATCGAACCCGCGACCGCAGGCGTGGCAGTCGGTTATACTACCATCGAGGTCGTCAAATTACAAACATAACAGTATTTGTGACCTACTAAAAAGAACAACTTGTTTGTAAGGTTGCTGGCGTATTCATTTAGTCTTACGTAGTATTTACTTGTATGTATGACGTAGAGGAAAAAAACTGAGCCTCATCGATAATATCAATGGAATGTGCTATTTATTTATTACACCTAAATTAAAACATGAACACTGCACTGCACGGATAGCGCGTTGGTTTAAATCATAACCTCGCCACTGTCAGTACGTCGTATAATATGAGTTCAAGATCAAACTACACACAGGAAAATAATAGTGTATTCCCTACATAGTTGTTTCGAATCTGAATGTTCCTTGTGTCCGTTGTTTTTATGCTTATAAAATCGGCCACGACAGAACATAGGGCGGTGATGACCATTTAAATATGTATATAAAATGAAAATCAAAATATTCTCATTTCAAGACGAGTCATAATTTTATGTTTGTCTTAAAATATTGTTTATTGAATATGTCATTAGCCCATTGCATAGCATAAATTTAAGCCCTGGTTTACTAAATGCAATTTATGATTTTATCACATAAAATATGAAATCTGAAATTGTGCTTGGATTGTTATTACAGAGGATTTTCGAACGTAGTATGGATCTCAAACTTTTCTGGCAACAACAATAGTCTTATGTCCTATTATCAGACTCATATAGGCCTCGCAAGGCTCAAAAATACTTAAATCATATGGGTCTGTAAGACACTGCTAACGCATTCGCATTAGTCGGCCTCGATGGCGTAGTGGTTAGTGTAACCGACTGCGACGCCTGAGGTCGCGGGTTCGATTCCCGCACAAGTCAAACATTTGTGTGCATAATTATGGATGTTTGTCTTGTTCTGGGTGTTTCTATGTATAATATGTATATATTTACAAAAAAAAAGTATATATGTATGTTTATCCATTGTCTAGTACCCATAGTACAAGCTCTGCTTAGTTTGGGCTAGATGGTGTTGTGTGTATGTGGTAGAATATTATTATATTATTCGATCTGTATACTCAGGTGCAAACAGTCTGATATCTGTCCCAACAGATATGATATCTGTGTAAAAAGCTTTGAAGATAAACAAAGTTTTCCGTATATCAAAAAGTTAGCCTTGGTCTGAGCGGTGTTGCATTCAGGGCATTCAAACATGCGTCTCTAACGGGTCATGTTTGGAAACAGATGCTACTGTGGAACAACTGATCGAACTCCGTACCAGGAATTTTCAACTATTACTTTCACAGTTTGGTTTTCGTTTGAAGCATGGTTTTACTCTTTTATTTGATGTATAGTAGCAATAGCTTTATTTTACTTAAGATATCGAAATTAAAGATCTAATCTAATTTTATCAATCTTACGTCTAGCGCGAAGCCTTATGTGCACCGCTGTCGCCATTCCGAGTGTTATGGGGTTGATTCTTAAAGCAAAAATTTATTTGAATCAAGAATGGTTGTAATAGTGGTGTGATTTGAATGTTTGTCAAGTCACCTATGCTTCAGGATACATATCAGTGAGGCAGTTAGCTTAAAAAAAAAACGAAACGGAGCTATCTTAGTTTTGCCCTCTTAAATAATACGTGTTTTTTCTTAATACTAGTTATACCTTTATTTTGTTTCTTCTCCCCTTTCCTTTCCCCTGCACAATAAGCTTCCATTCTAAACCTTCCATTAGGCAGCAGACCATGTGCTTGTTTGCCGTCTTTGTGATGTATGGTAGGCAGCAACTTGAATGTGTTTGGAATTGATTTTATGATGGCCACAAAACCATCATGAGCGGTGGTTACTACTAGCCATCAGATGATTTGTCTATCTTGGTCTGCTGACTTGAATGCCACCAGCCACAGCCTCATAGGCTAGATGACTGCTGCATTCCCTTTAAGTGCAGTAGTCGTCTGGCCTAAAGTTTGTTTTTTATAAGTTGTAATTGGAGTTTCAAATTACTAGTATGCTCGTTAATCCTTTCTAACTAAAAGTTTGTGTTAGACGTGAATTGACAGTTGTTGTAGAATGGATAGGATTAAACTCGTGACTTTTTAATTGCAAAGCAAATTTAAAGTTTGCTGTACCCAAATTAATAAACCAATAATTCAATTCTTATACTTCTGCCGCTTCAAATAAAATTACTATATTATACTATACTACAGTTTTGAATGTTTTGTGTGTTGTTTATGAGGCTTTATTTTTGATTTCCGTGTCTAGCAAAGAGTTATTATATTTTTATATCCAAAAATTCACAATTATAGGACGGAGTCTAGATCTGTGACCCTAAAACGTGGGCTTTAAAATCATAACTTTAATACAGTCAGTAACTCTGGCATCTGTACATGCAGGTAATGCATGTATGTACTTCCTAAATTATGGTTAAAGAGCCAGTTCAAAGTTCGAAAGCTATAACCGTAGCTTTAGCTAGTATATTACACACATAATAGTCTATCGTACAGATCAGAGAACGTTTTTCAACTAGATTATTTCTTACGACTTTAAAAGAAGCTCCGGGCAAAATGCAAGCAAATTCCAACGATGTAGAAATTCAGCCGGTAGTTCGCCCACGTTTTTTCCCATGTGTATTGCAATCTTTACTGCTGTTGTGCCAGTTTACCAGTTTATACACTGCCAATATGCTGTGGGTTATTCTAAAATTTAGAAGAAATATGTTAACAAGGTATATTAGCTAGCCCCATTAGTTCAATTGGGTAATATATCATGTACTAATCAGCCCTGTATATAAATTTTCTCACTGCTAAATGCGGACCTCTTCTCAGTGTGAGAAAGCTTAGGCTTTAGACCTACCACACTGGCCCAGTAAGGGTTGGCAGACTTTACATATATTGGAAAATTTTAGACTATTCTCAGACATGTAGGTTACCTCGCAATGTTTTTCTTCGTCGCTAAAGTGAGCGATTATTGACTAATTGACACGCAACTTTTAAAGATCGAACTGAAGACTTTTGCCTGATAGTCCAACGGTCTCCAACTTGGCTATTGCAGTAGGGTAAGCGCACAGAAAATACAACTTGCCCGCGGCGCATCTCTAAGCTTTGCTTCTACTGAGCGTGATTTGGTTTTGTGCTTTGCACGTACATATTTTAAGCGTAAGCGAATGAATTACTGTAATTAACATTACTAGATAAATGTCGTTCGTTTTAATCGGGTCTACAAACATAAATTCAGTAACATCAGTAAAGTTAGTAAGACGCGGTTCCTATATAAAAAAAACGAGTCATATTAGCTACAAATAATTCAATTTTAATATATTTTTCATAGAATATGTGTCAAAAATAACCGTTCATAGGTAAATCAACTCGTATATTGAATATACGAACCGGGCTTCATAAAATTTGACGTTCTCTTACCCTAACGTAACCTAACGAATCAACGATTTTTGATTCAACTTTCGGCTCGAATTAATTGTTTTTGAATATTTGCATATTAGACAATTCTCAGAAATACTCTTTACTCGTATATGAGCTCGCCGGTTATAACGTGGTACTTGAATATTGTTTGCAAAATGTGGTTGAGACCTTCCAGGCTAATCGGACATGATTGAGTACATAAGTGTAATACAATATTATATATATTAAATTGTTTATAAGTAATATATTTTCGGTTTTTATCAAGATAGTTTTCGTTGGTAGAGCTTTAATCTATTATGTTACAGAAAAAATAAAATGAGAATGCAGCAATTAACAACATTAGATTTTAATCGTAGTTAGTAAAACAATAGTAGTTAAAGATTTTATATAAATAAACAATGTATACTAATATACAACTGTGACAAGACTGTGCTTACATAAGAAATACCTTTAAAACCGTTATGACTATTAACAGCTCTCTTAATCCAATATAATGGTTTTTGTAGTTTTCTCTATCTGTTGATCTGTTTGTTATAAAATCGCACAAAACAACCGATTTTGATCCATTTTCATAAATTAACAGCTTGTAGTTTAACTTATAATCTAAGCCATATTTCATCTAATTTTGTCAAGCGAAACTTAAAATACGAGCAAAATGTGATCCACATAGGCCTCGGAATGAAATCGCAGACAAAATCTAATATTATAATAACTGCTGGCTTAAGATTTTATTGGGTTTTAAAATCAATACCTGGATACAATGGTATTTTATAGTATGCTAGCATTTAAGCGACGGTGGCCCGATCGATAAGGCATTGGATTTACAATAAACAGATTCTGGGTTCAAATACCGCCCATGGCACTATCTTCCAACACAAGCATTCTAGCTTAGTTGAAGGGTTTACAAGAATACTAGAAAGTTGTAACTCAAATTGCAATGCTTTTTGTTTACAACTACTCTCATCTTTAAAAACCTAAACCACGTTATAGTTGAAAATATACATGACAAATGTTACCCAAACGGAAATTTGTACTACTACTAAACAAGCTGGCTATTTTATGGTGCCGTAACGTATTTTGCAGAATAACGCTGCCATTTCACGCGGTACAAATGCAGTACACAATTGCCAAGTAATTTATATGTGCCTCGGCGGGAATTCCTTCAATTAAAGAAACTATTGAGCTTCTCTCGATCCTGTCTTTGGTGATTAAGGAGGAAGGTAACTTAGTGGAACACTTTTAGCTGAGTTCGGTTTATTTTTTTAGTTGGTTCCGTTCGAGATACACTGTATTTCTCAAAGGCAATCAAGGGAGTCGTGTTACCAGTCTTCAGTATTTTGGGATAGTCTTATTGATTAAAGAACTAGCCACGACCTAAGATGATGGCGATAGATAGCTTATTGTTTTGTATACCTATCCACAATAGTTAAAAAAGTTACTCTTATTGTTTTTGTGTAAGTTAGTAGTCATTTTAACTTACTGTTAACAGAGATTATCATGGCACCCTCTTTACCGCAGCCTGTTTGTTTCTGGCCGGTTTCCTTTCCCATGTCATGTGCAAATTTCTTGTTATACATATTCTGACGAGAAACTCTCAATTGTTATACAGTCTAGAACTGTTCCAGATAGATGGCGAAAGGCTTGCCTCTGATTACGTGATGTACCACGTAATCAGAGGCAAGCCTATCGCCATTTAGAGTCAGAGTTATATTATATATGGCTTTTATGTATATAACTCAAAGAGCAGTGATAGCTCAGTGGGGAGACCAACAGACTGTAATGCAAAGGGTCATGGGTTCGAACCCACGTCGCGCGCCTTTGACTTTCGGAAGTTATATGACTTTTCGAAATTATATGCGTATTGATTGACAATTATCGCCTGTTCCGTGCCTCGGAGAGCACGTTAAGCCGTCGGTCCCGGCTGCCATGAACATCTATGGCAGTCGTTATTGGGAGAGTGTCGACACAAAAGATCCCACTGGGTCGAAGTGTCGCCGGTTTGCACCGACTGGCCCCCACATAAGATAAGATAAGATCTATATAACTCTGCCTACCCATTCAGCGTGAGAAAGCATAATCCTAATCAATCACATCCTCAATCCAAAGATATCAAAACAGCCTATATCACCAAAACAGCAACATTCCCTTTTAATTCAAATGAACTATTGATTAGAGTTTAGAGCGTGTTTGTACAAAGAACTTCCAACGGTACCGGGCAGCTTTAAATAATTTCTGGTACCTATTAATATTCATTGATTGCGATCTTAAATTTCAAACGGTGTACTTACAGTAGCTCTTCGTTTATTATTTTACCGTCGCTCCCGTTTTGGTTGGCACACGGTAAACTACGTAGAAACTCGGTGTTGTTTTGCATAATTAGATAAACTGGCGGTTACCAACAATGAATTGGGTCCGTCAATGTATACGAAAATTTTAGGGTAAAAGATTCTGATTAACAATTGCCTTAAACTGGCCAATTTGCTAGTGTTTACTGCGTTATCTTCAATTGATAAACATTTGTGGCAGTAAGTTTCGTGTTGATTTATTGGTGACAGGCACTTTGAGTAATTTATACATTTAATCTTTAGTACATAAACTTTTCAGTAAAGAAAAATACATTCTGATTTTGAATATGACTCTATTAGGTATGTTATTTTTGTGGTTCAATGTAGGTAACCTATATACAATAACAAAAAAGCATATATTTAAATGATGAAAGTTGTGTTAAAATTACTCATATTTTGTATCACTTGCGCATTTACAAAATATTGGTTCTGTTTATAACGCTGGCTATGCACTTTCTCGAGTATGAAAACGATTACAGTCAACTACATAGACCTAGTGTGAGTTATCAGTCCAGACATTTTTCGAGAACCTTTTGGGAAACTCTCGGATGTGAGTGATGCACATTGTATTTTCCTTCACCACTTAAGCTAATAATTTAACTTTATAACCCATTGAGTGACAGGAGCACACCAGCGGCCAGACACAATAGGTGTTATATTTTGTCTGGTATTCCAACAATTGATAGGTTTATAGCCGACCACATAGACCTAGTGTGAGCTATTAGCCCAGACATTTTTCGAGAACTTTTTGGGAAAGTCTCGGATACATGTGATGCACATTGTATTTTCCTTCACCACTTAAGCTAATAATTTAACTTTATAACCCATTGAGTGACAGCAGCACACCAGCGGCCAGACACAATAGGTGTTTGATTTTGTCTGGCATTCCAACAATTGATCTTTAACCTCGGTACCTCTACTCATACGCATCTAAGTATTCCTTTTTCATCCATTGTCGTATTTTATCTTAGCTCAAAGCTGCATAGCTACTAAGAAATAATCAGGTTTCTTTATCCACGAAACAGACGAAGTTTTCTCTTTACAGTATCAACACTGTGCTGTGTTTCCCTCGCTAAACAGAGGAGCTTCACAGATTACGCCAGCGAGCACAAGTTTTTACTCTAACAATTACCAACCTAAATGAAATGTATAAACATAATGTAAGGCAGGTGTGGACTGCATGTGTGGCATACTGTATGGTAAAGTTAGACGTGCGTTTGCTAGAAATTCCCCCGCTGTAAGTTGCGTTGAAAAGCACCAAGTGCTTTTGTTATGAGTCAGTTTTCATATAGTATTCGGAATTTCGGTGCATTTCAATTTAATTTATTATACGTGAAAACAAAGTCCACTGAAACTATTTTCTGGAAAATTTCGCAATATGTGTGTTTTACGCTTGGTTATTTTCAAGGAAATGGTACAGCAATATGCTTTGTAATATAATCAAGTTGGAAACGTGTTATATACAAAAGCAGTTTATATTTTTTATATATATTCTACCATACATACAACACTATCTAGCCCAAACTAAGCAGAGCTTGTACTATGGGTACTAGACAATGGATAAACATACACATATACATCCATGTTCATGCACACAAATGTTTGACTTGTGCGGGAATCGAACCCGCGACCTGAGGCGTGGCAGTCGGTTTCACTAACCACTACGCCATCGAGGCCGACCATTTAGATGCTTTCAAATTAATTTACCAGTTTCACTGGTAAATTATTTTAAAGCATCTAAATACATTGTTTAATATTGATCATTACAAATTAATAAAGGGACAGCATTTAATTTTCTCCCTGCCTATTTATACAATAAAGTGAGCGAGGAAAGACGACTGTATCGACATTTACATCGCCTTTTTACAACTAAAGCGGTATTTTCAAATATCAAATTTAATAGCAGCGATAGCTCAGTGGGGAGACCAACAGACTGCAATGCGGAGGGTCTCGGATTCGAACCCACGTCGCGCACCTCTGACTTTCGGAAGTTATATGACTTTTCGAAATTATGTGCGTATTGATCGACAATTATCGCCTGCTCCGTGCCTCGGAGAGCACGTTAAGCCGTAGGTCTCGGCTGCCATGAACATGAGTCGTTATTGAGTCAAAGTCAGTACCCTCTAATATCCTGACACTGGTCTAGCCTAAGGGTATCGTTAGCCTTCGGGTTGCGGAGGTCAGGTGGCAGCCGCTCCGTGTAAAAACTGATATCCAGTCAAATCTGGTTAGACTAAAAAAGCCGACCCCAAGAGACTTGGTAATAATAAAGGCTAAGGAAGAAGAAGAAATTTAATAGTAAATAAGTTGACCTTAATAGAACTTTATTTATAATAGTGGTATAGATTAGCTATTTATTTTCATTTTGATTGATCTTTTTGCTAGAACAGTTAACCTAATCTTCGTGCAAATGTTTATTAGTGAACTTTGTATTCAGCGAAATTTCAATTTCGTTATTAAGGAAAAGAGGAAATTGTTCTTCAACTTAATCATTGTTAAGTAATTTCGGACAGATCCTTATTTAAGCTTATACTAAGTTTTAGGCGCTAGTAAATAACTCAATATTGAGATTAATGAGCGCTCTTTGGTAAAGTAAAGTTTACAATAATCGGTTATCAGACTATTGTAAATACTGTTAACAGTATTTAAAATAGCCTGAAATCCAGATAAAAGACTTTTGAGCCTTTTGGCACTTTCAAGCAGCTGAAGAGCTCTGGTACGCTAATTGACAAAAATAATATAAAATTAATAAGTAAAAAGCTTTAGTATCTTTTTACTGCACGAATGGCGTAGTTGATTAAGTGGTCGCCTCACTAGTTGACACGCGCCGAGTGTTGTGGTTTCGATCCCCGTAGGGGACGAAAATTTGTGCGCTCCTCAAATAGTTGTTTCGTGTCTGGGTATTATTTGCGTCCGTTGTTTAAATACTTGTGAAGTCCCCCGCGTCACGGGTAAATTCGTATACGATTGCGACAGTTGTCTTTAAAAATGAATAAGATAAAACTGTCCCCAGTTCAAGGCACAAGCCTCAATTCAGTATGAGAAGGGCTAAACCATAGTTTACCGAGCTGGCTCAGTGCGAGATGGTAGGCTATACTAATGTTTTTTAATTAGTTATTTTTTATACAGAGAACATCGAAAAATCTGAGGTATAGGCTGAGGGATCACACTTAAAGCTTCTGTTTAGCAGTCCAACATTATTCTTATTCTTTCTTGTAACATGATTAATAACGACAGAAGAAAGGGAGGCAAATATGGCCTAGAAATATAATCATGACCCAAAAATCCTTCGATTACGGAAGCACAAAATACTTGCATTCTGAATATTTAAAATCCGCCTCGAGAATATTTACTCCAACCTCGTTGGATATCAAAACGCTACGCTGTTCTTAAAAAAGTTATGTTTATCTACTTCGGTAATAACTCTAAAGTCTAAAGTGTTAACCTTAAGTGCAAACTAGTACCAAATAAACAGAACGCCCAACCTATATCTGTCAGAGTGAATGTACAACACGTAAAAGAATCTTTATCATCAAAAATACTCCAGCAAAAATCCTTAACTTCCAACTTCTCAGCGTTCAACGGGTTTGACTGCTCTCAACATGCCGCCATTTGTCTCTGTCTTTTACGTCTTTCCTACACTTTGTCATTCCATATATTAACACGTACAGACCAACTCATTTATTAACATCCTACGTACATATCAAACCGTGAAATAAAGGATAGGGTAATAAAATATTTTGATTTATTTTTTGAGAGTTTCCTAGGAGGGTAGGTTTTGATGAAGTGTTTGTAGTAGGTACTCGTATTTCAGGCTTGGATAGGTTTAATAACTTGCTATATTAGGCATTTTTCATATCCCTACATTCTCAGGTTTCTGACAGTGGTACGTATTATGTGACGTTTCAACGAACAAACATGTTTATTATACAAGTCGACGACATGTTTAGATGTTTCATGACTTGTCAAGCATTCTGTCGCTGCCGAATCATGTTATCATGTTTTTGGTGTAAACATCTGTTTCCAAACACATACACTTTGCCGGTGGAAACAAACGGCTATGTAATCACAATAAATACGGTTGACATCCCGTATTAATATAGTTGTAGTGATATAGTCTGTGATATAAAGCTGGATTTATGTCCGAGGCAGTTTTGATTCTATTGATTGATTTCGTATATTATACTAACGCAATGACTTGATGTAAACATATTATTGCTAGTTGCTTTTATGTTGTCTTGTTTATCGATTTATTATTATGATATATTATTTGATAATGAAAAGGAAACCTTCCTTGAGCTTATACTATATACATGCATAAGGGTACGGTGTGTTACATCTACATTTTGTCAATTATGGTTTACGTTGCGAAGTTCATATTATATCTATATAGTGTACAAATCGAAAATAATTAATAACAAGTTGTCTTATCTGATACTCGAAGCTGAGACTGATAGTACTTGAACTAAGAATTGCCAAGTAGCGGATTAATAAAAATCCTTCACAGTAATCTTAGGATGGAGTTCTTGACATAAAAGATCATGAGGCATTACCCTAATCGGCCCATTTGTACGTCGAATATATTAGCTCATATTATTTCCTTGGCAATAAAAGGCGCAGATGTTAAATATTAACGACTTGGATTCTTGGTTGGTTTATTTTATCACGTAGAAACACTCTATCAGTCATATCACTAACAGGGTTAAGAAGATGAGTAAGTTTATTAGATATGTATATTGTGTTGAAGATTAGTGCTTATCAAATTATCAGGATTTTCAACAAGGTTTTCTAAAGAATTTTGTTGCAATGTATTGTTGGGATACATTTTGCATAGGTTTTGATATTGTACTGTTCTGCTATAGAATTACATATTTTATTTTACAGTTAAAAGCTTTGTTTCGAGTTCAGCTTAACCTCGAATTTTATTTTAATTTTAAGTGCAATTTACGTCTATGTCATAAAAAGATTTGTCCCGTGATAGGTGGTCTGGTCCCATTAAATCATGTCTGACATTCCAACGATTGGCAGATTATTCATGAAATATATTCATGAATATGTAATTTTGAAGTGTATGTCTTAATAAATGTTATCACAAGACTAATTATATAAGTGTTTATCGCGAGTTATTCTTACTAGCCAAGTCGCAAAAATTACGTAGGCACATCATAAGTAAATGCTAATAAAAATATATCAGAAAATAAATACATCACACAAGCGAACCAATGACTATTTCACCAAGTTAATTACATAAAATTAATTAACTGTTGCTAGCCTGAATATGCTTCTTACCGCACCTAATAACCCATTCGTTTAACTAGTTACGACGCGAAAGGAAGTAATTGGATAGGTTTTCTCGAAACTTCGCTATAATGAGATAATATTATTACTCATACGATGTCTGTAGTTCAAGAAAGGAAAATATCGAGGTCTGATTAGGTTTGTAAATTGAGTTTGTGCTGCATGGATCCCTCGCTGTCTCCCCGAAGGGGTGACCAGAGGTCCAATACACCCACATTATGTTTTTGTTCCGACGTGATAAGGGGCGAGCCCGTTATCCTTTACGAAGCGCAATTAAAAACTCACCCTGGCTGCTACTAAGAATTCTTAAACAGAAAAATCCAATAACATACACCAAGAGAAGGTATGTCACTTTAGTTGCTAAAAAATGATCCAAAAACAATGTAATACACATTATTACTTGCTAGCTTTTGCTCGCAGCTTCGTTCGCGTAAAAGTAGGTAAGGTTAGGTGTAAATTGTGTACTTTCTTTTTAATTAAATATAGCCTATGTTACTCAGAGATAATACAGCTTTATTACAGTGAAAAAAATCGGTGAAGTAGTTTTTGAGGTAAAGCATTACAAACAAACAAATAACAAATCTAAGCTTTTGTATAGATTAGTAGTAAATATGACTTTTAGCATATCGCATACTACTATTCTCCATACGACTCTCTAATAACTGTAAGAAAGGTAAGGAGTGGACACTATATCATAATCGTAGACTTTAATGGAAATGCCCATTTACCAATCAAAACCATTCGTAGAATATATATAATAGGAAACTGCAACGTCGGTTTTGTGTCATTCAATATTCTATTTCAAACGGCATCCCTGTTCTGCTGTACATTGAAAAGTTATCTATATTATATCCCTACGTCATGCAACATAGGTTTCTATCAACCAATATGATCTGTAGGTAGCGTCCAACTAAGCCGATGTCATTGTGTCCGCCTGTGTTCGCTGATACGTCCGTCTGTCCGTGTTTCGATGTATGGTGACGTGAGGCCTGTCCCCAATTTGATTTAATGCGTTCTGTATCGCCAGATCGTATCTGTTATGATGTATAGTTGGTGTTATATTGCAATAATTAATTTAACTAGTCATTTTGTAGTATGTTAACTAAATTGTATTGAGTCCAGTGACGCTCAGTATATTAAGACACCAGTCTCCTGGAATCCTGGAATATGCAACCAGCAAGTAAGAGTACCTTTTACGAATAAATATGGAAATCCTTATCGTTTAAAAGAGCAGGCTTTGCTGGGTTCAGTATGAATAGTTGCGTTTCAATTAATAAGTGATCGGAGGTCTAATTATCTGTATAGTCCACTGCTTCATCCTAGGTGACATAGGATTTTTGCCGTAAATAGCAGCGCGCGACTAATGCTCTCCCTTTTCTCTCATGTTGCAAATACTCATAGGCTACGGTGATTGCTTACTATCTGGGCAGGGCGTGTACTTGTGTGCCACATACATATATGGCTTACGATAGGCAGCAGTTTGGTGATGTTTTCTTGATATTACTTCTGCATTACCAAGACCACACAGCCATATCCATGAGCAGCGATTGCCGTTTGCAATTGGATGGGATGCTGGATTAGCTTCTATCCACAGTAATAAAAAAAGACTAGATGCTCATGTGAATTCCAGTAAATTTATTTTCTTAGCCCTATATCTATGTACATTCTCAATATATTTAGATGTTCTATTATTATCTTTTAGAGATAATATATGTGTGCGTAATACACAATATGCTTCAGTTCTATTGACAGCATTAGATACATTATAGACAGCAATATCAAAACTTTCCGCAAATTCCTGTGGCACCTTGACGTAATCAAGTAACAAGGTGTGTTCGCCCCATCGAACAAAAACACTAAGAACAACACCGCCGCCACCATAACTCCTAAAGTCCTTTAATTACATTAACATTCGACTTCACTGGTAAACAGGGCTCGTTAATTGCCAAGCGAATTTGCCACGACTTGAATTCCTATCACGTTGTACAATAAACTACCTCCAACGTTTAGCTGGACGCGATTCCTTTTGCAAACAGAATGTTCTCGAAACAAATTGTAATACGATACAGGCTATTGTGTTCCCATTGGCTGTAATTCGCTGGTGGAAAAACAAGTGAGGATTGCTTTTAAGATTACAATTGGAAGCACCTTGGATGCTTTCAATTGTAATTTTAAGAGGTGAGAAAGGTGGGTAAAGGTTCCCGTTCTCTACTTAAAGTCGAGTGGAAAACGTAACGATCATGTCACATTAGCATGGCTACGGTTGTGGTGTCTATTGGATTCGTTATTTTCTTTAGTATAAGAATAAATATTTACCTTCGGTTTTAATAGCTGAGCTAGCATTTCATCTTGCTTGGCTTTTCCTAAAAATATGCAATAGTTATTTTTATATGTATACTGCATTATAATACCCGAAATATAAAATTAAAGAACGGAAACTTTATTAATTTCAAGTACTCATTGAAAATGCCGTAAGACACCTTCCCTATATTTATTTCTTTTAATTCAACAAATTTAATATTCTGTTGTGTGGGGGCTTATTACACACTGTCAATATCGAAATTACTAATAAAGTCACTTTGCTGATCATCACGTTTAATATTCTTATAATCGTTTAGAGCTTATAATTACCCAAGATCTGGCTGACGACGATCCAAAAAGACCTGAAGGAGAGAAATAGACATTGCGGCAGTGCAAAACAAAAATTTGTAGACAAGACAGACAAAAAGAGCCAATTTCAGATACTGGAAAACATTAACAAGAAAAGACAAGCAATTCAAGTCCGTATAATATTTTCTATGATAGTCTTTTATATTTAACTCATAACTTAGTTAGTAATTAGATACAATACAAAATGCCAATAATTGTAAATATCCTATATTAATTTGAAATACATTATATTTCAGATAAATACATACAACAGAATCATGGTACCGAGCCGTTAAAACCAGCTATAATAAAGAAAACCCTGTTAGTACAGAACCATCCCAAGGAGAATATAAAATCGAAACACCAATACAGTAAAAAAGAAACTGGAAGAAGCTTAGAGTTATTATAGCACTAATAGGTAAAAAATACATTTAAATAACGACGCGCGACGTGTAATACGATCCTAGCGCTGAGAAGGAATTGTACCTTACTGTAAAACATAATATTTTATTATAATCAATAAAATAGTTAAATTTAAATAATAAATAAATTTATGCAAATAAAATTACCTTTCAATGGTTAGAGTCTCCCCGTGACCATGGCTGCTGAAAAGCAACCGAAACGTCGGGGAAATTGTAAAATTAAATTAAATCTAAATAGTTTTAATAGTTTTAATAATAATTTAATTTGTTAAAAAATTAGTAAAGTTTAATAGTAGTAGTAGTGTAACAATTTTCAAAATTATGTAATAAAGTGTCAAATAAACAACGCAATAAAATCCGTATATAGTAGTTTAATTTTAATTTCAATGGTGTACTTTAAAAGCTGATGAATATAGAAAACCAACAAAACTATAAGAATAATAGACAATCCGCTCATAAATAAAGGTGAATTATTGAAGGTAAGAAAAGTATTAACCATCCCAACTAATATTATAAATATAAGTGTGTGTTTGTTGATTAAGATTTCACGCCTTTACTACTCGACCGATCATCATGAAAATTTGCACACTTTGCATGCCCGAAGTACACAAAAGGAGAAACGGTACTATGAACTGAAAAAATCCTGTGTCCAAAAGAAGCCGTGGGCAAAAGCCGGTTTAATATTAAAATAGTAAAGCTGTTAGGAAGATTTGGGAGTTATGAGACCAGATGAATGCAAGCTGTTGACTTCATTATTCAAATAAATATTATAAAAATATTTAAAAAAAAAATGCTGATATAGTTTGCTAGAATCTTTAAAAATAAATATCCAATAACATTGAAGAATAACGCTGATGTCACACACAGTATGAAAGTTTGGACAAGTGACAGAGAAAAAGATTGCTAAAATGATTTTATTTTCCGTTCGCTCAGTTTTACGTCTGGTCCTGGAATAACGTTTCAATTGTGCAAAAAATACAAATCTAGACGTGAAGTTGAGTGTCAGTTAGCTACGTGCTCAAACTGTTATTATTTAATAGCTTTTCTGCTGTAAGTATATACCAGATCAATATTGTACTTTCGCACCTGCAATGGTCTAAACAACCACCATTCTATAATTTGCGTAACAACGTTGACTGGCTTTGCGGCCGCATAGGTATTTGATTGAAATCCTTGTGGTCGATTCAATTGAGCATCTTAAGTGTCTCAGTTATGCCCTATAGTTACACAAGGCTATAGCTAGAAGCACACCTTGTGCTTAAATTTAAAAGTGTCGTATTTTATTCTTAGGATAAATAAAGAAACACCAATTCACAAATTTAAGATAATTATTTAAGATTTGATTTAATTATAAAAAATACGAAAATTATCACCAGTAACTTCCGTAATATAAAAATTATAGATTACTAGATCTTACAGTAACACCCAAATTCGGAAATGCAGGTAACATAAAATAAGTTAAAGGTCGAGTCGGTCAAACGTACACATCTGTTGTGATTGGCTGTCTGAATTAGCTACGGCCAATCAATTCTTTCTAAAATAGTTTGATTTTGAGACGTTATTGTTTAACTTTTCAGAAACCAATCTCTTAAAAATAATTCATATAAATAATATAAGATATTTTAATATAATATTTGATATTGCATAGATGATAATGGAACAGCTAAAGGGATTTGGGGATATTGTGTATTGAAACGATAAAATTACATATTAACATAAAAATACAATTATTATTGAAACTTACTAAGTAATATTTTCTCATCTAAGCAACTAAACTTTGTTGCAGGTATATTATGAAAGGTTTTTCCCCAACCTAGGAACTAACACACATCTAAATTCAGTAACTTCACTAAACGCACTAACTTTGACGTTCATAAGTGTTACTTTGTAATCCATAGAATTAAATAAATCTTGACTTTGCTTTGACTATTACATACCTTTTTGAAAGGCTTGGTGATTCAGCTACCAATTCGCATTATGCACTGTATATAGGACGTGTTTATTACTAATATGGAACCCAATATTCTGTGTCAAACTAAACTTAATTATGTACAGTAAGTACCTACATAAATTGAGTTTGACGCAAAAACAATAAAAATATATATTCACGTAAATTTGGGTACGTGGCATTCTCAAATAGTTTAAAGATATATTTTATTCTGATGTTATTGTAGTGTCACTCTTCTTGGCCCTGTTTTACGCAAATAGAAAATAAATTCCGCCGCGGTGCAACATTGACGTGAGTTGGAAAGAAAATTGTAATTTTGTGTATTTTGAATGTACACTTTACTAAACATTGTAGTGGTTGTTATAATAATGGCAAAACGTGAAGAGTAATTTCTTGATAGTTCAACTTCCAGCCTCGATTCGATTGTGAAATATTTAGACAAGTATTTCGTGATAGAAAATCCTGTCTCGAAATATTCACATCATAAAAAAGTAATACAAAATATCAAAACAATATATACTGAGGTAACTATTTACACGGTATTAGTGCTTTGCACTGAATGTTTAAGTAAAAGTGTTTTACATATATATGTCACCAGCTATTGCTTAAGAGCACATAGAGTTCTTGACCTCGAGCTGCTAACAAGAACTTATTGACAAAAATACGCAATAACACCTTGCTTGACCCACGAATCGATCTTGAGATAAAGATAGCACCCGTGTTCATCACTGCTGTGCTACCGTGAAATATACAAACAAAACGTTTTTACAGTCAGATAAAACATAGTTACATTATATTTTTAATGTTATTGTTACCAAACACCTTCAAACACTGATCTAATTGGCCATTCATTTATTACGTAAGATGGCTTGGGGAGGGGAGGAGGATCGACCATGTCTTATTTTTCTTAAAAGGGGGTGGAAGTATTGATAGTTCTTACGTAAGATCACAAATATACGCTAAGTAAATGTAGGTATATGATCAACATTGGTACACAAGCCATGTGCAAGAGTCACAATAATTTTTGCAGATTGTAAAGTTCAAAATCAAATTCTTAAAATGCACTAATAAAGAATGTTGTGGTGATATCAGACGTGATATTGGAAAAATCCTTACACAACGGTTTTTTCTCCATCATGCCCTTTAAGGAATAAACCATTGCTCATGTTTCCCGCTCCAGAGGATGTAAAAGCATCTGACCATTTTGCATCTTTGTTTGTGCAACTATCTTTAAATTAAGACGTTGGGACCCCATTTAAGAATGTTCCATATGACTTTTACTGTCCATCAGTACAAGATGCGCTAATAGACAGAATTTGTATAGTATGCTCTAAATACTGTGCATCAAAAAAGGCAGCGCAACTTCACAAAAAACTTCATGGGCATATCTCAAATATAGAAAAAGAAAAAGCTTCAGCCATATTTTCAAGGCGAGGCAAAGAAGTTTTGTGCCACATCGGGGCTTATGTAGAATGGGTGGACGTCGATGACGTCATAATCCAGAATGACCAAGAAGAAGCAGCATCTGATATTAGAGATGTTCCAGTGGCAGATACACTTTCTGAGTGGGTTTTGAGCCCCTGGACTGAAAATGTTATGTAGTGATTATATCTAAATGATTAAAATGATTCCATCCAACATGATTGTAAACGTTTCTAAAAATTGTTACTTTTAAAAATAAACATCAAAACCAACCAAACGTATATTAATTTTTTACTTTTATATTCTTACGTAATAAATATTAAACAGGGGAGAGAGCTCGGCCTATTCTTATTTTTCTTATTTAGAGGGGGAGGAGGGTCTAAATCTGGTAAAAATCGTCTCACATTATAAATGAATGGCCCCTACGGAGAATTTGCTTATAGTTGTAAAATAGCCTTAAGTAATTTGTAATAATATGTAATCTAAGTTATTTTTATTGTATCAATATACATAATTATTTATTTTATGTTTATGCACATTGCCTAAACTCTAATATTACTTGGCATATATTTTTTGTAAGTAGAGATTTCTCTACTTACACATAGCCTAGGCTTAAACATTGGTCTAAACCTAGTTCAGGCAATCACTTAATAAAACGTAGAGCTTGAAATTAAATTAGAATGCCCGATGTCGGCCGATTAATGTATAAGTAAAACATGTACCAAGGATTAAAGATTTTTAATTAAGGATAATTATAATTTATTGTAGTATAATATTATTTATTTGTTTTGGGAAAACAAACAGATACATAGAATTCTTAAAATAAAAAAACTTACATAAAAAGATGGTAGTAAGTATGTACCTCACAACGTTATCCACATGTTAATATTATTTTAGACTAATAGCAAAAATGTATACCCATGTATTATTATTGAATAAATTATTTAACTATATTATAAATGTAAAAGTTTCTGAAGAGATTTTGATATACTTGTTACTCAATCACGCGTAAATATTTAAACAGCTCTAACTTATGCGATTCACGCGGCCAAAACAGCGGGCAGTACTAAAATATTCAACAACAACATATCCACCATCATTTAAAATTTTACCCACTAACTGCATACGTAATAAACTGCCCAACGTCAAACAGAGTTATCCTGTAACCGCTAACAAACGGCAAAGAGCTGGCAATTCCACTAGTCAGCCGGACAAATGCCTCGCAAGAATGGTCCACAAATTTATGACCACTATTCGTTAGCTCTACAAGGGGACGTGAGGAATGTGTCTTTATGCGTCTTCCAACTCAAAACCATTACGACCGCTCTGCAACGTCAGTTTTGTAAGGAAATTAAAAGTAGGGAGAGGTATTTGTAAACATGATCACCATTATACTTGTACCGAAAATTGTAGGAATGTAAGCATTCATTCCAAGCCTAGTGGCTATCACTAGTTGTCAAATTTCGAACTAGTGTTCGTTTAAGCTTTTCGCACTTCTCCATATAAACTTTACTATGCTAAATATCACAGCCAAATACCACATTGCATCCTTTTTTAAGCATGTAATATGCTTAAAAGGAGGTTCTTGTTTTTCTTCAAGTATTAAAAGAAAAATTGAAATTACTTCTTGCCGTATTTAAATGTTTATGTAAAGTATCTAGAGACACATGAGTTATTTTGAGTTCGAGGTTGTATATTAGACAAAAAATTAAAATAGATAAAATTTTAATGACCTAAAACTTGACGGCGCAGTGATAGTGAAGTGCAACTGCTGGATGAGGATTTTCTATTTAGAAATTCTCCTTACCAGCACAGACGGTCACCGTTCCAGGCTCCGGAAACAATAGGCTCATTGCTATTATAAGGGACTTAAAACCATAGCCGGACTGCACGGAGGGCGTATTAGCTTAAGCGGTCGCCTCGCTACCGTCATAGCGTCGAGGATCGTGGGTTCCAATCCCACATGGGACAAAACTTTGTGTGATCCGCAAATGGTTGTACCAAGCCTGGGTGTTCTTTGTGCCCGTTGTTTGAATGTTTGTAAAGTCCCCCGTGACACAGAAATTATTCCTAGTGCGTTGTGAAGTCAGTATCATTTCTAAAAAAAGAAATATCTGCCGAAATGTTGGTGTATAACATCACTGCTTACCTCTCTGGGGAGTAAGTCTATGTATGTATATACAAATAATAATATGCGGCTATTTTTAATCACAAGTCTATTTCATGCTTAATAAAGTTGACAAATGACTTTTAATTTAAACTTCTTGTAAAACAATATCCAGTTCTCTACAACATTTATTGAAAACTACGGAAGTAGATATACAATAAGATATAACATATCAAATGTTTATAAATATTTAAAACAAATACAAATTGCTCAGAAAAATATTCGCCTACTTAAATATGTCGCTATTTGCGTGGATCACTGTGGCAAATGCCATGATCGGTGGCCCGTGTGATTTTGGACAAGAATAGATCGTTACACTATTTTGTGTGGGAATTATAAAAATGGGTTCAAATTTCAGGTAGATAACGCTTTATGTACTACATAAAAAAATATATATAAAGCCTATTAAAGAAAAGCGTATTTTCAGAAAGTACTTTGTTCAGTCAAGCGCTTGCCTTGGTTATAGATCATACGTAATATTTATTATGTATTATCTTTTGCCCACGGCTTCACTCGCGTAAAAGTGGGTTAGATTGGGTTATGTAACTGTACTTTATTTTAGTAAAATGTAGCCTATGTTACTCGCTGATAATATAGCTTTTTAATGGAGAAATAGTTTTCAAAATTGGTTAAGTGGTTTTTGGGTTAAATGCTAACAAACAAACAATAAAATCTATCCCCTTTATAATATTAGTATAGATATAGATTAAGCAATTCCTATACTTTGGTTTCATGTCGAACGCAGCATTAATCGCATCATGAAACGCCTTTAATCTCGCACGGCGTAGATGTGGGAAGCGATGCGTTTGCCGCGTGCATCTCACACACAGTATGACGCACAAACTAACCAAACTCGTAAGTATTAACCAAACAATAACTGTGCTATGAAACCTATTGGTATTGCTGCTGCTTCGGTCATCTATCCTCAAAAGGAATTGTCAGTGGATCCAATAATGTTTTTATTATTTCAGCGCAATTAGTTAGCAGGAACTAGCTTAAAAATAATTTTTAATATTTGAGGTGAATATACATAATTGAACAAAGTCAATCTTATATAACTTGGTAGGAACAACTTCGAGAAAGAAATTGACAGGAGAATCCAGTTGGGGTGGGTAGCGTTTCGTAAGCTTCGTCAGGTTTTCTCATCGCCTTTACCACAATGCCTGAAGACCAAAGTCCTTGACCAGTGCGTCCTACCTGTTATGACCTACGGCGGCGAAACGTGGACACTCACGGTAGGGCTAGTCCAAAAGTTGAAAGTCACTCAGCGGGCTATAGAACGAGCTATGCTTGGAGTTTCTTTGAGGGATAAATTTAGAAATGAGGTTATCCGTCAAAGAACTAAGGTTACCGACATAGCTCGCAGAATAAGCAAGCTGAAGTGGCAATGGGCTGGCCATATCTGTAGAAGGACCGATGGCCGTTGGAGCAAGCAAGTCCTAGAGTGGAGACCGTGACTTGGTAAACGTAAGGTAGGACGCCCCCCGGCCAGATGGACCGATGACTTAAAAAATGTAGCAGGGTCAGACTGCATGCGGAAGGCGGCAGACTGGATGTTGTGGCGTAAAATGGAAGAGGTCTATGTCCAGCAGTGGACTGCGATGGGCTAATTGAATCTTATATAAACAGTAGTAGTTACTAAAACCGACATCATCGATTTTGTCAAATAAAGATTTTCCCAAACATACTCTAGAAGTAACATTTAAAGCAGTTGATGCTGTATAGCTTATTTCTAATGGCTGCCACTTGTTACTTGTTACCAACATTGTTTTCGTGTCCGGTAGGTGGCGGTGGTGTAAACCGAGTACAGTATCACCAATTATACCACTTGATTGCCTTATATAAAAAAAACGTTTTTCAGCTTAGCTGTTTCGAAGGTGGCGCTCAACCGTATGTAAATAAACCAACAGGATCTCCATTGCTTGCTATTATTGCAGGTCATTGTTTTATCTTACATGTACCTACAACAAATTTAATGAGTCAAGAATGTAAAATTAGATTAAAAACAATTAAAATTATTATGTATAGGTAGTACTGTCCCATTGAATTCCTTGCATAATAAGTAAAATGCAAATATTTTAACCAAAAATTTCAAATTTAAATTTTCATGATAATTTGTAATAAAGAAAGCAAAAATAAAAAAAGCATGTCAAGCAATGTCTTTGAATCTAGTACTGATTTTGATTAAGAAAATATAATATTATAATGCGCTAAGGTCCACAAAGTCGGGCACGCTACGATCGTGGCGGTAAGTCCCGTGTTTGAGGAGTGGCTGGAGAGGCGCCATGGCGCCCTCACCTTCCGGCTGACACAGGTAATGACTGGCCACGGTTGTTTTGGCCAGTTCCTGTGTCGTATACGCCGGCAAGAGACGCCCGGTTGTCACCACTGCGGCGACTGCCGCGACGTAGTTGAGGACACGGCGCTGCACACTTTGGCGGTTTGCCCCACCTGGGCATCGCAGCGCCGTGAATTGATCGCGGCAGTCGGATTGGTTGCCCTCTCGCTCCCGGCCGTAGTTCAGTCTATGGTCCGGAGTGAGAGGTCGTGGAACGCCGTCGCCTCCTTTTGTGAGGAAGTCATTTCCATCAAGGAGGCGGCGGAGCGGGAGAGGGAGCGTTTGAACCCTCTCCCCAACCGCAGAGCCGGGCGCCGGAGGGCGCGGGACGACCTCCAGCCACCCTGAGGTTTGACCTGGGGGTGGCGGGCTTTGTGGGCCTGCCCGCCATCCGTTCAGCACCAGGTCCGAGAGGCGGCGTGCGTGTTCCCACGCGCGCCTCTGTGTTGAGTCCGTCTCCCCTCTAGGGGGGACAGTAGGGAGTGGTAGAAGTGCCTTTAGGGTAGGTCTTTCGTGTAGTGGCCTGCCGTTTCATACGGCGGGCCGAAACCTCGGCGGGGTCGCGACCGCATGCGAAAGTGATTCGCGCGGCCCCGTCGATAGTGGTTTTATCGAGGAACACCGTGGTAGGTTTAGTCGGTATTCCGGGAGGTACTTTATCATCTTAACATCTTATTTTACCCCGGCGAGTCCGACATAACCCCTCCGCCCGCCCCCGCGGAGGGGTATGCGTAATGCATTCCCCCACGTAAAAAAAAAAAAAAAAAAAAAAAGGTCCACAAAGTACGTACTTTACTTTTATTGATAATATATCTAAAATAATTGTTGACTTTCACCGTGATACGTAAACATTAAATACGTAACTTACATAATTATTATTAAGACTGCGCCGAGCGTAAGACAGATAATGACAGAGGTCGTGCGGCGCATAATCAAATCGGCGCGCGGCTGCCATAGTAAAATTGTATGGAGGATTTGAAGTGCTTTTTTAATAAATATGTATCTTTATTGTCAACCAATAACTTAAATATTTGGGACGGACAAATTGTAATATAACTATTTATGTTGCGTTTAAGCTGTAAAATGCAAATTTACGTAATTTTGTAGGCGAAAATATTAATTTACAATTTAAAGTTTTTTACACGGAGTAATTGTAAATACATTAATGGTTATGGTAAATGTATATTTTATATTTGTATTAAACAAAAAGTGTTGATTTTATTCACTTAACTGTGACCGCCTGTTTTGGCACATTTCGCTCGGCGCAGTCTTAATATATACAGGTAGATAGCTGATTTATTTGTATTCTACATAAAATAACCTCGCCGATTACGCGATTGTGCACCATATAAGAAGCTATGTCTCTTAAGTGCTAAAGTAAAGAATATAATAATCGCATCTCATTACGTTTTAAATTATGCTCAAAGTTTTAATAATATTATTATGATTCCACGTCCCTGCGTAACTGTTCTGCATGACTGTTCGAGTATGTTAAAGAGTTGGGCTTTCAAAGGTTTGTGGTATGATAATTTCCATAGAATTTCTTCATATTATTTCTAACAATATTGTTAATATATGGATATTTTATTTGGCTTTTATGTTAGTATTATTTTATATATATGTAAGAGAATACATAACGAATACATGGTGTAGATTTAATTAGTTAGTTTAATTTATTAAATAAACATATTTTAATTACTCTGCCATAAATTGCTTAAAGCTTAAAGCATGTTTTGCCTATAATAATATCAGCCTTATTTATAAACTGTCCCACCGCTGGGAACAAGCCTCTTCTTAGTGTGAGAATGGTGAGGCCATTGTCTACCATGCTGATCCAGTGTGGATTGGGAGACCGGACATATCATTGAAACATTATGGAGACGTTTAAAATCTGGACAAACAACAATACTTAAAATAACAATTTAAAAATGTTATTTAGTTAGTGGTAGTTTATATTTACTTTTGCAGTTAACTGTTATTGTTATAACTTAACTATTACTTAGCTTAAAAATAACTTTAAAAAATCCGAGCTGCTCGTCCTAACATCAAACTCGAAACCTCCGCGTGTATATGCAATGGTCTCCGTCTAGGCTATGGGTACTCAAAGTTTTGTATGTGTGCTATTAAACTTATACCTATAATTTTAACTACTTTCATTATTCTAGTACCTTGAATGATTTACGTAATTATTTTGAACTATAACGAGTTTTCTTAATTAATTATAATTTTATTGCACCTTAAAAAGCAGTCAACCGCTATCAGCGCAATTTTATCTTTGCTAATTCTTTATTGAAACTTTACCGTTCATAAGGTCCTAATTAATTCCCAAAATGGGCCACATAAACATCGAAGAAAAAAGTTTCCAAGGGAATCTTATAAAGTTCAGCAGTAAAATCTCCGTACAAAGCAAGGAGCGTTCGGAATTCCAAAGTATTAAAGCATGAAAGGAAACTGTCCGGAACTTATTGAAGCAATCAGATTGTGCAGATTCCGTTTAACATTAGCGGAATTCTTGCCGGAACCCAATCGCATTAAGAGCCCATTTAAACTTTTTGCCACGAAAGGATTCTGTAATTCCTCCATTCCTGAAAAATAAATAGGCTTAGCAATTTAGAATTCGAATCTACTTAGATTGTATTCTTTTTATATACCATTTTGGAAGACGTAAGTATAATGAAAAAAGTTTTCTTTGCCTTGATGTTAATAGTGTAGTGTCTGGAAAGATTCAGGGCGTGAACTCTACTGATTATCTGGTACAAGTTGTATGAGTTCGTGTAAGCGTAAATTGAGTAGGCGTTCTTATCCATGTATGTGGTGTTGGTAGAACCCTTTTATTGCTGTAATGTTCGTAGTTGGTGACATGTAAGATCAACATTTACTCGTCTCTTCCTGATCTTTGATCAAATTTCTCAGATCGGTACTTCCTCCTTCCCTCGGCAATAAGCTAAGTATTTTCTCAAAACTGTCAAATTATTATATTGTTATACAGTAGACATGTATAAATAATCGCATGTGAAAAAGCTTAAACACTCAAAGATATATTACACCTGCAATTTGCCAGCCATGGTTTTAGATCTAACGAAATAGGAGGAGAGCAGTCAATCAGGCACTGTACCAGACCTCTTGCTATTCCTGTGAATTTATTGATAGAAAACCGTAATAACACTTTGCTCAACCCAAGAATTGAACCCGAGACTGCATACACAGCAGTCGCATTTACTACCGCTTGATACCTATACCGAGTTAAAGGATTTATATGTTCGATGTAGAAGGAAATATACCTGAATAAGTGGTGACCACGCTATTAATTTAATTAAAGGCATCTCTTTTATACGTTACAATAAATATTTCAAAATGACCCCGCTTATTAAAAAAAAGCTGACGACATAAATCTTGACAAATCTCGACCTTAAGTGACGACGGCTTACAAAACGTGTTTTCCTTTTAAGTAAATTGTCGCCATATCAGTCATGTCCGCTCACATAACGCCCCGCGCTATATATTTTCATCGTTCACAAAAATTATTCTTTTTAATTTTTCCAGCGCGATGGATGGGGCTGGCTTCATAACACATTCGCATCACGTCGACCCTTTTCATAAATTCCTTTCTTAAAACATTGTGGTGCGTCAACACGAGAGGATGAATAGAAACGAGCGACACCGGTTGCGATTTCCTCATGAATTATATAATTTTGTTATTTCGGAATATTCCCCGTTTGGGAGCCGACCGGGTTGTAACAACTAGAATGTTTTTATAACCTCATTAAAGATGTTAACTGGCGTTTTATGTTTGAAAGGATTCTTTGCTGCAGGCTTACAACAGAATACTCGTTAACAGCCACTTTAGGTTGTTGGTTATGAAATCTTTAATACCTAGTTGCCTACAGTAAAATGCGTCGCTTCTCAAAAAGTTTATTGCCTACTTCCATTCACGTTTTATTAGAAGTTTCTTTTGAATTATATAATAGAGCCTTATCAGAACTACCTAGAACTTGAGCGCTATGTTAGACAGTGAGTATTGTATTAGTAAGATACCGTATTTATTCCTAGTGCAGGAGTCAATCTAGACTTGCAATAGGAATAAATTCGGTATCACGAGGGACGTAACAACTTTTAAACGAAACAACTGACATATATACCGAACAACTAGACCTGGAACAATATTTTTGTTTCACACAAATGCTTGTCTTATGCAGATCCAACCCGCAATACTCAGTGCGGCATATTAGCAAATCAACCACATAAACCTACACCATGCGTGCAATGCAGTCTATCTGTCCTACCTGTCTCCGTTAACATGAGAGCAAGTCTTTATTACCTCAAATGTTATCCTTAGTTTTACACGCATTTATAGGCTATTGTAACTGCTGCTAACGATCAAATGGGTCGTATGCTTGTTTTCACCATACTAGTATTATAAACCAGATATATTATTAAGTTGTTAACGATATGAATGAGCCAGCTGGCTCGAGGAATTACCAACTCCTTAAAGGAAACCGGCGTAAGAGTATTTATAATATTGTTGCCGTTCACCCGGTGAGTAAGAGTTCCCAAGGCTCACATATCTACCCATTCCATTTCTTCCCTATACACCACCCGATCTTTAATTCATTTTACATGGGTCCACAACTCGCAAGTAATTCTACAAACGAGCATAGCCCATGCCGCCATCAAATACGTCTGTTTACAATATTTGCTGAATTTAATTATAATATTCCAATATTTTAAATTGTAAACATAAGAACGTGCAGCGTGTGCAAAATCTTAAAAGTATTTACTTACAACAAAGCTGCGTAAACGTTAACAATTCGATAGAATTCAGTAAACAAAAAAGTTTGCAAAGATCAACATTATCAAATCAAAAACATTCCATTACAGGCTTTGTACATAGTAAAGTTTACATTGAAATCGCCACGTCCACAATTCACAACCGAACACAAACCGTGAATAAATGTGAAACTGTTGTAACGCGCAACTGAATAAATTGAATACAGATCGTAACTCGAGGAATTTTAATGGAAATAAGCGAAAAACTGCAAAGCAAATTCGAATTCCTAACAGTATTGGAACTGAGCAATATTTCCTGAGGCCCATCGGCTTCCAGTCTAAGATTCATAAAGTAGGAAAAGATGTGAGAATTCCAGAGACGTAACTTAGATTCGGTGATAAAAGTTTTGTCAAATTCTATTCGGGAATAAAATTCAGGAGCTTAGTTTTGTTCTCGAATGCTATGCATTACGTGATAGCATTTTCAAATGGGCGGTCTGGTTTTGGCTTCGTTGTTTTATTTTTTTATAAAATAAAAGCTGCGATGTCTATATATTGAACCTACCTTTTCCAATACCTGTGTTCTAATCATGACAGAAATCTTTAATATT
Organism: Catocala fraxini; assembly: GCA_930367265.1. NCBI lineage: Eukaryota > Metazoa > Arthropoda > Insecta > Lepidoptera > Erebidae > Catocala > Catocala fraxini. The sequence goes on along the minus strand of OV884039.1, from coordinate 17,970,370 downwards.
CCAATAACCTCCTCTTTCTTTGTCCCTGTCATACTTCTGGTTTCCTTTATTCTTCTTTCTTCGTCCAGTCTGTTATACTGTGGAATGCGCTCCCTCATGGAATCAGGATGTCCACAAACCGTTACACTTTCAAGATAAAAGTACGTTATCTCCTCCTCGACAGTTTATCAGATTCTTCTCATCATTAATACATATGTATGTATGTGTGTATCTATACGAATACATATACTCTATATTATTTTATTTAGATTATATAATATATTTATTGGTATGTATATATTATATACAAGTATGTTCCATGCTACTGTATGCACCCGCCTATTTCTATTTATCTCAGCATCACCCTACGGTTGATTGTTAGAGAATGCCCTTGACATTAAGTCCGCCGATGTATTGCTATATGCATAAAGTTTAAAATTAAAATAATTTAAATCTTATTGAAACGTTGAACTTCACATAAAGGTCACGTGTTTGATGCCAAGGTCACCCTCGACTTTTCGATGTTTGTGCGTATAAAACAGTAAAATGTCGGTTACCTTAACGGTGAACGATAACAACGCAACGAAAAATGCATGTTTGTGAATCGGTTATCTCGCACTATGTAAGTGTGATGAACTTTAGTCTAAACCCTTCTGATTATCCCCACTGACAGCTTATAAAGCGGGCTAATTATATTATACACAACACAATAATATAATTCTTTATTTCTAAGGTACACATAACTGGTATATGACATTCCGTTGGTCGCATACCTATATGAAAGAGGATAATATTACGTAACGTCATTCAATTACATTATTATGTATATTATATTTCAATACCGTACACAATTATTATTAATTACCCTTACATTTTAAAATATTTTTTTGTGAAGTACCTATAAAATGCATAAATTATCGGGTATATAAGTATATACCTCATAATTCAGGCATTTTATACGTATTTTAAATAATAATTTTAAATAATAACGTCTTATATACATCCTCAAAAGGTGTAATAAATTAAACTTTAAAACTTTAATTTATTTTTCGCCTGCCTTACCTTTTGAGGATGTATATAAGAAGTTATTATTTCAAGTACAAGATAAACCATTATCAAATGAAAACAATTAAACTATCGCTAGGCCAGCCCTATTTATCTTATATTTTGACACAATAACACAACACAATTCGCTATTTCCCGGCGGGTTTCCTGCTAGAAATGGACATAGGCGTATTAGTTTTACGGTACACATATAATGTGAATTATTTCCAAGGTTCTCCTTATTACCATTAATCAGACGTAATAAAAAATATAAACAAAAGTAATAAAACAAAAAAATATTACAGAGAAATAAGAACCGGGTTATTTCCCTGTAAAATTTTTTGTTTGGTAACCCATTATAGTAAATCACTTTATGAAAGATTACATTAAAATGTTCGAAAGTTGAATACGATAAATATGCAGAAACGTAAAATTTTAAACATTCGATTTTCAAATTGAATTTGTAAACTAATCTTTGTAATACAATAAAACGCCATTAAAAAGTATTCAAATATTTAGTCGAAAGTATATCTGAAAAATAAACATACTAAAGCTTTTATTCAGTATTCGAAGTTATTTTTGTGTGTTCTATCTAGTATTCATGACATTACTTTATAAGCCTTATATTTATATAGAGGCACTGCTTTGTAGAAAAAAACTTGAATAAAACATAAAACGTGTCTTATTGCATCATATCATCATTTCTGTAGCGATCAATGTTATTTTTCTACAATAATTTTAACCATTTCTCAAAATATTTCTTCATCGCTGAGAGAATAACTTGACGCTGTCTCGGTGCCCATTACACGTAATGCATACAGGTTTTTCTCGTCGACAGCCCGTAGGCTTACTTCAAACGTTCCTGAAGTATCACGACAACACTTAAAAGGTCGACCGTCAGTGACTGACTCGTCATTTTCTTTCCTTCCCTTTCTTTACACCTTTTGTTTCGAGATTTAACGTCTGCAGAACTGTTTTTACATGCAAATAGAATAGCTTATATGAATCGAATTGAATAGTGAATTTATTCTCACTGTATTTGAATAATTGTGTTTGACGTCGGATTTACTTTTTAGGTTTTTAGTTCTAGAACTAAAATTGGATATATTTTGCCGCACTATTTTCTTTTAGTTCCAATGTTGCTTAAATTAATTTAAAGTTTTGAATAATATCGTCAATGTTGTAAAAATATTATCAATAATAAATTGAGAGAGAAATCTTGTTTAAATTTCTATTTTGAATTGTAATACGTGAAGATAGAAGAGTTTTTTACCTTTTTAAGCATTTTGCGCGCACGGTGGAGTTTTAGGTGTGTATAGTTAAAGTTTATATGAAGAAAGCAAGCATAACACGAAAATATATTTGTATAAAAAATATTATAATTGAAAAACTCAGAGGTAAATATTTTACTAAGTGCAATATGCCCATCTATATACATTACCCTAAAGTAAAAATCGACTCCTGAACATTTTGGCATAATTAAAAATATAGTTTAAGAACCATTGACCCATAAATAAACCACATAAACGAAAACGGCATTATACAGTCCCGTCAAATCATTTACCGAATTAATAAAACCATTAAAGCTACGCATAATAAGCACAATTACATGACATAACAGCCAATCACCTCATAAAATACACTTAATAAGGAAATTCCCTTAACTAAACATAATAAATTTACTCCAAGAAACGTTAATGATGTGCGTTAAAACACGTTAACGGCAAAATAACTAAAAAAACACCCACTTCTAAACAAGTTTACGATTTTCATGTCAGGTCGAATAAAAAAGGAATTATGCTAAACCCTGATTTACTACGTTTCTCTTAAAGGGATCGGTTGACACCGTCACGTAATAAAGTACCGGTCAACAGTAAATCCTAACAAATATTATAAATGCGAATGTGAGCTTTTACGCAATAAATCACCTTGCAATTTCACATACACGTTTTTAGGGGTATAGAAAAGGACATAGAGTACCTTTCGTCCAAAAACAGTACTGTTTCCGAGGGATAAAATTGACTTACAAATAACCTCCATTTACGCGAGCGAAGCCGCGCGCAAAATCTAGTTCTTAATACAAAGAGAGCATTTTACAAGTTAATAATGATATGACATCACTCTGATATGTTGGTCAGGAGTTACGAAATTAATATTATTTATATATAAAATCGAAAACCAATTAACACATCAACGCGCAGACTCGAAACTAACAACCGCCTGGGCCTAGAAAGCTAAAATTTCACCTCCAGGTTTACTATTTGATGTTAGGAAGCATTAACGCAGAATTTATTGATACACCCTTGGCATAGAAATTAATAGAATTCTCGCTCTAAAATTGTTTTTTTCCTATTTTATTCAGGCTTCTTTGCCATAACTTTGGGTAACTTAACAAATTAAGTCCATGTCGATAGAGTCGCACGTGAAAGCCAGTTTGCAGTATCATAACAACAGTATTTTTAAAATGTGTAACCTAACCTACTGCTGGCAGCCTAATCAGGACATCGTCTAAGCGATACCCACTCCGGCTAAGTGTCAACTGCTAGACTTCACGAGATTTAATGGAATAGAATTCTTAAGTATATACATTTAAAAAAAATATGAATTGGATTTGATAAAATACAATTTTACCTCTTCTAGATACAACAGGTACAGTTTAGCAGTTGTAGTTTTTAACTTTTTTTTGTATAGCCTACTTGTCAGTTAATTCTAGTTTGACTCATAAGGGAATGACAATTCGACATACTGCATCACGTATATATTCATATTTTCCAGACAATATTATTACTGAGACTTTACAGGTGTACCATTTTAGAACATTATTTTCAATATTTATTTTAATTATTACGGTTCGGTGTAACAGGGCGCCACTAACACCTCCCTGGGCCAGGCATCACAGCGTTTCATCATCATGTTAATGGCAAAAGAAGACCAATTTGCGTCGAGCACAATCTCATTGTTTTTGATTAAAATTATTATTGTTCTCTTTTATTCGCCGTCCTTCAATACAGATCCCGAGACATGAATCTAGAGCGTTTCTCAGCCAACTAATATACGTAAATTTTATTAAATGGTACGCAGTCAGTAATGAAATGAAAATTAAATTAATTTTATTGTTTGGAAACTGATTGCTTAACATTTTTTTTGTCGGAGTTCATTTGTTTCGAGTTTGTTAATCTTAGTTGAAAATTAAGTGAGATATTTGGAGAAAATTATGTGAATAATCACGGCTAAATAAGTATAGCATTTTTTTTAGTTCGCTACTGGAACACAGGTATCCATGGCAAACAGTCAATTTAAAAAGTGGTCTCCATCAGCTGATCTGCAATGTTACTGTATACTTTCTTGCCGTAGAATTATAAACCTAATTGCTAACTAGTTCCAGCGCAGCTGCTACATAAACAGAAATAACAATCTTCAACAGAAGCTCTATGTAATTATCAATTGGAATCACAAACAAGCACGAATACACAATTTATCTCATGATTATCAAACAATCCAATTATGATTCCTAGTTAAATATTACACGAACAGATTCCTATTACTAGCTCATACATCTACATAGATATTAGAATCTCTGGAGTAATGCAGTCCAATATTTGTGGAAATGGACTCCCCGGAGCGTTCTCTGTTTGTACGTGGTTCAAATTCCGAACGCAAACGCATCTTGCCTTTTGTGGGCGGCTCTTGAATATCAACTACTTGGTCACGTACCGATTCTAATTTCTTCATAAATCTATGTGCGGCCAGTGAGGGAAATCCGATAGTATTGAGATTCACGGCATTCAATGTTCAGGGTTTTTATATGAAATTATTTTATTTCTTTTTGTTCGGTTAGATATGATTTATATTTATTACCCAAGTTTAAAAATAAAGCATTGGTGCTCTTGAGTATATTTACGGTCATAATATTTAATGCAAAAAGTCACGTCAAAATAATGCAAATTAATCACTTATTATCACAAAATCAAATAGGAAAAACAAATAAGTTTCATCAGAACAGCTATAGATCTAAAACTAACTTTGCTGTTTTGGACAAATGTACATTTTGGAACTCCACTTAGTTATGTTGAGTTATTCGTCTAGTTAGCGTGATTTAACTGTGTGTTCTACTGTTATTCTTGGCCAATATCTGTTAGTACATTTTATACCATATAATGAAAAAAATGAAACCATGAAATACATCATAACTCCATAGTTATGATGTCTTTCACGTATGAATGTCACGATCTTCGGTTTTCTTCGCAATCCTATCAGTAGTAAATGCTATAAGTATTATGATGGGTCACAAACGTAGTTATACCTATATTCTCTCTATAGGTCTCCTGTAACTACGGCTGCTCAAAAATAAGCGAAATAATGGGTAAAGTTCAAAATTAAATCTAAATAATTTTTATAATTTCAATAGCTTGAATTGTAGTAAAGTTGTAGTTTTAAAATTATATAATGATAATGTTTAAAAATAAAACGCGATAAAATTCGTATAAAGTAATTTAATTTTCTATATTAATTGTGTATTGATGGATGCCCATACATTCATAACCGGTCATTCAAAATCGTACGGATGATGGGAATTTGGAAATGGCGCAAATTGTATATTATGCTTTTTGGAGAATCGCAATACCTAGAAGTCGACTGTGTTATAAAATTAAATATTATACGATCGGGATTCGGAATCGGTTTGCTAAGCCGATTATCCAAAAATATATTTCAAACTCTATGTTAAAAGGAGATTTTAGCATTGTGTGAATTTCAGTACGTTACCAGACTTACACTTCAGGTGACTTATCGGTATTCTTCATATTTAATGGTCTATATATAAGTATATATAATATTCGGTTTGAGCCGAATAGTGATAAAAAACTTAGCAAAAACAACAGACCGAACGTTACATATTTTGATAAAACAGCAGCCGACAATATTAAAGTAATAATAAAGAGTTATATAACCCTAAACTGCTTGCATGGAGTCAACCAATTTTGCATGCCGAAAATTTTATCTTCGATCTGTCGCAACAAGCTCTCACCAACAGTAGCTTCCTTATTTCCAGTAATGTTATCATTTAGTAGGCATAGAGTAGGCATTCGTCGATGTAGTCTTAGTCAGTGACCCCATGCGAGTAATTACGTCACTCTGGTAAGTATATATATTTTTGACATTTATTGAGTTTTCGTATAGTTTATTGTATGTCTAGTATAATGTATCTATTATAATAATATTTGCATGATTTTAGCGTGACAAAAATATTGGTGCCTTTGTATACATGTTCTTTTTTATTATTTTAGATTTTCGCTATTGATAGAAGAGAGGCAAATATTTCACGATGGCTGGGTGAAGTGTCAGATAAAGAACAACCTGTTGGAGGTTTTCCAGCTCTATATTTGGGTTCCAGAATAACATGACCATGGTATACTATGTGTTTAAACCAAATAAAGCCGTAGTTCTACTGTCTACCATGCATCATGGAGATGACATCGATTCAACGTCTGGCGACAATCTAAAGCCAGAGATTATAACCTATTATAATGCTAATAAAGTAGGATTTGATGCTAATGACCAACTATGTGAAACCTACAACGTAGGTAGAAGAATCAAACGGTGGCCTCTAAATGTATTTTTTTATTTATTGAACGTCACATACATAAACACACTGGTTATGCATCGCGCAAATACGAGCAACATTCGTTCTTCCGTGAGACGATATTTCCTACGAGAGCTGGCTGTACAACTAGTCCAAGAATACAAAATAAAACCTGTCAACGTAAATACGACTCCAAAAATATTAAAAACACGTTTAACTGAGATACATGACCTGCAAACTCAATTCGCCCCATCTACAGCCAAAAGAGGACGCTGTAATTATTGCACTAGAAGCAATGATCGAAAAGTGCCTAGCAAATGGAATAAATGCAGTAAATTCGTGTGCAATAACCACTCCAAGGTTTATTGCCATGGCTCTGATCACAATGACACTGATTAGTCTATAAGAAATATTACATAAGTACTGTTGATCTCAAAGTGAAGAAGAATTTTATTTTCCGTTTTTGGAATAGTTCCTTTTAGTTTTTAAGAAAATTAGTCCTTTACTTTTCTACATAAATATTGTATTTTAATAACATGTACTTTTATTATTTCATTCTCTAATAATTTCACTAGTAATCATTACATAAAGTTGGGGTAAAAGGAGACCCCATGCGAGCAGTTGAGGGATTTTCTTCGTACGAGTAACTAAGGCTATGCCACGAATAGTGCACTATTGTAAGATTAAAATATTTTGTAATTTATCTGTATTGTTTACGTGTATTATGTTTATGTTAATGTAAACATGTAGTAAATGCAAAAGTAATATTATAGATGATATGTATGGTGTGCGTGTGTGATTATATAATATGCTTATTGTAACCATTAAATCTATATCGGAAAATCTATACCTATAGGAAATTAGATTTTTTGTTTGTAAAGATTTAACACAGAAACCAGTTTTAAAAATTCTTTCACCATTAGAAAGCTATATTAGCACCGAATAACATAGGCTACATTTTATTTAAAAAATAACTGTTTCTAACATAATTTCACCTAACCTACTTTTACGCGAGCGAAGCCGCGGGCAAAAGCTAGTGGCATTATAAAGTTCGCAGAAGTAATAAAATGAGTGGAAATCGAAATCACAATCTTGATTCAATACTTACTTACTTTAAATAGGAGTTCTCAGGTTCAACAACCTTTTCGAACACAGTGTTACTGAGTAATAGTAGGAAGTCTGGGTACATATCCCGTATGATGGCAATATACTCACAGTCCACTACATTAGACTTAAATATCATCATCTCAGCCGAAATACGTCCACTACTGGATATAGGCCTCTCCCAAGGTTTTCCACGCAGAGCAGCCTTGAACCGTCCGCATCCAACGACTTCCCTCGAAATATAGCTGAAAAGACTGCATCGTCAGAAATACACAGAATCACTAAAAACAATATTACAGTAGAATCACTTAAAACAAATCGTTTTTCAACCTTTAAAACCGGTTCGAATAATATTAGTATAACTACAGTGGTAGCAAGAGTCGTGACTCTGTCAGTAAGAATGAAAGACGCGTCACTTGCGCGCAGTGACAAAACGCCTCAAAGAACTTCGCTAACCCTTTCAGATTTCTTTCACTTCTGTTTTAGGGTATATACACGCGTGGCGGTTAAACTGCTCTTGAATAACATGATTGCTTAGAAAATCTGTCTGGATATTATTGATATACTTACCTATACAGGTACAGTTAGTAAAAAAAATTTGAAATTTTCTACGTTATACCTAAATCATATGTTATTTGCTAAACTAAATTTTATGTTTATTTATTTATTTATTTATTTATTAAGATTCACCAACAGTTACTACAATATCACATACACATAAGACAAACATTTTGAGTCTAACCAATTGTATAACTAATTACAGGTGAATTTAGCATGCATTACATTTTAAACATTACATAAATAATATGACATAAGAAACAAAGATAAATATTAAAAGTGACGAAATATCAATATTAAAGTTAAGTTTAACAATTAAATTAAATTATATCAAAATCCAGGAAATTTTAACAATCAAATAGAAATATAAAATTAATAATGTAAATATATTGTAAATGTTATATTACTAATAAATCAAATAAAATTAGGTATAGCAAATAAAAATAAAATATAAAAATAAAATCTATTACAATTAGAACGAATAATATTATGTTCTATTAAAAGATCTTTTGCAGGTAAAATTTAACTAGCCAAATTTTTTCGTAGTATTCATACATATAGTGCAGTCAGCTGCGATGTCGATAATGTAATTTTTGTAAGTTAAACCTACAAAATTTTGAGAACCAAGCACAAACAGACAGAAAAAACAAAGAATATTTGTCTCTGTCCCTATTAATTTTTATAAGTATCTTCTACTTGCAAACGCAAAAAGCCTCACTCAATAGTGAGGCCTTCTGCGTTTCAACTAACATGAATTTTTCAAATATTTAAATTACAGGGAAGCGTACATTGAAATGCGGTAGGCCTATTATGGGATTACAAAATGTTTGTATAAAAATAATGTCAATTAAATAACCTAAATGTTTTGGACTTTGATAAATTGTTTTAAGGCCTTAGTTTTTGTAATCGTGGACAACTTAACTGAGATAATCAATATTATTTATTTACTTGCATTTTTTATAGTCGTACGCGTCTTGATGCTAAGGCATTATAACTCTATCAATACTAATATTATAAAGAAGAAAGATTTGATTTAATGTTTGATTGTAACGATTTAACTCAAAAATTATTCAACCGATTTAAAAATATTGTAACTTTAGAAAGCTATATTATCACCAAGTAACATAGGCTATTTTATTAAAAATAGTACTGTTACATTATTTTTTTATTTTTTTTACTCTGGGTCTTTAGCGCATACCTCTCCGCAGGGCGACGGAGAGATGACCAATGCCCATGAAAAAGATGCCCTTGGGCCCGATGGCCCTAATACCGACTAAACCTACTACGGTGTTCCTCGACATAACCATAGACGGCGAGGCCGCGCGTATCGCTTTCATATGCAATCGCGCCCCGCCGTCGTTTCGGCCCGCCGTGTGAAACGGCAGGCCACTACACAAAAATACTTCCTCCACCGTCCTCCTGGGAGGGGGGACAAAGACACGACACAGAGGCGCACGTGACCTGGTGCTGATCAGGTGGGGAGCAGGCCCGCGCAGCCCTTCACCCCCAGGTCAAACCTAAGGATGGCTGGAGTTCATCTCGCGCCCTCCGACGCCCGGTTCTGCGGTTGGGGAAAGGGTTGAAGTCTCCCGCTCCGCCGCCTCCTTGATGGAAATTACTTTCTCACAGAAGGAAGCGACGGCGTTCCACGATCTCTTACTCCGGACCATAGACTCAACCACGGCCGGGAGTAAGAGGGCAACCAGTCCGACTGCCGCGATCAACTCACGGTGCTGTGATTCTTAGGCGGTGAAAGCCGCCAAAGTGTGCAGCACCGTGTCCACAACAACATCTGCTGACATCCAGGCGTCTCTTGCCGGCCTATGCCACAGGAACTGGCCAAAAAAAACGTGGCCTATCATTACCTGTCAACCGGAAGGTGAGGACGCCATGCCGCCTCTCCAGCCACTCCTCAAAAACTTAACCTTACCTACTTTTACGCGAGCAAAGCCGTGGGCAAACGTTAGTTAATTAAAATTCAATTAAGCTTTTAATATTATTCGTATCTAGTTGCTAAAATTGTGAAGGCTAAACATTTCCGTTGTCTTTTTCAATAATGTCTCTATGGACCAATATCTGTCATTAAAAGAAAAGTTTCCCATCAAAAAACGTATAAGACTTTTTATCTTCACCAAACAGCCATAAGGATGTAATATAGGTGATTTTGTTGACACATTGTTTCGTTTTTATTTATAACTTTAGTTTTGTGTTGTAATTTGAAAAAACAAACTGTTGTATTATTTTAGAGTCAATTCCCATGTAGTTGATGATAGACGTTAATAAAAAAAATTATAATAGTCTTATTCTACAGATCTCTGTGCTTAGTGAGATGAGTTTTCTAGATTTTAGTAATTCAATAATGCTGCTTGTACTTGACTCAAGTAGCTAGTGCGGGCTACTTGCGCAAGTTAATCATACTAGTGTTTGTGTGTATGGTTCGCAGTCAGCGACTTTACGATGCATACATCTCTCACAATTGCAATTGCATGTATGTATGTATAATATCGCTTCAAAGTTTCGGTATAATGATAAGGTGATTTTGGCACAGAAATAAAAAACTTATCATGTTTCGTTTACCGGCGATGATTAAATCCAGAGGCGTAAGAGAATATTGCCTCTATAAATTACATTCTGTTAAAACTGCAGACCAGAAGAAGTCTTTATAATTAAAATAATAAAAACATCCAATTTATAATAAAAATATTCAAAAAGTTTAGTTTAGTTTTAGATTCATAAAAAATAGTATCTGTTGTTTTAGTTATTGTGAATGTAACTTTTTAACAACGTTTTATTTACAATACTTTACCGAATTTGTATAAAACAGGTAAATTATTTTTACTGTGTGTTATTATGTGAACGGTGCTTATAAAAAAAATAAGCATTCTATTTATAAAATAATACAGTTGAATACCAACTAAGAGCGTTAAAACGGAAAGTTTGCCTTAAGCCTTACAAACGAGGTTTCATTGTGCGCGGATAGTTCCTTTCTAACTTTCCTGTGCAATACGGTGACAGTTAAATAATTCTCCCTGGGGAAATAAGAAATAAATGGAAAAGGGATCATAAATTATTTGAAAATAGAATTCATCAGCATTAGGGAAACCAACATGTTCTAAAACTTAGTCTGCTTGTAAAAGTTATTCAATCAAAAATCCTTGCTAAGTATTTTTGACGAAACAAAGTTAGTTTTTTTTTCAGATTTCTTCATGGAGATATTTTGCTATCAACAAGAAGACTGTTTCTCGTCGATTTTTACGCTGGTAAAGTAAGTATTCTCTTTTTTTTCTTATTTGTACCACTTACAAACAAGAAGTTAAATTCAAGAACTGTGCAAAATATAATTTCAATATAGTCTAATAAACGTGAAATATGAACTAAATTGTAAAATATATTCTACACATTTTAATTTAGAGAAATAGCAAACATAATAAATAAAAAAGTAAAATCCGTTTTATTACGAGATTTCGCACTCAAAGTACGTAAGGAATAAATATGTTTAGCCAATTAGCCATTTAACACTGAAACCTGCTTTTCAAACTCCCGATACGAGTAGCTATATAACTATTGCAAATGCAGCCCAATTATAAAGGCCACATCGCATGAGGCAGCAGTACACGGCAGCAGACACACTACTTAACGAGACAATATTCAACCGAGAAGATTTGTTTAAATAATAAACTAACTCAATACAAATCAAAATATTTAGAAAGGTTAACCTTTTCTCTTATTCAGCATAAACGGACCCAATGTTAATTAAACGCTTAGGGGAAGGAGTAATTGAGGGGTTATTTAGCCATAACTCAATTTAAATGGAAATAGTGTCGTAAAAATGAACAAGCGGCTAACTGCGGTTTCCTTTGTTCAAACTTTTGGTCAACAATATTTTTATTTTATTTGTTTTGATTTATTTGTTATATTAACTGACTTCTGTCTGTGGCTTTGTCCGCATAAGTCCTAAAGTACCGCATTACTGTGATAACAAGATTGTGTTATCACACAGCAATCATCCATGGCATGCCGTATTCATGTACTACATGATAGCCGAGTAGAAACCGTTGGTCTGCCGCAGAGGTCTTAGTTCGTTTCCTGGGCAAGCACGACCAACTTTTCGAAGTAATGTGCTTATTAAATAGTTAATTATCGCTCGCTTTAATGATGAACCTGCATATCTGAAAGTTGTACATAATATTCACGCAGATATGTGGCGTTTATCAAACCCCATTGAGCCAGCGTGGTGAGCTATGGCCAGACCCAGCACTGGGGCAGTTTATATACAAGGCTGATATTATGGTGCATTTAAGTTTTATACAAATCCGTCTGTTATTGAAGAGGGATTGGCTCAGCTACATATGAGCATTGTTTCACACCTGTATCTTCAAAAGAAGAAGGCAGGGGTGTATCACAATCACATTTTGCTGGCTATGTTATAAGGTTCTACATAATAGAGGGCGAGCCTCTTTCCCCGGGCATTTTAGACGCCGTGTTACTAATAAGTATTTTGGCAGAAAATGACTGACTGACTGAATTCTATACTTTAATTTCATCTCTTTCACTTCTCGATTAATATCTCTCGTTGTAAAATATTATAGTTATTGAGAAACAACTAAAACATTTTCACAAAGGGAAATAATAGAACTAGGACGTGAATAAAGATTCAGCTTTTGCGATTCTATTTAATTTTTCCTTTATTTGTAACTATTTTCTATTGCTAATCTCTTATTGAGCCATATAAAAATTACTAGTTTTTGCCCGCGGCTTCACACGCGTAAAAGTAGGTTAGATTACTTATAAAAAAATAAAATATACTTACTCAACATAGTGTTCTAATAGTGAAAGAATTTTTTAAATCAGCTGCTTTGTTTTTAAGTTAAACACTTACAAACGTACAAACAAACAAAAAATCAGATCTTTCCTCTTTATAATATTAGTATAGATATATAGGTAAAAGTCAATATATTACGCTAGGCTTAATTAAACTAACCTCAATCCAGGGTTATACAGGAGTCCGCCGCCTCCTACTGCGAGGTAGTAATGTTCGCTAAGAAGGTGGTGGAAAGGGAAAGGGAGGCAAACACCAGCCTCCCAGCCTGCAGTCGACGCACCAGGCGCCGAAGGGCGCTAAACGATCTCCGGTCTCCATGAACGCTGGCCTGGGGTGACAGACAAGGGCAGTCTGACGTCCGTGCAGAAGCAGGCCCGAAACGGCGGCACGTAATGTTCCGCGCGCGCCTCTTAATGAAGTCTTACTAAAAATGTGACGAGACCGCCACGACCAAGTGGCGGCCCAAATCTGCCGGGGCTGCAGTTTGAATGCGCGAGTGATCCCTGTGCCCCGACCATAGATTGCGAGAAGGAACACCGTGGTAGGTTTAGTCGGTAGGACCGGGATTTTGCCATCTTTTCCCGGGTGAGCCCGACCTAACCCCTCATGCGTCAAAGCATTCCACAAAATTAACAAAAAAGGGTTATACAGGTGTGTCTCTTCTATTTTAGATTACTTATGTCTGGCCATAATTAAGAGACATGTGACGAAGTTTTATCCCTTTTATTAATTTAATTTTTTATTAATATCTCTCTTAATTATGTAGATCCCTCACGCTAAGCCTCATAAATATCTCTTATAACCAGACATCGACCAGATATTTTTTTTTTATATGCATAGCTTATTTACTATCTATGCTAAGGTAGAATGTAGAGAAAGAATATAATCCATTAAGCAGTACTTGAACCTACGACTTCATTAAACTGTGTCCCTTTATATTTAGGCTTTTCATGGTCATCATAAACATGTTAAATTTGAATATAAATTTCAATCATTATATTATTCCTCGTGCGTTTTTTAAACCATGTTTGGATTCGCTTGTTACATTTAAATATATTATTTTTATTTGCATTCAAAGGCTAAAAATCCAAACGAACAAAGTAAACAACAAAACAAATTAAAATTACAAACAAACATGAGATTGAAATAACACTTAATTGTGGCATAAGTGAATGGCCACACTATTATTTTCCAAACAATTTTAAAGTTAGTACTAATCCGTGTGTGTTTTCCAATGCATGCACCTATTTCATGTTAAAATAAAATCCCTAGACGGTTTTTATGTTACTAACCATTAATATAAGACTTTATTTCCTTCATAAATTATCAAAGTTCCCATTCGAACGTGATACTAACGGGCCTTTTTAAGTTTTTCCTTTAATATTCCCTTCGCTCATGAGACTGTATTTTTTGTAATTAGAAAAGTACGAGCAATTAAAACTTTTATAATTGTCGGGATGGGGGAATTGTAAAATTTACTCCACTGTGAACAATGGGCAGCGGGCATAGACAATAAAAAAGGCGGGGATATTAAAAAGTTTCCTAATTAGGAGTACAGTGACGCGGGTTCAATGCATCGTTTAAGACGTTAGCCTTGATGTATGAGGTAATTTGAGCAAATAATTGCCGCTTAACTTAAGCTGCCTTATTGGAATTTTTAAATATGTGGTTATGACCTATAGTAATACAGATTTGAGTGACAGGGTCACGGGCCCCTTTGCCTTTTGGCGATTGGGTACAAGAGTTCGACATTGCTAATTATTTAGCGATGGTACGAATGAGTCGGCATGCCCGCGGAAGTATACCCTTCTTCAGGAAATTTGTGTTAGGGAAGTGACATTGCAACTGCGTTTTCGTCGGTAAGTTAGAGTTTTGGAGGGTCTCATATGTACCTCTATAATTGTTTTAATTACATTGCATCTTAAATGATTTTCTCTAGTGTTGGGAGCTTGCGAGTGATTTTAATAGTGCTAGCTATCATACGCAATGTAATCGCGTACTATTCTATAGGTTGCTTATTATTCAGCTTAGGTACTGCATCTGCAGTATACAAAAAGAAAGATATGCGTAAAGCAATGAAAGGATGGAGTTGTACTCATATAAATTAAAAAAATACATTTCATATATATCTACTAATACTTCTTAAGTAGGTACTAACTAATAACTTAATAAAGTTTATTTTGGATATTAATTTAAAAAACAAAATAATCTCGTCCCAGATATAATTCTTTCATCGTGGCTGCTTTAAAATGTTATATTAACAGACAGAAGAGCACAACGACTCAAAACAACAAACAAAGGATCACATAATGTACATTAGGGTAGAATTTCAAATTCGGACACTTGGCGCATTGCTAGCAGTGAAGTAACATTTAAACCTATAGAACAATAAATATTATATTTACTAAAAAGGATAATTAGTATAAAACGTTCATAATAGTTATATACCTACCTATCCTTATTCAATCTCATGTCTTAATAAAGAAAAGTAACAGCTAAAAAAGTTTCGGACAAATTTTTCAAAATCATAAATGCACAGGGTACCATTTATAATTTTTATAATAAATTCAAAATCTTTCATCATAATATTATAATTTAATTTCTTACATAATCAGTAACAAAATATTTTTATATAACCATCATTATTTTAGGAACGTTCTGAGGAGTATATCGGATTTCTTCATTAACTTGAATACCATTTCGGTATTCAGGTTAACCTATATTTTTCTTATCTTTACGAGAAAACATTTTTCTGAAATGGTTAAATTGAGTAATATCATATATAAATCAAACACGCAAATGAGAGGGAAGGTAAAAAATCAGCTATTAAGCCAGCCAGTCGGAAGATCAAGACAGTAAGTATTGATTCATGGCACTCATTCGTTTTTTGTGTTACAATTTAGATTAGAAAATGGTGTTACTATACGAAATGTCTTCGGAGAGAGTTGTGGTACCTTATATTTTGTATGTGTGTATCTAAATAATATTATACTATCAATAAAAATACAAATTAAAATACTTTTATTACATCTACTCTACATAAAATGGCCACTGCGTAACTTATTGTTGCGTTGTAGTAATTTCTTATGCGCTGTGGTCACATGAAAGACTTAGTCATTGCGCTAGTAACAACAATGTTTTTCTAATGTAATGCATTTGATTGTTTATCTTCGTCTGTTACAAGTCTTCAGAAGCTTTTATTGTAATCTTCTAGCAGTCGGGACGCTTGGTTGCTAAATCGATTATATAAATAATAACGCGCAAATTATCGTACGCATCGGTTACACATTATTATGAATACCAGTGCAATTTCGAAATTGAAACTGAATCAAATATAACGTGATTCAGCATAGAGCATATTTATTTCCTTGCAACTTAACTAAAGCACTTATAAAATCTATTAAATAATAAACAATATTTAAATATGACAAAAGATGTCACAGAGTCAGACAAAGAGACTTTGAAAAATAAAAAATTACAGATAATATAAAATCGATCACTTATATTCAATATACAAACATGATAATTAATGTTTTTGTATACCAGGAACTACACAGAATGAATTAAAAAGCAATTACATCAAACACCACTTTTTTGTTTCGTAAACAATTGTTAAGTGACTAAAAGTTCCGAATAATTTAATGTTCAACCGCTTCCAAGTTTTCTGGGACAGCCGCAGTTCTCGATTAGTTATATTTTTTACAAATGTTAAAATAGTTTGTGTACAGAGTAATTTACCACAGGCTGGCGGAAGTAAAAGTAAAAAATGTTTATTCACTTTAACTTCTTTGAAGACAAAGTACATGCGATATTACTTTTTGAATAAAAAGTTTCTTGTTTATAGCATTGCAAAATCTTGACTGAAATTAGATCCTATCTAAATGTGATGTTATCGATATTTTTACAATAATGTTGAATAGATACAGTTAATTTTAATTAGCTGTTAAACAGATGTTTGGCTTAGATACCGTTTTGTGGAAATAGCTTTAAAATGTATCCTCTCTTATAGTATTTGAGGCAGAAAACAAACATGCGTTCCGTTTGATGGTAAGCACTCACCGTAACCTATGGATGCTGGTCCTGGTTATCGATCGTGGGCCATCAACTTGCAAAAAAACCCAAGCAAGTATAAAATCACCTCTACCTCTTCGAGGATATATGCGTATGCTGAAATAGGCCTATGTATATACATATATACATATGTTTATACAAAAATAGACATGCCAGACATATAAATTATAGTCTTTATTCGTAAATAAAGACTATAATTTATACAATATACACCATTATTTTGTTTAAAATTCGATGTATAGACAACGAGCTGTTTATTTTAAAACGAAATCACATAACACAGGACTTTTAATTAGACTAACGTTTAATATTATTTCACTGAGTAGCTAATACCGCCAAGCAAGTCTTAACATTTTGTATCTAGCACCCAACGGAACCCCTGTTTGATAATGAGAACCTTCGGGAGAAATTCCTGCCGCGTTCATTTACATAATTGTTTAAATAACACATTTAATTACATTATACTGAGCACGACAAATCCTTGAGTTTACCTGTTTTAAACGTTAATACTAAATTGAATGGATTGTTGGCTCGAAATTGTTAGATTAAATTCGTGAAATGTTCGATGAGAAGAATTGTGGAGTTTGGGTCTGTTGCTGATTTATTTATAGAGCTGATGCAGTATCAAAATATTTTTAATCGTTTTAAAGTGTAGTTTTATCGTTTTAAAGTATAGTATCATTAGAACTATTTCATAAACCCAGCTTTAGTTTTTAGTTAACTTTAGTTAGTTAATATCTAATTCACTGAAACCGATGTCTAGACGATACATCACTTGCGGAACGCCACTAATAGACTAGTACTAAACCAATTTTGTAATAATATAATAATAATTAATTAGTATATAGTTCCATATTAGGTGATTTCATCCATAATAAATCCTATATACTCAAAGGCTGATCTTTTGGGATATATGTAGATGCAAAGATGAATTACACTCACATTTTGCAGGCTTTGTTTCTAGGTGCCATGTGATAGGCAGCTTGACTGAACTTGAACAAGACTTCAAGCTGCTAGGAGTGACTCTCAGGCGCCTTGAACTCAAGGCCTAATGCACAGTATTTGCATCCCATCCATTAGCGCTGTGCCAGCTAGGCAATCAATTTGCGACAGGTATCTTTTAATATTTCATGCGAAATTTGTACCCCATTCTAAGTCCTTGCATATAAAGAAGCTGTTTAATCAATGCCTTAACACCCCGAAAAGCTGTCTAGAAACCCATTTTCATACATTTCCCAACAAAATACCAAACTTCAACAATTCGAAAACCAAAACTGAACCCTTAACGTTCTACAATTTATATTTCTTTAAAGCGAAATAAAGCAGTCGTGTTCGCAACAGTTGAATGGAGTCACAATACATTGTTTTAAACAATAATAATTTCTCACGTGTAATTTGCAACGCCCGCTTATCTCAGTTCCTTATGAAGAGGGTTTGTTTGTCCTTAGCAAAGAGGTTTTTGATAAAAAGTTTTGGTGAAATTAAGTACTAGAGTGATGTGTTTTATCAGCTACATTTATTTGAGTTTTGGGGCAATTGGCAAGGGTTGAACGACAAGGAGGAATAAGTTGGATCTTCGTTTTGGAAGTACAAAAACAGGTCTTATGTGGATAGGCTGTAAACATAAAACTATATATATTTTCATAAATAAGTTTAGAATCGAATTTATATTGTGAATAAATTTTCAAGGGTTGTAGTAGTCTTCGAATTTTAAAATTAAATAAAATTAAGAGTTTTCTTGCTTTGGACAATATTTGTGTGATCATCAGATCAGTAAAATATTCCAAGTCTGATTGCTATGTGATCATTTTGTTCCGCAGAGCATGAAACAAGTTATTTTACTACAAAAGCGTTTGTCATTGCCAAACGTACCAGTTCCAACTACACATATGATATAAATATGACACTTATGTTATCGAACTGAAAGTGATGCCTTACGCTCGGCTACCTTTATTTTCTACTAGAAGCGCGACGTGCAATTTTGGGGTCTGAAAGCAACATTCACATGAAAATATAGTAGAATAAAATATAAATTATGTCACTGGACTCTGCAATTTTATTTCTTTGTATTAGTATTCGACACTTCTACAAAGAGATGAACTAAATTCACTGTAGCCGAGGTCATAGTAAAATACTGCTGTTTTAAATATCACGGGTATTACTGTCATATTTCCAACTGCAATATTAAAAGAGCCTACGCGAGCGGAACCGAGAACAAAATCAAGTATTTTCATGTTAATAATCACGGGCAGAGTAACAAAGAAGCATTGTCCCCAACCGTGTAAGGAGTGGGCTGGGAATGAATCTCCTTTGTTTTGGGGTCGTCCGAAAGAAGTTTTTTTAGTTGTTTTTCTCTAGGTTTTTTCCTCAGTTGAAAAGAAACTGGATGAACGATGTTTCTGCTTGCTCTAGTGGGCACTATTGCTATTCATAATTGCAGCGAGAAGTGCTACTTTTTATGTAGCTGGCTGTTTTTCGAGTTAACAGGCAACAAGTTCTGAATGCTCAAATTTTATTTTGTGGAAATGGGGTTATGAGGTTGCCGGTGTTGTGTGAGCAATGAACTGCCGCGTAACTCGCGATGGGTATCGTAAAATACTACTAACCTAGCATTACGTCTTTTGCACGAAAACAATTTTTGCAACGAATTGTAAAGATACGTTATATTAATACCAGAATTTTAAAAGGGATCTCTGGTTACAGTGTTTTCTGGAAAATAAGCGGAAATGTTTCGCTACATATAAAATAAAATAATGTATGTGTGGTATTCAATTTTAATATGCGTGTCAAGTGCTTTGAGCAGTGTGTTGTTCGCTCTTTGGTATGGACGGCACAAGAGTTACGGCGACAGAAATATTAAAGGAAATAATCTGACGACCGGCTTGCTAGTGTTCCAAGTAGACGCAGATCTGACGAAGTGTACGTAGCAAGTACGTAGCGGCTTCCATGCGTATACTAAAAGTATCATAATAGAGTATACTCTATTATATGCTTAGGTTTATTTAAATACCAGCTAGTATTTAAATTAATGTCTGCCCGCAACATACGCTTCTCTTATTTTTTAAAGTGGGGTACAGCTCCTGTAGTGAGGGAGTGTGATTGGAGGAATGTACTGTCACTGTTCTTAGGTAGATATCGACTGAAAGAGCACACCGGCACCGCTGCCAACTATTTGATGACTGTACGAATAAGTCGGCTATCCAAAGCATTACCATCCTTTTACGAACCAATCCATGAGTAGCAATATTGTAACTGCGTTTTTGGAAGAAGTACGTAAACATTCTAAAAGCACACATGCCTTTTCCGTTCCTTTCCTTAAATTTCATCTTTAATTCCTTCTCCAGCGTGAGTGATACACCTGATTCTGCAAGCTTTTAGAAGCTACAGTTACCGCTTACTGAGGGTAGGGGATCTTTTTCGGGTTCCATAATCGACGGATGCCAACGGGTCCTAATTACCACCACTGTTTAACCATCCGTCTGTATTCCAGCGGGCTGTGTCTTATGAACCGTAACAGCTTGAGAGCTAACTTTTTTTACAGAACGTGTATTTCTATTGCTACTTTATCAGTTTATAATAAAAACCGGTCAAGTGCAAGTAGGTCTTTTAAGACCGGTTTCTATATTCAAGAAACAAGCCGTTTTAGCTACGGACAGTTAATTTTGACACTTATTCTATGAAAAATATGTTAAATTTTAACTGTCCGTAGCTAAAATGATTAGTTTTTTTTATATAAAACCCTAAGCCTAGCCTAAGATGGTGGTACAAAATCTTTCATGTGCGAATTTTACTTTCATTTGACCGGCTTTTATATGTAAATAAAGTATTTGTTCTGATCGATGATTATTCTGTTACCATTATGCCGTTGCTGGTTTAATCATTATGCAGTTTCGCGGACCAAAGTTATTACTACAACATAATTACAAAAGTAATAAAGTAGTTAATTTATCCATGAGTTCACAGGCAACGTTTACCTTCAACTTATTGATTCATTAACGTTGGTAAAGAGCTACGTAAAATCGCCGGTCACTTCCCTTCAATATGAATATTAAAACAGCGATCCGGTTCGTTTTACGGAAATCACAGAACGTATATATGTACGAACATAGTTTATTCATAACTTTGTTGATACTGTGCTTGTAATTACCGCGAAATGTCGAGCTTACTGATTCATTCCCCGAAATATTGTAAGTTTTGACGTTGTTTGACACAAAATGTATTTAGGATGCTATAACATTGTTTATGAAAATATTGTTGACAGATATACTCTCTACTACTCTCGTACTTACACATTATATAATTTTTGATTGTATAAAACGTCTTGTTATCCAATCTTTAATTAATTTTCATTACGTTCAACAAGAAAAAGCAATCAGAAAAATCTACGAGAAGTTCCCATAAAATAAACGTTATGTTAACATACAAAATACAAAAGAAAAGATTTTGCTTTTACATACGTAAAGGAATGTATTCGAGCTTTAAACTCAGGGTAATTATAATGCATATCTTAATGTATAACAAAATATAATATAATCCGCAATGTGTGAGTCGGGGTTGCACTCAGTGCTGGTACAGTAGCCTCGGTCTCGCAACTGGATGGTTTTTATTCCATTTATTTCAAGCGATCCAGTTATAACTCAAAATGGTTTGATATAATATTACTAAATCACTAGATGTATCCGCTTTTCAATGTATACAAAATAAATAAAAATCAACGCAGTGATTGTGCAACCAGAATTTATGTTTGAATCCAACATCCGCATTCAGTCTTCCGTACCAACCTTCACATTTACATAAATCCACTCAAATTCAAACCTAAAATAAATCCGTAATCCATGAACTTACACCGCTAAAATGAGCAATCGAAAAGGATTTACAAATTGCCGAACATCGAATTTTTAATCGTTCCATACAATTCCCTTCAAAAGCAGAATGTTTAATCATGAAAAAATGATTTCGTAAAAGAGCGTTGGGATCACCCACACAATAAGTGCTTAATGGAAGGGGATTATAGGCTTTCATCACGTTATTTCGCAAAAACGTCACTTGAATAATATACGGGCGTCCCCGAATACGTCCATTTAGATTGTGGTTTTGATAAAATGCCGGATTGAAACGTCCTATATGCGACCAATGCAGTTGAATTAATATTAAAATGAACTTTTTGTTTGCCACTTTAGTGATTCGTATTTTGGAATTTGCGTTTTGCTGTACAGAGTTATTTTACTAGTGAAGAAGATTTATTTTGCAAAGAGGAGTTATTTAACTGTAAATTATATGCACTACCACGTTGGCCGAGGTTTCGGGTCCAATTTCCATATCGGGTAATACTACGAGGTTTTTCTGCAAAAAAATTCTTAGTAGCTGCACTGTTTATGGAACTGTACTTAGTAATAAGATCGCCCCCTATTACATGGCATCTAAAACATAGCTGGCGAATATAATAATGTCATCCTAACCGAATTTCGGTTATGGCGGCCAATCTTAACGGAGACTGGCCAGCTGCGCAGGAGATAGTGCACAAGTGTGTGCGCAAACTCAAGTACACTCTCTGTTCCCTAACTCTCATGATCCGATGGGACGGTAATCCGACACGACCGGAGAGAGCTCAGGCGCAGGAAGAATGGTTTTACGTGCTTTTCGAGGCATGGGGGTGTTTAACACCGCCAACTTCCATAGTCCGGCCTCGTTTACAGATTTCTTCAAAGAAAACCCAATAAAAGCAACTGGTGAAAAGTGGGTGTAGTTGGTTTTTATCTAGCCCTTAAATATAATATAGATGTAAGACTATGTACCTAGTATGTATATCATAGGTATCTTTTTGTTTATTTATTAATCTAGAATCGGCCAAAACTCTGCTGTTCCACCTCTAGGTCGAAAATCGCTTGTACACGACGCTGGCGCACAGGGCAAGCCCCGCCCCTTAAAACTCGTTTCATGTAATATAACTTTAACTATATATATTTAGCAAAAGTGGATATCGTTGTGGCGCCAGTTCATTTATTGAATATTGTTTTACTTTTTGGTGCCTCGTATTAGCAACATGTAGCTAACTATGGTTAAGTATGAAATAGGTAGTCTCTGTGCATTAAACGATAATTGTTATATTTCTATTACAAGTCAATTCAGTATTTGTCTCATGTATTTAAAATGTATGGTGCATGTATGGATTTATAATTTATTTAAATTACGAATGTAGGTTAGTAACAGTACTTTATTTTTTATGAAAGATGCCCTATGTCCTTTTCTGTTTCTCCTAACAACGCCAACGCATGCGAAATTTCAGGATAATTAGTCGAGTACTTAAGGCGTGAAAGCGTAACAAACAAACAAATACATTCGCATTTATAATATTAGTTAGGATTGCTGCGGTAGCGTAGCAGGAGAGAATGCAAATGCTGTGCATAGGCTTGTGTTTTATTTTCGGATTAGGCGAAGTGATCATAGATTTTCTTTAAATAAAATACCAATAAGACCACGGAATTTGAAACTGTGTTCAGTGGATGGCAATAGGGTTGATCTCAATTACGTGCAACCCAAGAATTATAGTTGTCAAAATTAATATGTAATACTATTGTGCCTACCTGTACAGAGGCAAGAAGGTAAGTGTGTATAGGCACACACACATACATAGGCATGTATGTATGTATTTACAAAAATAATACATCAATACCAATATAATACAACAGTTTATATTTTCCAATTAAATTCCAGTTTAAAATTTCCGTTGTCGCTCACGAATTGGTAACTGCATACTATATAAGTGCAATCGCTTTAAAAGGAAAATCGTATGTTTGAAATTTGTATACTTAGTCGGCATATAAATGTTGATCAATACAAATTACTTGAATACAGCTTCGGATGAGATCGATAATATTTTTTTAGATCTGCCTCCCTGAAGACTCGTGAAATTATGTGGTAATTAATCAATCAATATTTCACCCTGTCGAATAATTAGATTGTATATATAATAAAGTATATATATTATATATAATATATAATATAATAAAGTTAATTCAGATAAATGGCTGACATGCAGCAGATTCCAGAAACAATATGGTTCAATTGTGGTACTTAACGTTCCGTACATAAATAATACCTGTCTAAACAGCTATACAACTTGAAAGAAGCTGTGTCTATTTATCAAATTTCGTGTAAAAATCACTCAGACATAATAATAAAACTCTTGCTTTTGTGTTTGGACACCGGTGTTCATAAGCTTATGGACGAACTAAAGGTCCATGAATCCAGAACTATGGATTTTTTTCTGCTTGTTTAACTTCAAGGAAAGACATTTCACCGAATTTTGATGGTTTTCTGTTCTGTGAGTGGAGGTTCGACTAAAATCTAAGCCGTTCTCAAGAACGTTATTTCACAACTTCGTCTGCGTAGTCTAAAGTTTATCTGCAGCTTCCTAAATCTTAAGTTAGCTACAAAACTAAAAACCACCAACATCCATCAATTTTCGAACTTTCTCTTTTACCTCGGTAGCTTAGCAGAAGTATATGCAAATGCTGTGCATGAGGCCATATATTCGATTTTCCGGTCGGGTATATTGTTTTGGGATATCTGTGAAAAAAAGTCACAGCACGGAGTTTGGAACTATACCCTATAGATCGTAATATCCTAAATACCTAGCTGGCGAAATGTGGGATTAACATCTCTGCTATATATGTACGTAGGTAGGTACATACGTACATATACGTACGTAGGTACGTACGTACGCCGTCATCGGCGGGGACCTGTCGCTGGGACGAACAGTGAGCACCATGCTGGCCAGCGACAGGTGCTGGCAAGCTGTTGCCGAATTCAGCGAGGCAGTAATGCTCCTGAAGGAGGCTGCGGAGCGGGAACGGGAGGCCGACGCCAGTGCGGACCCGCTCCGCCGAGCAAGGCCAGGGAGGAGGCGACGCCGTTACGCTCATCTCCTCCCCCCGCCTTAGATGGTTGTGTTCAAGGTCGTAGCCCTGCCAGGCTAACGTCTGAGTGCCGGAGAGAGTTCGGAACGGAGATCCTCCGGCGCTCCATGATAGATGGGAAGAGCGCCGCAGTTAGGTTTAGTCGGTATTCCGTGGCATCCGGCGAGTCCGACACTACCCACTGTTGCCGGCGCGGTTTTCCAGCCATGTCGACAGGAGTGGGTGTGCGCAAAGGCATTCCCCTGCGAAAACAAAAAAAAAAAAAAAAAAAAAGGTACATACGTACATTATGTACAAAATTTGTTAATATTTTGATACAAAAACAGTCACAACAAATAATTTATTAATTAGTAATGATGTGTAATTAAAAGCTAGCCCTGAACAGTATTGCGAATTAGAACATGCTAATAAGACCGGTCTTTTGTCCACCGATAGATCTCATTTGCAATTCAATCGGATAGAGGTCGCTACTAATTGTATTCGCTAAGTGTTTTTGTTTTATATACGGAATTTTTTTTAAAGAATGATTTAAAGTTCACTGATCCGGTTAAAATTAATGCGATACGAAGCCAAATTCTTTTTTTATAAGCATATTTTTAAATGGCTAATTTCTATACAATTTGACATCCCCTGGTATTCAACTTACTTCTAAAAGGCTTCTAAACAAGCAATATTTTTCTGGCCAGCTTAAAAATATTTTAATGCATTGGTCATTCCAAACAAATTTCTTTCAATAGCTCTATATGCATAATATTGACGTTGTGACGTTATGGTAGTCATCCAGCTTTTGACAACACGAGGTAATAATCGCTATTTGCTTGAAAAAGCATCAATAATGACTGACGAGAACTGGAATGATGATGCTGTGGACGCGGGCAGCATGGCTGTTGACAGCATGCCACTTCCCTAACCGGCTGATATCCCCGAAATTAAACTTTTCGGAAGATGGAGCTGTTATGATGTCCAGGTGTCTGACACGTCCCTACAAGATTACATCTCTGTTAAACAAAGTATGCAAAGAACTTGCCCCATTCTGCAGGCAGGTACGCGCACAAACGTTTTCGTAAAGCCCAGTGCCCCACGTTGGGCGCCAGTGTGACGTTATGGTAGTCAACCAGCTTTAGAGGCGTGGTTGACTTAGGATTTAAATAGAAATTAAAGATGAACAACGCGATCAATAAGCATATATTTGCATTTACAAAAGGTGTATGAGAACAAACAGCACTATAGTTATATTCAACTAGGTATTTAGTGGTATTTTAGGGCGCGGTTCAAGATGAAAGCTTATTACGTGGTCCAGGGTAGAAATGGACCACTTAACTTCAGTAGGCAGCGTAGCAAAAGGAGGCCGGCACTGGGACGCGTTGCCAATATATAGGGCCGCCGCTGGGGAGGGAAAGCCGATGGAGGGGCGCCGCGAGCACGGCCGCTCAGCAACGACCGGTCCGCGTCACAACGTGAACTCTATAATAATGTTACACCCAGTGCCATCTCTCGGCATTGTGGGGCAGACTCAGCAGTTCCGTCTAAAATTTATTACAGCGCCATCTATTGACATCTTACGGAACTACGTAGTTTGTCGGTACGTGAATAGTAGAGAGAACACTGGAACTTTCTCGAATCTTTGTACTCTTACATACCGGGTATGGATTTTCTAGAAAACTCCAGAAACGCTTTACCCGCGTATAAATAGAATGCACGCGCACCGCTAAGTCAGTTTACAATCGCAAGCGGTCAAGTATACATCGGAGCCAACGGAAGCGAAAATACTACAGAGTTTAAAGCTAGTTATAGTAGTGTAGTATAATGTGTGTTGTGTTTTAAGTTTAATTGTGTATTAGAATAAAACGTGTTTTAGTCGGTAATATTGTTTACATTCTTATCCCTCGAACCCAGCACGTAACAATAATATGGTGTTATAGCCGGCTAGTATATTGCAGCCACCCCTTCCAGTATAAATAATGGACGTTTAGAATCCCCTTTAGATTGCCCTCTACACTGAATGGCAACACTGGCATACAATACGCTGTAAAGTACGCCCGTTATTTGATACAACAAAATGAAGATATATGCTGCGTCATGAAAGCTAAGCTGGTGACGTCACTGTAACACAAATGTATCTCGCAAATATTTTTCAGTAAAATATTGTTCGCGACTTTGATTTATTAGATGTTATGCACGCACGCATCTACAACGTAAAATAGATTTAGAAAATATACTAAAGTTATGTTATTTTATATTCCATCTACACTAATGTTATAATGAGATGACATTGGTATATTTGTTTGTAATGAATAAACGCAAAACGACTATGAAAGCCGATATAAAAATTATTTCACCAGTATCGAGCTATTTTATCCAGAAGTAGGTCATCACCCTTCGAGCCACGGGATCGGAACAGTAACCATGAACGTGGGTAAAACTGCATGGGACTGCTAGACGGCAATAAGTTATTAAGTCAAAAATGTGTTAAAATAATATATACATACATATATTTTTTAAGCGATATATATTATTTTGATTAAATAATTTGGAATTTAACTACTATATAGGTACGGAATTTACAGCGGCTTTAAAAAAGAGTCTACTTATAATTATTTATAAAACTATTAAACTATTGTCACGATTTACTTAAGCGTGTATATTGCGATATACGTAATTCTCTAATATTCTAATATTTATTCAATAAACTTATAATATATTTACTAAACTAATATAATTTTAATAACTACAAACCAATTCGTAACAAACAATATAAATAATAATAATTAACAGACAGACACGCAAACTTCCTTCGACGCACCGTTTTATATATAATATCAGAGTCCCTTCCATTTTTATGTCGACCGCAAGCGCATAATTCATTTTTCGCTAAGCAGCCGCAGTCGCTCTCAAATCGTGATCTAGGCACGACACGTACTCGCAGCTTAGCGCACTGTACCGATTCCTCGTATTTGTTTTAATAATTATTTTCTATAAGTACGTAATTAGATTTATATTCTGTGTTTTTACATTTGGTTAGCCAAATAAGTGCCTTGTTTGTTTCCGTACTGGGTAAGTTGTACAATTTTGATTGTTATTAGTTGTGCTGTTGCTAAAAATGTACATAGTCGCCGCCTCTTAATTTAAATGTTATAACGGCTAGTTTCGAAGAGATTGATCGCACTATCCTTCCTATCTGTTGTGTAAATAATATGTACTTGGTGTTGTGAACTATCACGAACACCAAATGTTTTATTAATCTTATGTTTTATCGTTTTATTGCTATTAGTAATTAGTTGATTCAAAAGTTTTAACCTTGCCTACTTAGCCTAGACTAGCCATCTAGTAGATGCCGAACTCTCGTTCTGTTAGGTGAAGGCTTATAAATTGCAACTTACAATATTAGTTGCTAATGCAATTTTGGGAACGGTGGTTCCAGGAAATGCTATGCGGCTGAAGACGAATGCGACTAGCCGGCTCATCCCTGTCACCGCTCATAGCTCCGCCGCAGCGAGGGACACCAACCATCATCGAAAGCCACCAAGAAGGGGAGTGCGGTATTAATCAGCCCACTACGGGGTCCGACTTTTAACCGGCCTTGCTCATTGCCCTCTTATTATTTTTATTGTAATGGTCTTTCATATTGCCTTTTAATTATAAGTTACTTGAACTCTGTTTGTAATCGTTTTATTTCTACAACATTAAATAAAACGTGACAATGGCGCCCATAAACGTGGTCTTTTAGAGGTCAAAGGTCGGACTTACGTATTTGGCTTGTAGCTATTTGGCATTCTTGGTGTAGTAGTAGTTGGTGTTTGTGATCGTCTTTGTTTTTAGTTATACCTGTATTATTTTATTTTGCGTAGTTGTATGTTAAAAATTATTGCGCTTCTATGTTCTAGGTTATTTTGTAGTACCTACCTACATATTTTAATTGTAATTAATTGTTGTAAGCTCGGCATATTTAAGCAGTATTGTTTTTAGTTTATGTTGTTTCTGTCGCTTTAACTGGTAGATACAAGCGTGTTATTTTTGTTTTCATTTTATTATACAACATACCCAGTATATAATGGCTTTTCCAATAAAATTTTTATTGTTACAAAAATCTGAACTACTTTATGAAGTTACAATTCGAGGTGAGGTACCTGCGGATAATGTCACAGAATTACGCCGTCAAATCACTAGATTAACACAAAAAATTCCATCGGAAGATATTTATGAATCCTGCTTAGGTTTCGTGGAAGATTGTAATGGATTTTCTGAAACTTTAGAGAAATTAAAAATAAATATTAACTTCCTTAAGACAGATACTCAAAAATCGTTGATAGATAGATCTCAAAATCTAATAAACCATTTACATTATAGATTACAGCGCATTGTTCAACCACTCACATCTGACCAAGCCAAGTTATTAAATAATTTAAAATCTACATTTGATAGTTTGTCATCTCAATTTGCTGATATCTTAAAATTATCTTTACCCACATTTGAAAACGTTACGACTACTAAAGTAGATAGTTTGGAAGAAGGGCTAATGAAGATTTCCGTCACTTGTGACCGTGGCATATCCTCCGATCTTTCTAGATTAAAATATGATGGTAAAACGTGTGTGCGTGCTTTCATACAGCGTTTAAATGAATTCCGAATCGCCAAAGATGTCTCCGATACCAAGATTCTTAATGCAGCAACAGAGATTTTTACTGGAGATGCGTTGCATTGGTTTCGTAGTGTCAGGTCACGTGTTAACACTTGGGATGATTTATTAGTTCTACTTAAAGAGGATTTCGATATCGTTGACTATGATTACCGTATGCTGTCGGAAATTAATTTAATTTAATTCTGAAAATATAACTATTTATTTAGCAATTATGGAGGGTATGTTTTCTCGTCTTAGTTCTCATATAAGTGAAATTGATAAGCTTGACATAATCATGCACAACATAAGACCGTGCTATGCAAACATATTGGCAACTTGCCCAGACATAACCTCAGTAAATCATTTACGTACTCTTTGCAGAAACTTTGAACGTGTTAAAGGTCGTTGCGATAATTTTAAGGAGCCTCCAAGCGCAGGTTCTGATTCGTTAGCTCCAGAATTTGCATATCAAAATTCGAGGGATGTAAAGAATAATTCTAAAAATACTTATTATTCTAATTCCAAATCTTCTAATACACCCAATGAGAACAATAACAAAACTTACGCCATAGTACATATTAACAAAAAATACTGCCACCGCTGTCGTGTTAACACTCATTCTATGAGGGAATGTACGGCAGAGCGTACTATACTCTGCTTCAAGTGTGGGATGAAAGATGTCCGTATACCTGAGTGTCCGAAGTGTAACCCAAAACAGTCCGATGAGTCAAAAAACTAGTTTATGAAAATCGTAGCAACCAAATAGTTAAACGTTTCGACTACTCGGATTGGAATAATTGGTTATTGACAGTAAAAAATTTTTTTTGCTCTTATAAGGTTGCTTCGATTTTCAATACTAAGCCGAGTAACGATCCACGTCCGTATGTTATGATTAATATAAATACCAGAAGTAACCCTAGTATGTATGGTCTGTTGGATTCCGGTTCTGTTGTTAGTATCCTTGGTAATAATTCTCATTTACCCTTGATAAAATCTGATCTTGTTCTGAATACTGAAAATATAATAACAGTTACTGCTGCTGGTGGCCAAAAGCTTACTTCTATTGGGTACATACAGTTACCAATTATATTTGAAAATGTGTATGATTCTATAACTGCTCATATTATTCCCGAGATAGACTCTCCTTTAATATTGGGTATTGACTTCTGGAGTAAATTTAAAATATGTTCAAAACACCTAACAAGTGTACATTATTTTTCTAATATTAATTCTATGTTGTCAAATTCCCCATTATCGATGAATAATTTCTTAAACTCTTATGAAACATTGTCTGAGGACCAGAAAAATATAGCCGATGATCTTGTCACGCAGTTTTCATGCATTTCCTTCGAGCATAAGGGACTAGGTAGAACTTCTCTTACTGAGCATAGAATTGACACTGGTGACGCTGAACCTATTAAACAACGTTGTTACCGATTATCACCGGAAAAACAAAGAATCATCTCTGAACAGTTAGATGAAATGTTAGCTCTTGATGTAGTCGAACCGTGTGAGAGCCCTTGGTCTTCTCCAGTATTAGTAGTAGGTAAAAAAGACGGCAAAGCTCGGTTTTGCCTTGATAGCCGAAAGCTAAACTCCGTCACTCGGAAGGATGCTTACAGTCTGCCATTCGTTTCTGAGATTTTAGACAATCTAAGAGACGCTAAGTTTCTCTCCAGTATTGACCTCGCTAAAGCGTTTTGGCAAATACCGATTAAGGAAGAGGATAGAGACAAGACGGCTTTTTACGTTCCCGGACGAGGCACTTTCAGATTCAAAGTAACTGCTTTTGGATTGACGAATGCACCTGCAACGCAACAACGCCTGGTTGATGCACTGTTTGGGCCTGAATTTGAATTGAAGGTTTTCGCTTACCTTGATGACGTCATAATCATTAGTAATTCTTTCGCAGAGCACATTTCACTCCTTACTAGGGTCCTAGAAAAATTAAAACAAGCAAACCTTACTATTAATTTAGAAAAAAGCAAATTCTTTAGACGCGAGCTGTGTTACCTCGGCTATGTTGTGGATGCTCACGGTCTTCGTACTGACCCAGCGAAAACGGAGTCAATATTGAACTATCCTACACCCACCTCTAGGAAAGAAGTAAAAAGATTCCTTGGAACAGCTTCTTGGTATAGGAGGTTTATAAGTAATTTCAGTACAATAGCTGGACCTTTAAACAAATTAACATCCACTAAAAAGAACTGTCTGCCGTTTCTTTGGTCATCAGAAGCTGAAGCTGCCTTCCAACAACTTAAAAGCTGTCTTGTCAATGCGCCGGTGTTAGCATGTCCTGATTTCAGTATTTCCTTTGAGGTTCACACCGACGCTAGTAATTATGGCGTAGGCGCTATGCTGGCCCAACAGATAAATGGTGAGGAGCACCCTATTGCTTACATGAGTAGGTCACTTACTGGGCCCGAGAGGAACTACAGTGTCACCGAAAGAGAAGCATTAGCAGTACTTTCGGCTCTTGAACACTGGCGCTGTTACGTTGAGAATGGGCAAACAATTACAGTATATACGGATCACGCTGCACTTAAATGGTTTCTGTCTCTTTCTAACCCAACAGGTCGCTTGGCTAGATGGGGCGTTAGACTTTCATCATTCAACTTTATTATAAAGCATAGACGTGGTAAAGACAATATAGTGCCCGATACATTATCTAGAACAATACCATTGGCCGTAATCACTTCCACTTCATCCCACTCACCTAATACAAAGGACGAATGGTATTTAAAAATGTACAAGGGTTGCCTTGAAAATCCAATTAGCTTTCCAAATTATCGTATAGAGGATTATACTTTATATAGATTTATGAAAAACAGTAATGTACTTTTATCAGAGTTTGATTGGAAAACAGTAGTTCCTCATGAGGAACGACAGGAAATAATTGCTAAAAACCATAACGAGCCTACATCTGGTCATTTCGGCGTGTTCAAGACATATAAAAGACTTGCACTTCGATATTACTGGCCGAGTATGCGCCAAGACGTAATTAACTTCATTAACAATTGTGAAACATGTTTAGCATACAAACTTCCAACACATGGTACCTTTGGGAAAATGGGTAGACCAAAGGACTGTTCTAGACCATTTCAAGTACTATCTATAGACTTAGTGGGTCCTTTACCCAACACCAGGAAACAGCATTCGTACATATTTGTGGTAACATGTTGCTTTTCCAAATATTGTCTTTTATTTCCCCTTCGTAGAGCTACTGCGGACCTGGTTTCTAAAAATTTAGAAGATAACGTTTTTCTAATACATGGAATTCCGCAAACGGTCATACTAGACAACGGATGCCAATTTATAAGTCGCGAGTTAGATAGACTTTTCTCTAAATACAAGGTTCCATGTGTACATTTTACACCAAAATATACTCCACAAATTAATACCGTGGAAAGATACAATAAGACTGTGGTTACAGCTATATCTACTTTTGTGGAAGAAGATCACAGAACATGGGATCTTAACTTGGCGAAAATCCAATTTGCAATAAATAACTCGGTCAACGAAACGACTGGTTTTACGCCCGCCCTTTTAGTTCATGGTAGGGAACTCGTAACATGTGGATCTCACTATTTGGAAAAAACTACAAATAAAGAATTAATTTTTGCACCCCGCGATAAATATGCTGCTAACTTAGGTCATCTTCGTAAAATATTCGACGACGTACAGACTGCTTTATGGCGTAGTCACTTAAAAAATACACAACGTTACAATTTGCGTCGTAAAGATGCTGAGTTTGATATTGGAGACATAGTTTGGAAAAGATGTTACTTCCAAAGTGATAAGGATGCATATTTCAGTAAAAAGCTAGCTCCGAAGTTCCAAAAATGCCGTATAAAAGATAAACGTTCACCTTTAGTTTATGTATTGGAGGATATGTCTGGTCGTGACTTAGGGGTTTGGCATATCAAGGATCTGAAATCGTGATTGTAATGATAGGAAAAGGATTTTAGTGAGGTAAAATCCTTCTCTCGGAAGGGGGGTACTGTCACGATTTACTTAAGCGTGTATATTGCGATATACGTAATTCTCTAATATTCTAATATTTATTCAATAAACTTATAATATATTTACTAAACTAATATAATTTTAATAACTACAAACCAATTCGTAACAAACAATATAAATAATAATAATTAACAGACAGACACGCAAACTTCCTTCGACGCACCGTTTTATATATAATATCAGAGTCCCTTCCATTTTTATGTCGACCGCAAGCGCATAATTCATTTTTCGCTAAGCAGCCGCAGTCGCTCTCAAATCGTGATCTAGGCACGACACGTACTCGCAGCTTAGCGCACTGTACCGATTCCTCGTATTTGTTTTAATAATTATTTTCTATAAGTACGTAATTAGATTTATATTCTGTGTTTTTACATTTGGTTAGCCAAATAAGTGCCTTGTTTGTTTCCGTACTGGGTAAGTTGTACAATTTTGATTGTTATTAGTTGTGCTGTTGCTAAAAATGTACATAGTCGCCGCCTCTTAATTTAAATGTTATAACGGCTAGTTTCGAAGAGATTGATCGCACTATCCTTCCTATCTGTTGTGTAAATAATATGTACTTGGTGTTGTGAACTATCACGAACACCAAATGTTTTATTAATCTTATGTTTTATCGTTTTATTGCTATTAGTAATTAGTTGATTCAAAAGTTTTAACCTTGCCTACTTAGCCTAGACTAGCCATCTAGTAGATGCCGAACTCTCGTTCTGTTAGGTGAAGGCTTATAAATTGCAACTTACAATATTAGTTGCTAATGCAATTTTGGGAACGGTGGTTCCAGGAAATGCTATGCGGCTGAAGACGAATGCGACTAGCCGGCTCATCCCTGTCACCGCTCATAGCTCCGCCGCAGCGAGGGACACCAACCATCATCGAAAGCCACCAAGAAGGGGAGTGCGGTATTAATCAGCCCACTACGGGGTCCGACTTTTAACCGGCCTTGCTCATTGCCCTCTTATTATTTTTATTGTAATGGTCTTTCATATTGCCTTTTAATTATAAGTTACTTGAACTCTGTT
This sequence comes from Catocala fraxini, assembly GCA_930367265.1. Taxonomy (NCBI): domain Eukaryota; kingdom Metazoa; phylum Arthropoda; class Insecta; order Lepidoptera; family Erebidae; genus Catocala; species Catocala fraxini. The sequence goes on along the minus strand of OV884039.1, from coordinate 17,935,632 downwards.
TGTAATCGTTTTATTTCTACAACATTAAATAAAACGTGACACTATATATAATATATAACGGGTATTAACGCGATCATGCATAATGTTTACCTTTTTTATGCTTGACGTTTCGACCAGGTTACACCGGCCGTGGTCACAAGCTGACTGGTGCTGCGATGTCATGTCTCCGTTTGTGAGGCAGAAGAATCTTGATTCACCCTCACTTTTGGCATATTTTTATTTGTCCATGTACCGTCACAAACTACACTCACGGTATCCCTATTACGTATTCTAGCCGTTGTGTCCGTATTCTGTGAATTACCTGACTGTGCAAAACAGCGAAGTTGCGTATTATTAATCACGGGATTCCACGTCGCGGATAATTTGAAACCATCTTCCCTATTGAAATTTCTATATTTTTTGATTTCAATAGCTTCTCGCACTACTCTTGGATAAAAGTGGCGATCGGTGGAGAGGACTTCCGGACGATGAAATTCAATCCAATGATTAGTACCTGATTCCAGTATATGTTCTGCAATTGCTGATTTGCTAGTCTGCCGGTTCTTCACAGCGGCGATGTGTTCTTTGACCCTCTCAGCAATAGTACGCTTGGTTTGGCCTATGTAGGAACTCCCGCAGCTGCAATTTATCTTGTATACGCCTGGCGTTTGTAAAGGCAAAACGTCCTTTGGTGTGCCCACCATGCTGGTTACTTTGGCCCCCGGTGTATAAATAGTGTTGATGGAATATTTCTTTAACATCAACAAGTCCGGAAGTCCTCTCCACCGATCGCCACTTCTATCCAAGAGTAGTGCGAGAAGCTATTGAAATCAAAAAATATAGAAATTTCAATAGGGAAGATGGTTTCAAATTATCCGCGACGTGGAATCCCGTGATTAATAATACGCAACTTCGCTGTTTTGCACAGTCAGGTAATTCACAGAATACGGACACAACGGCTAGCATACGTAATAGGGATACCGTAAGTGTAGTTTGTGACGGTACATGGACAAATAAAAATATGCCAAAAGTGAGGGTGAATCAAGATTCTTCTGCCTCACAAACGGAGACATGACATCGCAGCACCAGTCAGCTTGTCACCACGGCCGGTGTAACCTGGTCGAAACGTCAAGCATAAAAAAGGTAAACATTAAGCATGATCGCGTTAATACCCGTTACATATTATATATATGTATATCATGCAACGCGAAAGTTTAAAAGTTATTACTATTAAACTATTTAAATTGACACTTTTAGTTTGCTTTTTAGCAGCCATGGTCACGTATATAATATCTGTATATAGTTAATTTCAATTTCGCATAAAAATAAGACAATATTATATAAAATTTCGATATCTTGGTATACTACTTTAGAAACGGAAGTCTTTGTATCTTCTAATACTGTCTAACACACACATACATAAATGTTTCCCATACATCTACGCAGACAATCAATTTTGTAGGGTCTAATGGCGCTCACACCTACTCTTGTTAACCGCTCTAAGATTGCAGAAATGTAAGATACCGACCGTCCTTGGCTTAACGGTTACAGCTTTGTACTATGATACTTTACCAGTTTAATGTATTTACCTAGTAACACAGTTACCTATTTTCATAGTCTACGAGTTTGTTTTGGAATAGCGATTATTTTGGCTGGTAACGTTCTTTTTATACAAAATAGGTGGCAAATAAGCTCTTGGCTCGTCTGATGGTAAGCGATTGTCAAAGCCTGTGAACGCTTGCAATACTTGATGAAAAGTATGGGCAAAGTACTTAAATTAACCCCTAAAATACTTATACTTCTCCTGGAACCTCTATTGACTGCCTCCGTGGTGCAAAACCAACAAAAAGTAATGACGTTTATCTGCTAAGAAATCAAAATAGAGGAGGGGTTAAAAATTTGGCAGTGCTTGGCATCCTATGCCTTGGAAAACATATAAAGCCGTTGGTCCTTTGCTTGATCTCTCTCCGGCAATGCTGCATTGCTGTCCCATCGGATCATGAGAGTTACGAAACAGAGATTGCATATGTATTTAAACACACATTGGTGCACTATAATGTCGCCTGCGTACATGGTAAGTCTCCGTTAAGGTCGGCCGCCGTGATCGAAAGTATGTTTGGAGGATATTCCTTCTCCGGATGTCACGGCTAGATCGTGCTGTCTAACTACTAATTAATTGGTAAACAGTGGGATCTTCTATTTATTCGATATGAAAGCAATCGCCGTTACTATGATATGTTTTATGTTATAATACTCATCAGTTAATATTTGATTAATAGTCTGCATCGGTGGCGCAGCGATAGTGAATGCGACATTTGGCTATGTGGTTTCGTGTTTGATTCTCGGGTAAAACAAAATTTTATTGCTGGTTATTGGCTTGTTCTGTCACAACATTCTCAGTAACAGCACGGAGTCTGGAACTGGGCCCAGAACGGCAATAGGCTCGCCCCATTTTACGATATCATAATTTGTAAAATGTGTCAAGATATACTATGTACTTGTATGTATACATATATAATAGTTCACTGTAAGCGAGCTACGAGGGCTTGCATATGCTTGCTTGTGTAGTACATATATAAAAGGCAGAAAATAGGTGAGCTTTATCGTAAAAGTGTTCTAGTCATAAAATTTCCGTCAGTTAATTTGAGCCATCGAAGTAACAACTCTGAAGATACCTACGTTTGTACGGTATCCTTACGGTCCAATACTATAGTAGCGAGCGATGGTAATAAATTTAAAAATTATATATATCTACATTACTTTCTTATAATATTATTAGCCGTTTAGGTAAGAATGTGTACGTATTTAAAAAGAGAGTGTCGCTATAATCACAAGTTTCTTTTAGTTTCAAGAAAACACATTTAAACGTTTTACCAGAATTATTGCTTCTAAAGAATAACATTATGTACATATATACGTATCTACCTAACTCCTAAAGACAGGTATATACATTAAAAAAAAAATTTCACACTCGGTATTACTCGATAGTTTTACTCGAAAACGAGTAAAAATTAACGTGTGGACCGCAAACCTCAGAAATCGGAGGCTCGCATCGAGCCGGCTTGAAGGAATCAAATAAATGTAATTTCCTTCGCACCTACTCGACGCGAGCCATCATAATCTTCGAGACACAGTTCTTTAGTGAAGTTCACATGGCTGTAATCAGAGCGGCGCGGCGTCCTAACCAATATACCTCCTTTTACGTTTGTTCTTTTTTATTTTCTTTAATTCGTTTATAATTAAGAATGGCGGGACTTTTTTAATGTAGCCACTGTCTCCATTGTTGAACAGTCATCTTTTAGTTCGAACGGTTTGATGAATACTGAACGTCGCGCATCGCTCGATAGATAATTGCTGAATGTGTGGACGAAAGACCATGCCGTGAATTTTACTCGACGTGTTTGCTCGATCGAGTAAAACCGTATGTGAGTACGGAGCTTTCGACGCCACGTCTTAGAGGCCAAGCCTTTTAATGTTTACCGGACTCAACCCCAGACTGCATGCTGTCACTTAGAGCTCTTTGACAGGAAAACCCCATAAATCTTTCTCCGATCTGTTAGGCGCAGGATTCCGCTGTTGTCAATTATTTGGTGGTGGTATGTATGAGCCGGTTCGTCCGAGGAAATACCATCTTCTTATTACAAACTGGCGTGAGAGTAGTAGGTATCATAGTACTGGTTTTTGCCAGGTAGGGAAGAGTTGCGCAGGCTCAAATATCACTCGCATTTCTTGTCTTTTATCCCTTTTTCACAAGACGTGCACGTGTGCGTATGGCAAACATAATTTTGGTCAGGTGATCATAGACTACGCTAAACCATTAGTTCCCAAAGTGGTCCAGGTGGGCCCCCAGGGGTCCACAGGAGACTTGACGGAGGTCAAAAAAATGGGAGTCCACAATTCGTAAGCGAAATTCCACGAAAATTTAGCTTTCGATAGTGAAGAACTAAAATGTTGGCTTGACTTCACCTATCAATATAGGCAGATAATATTTTAAGAAGCTCAGCGGCGACTGTTGCTTGTAAAAACTTGTATATTCCATATTCAGTCCCAGTGGTCAGAATAAAATAGGTTCAGACACGAGAATAAAAAATAATGTCAATGTTTAGAGATTTGATCAAATATAAATACGAATGCCGAGGACTATGGTAGATATGTAGCTGCAGGAGGTCCACCAGAACCTGCTAAATTTTGAAAGTGGTCTATGAGAAAAAGAGTCTGGGTACCTCTGCACTAAACGCTTAACATCAGTTGCTTATTAATCACTTGTTTTTTGTTGTACCTATAAAAAGTTAGTAATATCGCCGTTTTCTTATAACTTAAACCTATAGTAACCAGGAAGAGGAAAACAAGCGTCACTCTGTTCCCTCAGCCGAAACGAGATGACACCTTGAGTAATAGTCCCAGTACTCGTGTCACATCAGACCTTCACATAATTTTTCTTCTTAAAAAATATCTCTTTCAATGTAAGGTGAGTCTTTTATTTCGCAATTCGAATGCTATCTTTTCTTCGATAAATCAGTAAAAGGATTGAATACATTTAAAAATAAAACTTGCCAGAGTTTCATTTTAGTTATATTTAATTGGTGGATAAAAAGCTTAATGATTATTACTGGGAATAAAGTAAATATCATTGGATCGAATGAAGCGCATTTTTACGATATTTGCCCTTTTAAAGGAATAAATTACGATGCTGTAAAATCAAAAGTTACATTGAAAAAGACAGTTTGTACTTTGAACATAACAATAAGCCTGATCGGTGTCCTGTACAGTATTTTACATTTTCAATTATTAGGACTGAAAAGATTGAATTAAATACGAAGCGCAAAATTTTATGCAATGGAAGTTTGTGCTTACGTGATTTACGCTCGAAATATGAGGCAAAATGGCGTCGCTCGAAGTGCACTGTAATTTTGATCGTATAATATTATAAAAGTTTAACATGTATCTAGCCTAGTTAATTAATTTTCATCTCATAATAATAAGTGGATACACTCTGGTAAAATTAACAAAGAAAAATAATTTACATAATTAGGATGCTTACTACCTCGGGTTAAATTTTAAAATTAGAACAGGTTCTTCTTTATTTTAAATTTAGAATTTAAATATTATAAATTCGAAAGCCAGCATCAGTTTACATTTCATACGGTGCTAAGGAAACTCTGAACTAATTTCACGGTTCACTGGCGCTATTTGCGCGCCTCTAACTTCATTGGAAAGTGATTTTCTCTTTTCCCACACACGCTGCGGGCACAGGTTGTGAGAACGTGACAACACTGTGTTCGGAAATTAAAAACTTATTGTTTTCTCGTTATAAAATTCGTACGTGTGTGCACTCGGTAGTGTAGTTGGAACATGTAGTTTCAAGATTTGTATTCTGGAATAAGTTTCAAGAGAGGTAAAAGGATATACTTTCGTATTGGTTTAGCTGTACGCAATACTATAGTTCGAGTGGATAGTGGTTTTTAGATTATACCTATTAGTAGAGTTATTAAGCAATCTATTATTTTTTAATTGTGATTGTTATTGCCCTTAATATTGCAATTCTTATAAAATAGGTTTTAAGCACTACTGATATCATAATAGCCGTATATACGTACACTTAATTGTTTCTTAATGTACTAAATACATACTTACTTACTTAGTCTGTTGGTCAGAGACCCCACTATGTGTCTTGGCCACCGATAAGATAGAACTCTACTTTCAGTCTTTGATCGTGTCCCGATGGTCGTTGTTTTGAAGCTCCCGCAGATCCGCTTCTACAGTTACATATATTGCTGGAGTAGTGACCAGCGACATCAGTAAACTTAAAGAGTAGTTAAGGTTGCATGCACTAAATGTTGCGGATTTGTATCCAACATGGCAAAATATGGTGGGAGACTTTAAAATACAGAATAAATGGACACAAAGTATGCCTGTGTCTGTTAACTTTAACTACCAATTATTATTCTAAGTCTAGACTTAATAATTTATGGATTACATAAATAATTGTACCGTGCGGCATTCGAACTCACAATACTCTGTTGGAGCTTGGCGACCGCTTACACGATGCGCCCCTATTTATCTATAACTAAAACACAACATTTCGTAAGGCTGCGTCACTGATACACTCATTGTAGGTATATTTTACCACGTTAATGACTAAGTCAAAGTCAAAGACAAAGTCAAAAATCATTTATTTATTTAGGTCACAAAGTAACACTTATGAACGTCAAAATATATAGGTTAGTGAGTTTACTAAGTTACTGAAGCTAGATTTAGGTTAGTTGCTAGGTTCAGGCAAAAGGCCTATGAGAAGAAACCTGCAAGAAACTCACGGCCTCATTCACTAAAATATGTACCTACATGTTACAGACATAGTCCCTCGCGTCCATCCCCAAAGAGGTAGGCAGAGGCCTATACTTTTGAGGACAGAGGCGAGAGACTGTGTATCACAACCACAGTTCGCTAACTATGAATTTAGGTTTCACTTAATGGAGAGCGAGTCTATTGCCGTAGCTGGCACAATATCAGACCTCGTGCTGCTACTGAAATTACTTAACAATAAAGTCAATATCACTTTGCCCGGGTAAAGAGCCCGAGAGCTCATAGACAGCAATCATCTTTACTAAGCACCTGCGTTACCAAGGCAGTCTATATTTGAATTTAAAAAGTAGTTCTACGCAAAATAGGGAATATATTTATATTCAACTAGAATATTATTTGTTTCTATTGTTAATAGTTTAAGAGATGCTTTCGATAAAAAGAAGATTGGCTTCGTATTGTTAAATAAACGTTCAATAGAGAACTTAACGTGAGCTGTTATTCAGGTATTTTTAGCATTCTGTAGTTCAATGATTGGACATAATAAACAGAAAGAATTATTAATTATTATGTTGGTTATGTGAAAATAGCTATTGTTTTCTGTTATATGTAGTAAATTTTTGCCTTAGTGGCTCAGCGATATGTGAATATTACTGCAGCTCAGGACGTTTCAAGGTTGGAATACCGGTCGAGCAAATTGTTATTAGGTTTTTAGGTTTTAATAAAAGTTGCCACTTTGCATGAAACGGTTAGAAAACGAACGAAAGAAAACGTTGTGGCTTTAATACTTATCAGTATTGATTGAAATACCCATTTGAATATTATGATTTTATTTCATGTACATATAGTTGCTTGTATCAAATAGTTGTTACATAGTCTAATAGTTGCTTGTATCAAATAGTTGTTACATAGTCTGTTAATAGTCTATTCCCGAAATATTAATGAATTTTTAAAATAACTATTGCATTTTGTACAGATACTACGAAATTAGATATAAGACATAAACGACAATTTCATAGCTAAAGACTTTATATGAAACTCCTTGTTGGAATCGCACCACAAGCTGTAATTGTCTCTTAGAGCTGAACAGAACAAATTAAATTGCATTTAGTTACAGTAAACGTGGTCTAAAGTTGAGGAAAGAGTAATTCCAGAAAGAAACAAGCTTAGAAATATATAAAGTGTTAAGTAAATGGTTTTGTTTATGTTTTAATTACTACATATTATAAAACAAAGTCGCCCGCCCTGTCTGACTATCTGTCTGTCTGACTGTTCGCGATAAACTTAAAAACTACTAAACGAATTTTCATGCGGTTTTCACCAATAGATAGAGTGATTCATGAGGAAGGTTTAGATGTATAATTTGTTAAGGTTCTATACTACCCGTGAAAAGCCGTAGCGATCGCTAGTAAACATATATTTGAAGGTCTTTAGCCATAGCGCCTGAGTGCCTTAAATGCTTATTGATAGTGAATGCGACTACTGCGCATGAGGTCTTGGCTTCGATGCTCGGTAGACTGCAGTAGGCTCGCTCCCTGTTATTTGGGATTGAAAGCTATAGCTATGTGTGTTGGTCCTTGCTTATGGTAATACATCCATTTAATCCGTCGGCCATGTATATAACTATCTACAAATGTATGTGCAGCTGAAAGTGCTTGTCATATTAGTGTGTCAAAAACATTTAGGAACCATTTTATTCAAATATTAACTTTTTCTCGCGACTTAGCTCGCGTAAAAGTAGAAGAGTTTAAATTATGTTACTAACAGTACTTACTGATACTGTTCTTGATGATAATATAGCTTTCTAATGTTAAAAGAATTTCTAAAATCAATTGAATTGTGTTTGAGTTAAATCTTTATAATATTAGTTTAGATGAATCAATTAGGACATGATAGTCTATTGCCTACTATAGTCGTCACCTAAGTAACGCAAATAACACTATTTGCCATTGTAATTTTATAGCAATTAATCAAGATTCTATTACAGCATTTTTAGGCAGAATTATTACTTGTTACGTTGCCAACAGCGACAATGTTTAAACAATATTGTTATGCAATGTGTTACGTACACACAAATAAGAAATCATTATTATTATACAGTTTCCAATAATTAGGTTAAAAATCATGTTACATAAGGGTGCTGGTAAATATTATTGTACTACAAATGATATGATTTCAATGTAATAAATGAGATTTGTTGTCACATTGTGTATTATAATAATATTACCACCGGTTGAAATTGCTTCATTTTATTATTTGTACCTTTATTTATTATTTATTTTTTAAGGATTTTTAGCATATACATATATATATATAAAAAGAACACATGCAACATGTAGCAAAATAGAATGAATGTACCTACTCTATTTTAAGTGTTTTTTTTTTCCTTTCTTTTTTATAACGATATGTATGTCCCCCTAAATTTTTAAAGACTTTCGTTGTTTATATTGTTCATAGAATATATAACGTGACCATAGAATACCGCACGTTTTATTTAATATCTTACCGTTTATTGTAAGAAAAGGAATCATACTTAAAATATACATCTAGAAGAAATTAAAATATTTCTTTTAAATATAATGTATAAGACATTATATTTAAAATAAATATTTTAATTTCTACCAAAAATCGACATTTCTTGCATAATCCAAAAAGATAAACAATGAGCTATACTAACACAATTGCATTAAAACCCGTATCTTAAGTATCACCAAGCAACGCTGTTTTATTAATATCCTTTCTTACTTTGCACAGGAACGAAAGAAATGTATATAGTTGGCTTATCTTCCAGTGCAGTCGTAAGCGTGGACTAAAGGAAATAATCTTCATACATTATGAGCCAGTATCCTGTCATGTCTTAGCTGCATGCAAGCGTTGTAGCGATTTTACACTTTCTAGATGATTCTGTCTCATACAATGGAACGTTTTAGTTTCCAATTAAGAATGCCATGAAATGAAATTAGCTATCGTCTTACTAGCCGCTGTTTAATGTTTAAGAATCAGTGAACGACTATAATTTGCACATTGTTTAAATATGTAAAGTTTAAAGAATTATACTACTATGAATAAGGCATGGGCCTTGCTGTCGAGAGGTCGCGGGTTTGAATAACACCCATTGCACTACCGAACCGACGTGAACCCATTTCAAGCATTTTACCTTAGCGAGATGGTTTAACAATAATAATAGTAATTTGTCAACCAAAATATTAGTAAACATAAATATATATATATATATATATATATATATATATATTATTTGCTAGAAAGATGACGTTTTGTCGCCTCTCTAATTTTGATTGCTACGCATACCCTTAGCGGTCGCTTTCAAATTTCATCTTTATTTTAACAAAATGCTATATATGTACCTACTATCTGTGGTCCTTACAAGATACAATAAAAAAATCTATTGTTATTTATCATATTTAACTAATTTGTTGATTGTTAGTTAGTTTGTGTTTAAAGTTACATTAGTTTCTGCTAATTTTAAGTCAAGCCTTATTAGAAAATTTATTGATGAAATGCAAAATGAAATGAAAAAATTTTATATGAACAATACAACAATATTTATTTTGTACATGTAAGCCAATTTTATAGGTTAAGACCTAACAAGGAAAGAAGGTATCGAAGTTAATAGAACTTTACTTGTGCAGTTCACCTTCGGGCACGCCACAATCGTGGCGGTAAGACCCGTACTTAGAGAGTGGCTGGAGAGGCGTCATGGCGCCCTCACGTTTCGCCTGACGCAGGTGCTGACCGACCACGGTTGTTTCGGTCGGTATCTGTGTCGAATAGGCAAACAGGAGACGCCCGGTTGTCATCACTGCGGCGACTGCCGCGTCGTTGTCGAGGATACGGCGTTGCACACATTGGTGGCTTGCCCTGCTTGGGCCACGCAACGCCGTGTCATGCACGTGGCAGTCGGTAGAGTCGTCCTCTCGCTCGAGGCTATGGTTCTGTCCATGATCTCGAGCGAGAGGTCTTGGAATGCCGTCGCCTCCTTCTGTGAGGAGGTGATGTCAGTGAAGGAGGCGGCGGAGAGGGAGAGGGAACGCTCAATCCCTCTCCCTAACCGCAGAGCCGGGTGCAGGAGGGCGCAAGATGACCTCCAGCCACCCTGAGTAGAAGCCTGCGGGCGGTGGACCTATTGGGGCCGTCCACCGGCCGATCAGCGCAGGTCCGAGTAGGCGGCGTTCGTGTTCCACGCACGCCTCTTGATGTCGGAAAGGGGACTAGGTCCCCCCGCTATGTTGTCGGGGATCAGGTCCCCCAATTATGTGTATAAAGTTTTGTGGGACCCGCCACGTCCATCGGCGGGTCAAACCTTTGGCGGGGTCGCGATTCGAATGCGAGAGCGATCCGCGCGATCCCGCCATAAAGGTGTGAGGAACACCGCGGTGGTTTTAGTCGGTTCAGCCCAAACATATGGGCTGGATCCCGACGTATCCCCATCGCCCGCCCCAAAACCGGCGATGGGGAATGTGATTTGCACATTTCCCCGCGTTAAAAAAAAAAAAAAATTGTGCATTTCACCTTGTTGTTTAGAAGCTTTAGTTAGTATCGTGAATCTAAAACTTTAAATTTAGGGTCGTATGAACAGATTTATTTCTTATAACATCTTTTAAATTTAGAAATGTCTATCTTAACTACGTTATAATTATACCTAAATATTTTCGTATAACATTATATTAAACTTCAAGGATTTAATTAATATGAGTTTTCAGGCAAAAATTTTCTTAACACTTGTAAATAGTTTTATAAGACTAACATTGATCAGCCTAGAATCATAGAAATGGATGTAGAATTACGCTTGAAATATAGTCGCATATATATTTGAAATAAAAACTAGGTACGTTTATTTATTTATTTATTTATTTATTCATAAAGAAACAATATAAGCTTACAGCAATACACCAACACGCTTACATGTTATGCTAATTTAAAACTAGGTTAAAAATGTATTTATTATACTAATTAAATAATAAGAAAACATAAATAAAACAATTAAATTATAATTATAAACATATCAAATTAAACAATCAAACACATTATACATTATTTAAATACAATAATACTTTCTTTGTAATTATGCTCATATTATCAAAGAACATGTCTGTATCTGGATTCGCTCGTATTATATTATTTATGGACTCAATAGCCCTACCAGTCGGAGTACTGGCGGCGGGAGATACACGCCATGATGGTGAACAGGTAAGCAGCTGATGCCACCGTCGTCCAGTGCCACGCATGTATTGGTCTGGAACGTAGAAGTGTATGGATTCACGCACTAATGGGTTATCGATTTTGTGATTTAGAAGTTGATAGTAGTGCATTACTAGTGTAAAAATACGTTCTAATTTTGAACGTCATTGCAGAGCTGGTCAAAATAATCTAGTTCAGCTGTATTAAGTCTGTCTGTTTTACCTTATATCAAATCAGTACAAATGAGTACACACCATTAAAAAGTATAAGCAGCATAATTACGTTTGAGAGCTAGATTTTTTACGTCAACGGTATTGCCTGCTATAGGATTGCTAGTCATTTCCGAAATCGCCAAATAAACATTACGGTGCTAACGAGAAATTATAGAGGACATGAAGTTTAAACTATAATTATGGGCGCTTACACGGAATTTTCAAATGGCCAATTTGCCTGCTTTGAACGTCATAATAGCAGAAAATGTTCCCTTAAAACGCTATAGCTGATATTGTTTGTGATTAGTTCGTTGTATTTTGTAGTTGCAAATTTTCACTTGTGTATTGGCAAGACTTGTGTACCTCTTTAAAATGTTATTATGGAGGAATGTTTTTTACATTATATATATATGTGATTTTATATACGAGTTGATTACGAAGTTAGACCTCGGCAATGACCAAAGTATCACTACGTAAGCATCGTAGGGGATAAATCTGAATACCAGTGATAGACTGTCAACTTATGAAATAGATGACAGTTCAAAGCAAGTCGGACCATGTCGTAGAATCTATATCTTATCTTATCTTATCTTATGTGGGGGCCAGTCAGTGCAGACCGGCGACACTTCGACCCAATGGGATCTTTTGTGTCGACACTCGCCCAATAACGACTGCCATAGATATTCATGGCAGCCGGGACCGACGGCTTAACGTGCTCTCCGAGGCACGGAGCAGGCGATAATTGTCAATCAATACGCACATAATTTCGAAAAGTCATATAACTTCCGAAAGTCAGAGGTGCGCGACGTGGGTTCGAACCCGAGACCCTCTGCATTGCAGTCTGTTGGTCTCCCAACTGAGCTATCGCAGCTCAAAATATATATCTTACAAATTTTCTTTTCGAAGCTGTACCCGCGTTAATGTAGTTTGTCAATAAATTACTATTGACATTTTTTATGGATGCAAGGTTCTCTGTATCCTTTTCTGTGCCCCTGAAAACGTGTATGCGTATTTTAGATTGATTTGTCAAAAAGTTAAAGCGTAACCAATAAACAAACAAACTCACATTGGTTAGGATTAAGCGTAAAAATATAAAGCCAAGAACTAAGGCAAGTGTACTAAGATGACGCGGCTATGTGGAAGAAAATGACAACAAAAGATTGACGAAGAAAGCACTAGGCGAACGTAGCATGATATTTTATAGATCGTAGGCATTTTAGTAGAATTCAGGTTAAAAGTATTCTAAACGAACAAGCGTACAAGAAGTGAATGAATGGAATAAAAGTGAATGAACCAAGAATGATATGCCAGCGGCGTAGCAAGAGGAAATTCGTAGTCTACGTTTCCTGAACAAAGACGTATGTGTATGTAGGTAAAACGTTCTTTGCCGTTACAACCTCAAATATCGACTACTTAAAAAACGAATATCTGTAATTTTATATATAGCTGGTCCTGTTATGCCAACGAAATTGAATCTTTGTTTACTTACACGTATACACTTTGCGAGCCTGGAGTCTATTTCTTAGCTGCTTTAAAGAAAATCTAGCATTAGCAAAGACTTGGAGGAAAAAGAGAAGTGTCAGACGTGACATATTTATATAATACCTACTTGCGGTAATTGTCACTGTCAGCTTAGATTTAAGTTTATTTTCAGCTAAGAAGATACTGCTCCTTTGATATTTAATTCGTGTAACTTGTTAGATTGAGGAAACGGAATTTTATTTACAAATTAATAATAATAATAATAAAGTTTTACAAGCAATAAAGCATAACATTCAACATTTGTGATTAATTTTATAGAATAAAACACCTCATTAAAACCTGCTATAATCATATATTCTATGAAATATACCTACTATTATACCTCAATTTAATTATAATCTCACTTAATGAATTTTTTTTATTCCCAGAACCAGATAGCACATTAATAATTTCATATAAATGTCCAGGAAAATAATTAAAACCTACCTGCTTTATATTCCTGTCGCGTTGAACGCTTTTTGTCCACAAATTGCAAAGATCTCCTGGTTTATTCTGAATATGGTATGCCCACTGGCCTCATTCACCAGGCTAATTTATAATTTTCACGATAGGCGAAGTTATTTTTTAATTTGAGCCTCCATATGAGAACGTTCGCAATGCGTAGATGAAATTAATTTGTAATGGATTTATTACTACCATTTTGAGATTTTAATTTAAATACACAATTAAACGATCTCATTGTTATAATTGATAGTCTAGTTCTCTAGTGCGTAATGTTACTGACGATTGTGATGTTTGCGATCCATAGATTGAAGAACTAGTTATAATTATAATTATGACGAAATATCCATTAAGATAATGAAGTAATGATAGCTTAGTGAAAACCTTTATATTTTCCACCTATATAATTCAATAAATATTTTTGGACTGCTACGCAGATATCTTGAGTTTTCGAAATAATGTAAGTATTAGTTAGGAAGGTATTATTGCTGAGTTTATTGATGCAAGAAAACATCGTTAGAAGACCTGTATGTCAGATTATTCTTAATAATGCTGTCAACTCGACTGAACCACATTGGAAGAGTATAGTAGACTATTACGTAATCCTTACCTAGCTGAGTGGAAGATCGTACATAGCAGTGAGATAAATTATAAAGAGGTCCGAATTAATAATTACTTTACTATCCACACGGAGTGAGAATAGCTAATAAATAATTTCAACTATGTATTTATAACACGGGGCGTAAATGATTACCGTAATCATCTACAGCCTATAGTAGTCTACCTCAGAACGTAGGTTTCTCTCCAAAAACAACACTCAACCCGATCGCTTACATAATATGGCCTAGCCATTCGTGAAGTCTCAGGTGTGATTAAGCTATGTATATACATTAACAGTATACATTTTTTTATATTCTTTGACTGTATTTTATGATAGGTATATTAAATTGCTGTACAAGGATAACGTTGAAAAAGAAATAAATAAAAGACATAAACCAAAGCTGAAACGTATCGATACGTTTGAAACAACATCTTAATCCCCGAACACAGACACGGAAAAGCAAAAATACGTCGAGAATTCCTTCAAAACTTTGATGTTGAGAATCAAAAGACCGAAACTAAATTGGTTTGCTGATGAGTCCTTTGGCTCACGTCTTTGTTAAGGCTTTTCCGTCTGTTGACACACATTCACTTCACAGTAATCGCCTCGCAGTCTTAAGTCTCAGTTTCTAAGGCTTGGGTCACATCGAAACCGAGCAGAAATGTTGAAAACATTGTTTTGTATAATGCAGTTTGGTATAGTGAATGAAACCCTTACCGCATTTACCATACTAGTATTGAGCGCAGGAGAGTTTACAGTTAGATGAATAAGGATCAAAAGATTGATTTGATATTAAACTAAGTTTAGATCTTATTTGGATATGCTATCTTAGCTAATTTTAATACTCAGCTGAATTAATTTTGAATTTATCTAGTAGGAATCTAAGGAGAGTTCGATAAATTGTTATGTTTGGAAAACGCTTAACATAACTTCAAATTGTCTTGGTTAGTATTTTGATTTATATAATGATAATATTAGCCATGCTAGAGTATATAACTGGCTCACTGCTGGGCACGGGTCACTTTTTAATGGGAGAAGGTCTGGGTCAGGATGGCCCACTGCGAGAGCAATTGATAGACTTCACATATCTCAAAAATATTATAAATATCACAGATAGGCAGGTTTCGTTACGACGTTGTTCTTAACTGATTAAAGTTACATTTGTCTATTTAATTCGCTCATATGCCCAAAGTCAGAAGAGCGTGCTTCTACTAGGTTGTCGCTTGTCTTCTTCCTGTTGTTTGCTGTTGAAAGGAAAACACATCATACCTACTGCGGTAAATTATAACATTATGCTAAAGAAATTGCAGATCAAGGTTTCTTACCAAAAAAAATCTCACGATAGCCATTTTAAGGTTATCATAGCTCAGTTTATTAGAGGATTAAATAATGTACAAAGGCAATAATTATATAATATTATTAAACTAATACAAATAATAATATATTGTCAGAACCAATTTGTTTAGCGTATGTTTTCCGGATTCAGCCTCAAAATTGGCAATTTGTCCTAAGAAATATCTTAAAAGCATACAACAAATAAAAATTATAAGCATAAAATATTTTGTGCTTTAAGTTGTGGTCGAAATGTAATATTGTTCATTTTGTTTTGGAAAGAAAACTCTGGTATTTGCAACAATTCATACACAGCCAGGGACTTTACAAACATTGAAATAATGGGTACTAAGCACAAAACTTAGTCACCTAGACTCATCGCAGCTATAATAAGATCACCCAATTTTCCTCCGGTAAGCAGTGGATTGTAAACATTTGGCGTACTGGCAGTGGCAGACAATGTACATACATATTAAAGTAAAGTATTATGAAAAGTCAATTTTAGTTGTTTGTAAGGAGTAACTGTTGAACTTATTGTAAAAAAATATTGCTAATAGAAACCTACAGTACTTATCCTTGAGTAGTTAGGAATAAGTTTTTTTACTTTAATATAAGATAAATATTTTTATTTGGGCCAGTTGAATATACTTCTGTGTTCAATATATTCATATTGAACACACAAGTTCATCAAAAACCAAAAAATATATACGTCAAGATATTCTGTGAATCGAAAACAAGAATATCAGTAGGTAATTGATAAACCCACCAACACTATCGAATTATTATTTCACACAAGTGCACATACTTTTGCAGCAGCACAAATCTTACGACCCCTATATCACACTTTACAGAACTTATGTGAACGTTGCCTTAAAGGAAATTGACCCGGGTCCTCCGGGCTCACTGACAGTACGTGCCTGACATTCTGATGCTTCAAGAATAGATTCCGGAATATAATAGCCACGTCGAATAATTTGTGCTGTGATTGACTTGAGAAATGGTTTCGGAGACAGAAGATGTTGTCTTTTTGGAATTAGCTTTTTGCTGAAAGTTTACGAGTTGTTATGAGGTATTGTCGTGTGTTTATATAACAGTAGCTTGGTAGTATTTTATGAATCCCATTTTTGCCAATTATATAACGTCGTAGTATATTTACCATTGAGTAGCAGGATAAGTCTGTTATTTTTCAAAATACAACATGGTCCTCTTATAAGATCTAGGAAGATTTTTGCAAAGTAGCATTGTTAAAACCCCTGGTCATAGGTTAAGATATTTAACAGCCAGGTATATCGACTTTACCAACTTAGTGAAACACGAAAAAATCGAACAGTATCGCCCGTAATAATAATAATAATAATAATAACTATAATATTCTATCACATACACACAATACCATCTAGCCCAAACTAAGCAGACCTTGTATTATGAATACTAGACAATGGATAAACATACATATATACTTTTTTTGTAAATACATATATATTATACATAGAGACACCCAGACCAAGACAAACATCTATGCCCATGCACATAAATATTTGACTTGTGTGGGAATCGAACCCGTGACCTCAGCCGTGGCAGTCGGTTATACTAACCACTACGCCATCGAGGCCGACTAGCATTTGCTGATTTGATGTTTTTTGACCTTTTGGTCAAAAAAACATCTGACCCGATTTTCATTAACATGTTGCATAATTATGTCCAATAATGTAAACGCAAATATAAATTGATCAGAACGTACCGAATTTGATTCAGTAATCCGGTAATCAGTTAGTAAATTTTCGATGAATTTGCTTTTTAGTAATTTCTGTATAGCAACACGAAGTGCTTTAATTTTACCCAATACCAAGTAATGAACTCGACTTCTATTACGTGACACTTTTACATTGTCTAACCGAGAATATAAAATGTGTTGAAAGAAATGAATGCTATATTAATTTATTCTCAATATTTGCGGTTTGGTCTCTTTTCATCAAAAATATGTTTACAAACTCTTAAATTTAACCATTTTCATTGAATATATTTACGAGTATGTTAAGTATCCAACTTCTTGTACCTTGTATTTCGCTTGATCAGTACATTATTTACGACGCGATCAAAAATGCGAATTATAGCCCGTTCTCACAACGTCAACATGTTTAACATTTTGCTGATTTATTATCACTCATTCGGCTCTGTGTAAGTCGATCTAAGCTTGAATAAAAGGTTTTATGAACACCTCGCGATTCTCTTTAGAGTCATGTAAAATGATACGATGTTTTTTCATGAGCTTCAGTAATATTTTTCATGTGATTCGTGTGTATCGTGTTTGTTACCTTAAAGCTGAATGTATTATCTGCTGGAAAGTAAAGTATCTGACTCACGCAAAACATTGTAAAAATTTTCGTTACAAAGTAACTTTCGTTAGATACATTTTAGGATTACTCAAAAAGTGTTTAAAACATAGTAGCTGTTTTAGTAAAGCAATTTGATTGCATCGTCAAGTAACTGGTATATATAGCTGCTAACCATAAGATATTGCCGACAAACAAGTTTGAGTTTAGTAAAATAAATAATTAGACAAGTTTGCATAATGATGCTTATAAGTGCATTAATGTGACGACTCGATGGCGTAGTGGTTAGTGTAACCGACTGCCACGCCTGAGGTCGTGGGTTCGATTCCCGCACAAGTCAAACATTTGTGTGCATGAACATGGATGTTTGTCTTGGTCTGGGTGTTTCTATATATAATATGTATATATTTACAAAAAAAAAAAGTATATATGTATGTTTATCCATTGTCTAGTACCCATAGTACAAGCTCTGCTTAGTTTGGGCTAGATGGTGTTGTGTGTATGTGATAGAATATTATTATTATTATTATTATTATTAATGTTATAAGATATGCGAGTGCCTTGTTCTTGTGGTAAACGTTTATACGAAAATTCGGCGTTTTTGACAGAAAATTCTTAGTAGCGACACGTGGCCATGAGAGAAAAAAGCTATTATAATATGTCTTTGAGAGCATGTTTAACATTTTGTTTCTATTTTTATATAATATATGTTCATCTCCCACACTATATCACTAATATCTGTATTGTGAGAAACTTAAAAATCGACCAATTGTCAGAAAGATCAACCACACTTTTTTCACAAATTTTGTGCCTCGTCGGTCGGAGGTAGCCGGTTAAAACACTGCGCTATCTGTTTGGTTAAAAGTTATAGTTCAGTTGCGTACGATTTAATATAGAACACATAACAATGTTCCAAAAGAGTTTGATATTCAAGCGTAAAGTACCGGTAGGTTTACACACACATATATCAATACGACTCTATCTGCTCGAAAACAGAGGTATATCAGCCATATTTCAAAAATACCTTGACAGAAAATCCCTGTACAGTTGCCTGACCGATTTCCGAATTGTACCCCAACCACCCAACCCCACGCACATCACTTGTATATTACTAAGGCAAAATTAAAATCTTCCAAATCAGGACAATACATGATTTATATAAGTAGTTATACATATTAGACATTGATTGATATTTAACTGACTATTTATACAAAATATATTATACAGGATGTCCCAAAAGTCGACGTCAAGCCGGAATCAGGTAACAGGCTAAGTTATAATAGCCATCAGGAAAATATAAAAATAATCGAAGTTACATATTTTAAAAATTATAGCCATTTAAAAAACAAAAATATCTGCACGTTTTCGCTCCTGTTACTAAAGATATTTACTTTTTGAAATATTTTTTTTGTTATGTAATCTTTGATAATCAAAAAAAATCGAGAGCTTGAAGAAGCATTATTATACCTGATTACGGCTTGACGTCGACTTCTGGGACACCTGTATATTGACTGCACGGATGACGTATGGTTCAAGTGGTTGCCTCGCCACTACCGCCGTGCCCAGTGTTGTGGGATCGAATGCTACTCGGGACAAAAATGTGTGATCCACATATTGTTGTTCCGAGTCTAGGTGTTCTTTGTGTCCGTTGTTTGTATGTTTGTAAAGTTTACAGTTGTCTTATAAAAATGGAAAATACGAAATTATAGTTGGAGAGTAGAAGATTATCATAAAGTACTTGTTTTATATTTTGTTTTACATGTTTACAATTTTTATTAATAGTTTTACACTATTATTTATTTACTATTATTATAACTTAATTATGTATTTTTTCATATATACATAACAATGATTTATCTGTACTACATATTTCTTAATAATAATACTGCACATCTACACATTTCATTCGTATTTTACTTTAAAATAAGGGATACCTTTTACCTGTGCCTATAGTCATAGTCAACAAAAGTCTTACACTATTGTTTAGTTAATTTTATTTTGTGAGAGAGAGCTCTGGTACCCATAACACAAGATAAATCTTAGCATGGGTACCAGTGTTAAAAAATCTGTAACATTTCAGGTGTAATTTGTGGTACATGTATTTCTGAAATAAATTATTAATTATTATTTATTATAAAGTACCTATCTAATACTTTTTCTTTTAATAATGTATTTCCCGCTCTAGGATTCATTTCTGTGTGGTGGGGGACTTAACAAACATTCAAACACAAAGAACACTCACCTTTGGGTTTACCAGATGAAATGTGATTATATAGATCTCTAATTCATTAATAGTTAAGGAATGCATTAGGTAAATTGATTTAGATTGTATTGCGTATAGTGAAATTCATTGAGTTGTAATTTTGATTGGTGGTATGTAAATCAGGCGTACCAAATTGATATTAATCATGGCATATTGATGCAACACAAACATATTAATAATACTATAAACAGGCCTTTCAACTTAATTGAAGCCTAACGTCTATAATTGAGCTTGTAGATACATATGAAAGTAGCGAGGGCATGAGGTAAATTCGCAACCTACTTACATGGGCTACATGCACATGGTATGTACGTAAGCTACATGTGCAAGCTACTTACGTGAGATACATGCGCAAACTACTTATGTCAGCTTCATGCGCAAGCTACTGACATGGACTACATGGAAAAGTTACTTATGCGAGCTACATGTGTAAGCTATTTGTGTGCGCTACATGCGCAAGCTACTTATATGGCCTACATGCACTAGCCACTGACGTGTGGTATAATATGCATAAATTACTTACGTAAGCTACATGCGCAAACTAGTTATGTAAGCTCCATGCGTAAGCTATTTACGTGAACTAAATGCGCAATAAAATAATTGGAAAAGATTTGTTACAATGGATTTCAGCCAAAAAAAGCAAAATTTGGTTCAATACTTACGTGGCCTACATGTATAAGCTGCTTACGTAAGCTACATGCGTAGTCTAGTTACGTGATTCATTTTAGAGTAAATTATAAGTATTGCCTTTTTTACATTGCAGGTACATATATATGCGCAAGTAACCCGTGTAATTAACTCGCGCATGTAGCCCGCACCAGTTACGCCCATCGTCTACATGGGTCTTATAAAACACGTCATATCTATTATTTTTTATTATCTCATGATTTCCAAGTACATTTGGCTTTCTAGTTTAACCTATACAAGGATGAAAACCAGTACTTTCTCGTAGCGACTACCATTTAATCTCCGCAACCAGAGAAATAACGATAGTATTATGTCAAACAAGATTGTCATAGTTGTTCAAAATAGTTGAAACCATCGCGTTTATGTGCTCTCCGAGGCACGAATGGGTGTGTCTTTTATGAAAATGGTAATTGCAGTTACGCCGCTTAACCATACGGATCGACCCAACTCCCTGGTCTCCGTTCTGTCACGGACCTCTCTGTGATACACTTAACTTTTTAGAGATATGTTCACGTCGTGTTATATTTTAAAACACAAAGATATAATTTAAATTAAACTACAATATATGAATTCTACCGAGGCCTTATTTTTATATTAATAACTATCAGATATGTTAATATCTATTTAAAAATTGCTGTTTGCATGGAATTTCGATTGCTTTTTAGCAACCATAGACACGGGGTGACAGAGATGATTGTCGCCTTACTAGTATCTCCGTGACGATATCTTTTTAATACCAATCGGAAGTTGTAAGTCTAAATAGTTCGATTAAATAGTTTAGTTTTATTAATATCTAAGAATAGCGTTGCAATAAACCGTTATTAAATTAGTTTCTAGTAGATTAATTGTATTGTGTAACAATCGAGTAAGCATGAAATAATATTATACAAAGATAATTATAATCCTATTAAGCACAAGTACACAAAAAGTTATATAATTATTTACAAAACAAGTACCGAAAATAACATTAAAGGCGTCTTGATAGAGGTGTAAATTTATAGGCCCCATTATCAGGGCAATTCTTGCATTTGCCGCGATTTCGCCAACCAGTCCCTTGAGCATTACGGGACAATTGCCGATCTGTAACGGAGATACCCGAAACACAAATGGACCATAACACATGGTATTTCCTTTGTTCTTTCGAAACAGGAGGAAACACGAGGATTCAGCTAAAATGCATGGATTACTAAACGGCTGACACAAGGTTTTCGGAAAATAGGATTATGATTAAATAATACAGATTGCTTTGTAAATAGATATCGATTCATAATATTGGGAAATACGATTCCTTATGATTAGGTAAAGATATAAGTACCATAATGTATTGAGGAAATCGGTAGACACGAGAAAAGTACCAGATGATTGTTAGGCGTTCTTGCATTCTGAGTATTGTGTGTTAATAGTTATTTTTAGGAACGTACACATGGAAGAATAGGACGATGCTTATTATCTATTAACTACTCTTACTTTCAAGTTTGCGTATTTCATATTTTATTGTGTAATCAAAATTGCATGCTATGTTAAGCAAAACATGTGTAACATATTTTCACAATTGTAACATCTTTTTATACCATGTTTTACGCAAATAAATATATTTATTATTATTATTTATTATTAATGACACTGCCCGACCGACGGTAATGGAAATCGAGACTGTATGCAAAGCAGTCGCATTTACTGCCGCTGCGCCTGTGCGAGTCATCCTTTCAATAAATGCACAGATTATGATATTTATATTATACATTTACACACATCATCTAGTAATTCAATGCTCTACCTGTGCGTATACAGCCTCAAAGACTGGTCAAAATAGAATTGCGATCCCAGTGTAAGAAAATATGGTAATAATCCCATCATGTCATAAATATCACAAATAGTAATCACCTATATTAAAATAAACGTCAAATGTATTCATTACTTGCACTGCAGTTCATATACATATGATCTTTATTAGAATGGTTTGGCATTCTATTTCGAACATATTTTTTACAATAATTGGTGTTTAGAATTCTATCTAAAAGTACACGTCACGACGGTTTATAATACATTCCCTTTTCATCCTTTTGGTTTGACGCAATACATTAGGTATACCTTGAAACGATGTATCACCAACTTCACCCATATTTTATAAGTTTTCAAGTTCCGTCCAATATAACTTACTAAGGAAAAGTATATTTTCCGACTGCGTGTGCTTTTCTTTTCTTTATGTAGATTTTTTCTGTAAAAATGTTACATGCGAACTTTATGGTTTGCTCTGCAATGACGCTATTTTAACCCATTTCAAATGGAGGTTTCAGAACCTCCTTCTTTTTGAAGTCAGATTCGAAGCGTATGTTTATTTATGTTACCTTATTATCGCTGTCATTTCGGTACGGATTTGTTTATTTGAAACAGCCAACAAAAATAAAAATGAAGCGTTCCACATTTGCCATATGCAGTTGGGGGGTTAACTAAGGTAATTTTAATTTCTTGCTTTTCTATGATTTATTTTTAAATAATTATCATTGATTTAAATTAAGTTTATTATTGCCATTTGATATCTTGAGTATCGTTTTGGGCTATGGGAAGAGTAATAATACGGGAATCGGGAATAAAATACACACGAACTTGTTATCTTAAGTAACAAAAAGTTAAACGTTAAACTCGATCATTATTGCTGATGAGGTAATGAGGTTGGCTATTTGAGACACCGCTGAATATAGAGTTTCTATGAAGAGGCTTGTGTACCTATATAATCTCCGTAACCCAAAAATATCACGAACTCATAAGCTTAAATCCGTTGGCAGAAGAACTGAAGGTATTTCTGAAAGTGAAAGTCACGATTGACTTTTCTATTTTTATTTGTATCATCATCTCTCGACAAATAAATAACTTATTATCTAATATCACGACTGTTTATTCTTAAAAGAATAAGACAGAGGAGCAGTTCTTAAGCAGGCTGTAGGCCGCACTTGATAAGTGGCGTTTTGCTACCTATGAATTACCAACTTTTGAGACGTACAATACAGCGGGATCGCTAATACCTGAGCGAATTAGCTATTATAATCATCATACAATAGAAGATCGCGAGCGATATAGAATTTTTAGGATCCTTGAGGCGGCTTTATGCTGTCAGCAGGGAATGAAATCTTTGTTTCTAACAGGAAATCAATAATATTCTTCATTGGTGGTAATCCTGGTTAATTGATAGCTTTAGACGCTTGCAATGCTAGCGTTAGGCTATAGGTCTAACCTTATCTTCAGGCAGTCTTTCAACACTTTGCTTACATGTAAAAACTAGCTTCTTCTTCTTTCTTTTCGTGTGGTTAGTGGCCAACCTGCAGTCAAGAGTTGTTCAAGCCGCCCGTAGGCCTCTGACATGGCTTAACGACTGCTGTCAATTTGACAACAACCGGGACCAACTTTTAACGTGTCCTCCGAAGCATGGAGACGCTCAGATGAAATACCACTAAGCGGTCACCCATCTATAGACTGACCGCACCCAACGTTGCTTAACCTCGCTAATCGTTTACCGATCAGTGAGTGCAACTGGCTATGACGCCTCAAAATAATAAATAAATAATAAAAACTAGCTTTAAGAGTACTTTTTTAATGGATGAAAGGTATTGTCCCTGTGTCCTTTTCTGTACTAATGACAACGTGTATGCGAAATTTAATGATGATCGGTTAAGAAGTTAAGGCGTCAAAGCGTAACAAATAAACAAACAAACCCACATTTGCATTTATATTATAATAGTATTAGTTAGAATTTGAATAAAGGTTGTTGAATAATCCTAATCCAACGGTAGTATGTACAACCTTCATTCAAAGTACGCATTAATCACTAAATTGAATTGTGTCGTACGCAAGTCCTCTTCACGGATTGCTATTTTTATTCAAGAGTCGTACTGTAGCGATGAAAATCAGGAATCAGAATAATTCAATTATATAAACGTGTTTGAATTATCTTCAGAGGCGAACCTCGCTTTATTTGAGGACGGTTTACTATTGTAATACGAATATATTACGTAGGTTTATTAAGGAATATCGTAATAGCCATATTCTGGCAGTACTAGATATCGTAGCTAAGTAAACTAATACTGGTTTTCTGTAGTAAGTAAATTTAATAGATGCATGTAGCAGACTATACGCCTAAGCTAATTACACGAGCCACATACACGAGATAATAATGCAAGTTTCTTGCGCTCAATCGATTAGACAACACGGACATCCAGCGTATGTACCTAACCCTGCGTATATAAACCGCACCGCGTACAAAAGCCGTCTTTGTATTTTGCGCAATGCAGCTGTAGAGGTAATTTTATATGTTCTTGTAGTCGGTCAAATAAAACAGTTTTTGATACATATAGGTATATTATTATTCAGTTATAAATTATATAAATACAAATTGAGCAACGACCTAACTGAGTGGCTGCGAGAAGACGACTGCCGCACGGCGCTTCTGCGCCTACTTGCGCCTGACTATATAAAACTAAAGCATCTGCAGTGTAGCTACGCAGCTATGTCTCTTAAAATATAATCAGGAACAACAACGGGCCGTATCTACGCCTTTGTAACTGTTAAAGTATTTTCTTTACTATTTATATTGCCGTCTAAAATCATAGAACACTGCGTCAGCTTGCGTAATATAAAAACTAAAAAACTCTTCAAAAGCCGACAACTGAATTTCGACGACCTTCAGGAACTCAATAAGCTTACGTAAAACAGTCATATCATTATACCTCTCAATAAATTAATCACATTATTCAATTTGGTTATATAATAGAAACAGAAGCGCCTCTATTCAATCTGTACTCTTACGTAATCCGAAAGCCGACTCCAAATTTTACGTTGTAGTCATGATAAGCAGATGTACATAGATATTTCGCAATACGTATAATTACTTGCGAAGAAGGCTTCGCCAGATGGCGCCACAAGTTTCTTATGCAGCCCGCGGCTTCAAAAGGAAAAACTTTGGTGTTCGGATGAGACTCATAGCATAATGAGTTGAACTATTTTTGAACGGAAAACTTCGTGTAATTTTTTGTTATCCGGCTTTAAATTGATTTGAGGGATTTGTTCCGATTTTATTTAATTTTATTAGTCGTAAAAGTTTAAAGTTGGATTTTATGATTAAGTAGTTTTAGAACAAAGCTTGCTCGTAGAGTTATGGAAAAGGTTGTTGTTGGTATAAGTAGCTTACAATATTGTATATACATAAGTTGGCTACAATTTGCATTTTCAGAAGGACTTAACAGAAACTGCAGACTTCCATATTTAACGATCGTGATCATGTCAATATATAGCCACAAAACATTAGCTCGAAATATCTGTGGGTTATAAAATTTTGGTCAAATGTAGGTAGTTTGCGTAAATTATAAATGTAATGTAAATTCAATACTCGGGCTAGGTTACATCACGCACAAATTAATGACAGTGGCATATAAATTTATATTAACCTTGCATTACAAGTGGGTATGCCACAAAATATGCCATCAAGAGGCTAAGATCCGACAGAACAACCTTACAATAAGATATGGTTCTTTTCATGGAACAAAAGTGGAAAACCTGTATGACGATCACCCTTTGCAGTCGTAGCAGTTACCGCGGCCTATGAAGTAATGCAGTACCAGGAGTATTTAATCACTGGTTGATAATGCACTGGAAATAGAGACGACATAAAAGGAATAGTATTGAATATATATTTATGATTGCGGAACTTACTGCATAGCAATGTCAATAAATTATTATAAACGGTTAAATGTTCTCGTGAAGAGATCAAATCTACTAAAATATTGCCTATTATATACTTTAGCGGCGGCAAGAGTAATAAGTTACCAATAATATTATATTACTCTGTATTTTGTTGTAGTATCTAAACCAGAGATTTTATCAAAAAATATTATCGGTCGATTATATTCTAGCTTGGGTTCATTTTCCTTCTCTTCATATTAATGTAAGTAAAACGTGTGGTTATATTTTCAGCAAATGTCAGTAAAAAAATAATAAAACAACGTTACAAGCTCTATACTAAATTCCTAAGCCATAACCGGTGATTACATAAAAAATACAATACGGTTTCCTCAGAAATACAACAATATTAACACGAATTTATTCAAAATGGCTTCATTACCACGCCACACCGGTATTGTAAGCTTTCAAAACTACAGTATTATGACCACAATCGGTGTGCGAACAAACCTTACCAATACCATAACATAGAATCGAAAGCTGTAACTCATAGCGTGCACTCCATTTCGCAATTCCTTCTCAAATACAAAGGATCTGTAGCTATAGGAAAGCAATGGAACGACAAAATTCATTTTAAATTTCCGTTGACTCTTTCTAGAGGTACCATCCAAAGCGTTTGTTTCTTAACTGTTTATTTTTAAGCTATTACATAAGATTTATAACCTGTAGTGCCATTATCTTCGCCGAAACAACGAACTTCGGTTGTGTTAAAGAGTGTAACAAAAGTACTGGCCATTTGTTCGCTCAGATCCTGGCCACTAATACTGGTTGAATGTTGACTGGATTTTTCATGTGGAAACAAATAAAAGTTAAACTTGGAGTTTGACTTTGGGGAGTTAACCGAGTTTAAATCTGTTATTTTTATTTAGAAAATACAGGAGGCGGTTTTCCATTTTTGTAAGGAATATAAATGTTAAATATTATTTGTTGTTTCTTGTGGTGGCTAAACTCGAGTTAGAAGTTTCCAAGTCGTCTGTAAGTTATTGTTTAATGGTGTGAAATCAGTATGATAGTTTAATAAAAAAAAATATATATTTATAAAATATAATTTAAATAGTTACTCATTGTCAGGCTAACTACCAATTTACTGCACCCGAACAACTCAACACCTTAAAAAATGATGCAATTAAGTATGACGTTATCAACAGTACAAATTTATTAAGAGCTTACCTACATAAACATTACAGGTAGAAACCGAAATCGAGAAGTTTATTTCTATCAAATTTCAATATAAGACATATCTATGTAGGTACATTAAGCTCTAACATCCATATAACATCTAATCCAATACAATTTATTTTCTAAAGATTACTTATCTCTATGATCAAGAAATATATAAGCATATCCACATACGTCTCCCTAACAAATAGTTTATGATAGCAACATTTTCAATCGTAATCCTTTCGCGGCTGCTCCGAGCATTAACGTAACAGAGTACTGTGATGTACACTTCAACAAAGGCTTTAATTCTCAAGCCTCTCTTTCCTAGGTACACTGTCTAATTACGAGACTGTCGCTCGCACACGGCTTTTACCCTAAACTTTTGCTTTTGCGCTAACACCCTGCCGACCAACTGTGGTGCTGTGCCGAGTAAATTTACTTGAATTTCAACCCAAAAGCGTACACCTATCCCGCTCTTTTACATACAGGTAGACAAGGACAGGGGTCTTATATAAGAATCCGTACGAAGTACAGAAACAGTTTAAATTGAAAATGCTCCCGGTGCAGCGCGGCAGTGGACATGATTGGTTTGTTACGCAAATTGTTTTTGCTTATACATTTCTATGTAATTGAGTAGTCTACAGCACACCTGCTTCTATTTCGTATTGTTTCTGATATAATATTTCTTTACAGTTTTATTTTAATATAAAATTATTGATATACATTTTATAAGGACATGTGCAAATAACGAACGACAAAAGAGTTGAGGACGAAAGTTTATAAAAAAATATGTTTGTTGGTAATAGTTGGAAGCTTGAGAAATTGAGAGGTGTATATGTAGTTATAGAGGATTTATATCCTTGGTGAAATTTGTTACTCTGCTTATGCAGAGTAACAAATTTCACCAACTCTATTGACATTTATAAAATGCCTTAGATATTCATGCAAACATTTAATGTTTAGATTACGCTTTTTGTTCTATGAAGAATCGGCTTAATCTCAGAATCTCGGTGCGTAATAATTAACCACGTTGACAACTAGCACGGGCGTAGTAGTAATTTATTTTCTTTATACTACCATGTGCTTCTTCTGAAAATTAATACATAGTTTGAAATTTTTTAAATACCTTTACTATGTTCCTTTGATGCCAAACGGGATGATATAGTAGACATAATAATATATTTTAATACCCGTATATTCGATTCCTGCACAAGTCATTTGTGTGCATGAACATGGATGTTTGTCTTGATCTGGATGTTTCTATGTATATAATATGTAGGTATTTACAAAAAAAAATATACATATACATATGTTTATCCATAGTCTAGTGTGTGTACTAGACAGACTTGTACTATGGTGAGTACAAGCTCTGCTTAGTTTGGGCTAGATGGTGTTGTGTGTATGTGGTAGAATATTACTATTATTATAATTATATATAAGTAGAAAGTATGTCCAGACGATTTATATTTGAAGTGGCAGAATTATATGAAAAATAGCTCAAATAGATGATATCCAAGGTTTTCTTTCAAATGCTAGAATGCCAGAAATAATTAAAAATAATTGCGTCTGGGCGCCAGCCTGCCGCTACAGCTCAAAAAGTTAAATAAAATTCGGAAAATGTATGTTTTAATTATTACCTTATTTTAAATATTTGTTTAATATAATAATAAAATCCCAGAACAAGTGCAAGTGCTTATTTCGTGTAAACAATATTTTTCAAAGAGCTATACATTACTTAGACTACTCAGAAGTGCATTAACTTTGTATTAACCTTTTGATAACAGTCTAAAGCTTTATTTTTAGTCATAATTAAATTTGCTGACTCCTTGAGACTGTAAAAAGAGATTAGTCAGACGTCTACACATATTTATTTTAAATTGAAATAAGAGTTTCTATTTAAAGTTGAATGACACTTCATAGTTACTTCTTTCTACCTATTCGTTTTAAAACTTGCAACTGTGTATAGCTCTATTGTCTTAGCTCGGCCTGAACGACTTCTGTCAAACGAATGACCATGTTCTTGAAAAGTGTTTATGAAAAAGTTCACTCCAACTTATATTTCATAGTTCTTACTTTTCACGTTTGAGTGAGGCAGAAAAGAACTATGTAATTTTATTTTATACAAGTGCTAAAGAAACAACTTGTTAACATTGAAGTAGCTTTCATGCATGCTGGCTACCAGTTCTAATTAGTAAACTTACTATCTGGGTCATGCTGGACAAAGCGAATGAGCTTTAAGAGAAACTTTTTAAATTTTTGCTTGTATCGTGACGTTAAGCTTGACTTGGCGTTAGCCTGATAATGTATGAGTGAAATATTGTACGGTAATTTTTCCGTCTTGTATGGATAGTTTAGCATACAAGTTTTCTTTGGATATTTTAGAAAACCGCTTACGGTTTGCTAACTATAACTTTAATTAGTAACTAATTCTAACTGGTCTGATTTCTCAAGAATGTTGACAT
Source organism: Catocala fraxini (assembly GCA_930367265.1). NCBI lineage: Eukaryota > Metazoa > Arthropoda > Insecta > Lepidoptera > Erebidae > Catocala > Catocala fraxini. Next base: position 17,905,390 of record OV884039.1, on the reverse strand, counting down.
AGTAATTTTACAAATCCTACTAATATTTTATTGATTTTATTTTATTCTTGATTATGCTTTTTTTAATACTTAGTTAAGTAAAAAAATATTACAAGTAAATATCTTTCTATTAATTTAATTAAATTTAACATAATTAATTTTAAAATGAAATAATCTAATAACCTATATTTACAAACGTACTAAAAAAGATAATATAATTACAAAAACACAAATAATTATAATACTAAATATTTACAAAAATGGTTTAGGCATCGTAGAATTCTACAGTATCGCTGTCAACTGGTAACGTGCCTAGAAGACTGGCAGCATTGCCACGTTGAATGGCAATGCTGATTCTTTGGGCTAAGAAAAGACCAGCCTTCTGATCACGCGAAACGTCGATCAGGCGTTTTGCGATCTCCCTGTACAAAATACGAGCGGTTGGACCCCATGAACCTAGGGTAAATATAAATAAATATGTAGTAAATATCTATAACCAGTCTTTATATAAATGCTGTACCTGTTTGCAATTAGCGTAAGCACACGATCTTGTCTTTGACATGATTTATTCAAATATTTGTATTTACTCTGTTAATATGCCGAATATATGAATAAACAAAAATAAATGCTGTAAATCACAAAGTTTGTTAATTTGTTTGTATTTTAGTTTGTAATTAGTCAATTGTAAACCCTCGTTGGATTTGGATCTGACATTACAGTCAGATAAACCATATCCTGACCTGTTAATCCTCCAGTAGGCGTTCCCAGAAGATGCATGCAGGCGAAGCTACGAACAGAAACAAGTTTTATAATGAATCAGTTACTTGTATTTGATGCATTACGGTGATTCGACTAGAACAAAGGTGGCCCTGTTCTACAGGATCTGGGGTGTTTGTGTACACAAACACCCCAGACCATGTACCGCACAAAAGTTTTACTTCTTGAAAATCGTTATTTGTGCCACTGGTATTTACAAGTTATGTAATTAGAAACTAAGGATGTAGTGGAAATCCTGTTTTTGTTCATGAATCTCATGTTTATATTTTACTAGCTTTTTCCCGCAGCTTCACTCGCTCGAGAATAGTACTTTTTTGTGGATGAAATGTACCTCATGTCGTTTACTGTACCCTTAACAACGTCTATGCAACATTTCATGATGATCGGTCTAGTAGTTAAGGTGTGAAAGCGTGAATAACAAATAAATGAACATATGAAGAAACAAACTTACATTCGCATTTATAATATTAGTTAGGATAAGTTCTGTTAAAGAACTTGTTTTGTGGCAAAAATATTTTATTTTATATATATATATTATATTATCATAAAAAGCAGCGATAGCTCAGTGGGGAGACCAACCGACTGCAATGCAGAGGGTCACGGGTTCGAACCCACGTCGCGCACCTCTGACTTTCGGAAGTTATATGACTTTTCGAAATTATGTGCGTATTGATTGACAATTATCGCCTGCTCCGTGTCTCGGAGAGCACGTTAAGCCGTCGGTCCCGGCTGCCATGAACATCTATGGCAGTCGTTATTGGGAAAGTCAGTTCCCCCTAATATTCTGACACTGGTCTAGCCTTAGGGTATCGTTAGCCTTCGGGTTGCGAAGGTCAGGTGGCAGCCGCTCCGTGTAAAAACTGATATCCAGTCAAATCCGGTTAGACTAGAAAAAGCCGACCCCAAGTGACTTGGGAATAATAAAGGCTAAGGGAAAAGAAAGATTATATTATCATATATAATATAATTTTGCTTGATAAGTTAGTTGATTTGGGCTTAATGGTCACTTTGCTTCTGTTAAGAGGGTTATACATTGTAATCTTTAAATAGTATACTTATTTTTTGGAATCGGATATTATTAATAGGAATGCAATTTTTTTTAAATTATTAGTTAATTCAAGGAGATAATACAATCCATGAAGCAAGATTTGAACACGCGACTGAGGCAAACCGATTGCTGGTTCAATGTTTTTAAAATCATGCACAGGGATAACCAGTGCGATAAAAGAATTGAAAACAGCTGCGCATTGTGGGAGAAATTTGTCATGCACCTGCACCTATTTTAGTCGAGATTAATGATTTGGTGGTTTGTGGAAACAAGAACCAAAGAAAATATTACTAAAAAGTGTTTGTCGATAATAATTTCAAAATTTTTCCGATGTACATAGGTACATATATTACATTATTATTATTTAGATGTATGTCGTTTATTCCATAAACAATGGTTTTGTATAATTAAATTATGAAAAGCCAATGCGTTTAATTGCATTTCATTCTGAGTTAAAAACTAAAAACAAAAGGCATGTTAACTAAATTTAAATCCATTTTTGGGAATCAAATGGTGTATGACTTTAAAATTAGTTAGGCAACTAATATAATTTAAAAAAAAATTAAGCCTCGGCAGCACAGTATGCGACTGCTGCACATAAGAAAACGCATAGGGTTGTTCTTGGGTTTGGCGAATTTTGGGTGTTATTCACTTCTGCTACCCTTATACATATACATATGTATCAATGTTAACCATACAACGTAAATTTCTAATTACTCAACAAGTTTCATAGTAAATGTAGCCTGTAGTAACTATGAAACCTGTTCTTCATGAAGATGCAGGTTCGATAAGATAATGACGAAAGTGACGTCTTTAAACTATTTTAATATTAAATAATCTCTGCTTACAGCTAAATATATACAAAAAAGTAATATACTATTAAAAGTATAATGTATATATTTTTAATATAAGTTATATAAGTCGATGAAATTAATATTGAACACTCAATTAAAGTATAAATGATATGAGGCAATATTTTTCATAAACCTTTTTGCGAATATTTTCATCAACAGTTTCTGTCCGAAATGTAAAATATGTATATTTAAAAGCATTATTAAACGATGCAAACAACATTTTTGAAGTAAATATAAGTATATTTGCTTACAGAGCAAATTTACAATATTTTATTAAAATCACAGATGGTTTTGTTCTTTTATTAAAAAATTAATATGTCTTAGACAAAGACTTCAACAAGATTAAAATCATATTCATAATCTTATAAAATAAAATAAATATACTAAAATATAAAATGTAACTTTAATAAACGATGATCTTAATAATGAAAAGAATATTTATATTTTAAGCATTCAATAATGTTTATATCTATTTCTGATTTAACACATTCACAGTTTGCTTATTCGTGTTTGTGTTGGCCGATAATCTTAAGGTCGGTTGAAGTAAAGACTAGATACCCGGATCGGACAAGACATTGCTGAAATTTCTTGTTATAAGATTCGCAAAAAGTCTTATACAAGGCCGGTGAACGTCATAAAGAGGAAGCCTACGCCTAAGCCTACCTCTATGTGTATTAGTATTAATATGTATTTAAGTACATAAAAGTAACATTTTAATGATTATATTATTGTTACGATTTAATAATCTAATTGGGGTGTTGGAGGTTGTTCGTTATATCTGTGACATGTTGTATATGTATGTATGTACAACCTGTCTAAGGTTGTACATACATACAATGTACCTAACAACACGAACAACCCACGAATGCCTGCGAGTATCATTTACAATCAACCAATATGCGCATGTAATAGTGTATATAATATCAGCCCTGTATTAAACTGTTTCAAGCCTGGGAGATTATCCGACAAAAAACCAAAGTCACTGACGTAGTTCAGAAGTGCAGCAGGCTGAAGTGGCAGTGGGCTGGTCACATCTGTCGCAGAACTGATGATCGTTGGAGCAGACGGGTTCTCGAGTGGAGACCACGACTCGGCAAGCTTAGTGTAGGACGCCCTCCGGCCAGATGGAACGATGACCTGAAAAAGGTAGCTGGAGGTGACTGGATGGCGAAAACGGGCGATCGGGCCTTGTGGCGCACCCTGGGGGAGGCTTATATCCAGCAGTGGACTGCAATAGGCTGAAATGATGAAGCCTGGGCACGGGCCTCTCCTCAGTGTGGGAGGGGTTAGGCCGTAGTTCACTGCGCTGGCCCAGTGCGGGTCGACTGACTTCACACACGTTCGAGAACTTTTATGGAGAATTCTTAGCTGATGCAGTTGCCTAATTTTATCTCCATGTACAACCTTCTGGGAAATATTTTATTTTTCAATTAACATTATGTATGTACGGAGATACAAATAAAACATTTTTGCTTCTACTTCTATCTTTATAAACAGGTTTCCTCACGATTTTTCACTTTACCGTGAAATCAAACTATATATAATTAAATAATCTATTTCATCTTTTGATTAACAATTCTCCAACTATTAAATAATCATTACGTAGCAGTATTCAAACTCGGAACAACCATCTGCGAATAACACTTTTGTTTTATAGGGAGAATCTCACCACAATACGCAGTACATTTCACCAAACGCGTAGTCGTAACATAAATGCTACGGTAAAACAGCGTAAGACACTATATGATTACATCAGATTGCTATCCGTACTCATGAATAATAAAGCTTCAATACCACCCAAACTTCATAATGAGACAAAATTCCATGCATTATGTAATAAAATCTAATACAAAACGTATGTACTATACGGATCATTACAGTTCTGTTAGAATATTCAATAGCTCGTCCTATGGCGCCGTTCCAATACCATTGATAACTGAGTTGTTCCTAATCTGTTAACCAGAACACGATTTTCTCATCACAACTATAGATAAACCTTGGGATAGAATAATCTGGTTGTGGTGAGAGCTTATAGTTAGTTCCTGTTTGAGGTACATTCCGTTTAGCGCCTTTGAATACTGCCAATGTAATTTTGTCATGAAAATGAGAGTAATATTTTCTCTACCTTGATGGTTTTGCAGTATCAGTATACGCTTATGAGGCGTCAGACTGTGCGGCTCAGCGTTCGATTCCAGGCAAAATGAATTTGATACAATCGCCAGCAAATTTTAGGCTTCTTTTGCATTAATCTATTCTATCTTTTGCATTAGGCCATTCTATTAATTATATTTATTTATTTCTCCCATGTGACAAAAATAAGTATACACTGCTTTGATGACATAGTAGTGGAAGACTCGTTTCCAAACTAGGATAAAAACCTGTGTGATAAATAACCAGGCCTCCATTTCAAATTCACTTTGACGTTACAAAATTTACACTAACGGAGAACAAAAATAAAATAAAAATAGAAATATTCAATCATAATATTGTTTTATGTTTACGCGATAGTTGTAACTGAAATAAACTTCGTAAACAGTAGTTTAATCTCAATAAATTCTATGATTTGTGGTTGACACAAATAATTGTTTGGTGCGAGATTCTAATTCACAACACTCGGCATGACAATGATCTCAAGACGACCGATGACGTCATTTGTGCAATCTTGGGGCACATGTATTACCAATACAATAATGACTGCCTCCGTGGCGCAGCGATAGTGAACGCGATTGCTGTGCATGTGGTCTTGGGTTTGAATCCCGGGTCAGGCCAACAATAAGTTATTGGGTTTTTCTGTTAAGAAATCTCAATACGAGCCCGGAGTTGGCAGTTGGCGGTGTTAGACACCGTGCCTCGGAAAGCACGTAAAGCCGTAGGTCCTGCGCCCGATCTCTCTCCGGTCGTGTCGGATTATCCGTCCCATCGGATCATGAGAGTTAGGGAACAGAGAGAGTGCACTTGTGTTTGCGCACATACTTGTGCACTGTAATATCTCCTGCGCATATGGCTAGTTTAGCCATTAAGATTGGCCGCCATGACTGAAATTCAGTCAGGAGAACATTTTTAATTATTACCAAAAATATTCAAGAAATGTCCTTGCTTTTTAAACTTATATCGTACAATTTAAAATAATTGTACCTACATTTACATCGCAGATACCGTCTCTTATCGCTAAAAGAACGACAACTTTTGAAAGCTCAAATGCCCGGAAAATCTGACGACTGTAATGCTTCGAATTAAACTGGATATTTATAAACCCTTAGTAATCTTTGTCTTACAGAATAATTCAGTGCCGAAATATTTTGTAGGCTTATCTACTTCATATTAAAAGTGTATTTGTTTCCATTTCTGGGGCTAGCGGTTAATCTTTTATATCAAACGCACAAGCCAAACAAATCGCTTTGTATTGAATATTAATAGCAAATGTGTATATAAATGAAAGTTCATTTAAAATAATTAGATCTGTGTTAACGAAAATAAATACAAACACAGCACATTTCGCCAGGTATGATTTAGGTACCTACCACGTGATAAGGAGTGGACCGGTTACCGTCTACGTCGTACTAGAAGAGAATTTCTCGATACAAAACTCAGTTTGCCAGATTTAGTATTGCCCCCGAGAATGAGTTTTCGAATGGCGCAGCAGTCACTTACAACAAGCATATTCAATAAAAGATTTTAACATGTAAGTAAATAAATTTTATTGAATTGAACTATTGTATTTATATAAATTAAAGCTTACGTAATTTTCACAGTTGAGTTATAAACATCGAGTATGTTGCTGGAATGTGTCCATTTGACCAAATGTTAAATAAAAAACAATATCATTACTGTACGGATTTTGTTTTAATTCATATTAAAGTACCTACCAATGAAAAATGCGTTGAGTTTGGTATTAGGTTTTGGAATTCTTCAACTTGTTAAACCATTGAATATAATTTACCTTTTAACTATCAGTTACATGTTGTATTTTTTTTTACTTGCCTTTATGCCTTAAACTTTTCTATCAAATTTAACGCAGAATTATAATTGAACGTTAAAAAGCTTATATATTTCTTTTATATAAAGAAATTTTATTATATCGTTCCTAATAGTTTTTCTTACAATACATCATTGTAAGAATTTCTGTTTATTTTACTTATACCTTTGTTAAATCTAAGACTAGACAGGGGTCCAAAGATATCTAACTTTTACATTCTCCAGTTTAAAAACTAAAACGTATCTTACCGAACTATTATTCTTTCAGTCTGTCAGTCGAATTTACGCTTCCTTTATACCCTTTATATTCCCAAAGGTTAGCCTGAAGTTTTGAAATAAAGGGAAAACAAGTTGTGATGTTGCAGACACGTGTCTACATGGACTAAAAGGTAACGAGGTAGCTACCTCAGACTTGGAAAGAAAATACCCGTGTCAGTAAAGTAACTGAATAAATATAATCAGATCGATTGCTGAACTTAAGTATTTAAATTAGTTAACATGTTAAGCAGTATGTAGCACTTTCTTGTTTCTTAAATATATTCAATGTAGCCTTAAAATATATTAGACTGAGTTCCCAGAGACGTCAAACCTATTTTGTTTTAGTGAATCTAAGATTGCAACAGAAAATAGGTATTAAATCAAATTCTTTATGCACCAAAATAGATCTTATAATATAAGAAAACGAGTGTACATATAGGTACATTATTTGTGTATATAATATGTTATATAACTAATGCGTCCAGAATAAAATTGTTACAGTATATTTATTTTAAGCTATATATGTATATTTACCAGTTTATACGCCTGGTAGTTCATTGATTTGCTTTACATTTGATTAGTCCTTGGTTCGATATACCCGCTAAGAATTATTGGTTTTAATATAGTCAGCCAAATGATATACTTACATATATAAACTCTTAATATGGAAACGAACTAAAATCGATAAGACTCGATGTATGGAGTTAAATATTTTCCAACTGGTATTATCTTACAATATTATACTCCGAATAGTGCGAGCCGTAAGCTTGAGAAAAGGTCTCTATCATAGCACTTTTCAGCATTCTTACTAGATAATTAACGTTATTATTAAATAAGGTATTGTGTAGTTTATTAATATAATATTTGTGATATCAATTTCTGAAATTAATATCAACAACGATAGGTAATACTTCTGTGTATATTCGGTGTACAATAATAATATCTAGCTAAATGTATAGAGATAGTTATTTTATTAGTTAAGTACGGCACACTGCTCTAATTACACTCTTGCATAACATTCACACCAAGGTTGTCTGGCAGAAATCGTTTAGAGCGATAGTACCGACATTTATAGTGTCTACTTAAATACAATGTTTAACAAAGTTGTATAATTAAACGTTTTTTCAAATGTAATTTATTCAGACCGAAAAGGAACAAACCATTTGAATTCGTATCGCCAGTAAGCAGTTTGACAGTTCAACATGAATGTTGAACTGTTACTTATTGTTAATTTTCAAGCAAAAACTAATTATAGAAGACAAGCTACAGCTGATATTTTGCCCATGTGGTGCCCGATATATTTTAAAATTCACGAAATCTATCGGCGTGCCCTCTCTGCTCTAGTATTTGTATAATAAGTATACCTATTTATATATATTATCTCGTATTATGCAATGAATATAATCTATCCGCTGACCTCAACGTTGAGAAAAAAAGGTTTTATATATTAATGACGCCTTGATAAGTGTTATACAATATAAAACTAGAAAAACATAAACCAAATAACGCAAATAAAACCATCGTTCTAGACAACCGAAAACAAAACTGGTACGTCACGAATATTCAGTACTAAAAGTAACATTCGAATTCAATAATTCCAAAACATCCAAACGGAAACAAGCCAGCCGCGAACATATTTCACATGCGCAATTACTACATTCAAAATTTATCGTGCAATAACGATATAATGACGGAAGCGATGGCGTCGTACAAGACGTATATATTAAAATTAACGTCCGGGCCTCGATGAAGGGATGCCCCGGGATAAATTAACCTTTGCGTATGTTAAAATTTTAAGGGAATGTGTGTCTGTGCGACATCTTCTTATTAGTCGCTTTATTGGATTAAAACTCCCTTATTTACACAGACAGGGCGCTCGAGTGAAGTATGTGGAGAGGTTGCGAAGCGTGCGATAGCAAGTGTCAATTTATGTGTTACAGTTGGGATAGATGACAATTCACGGTCGCTTTAATATAGATTCGTCGTCATATGAAACATGTAAAAATAACGTCGGTTTACTTGACATAAAGGCACAGCCTGTAACATCAGTCGCATATTTATGACTAGTACATTATTTAGATATCCTTTGCCAATATGCATGACTAATTCATGCAAATAGTTTGCGTTCGTAACTTGCATATACGCTTGCGTCAGCTACTTGTATGAGCCTCTTAAATTGCCAATCTTGACGCATTGATTATTTTGCCGGCGATTAATATTTTACTCTATATTTTATCTTTAAGCATAATAATTAGATAATCTTTTGAAATGACCGTTGATGCTATTCGTAGTTCAAATTGTACTGGTACTGAGAAAATAAAATAGGTAACAAAAGCCTGGTTTGCCAGCTAGCACAGATAACCCCGTTCTGTTCATATAATTATGTTGTATTCATGTCGCGTTAGGAGGGATCCGAAATTGAGATGGATGCGTGACGTAGGTGTGAAATTAACGTCCAAATTATTTTTTGGTAATTTATCAAAGTCCGCGATTAGGAACGTCTAATTGTATGTAATGAGGGTTGGCGTGATTATACGTTGTGATTTGATTTCTCTTGTATTTGTGTGTCCTGACTACCTCTACCAAACTGCAAACGCTCATCGTTTTAATTCATTTAATGATATCGTTGGACTGCCACGCAAAGTTCTCAAGTTCGATCTCACCTCTGACTTTTCGAAGTTATGTGCGTATTGAATATTTACTTGGTAGGTACAATATTGTGGGAAAACCGGCATGTCTGAGAGTTCTCCATAATGTTCTCGAAGATATGTGAAGTCTGCAAACCCATACTGTGCGAGCGTGGTGGACTATATTAATGGGAATCTATCTGTGCCCAGCAGTGAGACAGTTGGATACAGTGCTGATATTATTTCTTTATTGTTCGCTCGGTTGTGCTGCTGTGTAACTTGCCTTAGGTTATAAAGAAGATGGTTACAGTAAATTGTATATTTATGATGTACTGGGTTACGCAGTAACTACGTCAACGCGGTTTGGTTATGTATACTTATACCTACATACGTACGCTGACGTTGGGTATGGGATAAGTCGTTTATGCTTAACTTAGTCAAAAGTAAGATTAGTCTTGTTTTAATCTAGGCAAGATATTATGTATCTGGCTTCAATCTGAGTCTACTAATCAAGTCTTGTGATGTAATCATGGTCACGGATTCAAGTAATGAGTAACTTTATGCTTTTGTTCGGTTGGGAAAAATACAGTAGAGATTTTCAGTTAAAAAAAATTCGGTAGTCGCATAGAGTTTGGAAATACATAGATAGCAACAAGCTCATCTACTATTATGTGGGACCTGGGTGCCTCGTGCGTGTCGTTTTTACGTTAACGCGATTGAAATGTTTACCGCGTTTGACTCTCTGATTGGTTAAGAGCTTGGAGCAGGCCAATCGGAGCACCAAACGTCATAAACGCGTCGATCGCGTTACCGTAAAACAAACTTGCACTGCCTAGTGCCTACTCTGAATACATAGCTGGTGAAATAGTGTAGTAAACGTCTTCACTTGGTGTGAGTCTATATTACGATGTATGTATGATAACAAATATCTATAATTATATTGAAGTTTATATTCTCAGAACATATAGAGCAGCGATAGCTCAGTGTGAAGACCAACAGACTGCAATGCAGAGGGTCTCGGGTTCAAACCAACGTCGCGCACCTGTGACTTTCGGAAGTTATATGACTTTTCGAAATTATGTGCGTATTGATTGATAATTATCGCCTGCTCCGTGCTTCGGAGAGCACGTTAAGCCGTCGGTCCCGGCTGCCATGAACATCTATGGCAGTCGTTATTGGGAAGTTAATGCCCTCTAATATCCTGATACTGGTCTAGCCTTAGGGTATCGTTAGCCTTCGGGTTGCGGAGGTCAGGTGGCAGCCGCTCCGTGTAAAAACTGATATCCAGTCAAATCCGGTTAGACTAGAAAGCCGACCCCAAGTGACTTGGGAATAATAAAGGCTAGGGAGAAGAAGATATTGAAGTTTATATTCTCTGTACCTGAACATGTTTTTGAAATGACACGCTATTTAGTGAGTTCACAAAACGATACATCCATTTATAGTTGCTTTTGTAAGAAATATATAAAGTATCTCGCATCTATGTCAATACAAAGAAATCGACTTATGTGGATTACCGTTTAGAGCTGAATCAGCTTTACTTTGAAAATATGTCCGCACTGCAAGTATTGCATTTAAAATCTTACATTGTATACCGTTGTACCGATGAGCCATGCCACCTGTTTGATTAATATCTCAATAAATTTATAATATCAACACATGGTGTAATAGTACGGAAATTAAATAAATTGTACGATCGACCTTCATGTCAAAATAATTTTGTTATGACAATCGACATACATAATTATATAATGGCGTATCCATCCTCGTACAATGGAATCATTTCAGTGTCTTATTATCGCTAAATTATCGTAGTCGCCAAAATGTAGGATTCAATAGTCATATAGTCAGTATAACTTTAATTAATAAATCAAGCAGTTAAGCCCACATAAGACCAGCTAGTGACTTGGAAATCTCAAAGACTCTATAAGATATTGACTTGCATAGATAATACTGCGAAAGGACTAAGTGGACCGCATGTCACAATGTCGTCTCTAACATGGCAGACTAAATACCTAAGTGAGCTAGTCATGTCGTCAACAATTGTCGGAAGCGATCATCAAAAATGCAACGTATATTACGCAGTCAATCAAATCGTATTTTATAATAGATAATGTTTTTTTTTCTGTGCTCACGTTTGTCTATAGTTTTATAAAAAATAAAAAAGGCGCTCATAGGCAGTTGCACTCACTAAGCGGTAAACGATTAGCGAGGTTAAGCAACGTTGGATGCGGTCAGTCTGTAGATGGGTGACCGCTTAGTAGTATTTCATCTGAGCGTCTCCGTGCTTCGGAGGGCACGTAAAAAGTCGGTCCCGGTTGTTGTCAAATTGACAGCAGTCGTTAAGCCATGTCAGAGGCCTACAGGCGGCTTGAACAACTCTTGACAACAGGTTGGCCACTAACCACACGAGAAGCAAAGAAGATAAAAAATAATAATGAAAAAAAATTTTAGATTGTTTCATATATTATCTGTATACTATAATAGCTATATATCATATAAAGAAATATTATATGTAGGTAACAAAGTAATTTATAGTGAGAAATTAAGTTTTTTAAGGACTATTTTCAATCGTCACATAACTTTTATCTGGGAAATATGTTTGACGTTTTTAACGGCTTTTGTATAGAAACTATCTCATACCGCATATGTTCGTTAGATAAAAGTCGTAACCGAAAAATATGCTATTTTCTTATATAGCGTACTTCGTAGGCAAACGATTGGACAACGACGGTTTCTTTCGTATCTATTAAAATCAACGATGTTAGCTATTATCTACTACTGCAGAACAGATTTTAATAATAAGATACAAAAATTCCGTTTGACCAGATGCTATGTTTCAATATATCACGTGTTTCTTATGTTACTAGAATTATGTTCCTCATTATACAACATTCACTGAGATAAAGGATTATAACTTTGTACGTATACGTAATAGAACAGTTCAAGTAATTAGAGATTTACCCAACTAACGACGTCTCAGCTTATTTGATTGCGTTGCTAAATATTATCTCATGGCTTACGTATTCCGTAGCTCCTTTGAGGGTCCCGACCATATCATGCGGATATACTTAATTGCTATATACATACGTAATAAGGTATATTATCAGGTTGTATACATATTACATATTTCGATATATAAAGATATTGTGCAATATCTACACGAAGACACCTGATGCAAATGTTATCTTTAGTAACATTACGAAGCGTGCCTCTTTGTCGGGTTTCTAAAGATATATAACTACTATGGAAAACATAATTAGACTACAGTGTTGACTGCTCCGATGACGTGGTGGTTTAACTGCCCGTCTCACCATTGCCTCTGCCCCGAGTACTGCGGGATCAATAAATAAATGTGTGTGATCCACAAATAGTTGTAACAAGCCGGGTCGTTCTTTGTGTATGTTGCTTGAATGTATGTAATGTTCCCCTTGATATAGGAATTATTCCTAGTGCGGCAATCAATTATCAATTTGAACTACACATAAATATATTAATAAAAATAATGGGAGACTGGGTATCTTGTAGAAATCTTGTGTACAAAGTTTCTAGATAATGATGTAGTTCAAATTACTTCACTATTACTACGTGGACCAATTAAATACTCAAGGCCATTGCTAATGATAATCCTAAACTCAACTTATCTTTAAACCATTTGTATAGGCTTTGAGAGCGCTTCAGTAAACACGTAATCTTGTATAACATATGATTACGTAAGCACCTTCAAGCACAATTACCATCTGTGGAATAAAAGCGAAAATTCAGTTACCAGCCAAATAATTCCTCCTTACCTCCTTTGACATCCCACTTACACGCATTTACGTCAAAATACAGACATTACAAGAACCGTGTTGAATAAAAATATAACTCTGTACCTAACAGATCCATGATTGGGCCATAACATACTCGTAAAGAAACGAAAACATACCAGATGCACGGTTATGATTATAGCGTGTAAAAAAGATGGCGTATAGCGAGGCGATAAAGACAAAAGACGGTTGGAGATAACAATCCTTTTTATTGGTAACGTGGAAATGCTCTGTAATGAAAAAGTTGTCTTCTTTGGTAATTTGAAGGATGAAAAAGTTCAATTGTATGCGCGTCTTTGGATTTGTTAGAATTAGATCAGGGATTGAGTTCTTGTGTGTTTATAATGTGATTTTGTTAAGAGCTGAATATGTTCGTAATATATTTTTTTATCAACTTTTATATCTTGTTATAGTAGGTAACGAGAATCGATCTATGGGTACATGCTAGGTATATTCGTGTCTTTTTGGAATATTTGACGTTTCAGCCAGGTTGCACTAGACATGATCACAATCAGATTGAATAAAAAATGAAAAAAAATCCAAAAAGGTAATTAAAATGTAACTGTTTTGAACGTTTCACGTTTCTTTATTATTAAAGTGATAAATTAGTAGGCCATAATCGCGTTAATTTCCATTACCGAATGTTACCCGTTATCCATTTTTGTCACGTCAATATTTGTTTGCATCCATAGTAACACATATACTTCTCCAATCGAGGGGCTAATCCTAACTAATATTATAAATGCGAATGTGAGTTTGTTTGTTTGTTACGCTTTAACCACTTGACCGATCATCATGAAATTTTGCATAATAAATATAGGTATAGATCGCCTTTTATCCAGAAAAGTAATTGTTTTTGAGCTAAGCCTGGTACAAAACTAGTGCACAACAATATCATATCGACATCAGTTTTTCAATACAAACAAGGCATGATATTAGGTATTTGTAAAACGCATCAGCTTACCTCTTTACAGATATATTTCTACTGGTACTCTATATATATTATGCATAATTATTACTGTTGCGCGTATTTCCAACTCCGTAAATAGGTCACGGCTTATTCCTGAGGTTACCATCAAATTTAACATACGTTCGCATTTACATAGCCTTAAGAGGGAGCAAGCTTTTCATTTTTGATCACTGAATATTAGAGATTAAGGGAGAGAAAGAGATAAAAAGGAAGGGGAGAAGGAATAAACAATATGCATATTATTGAGTGGAAACCGCGACTCGGCAAACGTAGTGTAAGACGCCCTCTGACCAGGTGGGATGACGATCTGCGAAATACTGCAGGCAGATGCTGGATGCGGCCAGCTCAAGACAGGGCGCTATGGCGCTCATTAGGGGAGGGCTATGTCCAGCGGTGGACTATTATAGCCTGATGATGATGATGATGATATTACTCTGTATATATATATATATATATATATATATATAATTATATATTCATTCATAGCGCGCAGAACCGATGGCTGTTGGGGCAGAAAGGTTCTGGAGTGGCGGCCATGCACTGGAAGATGCAGCAGGGGTAGGCTTCCCCACAAGGTGGACTGACGATCTGGTAAGGGTTGCGGGATATGTGTTCATGCGGGTGGTCTAAAACCTTGGAGGAGGCCTATGTCCAGCAGTGGACGTCTTTCGGCTGAGATGATAGTTATGCATTCTGACCATATTTGCAACTAATATCAATTGTAATTAACTGCCTCGGTGGCGCAGTGGTAGTAAATGTAAATACTGTAAATGAGAAAGATCTCATTAAAAACAATCACATTTACTACCCAATATTTTGAGCCGGGCAAAGTGTTATTGAGATTTTGAGTTAAGAAATTTTCAGTGAAAATTTATAATACTGTGTCGGATGAGGGATGTGAATGTGGGAATAATACATGCATTCAAATTTCAATCGACGATAGATTAACTATTGACGATATATTCATGAATTAATTTATATTTTGTTACACTATCTGCCAACCCCAATATTGTTCGCTATTTTTAATAATCCCAATATCTTGACGATAACACCAGGTATCTTATCCCAACAGTAATTACATAAGTTACATCACCACAAAACGAATGAAGGCATGTAGGTTAGATGGTCCCAACAGGTCAAAAGATATACAGTTATAAACGTTTCATATATACTGCCAAACATTGCACTGCTGCTTTTATAACATAAGGGTACTTTATGTTTTTGACAGATATGAAGATTGTATGAATCTTAATATCAGAAAACAAATTTAAAACAACAGAATACAAAACGGAACACCGAACAAAATTCTTCAAAGTTACGTTGCTATTTTTCGCAACTCCAAATCTCCACATAAACAAAGCCACAAGTTTTACTATAAATGAAAAGGAAAAAACTTGTTTACTCGACACTGACGTAAGCATTTTTTGATGCGTTTCCTACCGCACGTATCATCTTGAACAACCCAATATAACCTCTAGAGTATCACCTGATACACTTTATGTGGTGCGTAAAAACGATCCGTCAATCACAGCGCTTGAAAGTTTGTATGCTATCTCTTTCCTGCTTGGATTAAATTCAACCGAGTAAGAGGGATAGAAGTTTGTTTGTTTGGGGTCCCCTTAAAAGGTTGTGTTGATTGAAATAAAATCTTCGTTATCGGATAACTTGTAGCCTCTCAATCGGCTTCGAAGAAGTTGTACGAGGATGAGGTCGCCAGGACATTTTATTAATGGAACATCTAACACAAATAATTTTCTTGACACTTTTCCTAGAAAAACACAATAAGATACTAGTTTCTTTTCTACTGATCTGTTGTCACAAGGTAACTGGACACGTCTTCAGGTGAAACGACTGAAATATTAAGGCTTAATTAAACTTAGTCTTACACGACTTGAAATCCTAAGCCACGTACGTACTAACTCAACATTGTATTCCAAAGTCACATACTTAACAACAGTAGTTAGTGAGGCTTAAACTGAGATTAACAGTTCCTCGGATTGTGTGTACAAACTGCGTTGCAGTTCACGAGTTTAATTTACAACTTCGCATGCATGTGCTTGTTCCTAGTTTGTATGTTCTAATTATGGAGTAATGTATCAAATGAATACGTCATTCCCACTTAGCTAATTATTTCACTGTATTTCTAAATATAAGCCAACATACAGTTTAGAATTTAATGTTTGCCCTTGAATATTCAACTACGATTTGGCTAATAGCGAAGTAAAGTACATGCATGTTATTTCAATACTCGGATCATTTAGATGAATGTTTGCATTCATATTGTAAAATACTGATTGAGTGTTGTTGTGTATGCCCGATTGAAATGCTCGGTAATGAAGTATTATATTACATAAATATAATATACATATGTTATACAGAGCTAAATGAAAATGTAAGGGTATCGGGAAGAGGTTAGATGCGGATAGCCCAAGACCGGTTTGTGTGGAAATCCTTGGGGAAGGCATATGTCCAGCAGTGAACTTCTTTCAAATCAAATATGAAAAATACTAATAACCTTTTATCTGAGTCCTCTTAACATCATACTTAACAACTTTTGTTCGTAATATTGTCTTTTGTTCGCCCACTTTTTATTGAATGCAACACATTTGCCAAAGTTCATATTTTAATATATTTAAAATTGTATGCGGCCTGCCTTCCACACGATGCCAGTCCGATCAATTTCAGTATTAGTATTTTTGATTGAACAAATTAAATAAGCAGCGGGCAAAAGCCAGTACTAAATACATGTTTTAAGATTGTGCAAATATTTGTAGATCATTCTCAGTCTAAACAAGAAGATGAGTAGTGTCAGCTTCATAATGTTGAAAAAAGTTAAAGGTACAAACTGGGCCAACGTGATGGACTTTGGCCTAACTCTTCTCACATAGAGAAGAGGCCCGTGCCCAGCAGTGGGACAAATTATTTACACGGCTGATATTATTATATAATGAGGCTCTACTCTCGGCATTAGTAGTTGTAGTGAACCAGTTAAAGTAGCAGTGAGTATGCCATATAGTCCAGTATAAGTCTGGTCAACTGAAAACTGGTGGAGAAGATAGTTCTTGCCTAGCGTCCACAGATAGAAAACATAGCGAGAGACACTACCGTAGGTGATAGATGACTAATAATCAAAGCGAGGGGATACCGTTGGACTTTAGTTTAGAAGCCCTATTTCAGCAGTGGCGTTCAAATGGCTGATGATTATATGACGTACTGTTAATTTGGATGCCAAACGTGTCAGTGATATCCCTTTCATTACAAGTGTCAAGCCACTGCGTACTACCAAGCAAGGCACTGGCTTATACATATGCTGCTATAGCCGGTCAAAATTAATTTTACTCATACAAACCGCCTGCCGATCAACCGCCTGGTGAATTCCGTTGCATAGATATGCGCTTATATTTATCTCAAGCCTGGTTTTTATTCACGGTTTGCTAAGTGTTATTGAATTTTCTGTTAGCCAATTCTCAGTAGCAGCACAGTATTTGGAAATATGCTTGATATGGCAATAATCTCGGTTTTAAAAAGGCAAACTCCACTCTAGGCCAGTGTAACGTTATGCTTAATCAATCACGCCTTAGGGACGTGGTTGACAAGGGAATCTATTTAAATGAGATAATTAAAATATATACAAAACGATTAAAAGGTTTATAATTTTGGATACCAAACTTGTTACAGTAAAACAGTAATTTTATAATATAAAATTTAACTAAACGTAAGCAAAAGATCAGAGCGTGGTTCTAGAAGGCTCGTTACGTGGTCTGGATAGCTCTAAAGACCACTTAACTTAGTAGGCAACACGGCATGAACCGGGGCTCGCATCAAGGTCTCTTGAGCTTCCTGTTTTGCTGAGGACTTTACAAACAATTAAACAACGGAGACAAAGAATAGCCAGACTCGGAGCAACCATTTTTGTATCACACAAATGTTTGACCTGTGTGAGATTCGAACCCAAAACACTCGGCGTAGTGGCAGTGGCGAGGCAATTTATTAAACCACTACGCCATCTGGTCAGTCAAGTCAAAGGGTCATTGAGAATTCTGTGAGGAAATTCTCTGTGGAAGCACGGTGATTTGAAATGTGCTCGATACTGTAATAATCTCGCCCTCTAATTCTCGTTGTCGGTTCCTTACGTAGCTCATGAAATGTTGGGTAAAACATCGGTGGTAGGTCTCTTTTTGCAAGAGCCGTCTAGGTGGGTACCACCACAGTGCGACATATTCTACCATCAAGTAGTAGTGTGCCAATAGTGCACTATTGTGTTTCAGTTTTAAGCGTACTGTAGCTAGTGAAATTTCTGTGCATATGAGACTTAAGAACAATTAATGTCTCGGGGTCGGCAATGCATGAGTGATGCCTCTGGTATTGCGAGCTAGGTATAGCATAGGCTGCGGTAGCCGCTTACCATCAGGCGGGCCGTATGCATGTTTGCCGAATTCAAAGCAATAAAAATAAAAACACTGCCCAACCCTTCGGTGATATACAAGTGTGATTGTACGTATAAATGTAAAATGAAATTGTACATATTTACAATGTTTGTCGTATGATCCAATTACAATATTCCGCCAATTATATCAGCAATACAATTTTTATTTTGTTTTAACTATTGTTATTACAGATACATGTCATTATTTTCGAAGTAAAATTCGTGTCAAAGCAAGCTTATTAAACATTCAATGTATTTAATTGGTTTATAAGTGCAACAATGATTTAAAATAACTTGTAAAATAACGTAAATACGATCAGAAGATCAATTCAATCTAGTCTAATAAACGTCAAATACAATTTATGTTCATATTTGATTGTTATTTTAATATAGGTTTGTGGTATTTTTCACTGAGACTAACTTGGTAGATACTCTATTTTGAACAGTTTTATAACGCGTATTGGCCATCAGCACACAGTTTCTCCGTCATGAATTCCATGGGATTGCATACCGACATAAAAAGTATGCAGTATTTGTGTCCGGAGTATGGTCTACATATATGCCAATATTAGGTAATTCAAATATTTTCAATAGTTTATGCATGATTAAGTTACAAAAATCCTTACTAATGTCAGTGGAAATATGTCCTCACGGCTGTTTTGCTGCCAGATCTAATGTCAAATTCTAATTATATTGGGGTAATCTATTACATAATATACACAGACAACATTACATACGTTTGATTTGAGACAGTTAATGCATGATTTGCTCATTGTTTGTACATTTGTGTATGCTTATGTTAACAACAGCTTAATAATTTGCATCTGGTTTTCAATATGTGTTTAAAGAAGCTTGGGCTAACATTAAACAGCCGATTGATTGGTAAATAAAAATACGTACGTGAGGATACCTAAATGATACGGTATGTTAACGAGTATAAAATGGAAGGAACGGTTGGTAGCATAGCTGTATCGTACATTGTTTTCTTGCATAAAACCTCTCACTAAAACACAAAGTGCCGCTTTAAAAGACACTTAAACGATAAACTTGTTTTATTCCAAAAGAAATTGTGCAAAAAGCGTGGCAATATAATTCGGTTTTTAACCCTTAACTGCAGTGTGACGTGACAGGAAGCCGCATCGCGACGTCTGGCGCAGTGTTTTATGGTCAACAACACAACAGCTTTATTGTTTGTGGATACTGACTGGATAGAATGCTAAGAATTCTGTTCACTGTTTGGGAAATAAACACATTAGCTATAACAGCTCTTTTACTTTAAGTTCATTACATTTTCACCTCTAAGATGAATCCTGCCTGGTCGGAAGCAGTTATTGTGGCTTGTAGAAGTTTGCTATAACTTATTTTTCCTTTTTACTTCTCTTTTTTTCTTAGCATGCCCGCACTATGAATAATAATTCCTATGTCACGGGGGGCTTTACAAACATTCAAACAACGGACACAATGGACACCCAGACTCAGAACAACCATTTGTGGCACATCTAGTATTTGTAAACTGTATCTACATTTGCAAGTCTTTTTAAGATGTTCCGACTTACAATCGTAACGCGTAGGAGATATTGCACTTTGAAATAATATCTTATATAATATATGTTTTTGATAAATTGTTTGTTTATAAATTCTAAAATGAACAGTCTGCACTGTGATTGTTCATTAAAATTTATTAGATCGCTAATTTCAATAGTATCTTAGCACTTGAGCTCTAGCTTAGACGTACTACTTCTACTTATACGTGTAGCTTCATCTAATATACTAGCCTGGTTCCTATATCAAAGAATTAATCGTTTTGGCTACTGACAATTAAACTTATACATATTTTTAATAGAATATGTGTAAATTGAAATTAAACTACTATATACGGATTTTATCGCGTTGTTTATTTGACACTTTTGACACTTGAGCTCAAAGTATCATGAAGTCTAGCTGTGGTTTGCTTCTTCTTGGGTTTGACTATTTCGCGAGTTCATTCTGCGTAAATAGAAACACCAATGATTAAATTAATTTCGGGTCCTTTGAAATAACTACACTGGAACATTAAGACAACTACCATCTTAGTCTCCCCGTGACCATGGCTGCTGAAAAGCAACCGAAACATCGGAGAAAGTGTAAAATTAAATTAAATCTAAATAGTTTTAATAATAATTTAATAAGCTTAAAAATGAGTAAAGTTTAATAGTAGTAGTAGGGTAACAATTTTCAAAATTATGTAATAAAGTGTCAAATAAACAACGCGATAAAATCCGTATATAGCAGTTTAATTTCAATGAATAATATTCGCGTAAATAGAAGACAATATTATGAATAATATTCGCGTAAACAGAAGATAATATTATATGTGTAAATATTTAACTGCCTATAGGTAAAATGACTGGTTTCTTAAATATAGGAACCAGGCCTTTGTCAAGTGATGCTTACATACTAAAATCTACAAAACACCAAATACTTCTCATGGCTTCAAAGATTATCACCGTTTATTCTCTCTATTCTGATAATATAGTACAAATATAAGAAACTAGCTAATCCGCGCAACTTCGCCTGCGTCACATAAGACAATTTTCCCCGTTCTTGCAACATTTTTTATTGATGCTCGGCTCCTATTGGTCGTAGCGTGATGTGATATAGGCTTTCTTGATAAATGGGCTATCCAACAATAAAATAATTTTTCATTTTAAACCAGTAGTTCCTGAGATTAGCGCGTTCAACCAAACAAACTCTTCAGCTTTGTAATATTAGTATAGGTGAATCTAAGACTTCTAGCACAGCAGGCGCAACGAGTCGGTAACATCCGACATAAATTTCGCAATCGAAAATGAACAAATTCATAGCAATAATTCATACAGCCTTTTGTAAAGACAGCTTGTAAGTCGTTATCTCCCATTTAAGCAACCACTATTATTATGATAGTTTGGTAAAATTTCATTTCATTTTCTTGTAAATGATCACTAGATACAATAAGGTATACAACAATTTGAACTACTTTAAGTTAAAGGTTATTGCTTGTAATTTACTTCTAATTTCTTCGGCGCGTTTTATCTATAAAAGAAGTCGCCGCATTAACGCCACGAGCGATGAAAGTCACTGGTTTCTGGTTAAGCACCGTTTTAAGGCAATATTCAAACCCAATTCATATTTATATTTCTAACATAAGTACAACTAGAACCACGGCACAAGTTTACTTTGCACTTTTTTAACAAAATCAAACCGAACAGTAAGCAAACTGCATAATATGTGTAGCGTTCTCTTATATAGATGTGTATTTTGAAAATCGAAGCAATACAGTTCGTAAATAGTCGACCAGGCTATCTCCCGGTTAGTTTGGTACGTTACACAAACGAAATATAAGTTACATGCACTCAAAAATAGATTTGCGAGTTCTCGCCCAATAAAACATTCATAGTCCGCGAGCACCCGTCGGTTTATGGACCTTAATATATTTTTTATTTTATATTCGTTCCATTCATCGTTTTCGAGTCAAGTTTGCTATATTAATGGGCCGGTTTTTCGGTGAAAATTTCCGCTATCAAACCTACCTGCTGCTTACCGTATTATGCGGAGGATAATTTACTTTTTGGGTTGAAATTGTGGGATATTCATGGTAGTAAAGTAAGCCACTAAGCTATTTAATCGTACAACAAAAGCTGGGTTTAGTTTTGGAGCTATTGTCATTTTGTTGTTTAGAAAAGGAAGTGGTTTATGCGTTCATGGGTTAGTCACCGGCTTTTCAGCAAATGTATTGGGCATAATTTAAGTGCACACATATTATTATGTATGTACATAATATTATGTTTTCTGTGGAATTTGGTACACGACTGTTTGCTTTGCAATGATGTGCCTATAGACAAAGTCAATATTTGTTTAAAGGTTTAAATTACATAGCCGTTACTTGTGTGCTTTTAAAATATTTTTTTATAATATATTTTTCATCATACGTTTTGTCTTTGTATTACTTTTAAAATGTCTACCAATGATCAAGGTCATTTTAATTTTTTTAGCTTATCTAAAATGCTGTAACTGGCTACTAAGTTCTCTTTTTTAAAAAAAAGTGTAAACGTATCTGTATCTGTCTGCTTAAATATTTTATGGTCTGGGTTATTCCTTTTCAATAAAATAATATATTATGAAACGGCTGATTTCTTTTCAATTTTCTTCCAACCACTTCCCTCGTCGAAACTCAACTTCAAAACCAATCTTACATCCATCTTGCTCTCCAAAATACAAGAGCCGACATTTTCACTTTGTCCTATCATAACTGATACATTAATCATTGTCCTCTATCGCGCCGTTGACAAGTCTTTAAAAGACTTCCAAAGAACACGCCTACCTATCTGTCGTCAATTTTCCCTTCAATTATATACCTCAATTCTATGATTGATACGCTTCGAGAAGTTTCCTTTATAATAAATTGCCGGTACATTTATATATGATTTGTACTCAATATAAAAGTTGGTAAAGACTTGAAATTAGGATGATATTGATTGACTAGGTTTTTATATTGTTAAGGCTATCTGATTCATTGTAATAGTATTTGTATATGTCGCAACTTTAAAAAGTTGACGATAACATTGTTAATAAATTAGCTTTGTGAAAATTAAATGTGCTTAGAAGCTATTAAAACATTTTATATTGCATACATAACTATACTTGAGCTTATCTCCCGCAGGAGTAAGTAGAGACTTCCACTTGCCATTTTAGTATGTCTTCATCAATACAACATAAAGAAAAATCCTAGCTTCCTCACCGAATGACTCATTAATGCCTAGCTTAGTTAAGAAAGCTGCAATTCAGCACAGAGGTTCTCTGTGTGACGTATTATTAATTAAAACTTTGAATTATTTATATATATCTAAATGGATAATTTAAATTATAGGATACTAGTAGTTTTCCCGCAGTTTCACCCGCGTATGTCCCGTTCCCGTGTGAATATAGGGTTTCACCCCTTTCACCCCCTTCAGGATGGAATTTCCAAAAATCGTCTCTTAGTGCTCCCCTACACTCTCCAAGGAACATACATGCCAAATTTCAGCTTATTGCGTTCAGTAGTTTCGGCTGTGCGTTGTCTGGCAGTCACTCAGTAACGGAAGAGTTTTATATATATAGATTAAAAAAACGTCAACTTACGGAGTCGCGAGCAAAATATAGTTTTAATACAAAATGATGTTAACAGATCCAAAACATAAATACCTTATATTTATAATTCCCATGGCTATTTAAAATAGTATCGTTCACGATAGAGAAAGTCAGTTAAAAAATGGTCTAAATCGAATTTGAACGTTTGTAAAGTTCGGTAAGATCAAAATCACCCGTAAATTAGAAATAGATTTTTGGCCTTACCTCATACTATCCTGTGAACATTTGTGAGGTAAGTTAACAATTAAAATACGTATTAAACTATTAGAATGACAAATATAACAACCTTTATCGTTCAAAAGACTACTTCTACTAAAGACTAGGTGTATATGTCATAGCTAAGAATTGAATGTGATATCGATTCGAAATAAAGAACAAACTTGAAATAGCCAGAAACATAAACCGAACAAAGCCTTCAACAAAATCGGCCCGACGTATATAAAAATAATTCATGAAATTAAGCAGTTACTTAGACTACTTAAAATTCATTTGTACCCGAAAAGAAGTTGGGTTGAATTTGTACGAAGCCGGGGGAAAAGAAATACAAGTTTTGCCCGAGAATCGAGAACTTGAACGTTTATAACAAATTTAATAAGACGGCTCTTAAAGAGGATTTCTTTAAATATTTCAGTCAAATATGCAAATGACTAAAAGGAAGTTATAATCTTTTCTTGAATAATGAAATTTTAATTAATTCCTCGTTCAATAAGGGTGGAAAAATGTGGTTTGTGGTACAATACAGCGCTACCTTCGCAAATTGGTATTCGAATATCTGCGTTTTACGATACTTAAAAAGTAAATTGAATTAATCTCTGGGATCTATTATAGACTTTCATCTATCCAATGAAGTTTTGTATATTATTTCTGAACTTTAAGATAAATCTAGACATGTTAGAAATATTATTGAAAGAGCTCGCCATTACCAATGTTTTGTGAATTGTGATTGTACGAATGACTCGGTTCGTCTATAAAAGTACTACTATTTTACAGGAAACTGGCGTATCGCAGTAGCACTGTTACTGCGTTTTGCCAGTTTAGTAAAACTTCCAAAGAAAAACAGTGCCAGGAAAACAGATTATCAGATAGCTCTTTCAAAAGATCAGCGATAGCTCAGTGGGGATACCAACAGACTGCAATCCAGAAAGTCTCGGGTTCGAACCCACGTCGCACACCTCTTGCTTTCGGAAGTAATATGGCTTTTCAAAATTATGTGCGTATTGATTGACAATTATAGCCTGCTCCGTGTCTCGGAGAGCACGTTAAGCCGTCGGTCCCGGCTGCTATGAACATCTATGGCAGTCGTTATTGCAAGAGTGTCGACACAAAAGATCCCACTGGGTCGAAGTGTCACCCGTCTACACTGACTGGCCCCCACATAACATAAGATGATAAGATAGCTCTTTCTAATGATATCGAACATATTGTGTGACGTTTGCCAACCCATAGTGGGCCAGCGTGGTGGAGTATGGCATAACCATTTTTATACTGAGAAAAGGCTCATGTCAAGCAGTGGACATCTTTATCTACACAGCTGATATTTATTATATATATATTTATACCTACCCGTCTCATTCAAATTTAAAAATAACAACTAATGCGGCAAACAAGAATACCACCCACCTGATGGTAAATAGTCACCGTAGCCTATGAACGTCTGCAATACCAGAGGCATCACTTGCGCGTTGCCGACCCTTTAGGAAAGGAGGAAGTGGGAAGGAGAAGGAGCGGGAAGGGAGAAAAAGAGTAATTGGGCCTCCGGCACTCTCACTCACCGAACGAAACACAACAGTAGGAATACTGCTATTTCACGTCGATATTCTGTGAGAGGCCCAGTCCTTCCCCGATCGCGCCGGCCCATTCATGCTGAAATCAGCGAGGCTCTACTACTCAAAGTTTGTTTACTTTAATAGTAACTCTTATTCCATTATTAATTCCTTTACCCTAGAATCAAAAACGCCCAAATATTGAAAAGCGTAACTGCTTACAACCGTAACCGGTTACGCTTTTCTATATTTGGGCGTTTATGATATGATTAATTAGGTAACCACCAATCACACTATTAGATGTGGTCGGCCATGCTTCCCACTTTTGTTGTATAAGAAATAAAGAAAATCTTTATATAATTGTCAAACTAGATTTACTATACTACATAATACAAAATCTTGTCATCCGTTGTTTGAAAGAAAAATAAACTAAAAAATATATTTTAACATTTACTCGTATAGGTAATATCACTAATAGCCAAGGTCGCCTTTAACACACGTCACTCGACAGAGCGTCTAATAACTTGAAAACTATTAATAATATAATTTTTCTAGACAATCAAAAATAACTTATGGATGTACATAGATCAAATGAACTAAGTAAGCTCCAATTAGTACAAAGCTTTGAAGATTTCTTGAACACAAGTCCAACTAACTTACCTCAGCTTTGTTAAGATTAGGTCATATCACATTTAACCTCGAACCGTTCAAGTTTTGCTTCACTCATCTCCATACAAATCGCTGCCACTTAACTATTCAGTAGGTAACTCTCTTATTTGTCGTTAATTACGTAGGGGCTACCGTGGGGATTATCCAAAGAAGCAGTAAGATAACCCAAATGATTAAAATTAACAGCTGTTTCTTCGCTCCTTATTAAGGGCCCGAGATTGGTGAAGATGTTTTTGAAACGTGATTATGTTTTAGAAAATGTTTTTGCAGGACCGTGAACATTTACCGGAAATATGAACATTACATTTTATTCATTGAAATTAAACTGCTATATACGGATTTTATCGCGTTGTTTATTTGACACTTTATTACAAAATTTTGAAAATTGTTTCACTACTACTACTATTAAACTTTACTAATTTTTAAGCTAATTAAATTATTATTAAACTATTTAGATTTAATTTATTTTAATTTTACACTTTCCCCGACGTTTCGGTTGCTTTTCAGCAGCCATGGTCACGGGGAGTCTCCCCGTGACCATGGCTGCTGAAAAGCAACCGAAACTACTACTACTACTAACTACAATGAATAATATTCGCGTAAATAGAAGACAATATTATTACATTTTATCTTTATAATTGTCGAGAAATTTAAGCTTAGTGGCATTCATAATGTACTCTTTAGGATTAAGGATTTCTTCTTTTGTTTAACGAATATTTTAGACGGCCTTTTTCTTGTATTATATTTAGAATGTTTTAAAATATGCATTGAGATAGCAATACGTCAGTGTTAAAGGCACGGATGGCGTAATGGTTTATAGGGTTGGCTCGAAATGCCGCCGGGCCAAGTGTGTGGGTTCAATACCTACTCGAAGCAAAAATTTGTGTGGTTAACATAGTTGTTCCAGGTCCGGGTGTTCTATGTGCCCGCTGTTTGAATGTCCGTAAAGATCCCCGCAGCACAAGAAGTATTCCTAGAACGAGAGTTGCCTTAAAAAATTAGGTGTGTTGTTCCGAGCCTGGGTGTTCTCTGTTCGTTGCTTGAATGTTTGTTATGTCTCCCACGACACATGGGCAATTTGGTATTTTGTGTGCGAGAGCGATCTTCTTAAATATTTATTGCATATTCGTTCTTCGTTCTTCGTTTAGTATTATACTTTATTTTCATGTACTCAAAACTCATTTACCTTTTCCAAGAATTATAATATTGTAGTCTAGTCTATTATATCAAACATTATTTATTTAAACAAAATATTTTGTATCAAACTACCATTCTACTAGTAAAATGTATATTCTTATTAGGTCATTAATCTTACTGTATTATTATCATTTCTATTATTATAATTATATTAATATTACATGCTACACCGCAATACTGACCGCATAGAAATTTGAATAGATGAGATAATTAGTCATTATTATTAATGATATCTATTGACGAAACTTTGGGTGGATTGAAATGATATATACTATTTATATTATAATATATTTACGTAATTATGTAATAAAGAAAGAAGAAGACAAAGTAGCAAGCTTAGGAATTTCGTCAATGAAAGAGTATAGTTGAGTAAATACTAATTTGTTTGAAAAAGATAGGTAAATTAACCTGTATAGCCTTGGCGAAATCTAAATGAAATGTGATTATATGGGTATAGTTATAGACAATACAACCTACATACGGTCAAACTTACAATTTTATTCAATTATAGTCGAATTTCGACTACTGGGCGACCGCTAGTAATTATTATTATTTGTAACAGAATATTCAACAAATTTATTAATTTTATCAAAAATATGTCAACCACAGAGTTGAGAAATCTCATAGCCTGATTGTTCGGAGCAAACTGAGCATTACAAGTACGCACCCTCGGCACCGCCAGCAATCGACGCGATCGCAGTCTCGTGTACTGGTCCGGCACGGACAGGGCACAGCGACACAAAGCGGGTGGGTTGTCAATTCTATTGTGCAACAATTAATAGAAATGTACCACGAGGATCACCTGACGGCCCGTAACATTTCGGCGCTTCGTGCGCCACAACGCGCCATGGCCGTCAGGTTGATTAGAGGATACCGCACGATGTCGTTTGAGGCTGCGAGCGTCCTCGCCGGATTAATGCCATGGGACCTGGAAGCGGCGCTTATGGCGTCACTCTAGCATTGGCACCAGGAAGCGGTAGCTTGAGGCGAAGGACCTGCTCTTCCCGCTCTAGAGGCGGCACGGTCCAAGCTCCGCCAGGTCCTGGTATACGGTTGCTGGAGAGACGGCATGGCGCCCTCACCTTCCGGCTGATACAGGTAATAATTGGCCACGGTTGTTTTGGCCAGTTCCTGTGTCGCATAGGTCGGCAGGAGACGCCCGGCTGTTATCACTGCGGCGACTGGTGCGACGTTGTTGTGGACACGGCGCTGCACACTTTGACGGATTGCCCCGCCTGGGCAGCGCAGCGCCGTGAGTTGATCACGGCAGTCAGATTGGCTGCCCTTTCGCTCCCGGCCGTAGTTTAGTCTATGACCTTATTTCCGGAGTGAGAGGTCGTGAAACGCCGTTACCTCCTTCTGTGAGGAAGTGATTTCCATCAAGGAGGCAACGCAGCGGGAGAGGGATCGCTTAAACCCTCTCCCCAACCGCAGAGCCGGGCGCTGGAGGGCGCGAGACGACCTCCAGCCACCCTGAGGTTTGACCTGGGGGTGGTGGGCTTCATGGGCCTGCCTGCCACCCGATCAGCACCAGGTCCGAGAGGCGGCGTGCGTGTTTCCACGCGCGCCTCTGTATCGTGTGTCCGTCCCCCCCTCAGGGGGATAGTAGGGATAAAATTGCAGGTCTATTTGTGTAGTGGCCTACCGTTTTATACAGTGGGCCGAAACCTCGGCGGAGTCGCGATTGTATGTGAAAGCGATTCGCGCGGTCCCGCCGATTGCGGTTATGTCGAGGGACACCGTGGTAGGTTTAGTCAGTATTACCGGGATGTCGCTCACCATCTTTCCCCGGTGAGTCCGACATAACAACCTCTCCGTCGCCCCGCGGAGAGGCATGCGTCAAAGCTTCACCCACGTTAAAAATTAATATTAAATAATAATTAAATAAATAAATTTATAATAATTATATACCAGTTTAGTTGTTGTTAATTATTGTTAACTGGAGGTACAAGACTGTAACTGATAATAATTCATACTTAGTATTAAAGATTATTACGAGTAGTTTTAGTTAACTTTCAGTGCAATTTTTCTATTATAAAATTATTATTTAAATTAATTGTCTAATAATATTTACAAAGCTTAGTGTCCTGTCCAACGTCGGCTAAATGTATGGTGATTCTTTAGACCATAATGACCTAATCTACTTGACCTTAATGGTCAAATAAAGATAGTTGAATGAGTGTGCTGAATGATTCAGCACACTTATTCAACTATCTTCACTTACGAATGTCTCATGAACATACATTTAAGTGTTAGTAACAAAATCTTTATTGAAAGACTCACAACGCGTTGTTTGTATCGATGTACAGAATTAGATTTCTGACAAGCCCTCTAGTATCTGAGAAAAGTCACTGGATTTGTGGGCTAGATAAAGAGGTTATAGTAAATATAGTTACAGTAACTTACATGGACTGGATATTTCGTTAAATATAATTACAGTACGTTACCGACTTACTGTAAATACGTTTAAGGAAATGTTCATTGGGCTGACAGAAGTGGTAATTATGGATGCAATTCGTTAGATTAAGAAAAAAGCATTCATACTGAATAAATAAATAATATTTAGGAATAATCTACGCAAATGTATATTTTGTTATCCGTTTAAATATCAGAGTTCTCTGCTATAATCATCAAGATACACGAATTTAAAATGTTGAAACCCAAGTGCGATTTCCCACAATTTAAACTCTTTGACTTACTGTAATTATAATAATGGCGGCAGTATATAATGTACCAGGCCATACTGATTTTAGATTTGATTTTATGATGAGGTATTACAAAACGCTAAGAGGTATCATCATATGACTCCAAAGCCTGATTGAGAAAATACAGCTACTCTAAGAAGACAGAAGACGCAGGCATATAATGTTGTGTTGAGTCCTTGCAAAATATACGTCCATTTTTTTTAATAGGCACTTATATAATTACAAGATTTCTACACTTTATATTTTGTTATACAAGCTGACCCGACAGATGTTGCCCTGTCCAAATTTAATAGAAAAGCACTTTTAGTTTTCCCCGAATTTTCCATTTTTTCTACTAGCTTTTTCATAAAATCTAATTCTCTGAAAATCTATTGCGAAAAATAACAAACATTTAAAAAAAGCGCCGTGTCGGTCTAACCATTCTGAAGTGATACGCTTACCATCGAATAGCATTTAATAAGTTTTATTTAAATGGATTCCTTAAACAGTATATTACTATTTTATGAATCTATTTAAATAAACGTTTACTTTAACTTAAATATGACGTATAAAGAGTGCCCCTAAAGAATGTCTAATGAACGCGAAGAAATCTGTTAAATATATATATATATATATATATAAATAAAAATTTTGAAGCTACTCGATCATGTAAGAGATCAAAGCCGGAATCTAATCGGTCGCGGTCTGTGGCCTCGTTAAATCTTCATTAATAGCTTGACTCGCCGATTGTCGTTAAAGATACGGCGGACAGCTCTATTTGTAACCATTGTTTTGTTAGTAGGGGGTTAAGGAAGTTTTTGTTTGTTGGTAGATGGCTGCGATGGTGGAAGAATTCAAAAACACACTACAACTCAACTATAATTAAATACTTTTAAGTCATGTGCGCCACCTCACACAACAATACACAGCTTACTCTTCTGGGAAACAGGAATGGCAGCCTTCGGCCTATGTTAAACCTATGTTATGTTCAGTTACACTCAGACATACAATGATTTTTTATGCCTCCTTTACTCTGCTCTTTGATATAGTGAAGACACAAACAAATCCTTCAGATGCATTTTGTTCAATAGCAATGTGTTTAGCAATCTAGATAGTTATTTCTTATGTATTATTTCGATCAGCCATCGACACAAGTGATCAATTGAAGAAAGTGATATTTGATCAGTAGAGTATCATTAGAATGTCTATCTGAAACTTCAGGGCGAAATATTAAGAATATACCTACCTACCATAAAATTTCTTCGGTCTTTTATCACGAAAAACACATTATACCATTGTTCGGACCACTTCATGGCAGGGCTTAGGAAGATCAAAATGTCACTTCATATGTATAACAAATAAGACAAACAATCGGCCCGAAACTTTGGCAGTTACGATTCTTGGCATCATATTTGCTGACTACAATACGTAAACGTGGACGATAGATGTGTTTGACGAATAATAAATCAAATATAGATGAGCAATCAAACTGTTATGGTATCAATATTGGCAAATGAGTAATGAGTTTAAAAACAACAATAAAGAGATGCTCGAAGTAAAGATAACAAATGAATACAATATGAACGTGCACATAATAACGATACGAAGTCGACCCATTTTCTTGAGTTGATTTTGTGAAGTCGTGCGGAAGGAACCAATACTTTATATTTTTCTTCGATTTATAGACCACCATGAAAATACATAGCTGAAGACGTTCTTGTTGTTTTAAATGTGATTTCCTTGAGTTGATTTGCTTTTGACTTTGTTTTTTGATATAAGTATATTGGAAATAAGAATTATAATAATTTAATTCAAAGAGCTCGCCGTTACCAAACATTTTGTATTGATACAAATAAGCCGAGTCACCACTAAACGAACCACACTGTAAAAGTTACACTGTTACTGCGTTTTACTTGAAAACCAAGATTACCTGCACCTGCGGAAGGGTTACGTAAGTGTAAGATATTTTATCTGCATACCTTTCCCATTCTTCTTCTTCGTCTCTCCTTTCAAAAGTATAAGCGTCTAGACAGTCCACAATGACATACAGACAGACGTCTGTATGTCATTGTGGATTTCATTTTCATACAAATATTTTGGAAGAAATTTTATAAATACATTTCTTTCAGAATATATTTTGTTTGTATAAATAGTAAAATAGTCGAAACTTTATAATCAAATCGTCTGATAATATTTTTAGGCTTGTATATCACCTACGCAGGATACATTAAAATAAACACTGAGTGCCAATCTTTTACTGGTCTGGTGGAAAATACCGTCTATCTTATCTAAATTAAGTCAGCTGCGACTTGTATTTCTATACGCGGTTGCCTGAACCACGTAGTAAAGGCGATAGAGAAAGACTGTCTAGTTGTGGTTTGATTACTTATTAAATCACAACTCCTAGTGTGAAACCGGCTGCAGAACCAATTATAAGTTTTGATTTTGGAATCTGATCTGATGCATTAAATCTTAAGTAGGTATTTTTACACAACAAAATATGTGTCCGTCATTTGAGTGCTTGTTTAAGTCTTTCGCGACACATGAATTATAACTAATGTGGGCGTTGCCTTCACTAAAAAGCTAGATTAAAACAAGCATGCCAGTTAAGGTTCACAGTCCGTCTTAAGTTTAGCCTTGGAGCACTTGCCAATCCTGTGAGCGTAGCTCAACCTAGTAAGCGGAATTAAAGATAGGGTAAAGATATGGGTGGGATTACATAGTTTCACTAAATATGTGACACATGGCGCGTAGTATCACCTTAAATGCTTAACATAAGGGAAAATTTTAATGTCGTATTATATAGCTTACGTGATACGGCGATAAGGATGAGAATGTTGTCCAAGCAAATTGGACCACATTCTCATCCATTCCAGTCCAGTCGAGTCCAAGTGATTTATGGATTGTCTTTTTCTATGTTTATAATTTACTTATTTACTCAACATATATTATAAAATATTTTTTTATATACTTGTTAAATGTACATAGTTATCATATGAACCTACATCAAGGCGCCGTATTTCTTTGTACTGTTAAAGTGGTAATCGCTGCCCATGGACCCGAAATAGCAATAGCAGAAATTTAGATAGCTAAGCCGCTGCCTACCGTGATAGTTACACACAAATATACCTCTGACAGAGTTAATTGAAAATAATACTAAACACCTTTAACAATGACTTATTTATACCTCATCTAACAACTTTTATTCTACCACATTTTATAATTCACCACTTGAATCTTTCCATATACAAATACAAATATTGAAATTGATTGCTTTAATCGCAACGACACGCTGTCGCAAAAGAAAAAATCAGCGTAACTAAACAACTAACCAGGAGGAGGGAAACGTTGTGTGGCAGGGAATCTCAATCTTCTAGGACCGAAGTGGCCAAATTTTTACAATTCCACTGACGCGGTAGTATTCCAGATACTATTTAGAGAGCCTATATTTCTAAATATAGTTTCGGATCCCTACTGTTAAATAACATTTTTGGTAAATTTGATACGTAGTTACGTAAATAATAGGGGTTAAAGTACGAAGTTGCCGTTGTATAGTAAAATATACTTTGAATTGACATGAAACCTTCACGATGTGAGATTTTCGAGTGAAACATTTTTCACATACCTATAAGATTTACCTTTTAAAAAATGTGCAACATTCGATTTACGACATTCAATTGTTTTTTTATTCAGCTTAGATGGGAAAGATGGATACTTCGAAAATCCGAGTCATTTTTGAATGCGAGTTTCGACGCAGAACTAAAACGGCAGAAACACCTTGCAATATCAACGCTGCGTTTGAAGAGGAGACTGATTATGAACGCACCGTGCGTTTTTGGTTTAAACGCTTTTGTAATGGAAACTTCGACTTAAAGAACGAACCACGTGGAAGACCGCCTACACAGGTGAATAAAGCTGAATTGAAGGAGATGGTGGAAGCCGATCCGAATCAAACTACCCAGGAATTAGCGGCATGGTTTAACGTTACCCTACCTACAATATAGGCTCATTTGCATCAAACCAATAAGATAAAAATTATGAAAAAGGCGGGTGCCTTTTTCATAATTTTTTTCTGCAGATCAGTCAAATCATGAGGCTGGGTAGCCTCATGATTTGACTGATCTGCAGAAAAAATTGCGTGTTGAAACTTGTGTTGCCTTGTTGAATCGGTACAGAAATGAAGGAATATTGGATCGGATTATGACACGTGACGAAAAGTGAATTCTTTACGATAACCGTAAGCGAAAAATACAATGGCTGACCCCAGTCAAACGTCGCAACAGTGCCAATAAAAAGCCAAAGCTTACCAATAAAAAGGTAATGGTAACTGTTTGGTGGTCTCTTCATGGTGTTATTCACTATAGCTTTCTCAGGTCAAGCAATAACAGCAGATGTTTACCGTGCCGAACTTTGAACAATGATGGTGAAACTGGCAGAGAAACAGCCCCGACTCGTGAATTGATCTTTACTATTATTGCTCCATGATAACGCAAGACCTCACACTGCACGAAAAAGCGTTATAATTTTACAGCAGCTGCAATTAGAAACCGAGTACGTCATCCTCCGTAATCGCCAGACCTTGCTCCAACGGACTAACATTTTTTTCGTGACTTGGACAATTTTCTACATGATAACAAATTTTCTTCCCAGGAGGCAGTACAAAATGCTTTCACACAGTTTTTCGAATCTAGATCCCCGGATCTAGGTTCTATCTTAAAGGCATAAATGAACTTTCGTTTAGATGGCAGCAATGTAAAGATGATGAGGGTAAATATTTCGATTAAATAAATATGGTACATCTTAAAAAAAACGAGATTCAATATTTCAGTACAAATAGGCAATTTCATACTTTAACCCCTAATATATAAAATAAGTAATATATAAAGTTTAAAATAAATTATATAGTATAACAATGTTTATTGACACGCCATAAATCAATCTTTCAAAACTTACCCACACAGAAAAAAAAACAATATCAAAATTTCTTGCATTAACCTTATACATTTCTTAAAGCTTAATTTTACGCTAATCAGACTAAAAAAAATTGGAGCCATTCATTGGTTTAATTAAATATTATAACATCCTCAAATTCAGAACTTATTTTGGTAAATTGCTCTTTACATAGTAGTTTAGTGCATTAAAGACAAATTCCCTTCACAGCAACAATACCTAGATACTAATTTAAATTTTCTTACACAAAAAAAGCATAGTGGATTGAGTTCCTGGTGATGGATGGGGAAGGTCTGTATTATCAATTTCATCAAAACTCTTCTGCTATTTAATGCTATATTTTGCAGATTTTTGGGGCATGTAAATAATAAATTAGCAACAATTTTTAAATGCCAGCAACATTTCATCGATGGAAATGTATGGTTCAGGGGTATATTGAGACTGGCTATTTAAGATGAACTCGTTAAATATGTCTGAAATTTGGGCAAGTGGATCTTCTTTAAGAAGTTCTTCTCTGGTAAAATATTGTAATCATCAAATCAGAAGCAGTTGAATAAACAAGAAAAACGCCATTTCTACAGCACATAATGGAATATTTCATGGCCAGTTCTACGGAAGCGGATATCACGCGAATATCCTCTGGATGAATGGTTAAACCAAAAAATGATCTCATGTTTGCTTTCTTGGTTCCACCATTGCTCTACAACCTGGTAGCGATTTCTAAAAGTCCAGTTGATGTTAAATAAACATCTATGAGACCCTTGGTTGTTGTTTGAGTCAGCCATCTAAAAATATGACTGACAAGTTGCTTTGGAGACACTATGAATTAATATCGCTTTTACACTGAGGTGGTTGTCTTTCAGACACATACCTTAACACTGACGTAGTTGACCCGTAGACAAGGTGTCTTCATATAAGTATGTACGCGTACGCCAAAACTGCTCGTGGCAAAGGGGCGCAATGTTAAACACGCGATTGAAAGGTACTGACTTTTGTCAGTGCTGGCGTTCCGGCTCAGCTTGAACCACACGGCTTGGTACGCGACGATGGCAAGAAACCAGATGGTATTTCATTACTGCGATAGAAAACGGGTAGGCCTTTGGTGTGGGACGCAACTTATGTCAACACCCTTGCGCCATCACATCTTTCTAGCACAGCTGGTTGTGCTGGTGCTGCTGCTGCATCAGCGGAGACGCTACAACGGCGTAAATATCAAAACCTTATTGGTGAGTAGGTACATATTTGAGTCATTTGGCGTCGAAACGCTGGGGCCATGGGGTCCAAGTGCTAGGTCTGTTTATAGAGACCTATCTAAGCGGCTGATCGACGCGTCACGTGATCAGAGGACTGGTATTTTCTTTGCACAAATAATTTGTATTTCCATTCAACGTAGCAATGCTGCCAGTCTTCTGGGTACGTGGCCAATTCACGACAATGCGGTGGAATATTATGACGCTTTTTAATTTCGTTGTTTTATTTTATCTTTAGTTAATATTTATTGTAAATAATTTGTGTATATATTATGTTAATTATTCGTTTATTTGATGTGCAATAAATAATACTGTAATTAAAAAAAGCCATTATTAATAATTGAATTAAAATAAAATAGTTTAGAATAATTCATAAGTAATCAATTATTTTAAAATAGTCAAATATTAAATAAGTTGTAATTAATATGTAAACATATTATTATTAGAGAAAACAATATACAATTCAAATTAAAATCAATTGCAATAAAAAAGAATAATACAATTTATTAGGAAGCAGTGTTTTGAGTGCTTTTTTAAATATTATATTAATCGCGGAAGGTTAAACTTGTTTTTTGGCAAACGTATTGAGTATTGTAAAAAGTGGTAGAACAAAAGTTGTTATGTGTGATGTAAAAAGACACGGGTAGAAAGTTATTAGTATTTTTCATTTCACCGTAAATCAAACCTGGCTGGAACATTCTTCACAAACGAAAGCTAAAATCCTTTCATCAAATAAAGTAATAATAATAATAATATTCTACCACATACACACAACACCGTCTAGCCCAAACTAAGCAGAGCTTGTACTATGGGTACTAGACAATGGATAAACATACGTATATACTTTTTTTTTTGTAAATACTTACATATTATAGATAGAAACACCCAGACCAAGACAAACATCCATGTTCATGCACACAAATGTTTGACTTGTGCGGGAATCGAACCCGCGACCTCAAGCGTGGCAGTCGGTTACAATAACCACCACGCCATCGAGGCCGACCAGTAATAAGTCGATGATTAAATCACAAGAACACCCAATCAAACGTTAGTAATGTGCTTTGTCTCGCGTAACCACTAATGCTCTCCAAACGCTAGAGCAGTACAGAACATCACATATTTGACGTTAATCCACTCATTATCATTAATTAACCTGGCCACTTAATTCCAGAATATGTTTGCTGTAGTAGCTCTCTGTCTCTGCATCAATATGCCAGTCGCCTGTGAATCAATACGCTACTTGAATGGTAATTGAATTAGATTTTGGATGTATTCTATCGCACTGAGTAAATTTCAGAAATGTATTTTGTTTGTATTGGTGATATTGACTCAATAACGGCATATAAAGTTGCGTCAATAGTCAATAGCAAGAGATCTCTGATTGCCATTAAAATTTATAGAATTATTAAAATGTTTAATTAAGGGGCCTTTAAATTTGCATTATTATAAAATACATGTCAATATTTAGGATACGATATTATGTTTGGAATGGCTGACGCTTTTAAATATTTTGAAGCTGGTCGTACTAGTTGAAAATATTGCATCGACACATTGCAGTGAAATATTGCCTTTATAGAAGTTCCTTTATTCTGCATATGTACATATAATCTCTTTCGTATATACCCAAAAGGATAGACATCCACATTCTGCCAGATATGTTTTAGATTCAACGAAACCCCGAGCAAAACCTCGCGTAAGTTCACTATGTACCTAAAACATTTCCATACACGATGCTACCTACTAAGAATTGTCTATCAATAGCATTATGACAGATTCGAGAATCGAACTTGGTCCATGTTCGATTCTCGAATCTGGCATAATACTATGCGCTTCTGTGGCTGTTCTATCAATTTAATTGCGCATCTCGTAATACTTTACTATGTTCGTGGTTGCAATGCTAAATAATAAATAATTAAAAT
The DNA here is from genome assembly GCA_930367265.1 of Catocala fraxini. Lineage (NCBI taxonomy): Eukaryota > Metazoa > Arthropoda > Insecta > Lepidoptera > Erebidae > Catocala > Catocala fraxini. Next base: position 17,867,090 of record OV884039.1, on the reverse strand, counting down.
AAATAATTATTTAAATGTGTCCTTAATTCCCATAAGTTTGCGTTTACATATAGAATATAAGAGTTAGCATGAGTAATTATGCTAATTCTCATATTATAAATGCGAATGCGAGTTTATTGGTTTGTTACGCTTTCACGCTTAAACTACTCGACCGATCATCATGAAATTTCGCATACACGTTGTCAGAGGAACAGAAAAGGACATAAGTTACCATTCATCCAGAAAAAAGTACTGTTACTAAACTTACCTAACCTACATTTACGCAATCAAAGCCGCATGCAAAATCTACTTTCATATAATATATAGTTTCTGGATGAGGCTTCAATATAAATCCTACGTATTACTTACATTGTCTATCTGTGCCTGTATGTCTACTGACTAACGCCGTTCCACAGTTTACGCGTCGTTGAGTACCAAAACATCTTTACCAACATTCATATTTTGAATATCACTACGATTGCGCATCACTGTTAGACCACTCAATTTAATTAGTAGGAATACTAATAAGGAATACTGTTTGCGTTGCAATCTCCTCTAAGTAACTTACTACACATAGGTAGCTTTCAATCACCTTAGCTTTCGGTCACCATGAGTAATAAGCTTTGTTTCGCCAATACAAAGGCAAGATCGCCGACCAAACTGGATGGCTTTAACCCACCGCAGCCTAGCGATTGATAAAGGAAATAATGGATATATTGGAAACCCCTAGCAAAATTTGTTATCTTGATTTGGTATGTCATTAAGTGAACTGTTAGTATTGGGTAAGCAACTTGTGAAATAACAACGAAATCTCTAATACTTATAAGATATCATAACTGATTGGTTTTTTGTTTCGTACTAGTTTTAGCCCGTAGCTTCGCTCTTGTGAGTACAGATTTTATCAATAAATTTCTATACCTCGGGGACAGTACTTTTGCCTGTATGTAAGATACCCTCCGTCCCTTTCTGCACCCCTGCAAATGTTTATGCGAAATTTCGTGTTCATGATCGGTCGAGTAGTTAAGGCGTAAAAGCGTAACAAACAAACTCACATTCGCATTTATAGTATTATATATTATTATATAGTTAGGATGAGTTAGCATATTTATCAGTTAATATAATAAACGATAGATAGATATTCAGAATAAGTAATTGCACAATTTATAACAAACGAGTACATGAAATATAAAATCGTTTACTATCTTTTTTTTTTTTTTTTTTGTTGCCTTCAGTGGCAGACGAGCCAGTGGTCCACCTGATGGAAAATGGTAACCGCTGCTCATGGACTTCAGCAATGTCAGGACACAGCAAAGCCGCTGCCTACCGTGAAAGAAGAACTCTCTTTAAACCTCGTTTGAAGAAGGACATATCATAGCGCTCGGGAAACACCGAAGCAGGCAGTTCATTCCAGAGCTTGCACGTACGTGGGAGAAATGATCGCTGGAAGCGTAGCGTCCTGGATTTGAACGCTTCCAGGTGATATGGATGAACCCTGCTTCGTTGTCGAGTGGTACGATGATAGAAAGGGGCCGCTGGTACCAAATCAAACAGTTCTTCAGAGCACTCTCCGTGAAAGAGTCGGTAGAACACGCAGAGAGACCCAAAGTCTCTCCGTTGCTCCAACGACTCCAATCTATCCGTGAGATTGGGATCATCGACGATTCGAACTGCCCGTCTTTGTAGGGAGTCAAGTGGGTCGAGCTGGTATTTGGGGGCCCCTGCCCAGAGATGTGAGCAGTACTCCACGTGCGGCTGGACCTGTGCTTTGTAAAGCACAAGACGTTGACCGGGTGTGAAGTACCGCCTCGCCCTGTTCAGTACACCCACCTTTTTGCTCGCTAATTTAGCTTTGTCCTCCAAGTGACTCCCAAACTGGACTTTACTCGAGATTTCCACGCCGAGGATCCCAATACTTTCGGAGATACGGAGAGTAACTCCTTGGAACTGTGGCGCCATGATAAAAGGGTCCTTCTTAGCAGTAAACGCGCACACTTGTGTCTTCGAGGGGTTGAATCGAACTAAGTTCTGTTCACCCCATTCGGAGGCCCGCCCAAGAGAGTCCCCGACTTCAGACACAAGTTGTGTTCGTCTTTCCTGTATCATGCTCCGAGGGACATTCTGATAGCTGGTATAACGCGCATCACCCGTGCTGTCATCCGCATAGCAATGTATGTTCTCGATTGACAACAAGTCATTGATATGCAAGATGAACAGCGTTGGGGAGAGCACCGAGCCTTGAGGAACACCAGCGTTAATGGTTTTGGTTTCGGAGCTGCAGCCATCAACGACGACTGTAATGCTCCGACCATCCAAAAAGCTGGCAATCCATTTGCAGAGTCCCTCGGGGATTCCATAAGATGGTAGCTTCGATAGAAGAGCCCTATGCCAGACCCTGTCAAATGCCTTAGCGATATCGAGGCTAACGGCCAGAGCCTCTCCCCCTCCCTCCAAAGCCTCCGCCCAGCGGTATGTTAGGTACGCTAGAAGATCACCAGCCGAACGCCCATGGCGGAAGCCATACTGACGGTCACTAATCAGCTGATTATCCTCAAGGTACCGCAACAGAAGGCGATTTATTAACCGCTCCATAACTTTGGAGAGCAAGGAAGTAATCGCTATCGGCCTATAGTTTGAAGGATCCGACCGGTCACATCTTTTCGGGATCGGGTGAACATGAGCGACCTTCCACGAAGATGGAACCCTGTTGGAATTGTAGGAAAGACGGTATAGGTGCGTTAAAACAGGGGTCAACTCAGGGGCGCACGTCTTAAGTACCACTGCAGGGATGCCGTCAGGCCCACTCGACTTATGTACGTCCAGGAGTTCGAACTCACGCCTAACCGCACGCTGTTTGATGCGGATTTCAGGAAAAGAGCTCTCACACCTTGGGATGGTAGGTGGTGTGAATCCCTCATCATCCAAAGTCGAGTTTGAGACAAAAAGTTGTACCAAAAGATTGGCCTTCTCTTTTGCACTATGGGCCAGACTGGCATCAGACTTATGCAGTGGTGGGAGACTGACCTGGCAAAAATTTCCTTGCGCAGCCTTGGCAAGCGCCCAAAAAGCACGACTCCCTGAAGGATGTCTTCCAAGGCGCTCGCCAATTCTGGCAACATGTTCCGCCTTAGCCTTGGCAATAGCCTTCTTGCTGGATCTAGAAGCGGCATTAAATTCTCGCTTTCTCTCCTTGACATCAGGATCCCGACACTTCCTAGCTCTATTCCAGGCTAAGTATGCCGACTGCTTCTGGTGTGCAGCATCCCTGCTAGCGTTATTGAACCAGGGGCGGCTGCGGCCGCCCACGGGTATCTTAGCAGAAGGGATGAATAATTCCATCCCTTGGTGGAGCACATCTGTGATGCAGTCAGCACAAGTGCCAGGATCCCCGGATGAGAAGCAAAGCCGCTTCCATGGGTAGGATGCAAGAAATTCTCGAAGTCCATCCCAATCTGCTGACTTGTATCGCCAGACTCTACGGTAACCAGTCACCGAAGAGCGATCTGGTCGCGTAACAGGAGCTGCACTGCGGATAAGGCAGTGATCCGATGATCCCAGAGGAGCATCGACCTCCACCCTGTATCCTAGTGGATGTGTAGTCAGCAGAAGATCCAGCAAAGAAGGTTCATGGCTCTCGTTGTCTGGGATACGGGTGGGAAGTAACACCAGTTGTGAGAAGCCATAGGCCGAGGCCATATTGAAGAGAGCCCGACCCACGGAATCGGTAGTCCGGGATCCCAACCACTCTTTGTGGTGAGCGTTAAAATCGCCAAGAACCACCAACTCCGCGGATGGGTACCTCTCCAATATTTGGTCAGTCCCCTCTTGGACGTTCTCAAGAAGCTGAGTTGACTCCGAATCACTGGCATGGGACCTGTAAAGGCATGCGTAAACTCGGGTAAGACCCCCATGGTCTACGCTTGGCCATAAAATTGACAGGTCACGATGCTCGAGGCCCCGAAGGCGGCGGTAACAGATGTCACCCCTGACAAACATGCACACCCCGGCTTTACGACGGAAAGAATGCTCCAGCTCGTAGCACGGGTATTTTAAGTACGAAATGTCGTCCGGGGTGCCAATCTGCGTCTCCGTTAAAAAGAGCAGAAAAGGCCGCACCGTCTCGAGATGGTGGTGGACGGCATCGAGGTTACTGTGTAGACCCCTGACATTGCAGAAATCCACGAGAAATGTGGAAGGGGTGTCCGCCGTAGAAAATTTGCTCTTTTTCTTACCTTTCATGGTTTTTATAATTTATCAGAGAGGTGATATGGATTGATGCATGGTTTGAGGTCGTGGCGGTGCCCAAAGAAAGAGCAAAGTCTTAGTGCGAGGTAGGCCCACGAGTTATGCAAGAAGCCGATACGAAGCACGGAAGGGCCCCCGGTGCCCCCCCGCACATAGCTGCCGGGTCCACTCCGGTCTCCCAATCCGGCACGACGACTACGTGACGGGATTTTCGCCGATTGGCGGGACAGCCTCCCGAGCAGGATGTACCCAGGTTCGGGTCCCCTACTAACCGGCAGGTGGCCGACGGAAACCATTCCCACCGGGTCTCCCTGTACCCCACACCGGCGCCCCACGCCCTTCGGACCTACCAGGCATCACACTTCGCTAGCCTCGAGCCCCGCACCGACCCCAAACCACACTTAGGAAAGGAAGAAGAGAAAAAGGAAGTGGGAAGGAGAAGGAGCGGGAAGGGGGATAGAAGGTGATTGGGCCTCCGGCGCTCTCACTCACCGAACGAAACACAACAGTAGGAAAACAGTTATTTTACGTCGATCTTCTGTGAGAGGGTGGTACTTCCCCGGTCGAGCCGGCCCATTCATGCTGTAACTAGCGTGGCCCTACCACCTATAAACTACTGATCCCACTGGGTCGAAATGTCGCCGGTCTACACTGATTGGCCTCCGAAATAAGATAAGATCTACTCAAAAGACAAAACTCATTTACATTAATCGCATATAGTAACTGTTTACCGCCTAAAATGATGACCCGACTAGTTGGCTATTTCTGGATGGTTATAAAAAAACGTAAATATATTTCAACTCTTTTCTTACTTGAATGTGCGTAAATGCAGTTCTCATTAACGCATATCTCTCCGCATATTTCTATCGACTCAACTTTCCACGACGTACCAACTCGCTGCCTTGAATGTTGGGATAATGGAACTGGAATTGCATCAACAATCCACCCAGCAGTGCCCGACCTTCAGAGCGTCGGACTCTGAGTGAGGGTGTTAACCCTAATGATGAATTTAATATAAATTTTGAATATTAGATTAAACGGTTTTATATTAAATTATTTTCAATCAAAAGGACGTTACTTCCAATATTTAATGTTAACGTATTAAGCTTTCTAGTATATTTACGTTACATGAAATCAAATTATATCAACAGTTTGTATGTCTCACGTTTATTTATCTTGTAAACGTTATTGGAATGAAAATATACCGAATAATTTTATATGATACTAGCTTTTACCCTCGGCTTCGCTCGCGTAAAAATAGATTAGGTTACGCTATGTTAGTAACAGTGCTTTTTTTAATATAAGTGTTACTCAGTAATAATATCTAAGGGTGAAAGAATTTTTAAAATCGGTTTTGTAATTTTAGAGTTTTAACTCGAAAACTACAGGATTTATCCTTACAAACAAACCATTAAACAAAAAATCTCTTTATAATATTAGTAGCTTAAATGCACTCGTTACTACTGCAATAATTTCAATATAGAACTAACTCACTAGTACCACGCTGCACTGCTACACTACATCAGTGAAAACACCAAACCAATATCAATTATGTTCTAACACTATTAATTCTTATAAAATTTAAAAGTTAGAATATATTGAAATGTTTGTTTTAAGTACTGCGTGGACGTCAGAATAATAAACATCTATCTCAGATTAAATAAATAAGTGCCAAGGTATTATTTTTAGAGCATGTCAGATTAAATTTTTTTTGGTTTCCCTAGCGCTATGACATGTTTTTTTTTTAAACGAGGTTCATAGAGAGTGCTGCTGTCACGGTAATCAGTGGTGTGGCTGTGTGTATTCTTAATATTTCCCCAATCATCGAGCGGTGGTTGGCACTTACCATCAAGTGGGTCGTTATCGCGTCTACTGCAAGATGTACAAAACAAAAAAACAAGTTATCTCGGTAGCTCAGTGGTATTGAATACTAAATGATGATGCGTGTGCACAACAGTCGCTGTGCACACGCATCATTTTGGAATCGATTATCGGATCGAGGAACTTATTTTTCAGTTTATCTGACAGAAATTTTTAGTAGCTTGCAATCTGAAATCAAGCCGGTATCGCTGATTATTACGTGTGAAAACAGAGTTTATGAAATTTGAGTGTATATACCACTGTCCACCTTTGGGAATACAAGTGTGAGACCATGTATGCATATCAGATTTATTTTAATTCTTCTAAATATTGATAATATTTTCCCATCCACCCAAAATTACAATCAATTAAAATACTCTAAGCGTTTGTACCGAATAAATTGATTAAATGAAATAATCCAAGAAATCTTGTCCAAAGTCGAACTTAACAATTATATTATCGGACCCAACACTTTCGGTACCTTTGCAGATTCCTTTCTTTCCAAATTCTTCGCAATCTTGTTCCATCCAGCAATAATGATTACAAAAGTGGTAACGTTTATTAAACTTTTCAGTTTGTTTGGGAATTTCAAGCGCATGTTTTCTTATGTAATAGGTTTCTTTTTCTTCAGTCTTCGTCTTTTAAAAGTATTATTGTCGGCGACTGACGCTTTATACAATTCCAAGCAAAGATATCAAGATAAAAATATCTGAATATTTTTTCTTTGTACAAGAAAAGTTCGTTAGCATGAGACTGGCGTTGAAAAGCTGAGAATACTTTAGTAGGTTATAGTGTGTGTTTAATTCAAGAGCGGCCACGTAGATTAAAAATATATATACTGGTCCCAGAGATAATTGCGATGTGATGCTACGAGTCAAAATTTGGTAATCTCGCATCGGCTACAGAATATACTAATTTAAAATAGCTCATAATAATAATAATAATAACCATCTGCCCAACCGATTGATGCTATTAGAGTATTCAGGGCAGACGCCGTTTTTCATCCATAGGTATACCGTTAATTACCGTTTCAATATACCGGTCCATTAAACACCCATACCCATAGCATATATATATTAGAATCCATACGTAGCAATAGACCTACGCCTGTTGCGGCTAGTGCCGCTGAAGGTGTTGCATCCCACCTTTGATTAAATCTCTCGAAGGGCCCCTTTACGTTGGACCCATGTCTCCGTGTAAGCCTCCCAAAGGGCCAGGTATTCTCTAATATATGTTAGAAAATACCTGTGATAAGAGAAACATAATAACAATATTATATCGCATAGACAGAACACCATCTAGCCCAAACTAAGCAGAGCTTGTACTATGGGTACAAGACAATGCATAACCATACATACATACTTTTTTTGTAAATACATATATATTATACATAGAAATACCCAGACCAAGACAAACATCCATGTTCATGCACACATATTTGTAGGTAAATGTTTTGTTAAATTTGTTATGTTTTTGAGCCGTTTGGAGTCGAAACAACCCATGGGGTCCCAGTGCTCGTGCTCTCTATAGAGACATAGCAAAAAGGTTGCCATTCAACGTGGCAATACTGCCAGACTTCCGGGCACACTACCAGTCGACTGTGATGCGGAGGAATTCCATGACGCCTTTTAGAGGGTTTTAGCTTCCTTTTTCTTTTTCTATTTTATTTTTGTTTTGTAATATTTTAGGTATAAGTTAGTTTTAAAGAATTGTGTTTATATGTACATAGTTAATAATTTAAATAAATTATGCTTATAATATAAGTTAAATTGAATAATTTTAAACCTGTCTGTGGAAATAAATGTAACGTCAATTGTAGGTAAATTAATACAAAACTAAAATTGCTCTAATGATTATAGAAAATTTAACTAACTTTATAGTCATATTCCGAACTAACTATTGCCCGCGGCTTTGCTCGCGTAAAAGAAGATTAGGTTACGTAAGTAATAGTAACTTAAAAAATAAAAAAATATTGCCTATGTTACTCGGTGATATAGCTTTCTAATGGTGGAGTAATTTTTAAATCGGTGGAGTGATTCTTTGAGTTAAAACCTTACAAAAATCAATCAAATCTTTCATCATTATAATATTATTAAGTATAGATATCCATACATATTCTCAAACCTATATCTCCATAGAATCGGTTATTACATCCAATTTTTGTCGACTATAATTTTATGTTCCACGTAATAGGGTGCGAAGCTAATGGCGCCTATTAGGCGTACTCCGTACTACTACTCCATACTTTGCTTGACCTGTGAATTAAACCCGAAACTGAGACAACGGGTCACGGCTAAAATGTAACCACCAATAATTTTAATTTGTTTTAACTAAAATAAAAAGTATAAGTCGTGAACCAAGACATCAAATTATTGTGTTACTGGGTTTTGGGAAGCTTAAAGACGATAAAGCGTGTGACAAGTAAAAACAATACAATTAAAAATATTTTTCTATTTACATACATACATACATAGATTCACGCCTGTTTCCCAGAGGGGTAGGCAGAGACTACGGATTTCCATTTGCTACGATCCTGACACATTTCTTTTTATTTGATAATAAAAGATTAAAATAATTCTTATAATATTTAAATTACTAAGTTTTAAGGGCAGGCAGCTTATTGAATTTTTTATACTATCACAGCGATACTATCCTTGCGCCGGGGTTTACTTTACAGGCACATAATACTGACTGTATTTTATAACGCAGACCTAGAAAATAATTTGCGATTTCATAAATAATTATCCCGCGTGGGATTTGAGTCCACAACACGCAGCGCGACGGCAGCAGCTCCATTTTGTTATTTTCTCTATTAGTACATGTCTTTGGCCTAACCCTTCTCAAACTGAGAAAAGACCCGTGCCCGGCAGTGGCTGCGCACGGATCTGTTTTGTCCCACTGGACAGTTTAACAGGGCTGATATTATTATTATTATATTACAAGACCTTACATAATTAACGGTTTCATATACATTTATATTGTTTTGGGGCAATGCAATGGTGGTTGTAATTGTGTCGCAACTATTTAAATAAAACGTTTCTTAATAATAACAATATCAAAGTAACAATTGACACTAAAATTTGTCAAGTAAATAGACACATTACATAACACTATCAGGATAAACTTTAGTAGTTGTACACTAAAATCTCTCGCAAAAACAATTAGAGCATTGCCGCTAAATGGGAAGCGACTGCATCAAACTTTAAAACGGTCCCAAGTTTTGGTACGGCGGGCGATTCAAAATAGGTTTTCGGTGGCTATTTAAGTGAAATCCGTTTCGAGAAACTTTGCCAACGCTTAAGAATTATTCTCATTGTTTTCACTATACAATTGAAAATTTTAACATTACATCCGAAATAATTAATGGTGTCAATTGCTTTTAGTGAACAATTGCTTTTTTGTTATGGTATCATACAAATAACTCTTTATTCCAACTATAATAGTAGTAGTAGTAAAGTATCTGTTTGAGAATATCAATCTACTATAAGATTGATCATAATATATTATATATTCACTTACAAAAAAATTTGGAAGAGTCTCCTTTAGGATCAAATGGCCTTTTTGACCAAAGACGAAATACTGTCTCACAATATATCGACGTAAAATATCAGTATACGTACTCTTAACTTTAATTCGGTGAGTGAGTGCATCCGAGATCCAATCACTTCATCCTTCTCTATCTTCTATTACGCTTTTCCACGACTTCACACAGTCAGAGTGGACATGCTTCAGTCGTCGCCCGCAGGCTTTAAGCCTGCATTGGACAGTGCTTGGTGGATCGCTGAAGTAATTCCGGCCACCATTCAAGGCAGCGACATTAGCACATCGTGGTAGGTTTAGTCGGTAGGATGCGGCATTTCCCCTGGATGAACCCGCCATACCCTCTCCGTTCCTCTTTCCCCGCAGAGAGGTATGCGTAAATGGCATTACCCCACATTAAAAAGGCAAACGGTATGGTTCCCACCGATGTTAGGTTAGCGGCTTGGTTGTGCTTCCCTGAAGTTATTTCTGTGATATCAAGTCAAGTTCAATTTTATAGATTTTGTCAAAAAATTACTATCTTTTGGGAACCGGACTTTATTTCTGGATTAATCGTATCCTTTATCGTTTTTTGTGCTCCTGATAACGTGTATCAAAATTACATGATGATCAGTCGAGTAATTAAGGAGCGAAAGCGTAAAAAACAATTAATTAACACTTGTAATAGTTAACAGTTTAGTTAGGATTTAGTGATGGTCAGCTTATACAGGTTGGTGTCGTCTTTAACAAAACAAGACCCTTAAAATGTCTATTATTATTAGCTGATATGTTCATTACGTATATTAAATAATACATAAACTCAATTTTCAAGCATTTTGTTTTCATCCGTTTGTCGTGTGGGTCTAAAAACATTGTTATGTTTCCAAACGAAAATATTTATCAAATTTACATCACGACCCTAAAATATGACCCTTTAGTTACACTCGTTCCGTACCCATATATTGATTAAATTCGTAATAAACGTACACGAGTATAGGAAGAAAGAAAATATAATATATCGAAGATAACAGCGCGGTGGCTTATAATAATAATAAATCGCTTATGCGCCGAGTAGTACCGAACAAAAATATATCTGACCCGTATGTACTTATTTAGATGTGGATTTTCTTTGTGTTGCTTATTTCAACTACTATAATATAACTATTGTAAAATGGTATCCATACTAGTATTAGTAACTCAATTTGTACGCGTTCAGTGCTCAACAATTAAACAGCTTTTATTTGAAATGGCTATAATTTAATTCTTGAGGAAGGCTGTTGACTTAATTTACAAAATTAGCTAACACTTAGTATACTAAAACGTATAGTACACTCTAAGTATTAGGCCAGAAAATAATCCAATAATAATAAATAATATCGGGCCTGTATCTAAACTGTCCCACTATTGGGCACGGGCCTCTTCTCAGTGTGAAAAGAGTTAGGCCATAATGCGCCACGCTGGCCCAGTGCGATTTGGCAGACAGCTCGAGGAGAACTTTTAGGCATGAAGGTTTTCTCAAGATGTTTTACATCACCGAAAGAATCTTATATTTAATATCAACTTAAATACTCCGCTTTATTTCATCAAATTTGTAGGTTGACAAATTAATATAGATCACAGGCCAAATCTCATAATAAAAACTGTTCAAAATAGACTGTTTACATACATGACATTAAAATAGGTTTTAAAAATAGAATACTACGAAAGTGGCAAACAAGTATACTGCCCACCTGGTGGTACCCTATGGACGCCTGCAACGCCAGAGGCTTCACTTGCGCGTTGCCGACCCTGTAAAAACCCTTCGCTCCGCTCTAGTTTGTTTTAATTTAGGATAATACGAACTTAATGACACTGAACTCTATTTTAAACATTTATTTCATTACTACAATATACTTACACTTCACTTATTTTACCTTCACATACAGACTGTATGCATATTTTCCAACTAAATAGTTTCATAAAAATATCTAGGAATAATAAAAAGTAATTAAACACAGTTTTCTTTTGCATAAACACGCATTTATTAAATTATTATATCATCCAGTTCCCCAATGTTTCGTTCTATAGGTATCATAAGTTTCGTTTCAAATTACAGTGATGACGTGTATAATGTGAAGATTGCAAGCGCGCTGTAATGACAGGTTGTTAGCCCAAGCCGCTGCATGTTGGCTATGCTTTTTTACCTTAATTATATGACAAAAAGTAATTATGTTTACAAAAGTACTATAACAATGAAATGATAATTGAGTATACTCGTAGCATAATTTTGTTAAACTGATCTATATTAATAGTTTAAAAAGTATAAAAAGGTAGTTTAATCTAGTATTGATTTTGTACATTATATTTTATACAAGGGCAAATAGCAATCAAAAGGAATTTTTTGTGCAAACAGTGTCAAAATTGGTTGCAAAATAAAGGAATTTATAATATTTTAAATTTGAATTTTAGAAAAAGTGGGCTGTAGTAGAAATATCTCGCTATCTTTCTCGAACGGCTGCATTTTAATAGCGGTTACTTCACGGTTTGTATCTTGCGTCATTTTTCTGTCACTTGACAGTTACCCCTAGTACCAGTTTTAAAACGTTTGTTTCATTTAAATTCATTTAATGATTTACGCGTGCTTAAATAACAAACATCTTTGCAAATTATCAAGATAATTTATATATAGTGGAAAAGTGGATCTTAATTATAGGATTAAGATATTGTAAATGCAGACATACTTTTGAGGCTATATCCTCGAAGGCATAGGCAAAGGTGTATTTTTATACATTACACCCATATTTTAAGTTCTTAATTTTTTTTACATTTCTTTTTACATTTATGCATTGTATTTTTATCAAATTTAGTGACTTTTCTTTAATACCATTATTTCTTTTTTGTATTATTATTATTATTATTTATTATTATTTTTATTTGATTCATGTTATTGTTATTGTCTTCTTTTTTACTATTGTCTCTTAAATGCATCATTTACAGGGAGAGCGCTATTGTCTAAAATACAGATAATAAGTAATTTAGTTCAGACAGATGCCATAAAGATATGAGATTATAGATAAAATTTAAAATATAAACTTGTTGTATAATGTACTTCGGCTTTTTACGAAATAAATAATTATTATTATGATTCTTTGTTTTTTTTTCCTCGGTTAACCGGAAAGAAACTGATGGCACGTGCCTAGGCCAAGTGTACATCAGAAATAGGTTATAAGCGGGTTGTACACAAAGTAGCTGTGTGTGTTACTGAATGTGAGTTGTCTGATTCGCATTGTAGAAATTTTCTTACTGTTCTGCAAGTGTTAAGTATATTATTATTATTTCGCTATTATGATTTAAGGTTCCGTCTAATAGGGGGGAGCCTATTGCCGTCTATCGAGCACAGTTCCAGACGTCGCGTCGTGCTTCTATTGAGAACTTCTTTACAGTAAATCCCAGTAGCAATATGCACAACAATCAAATTCATTACTGCTGATTGGACGGATACTTTTTATATGAAAACTAGATTTTGCCCGCGGCTTCACTCGCGTAAATATAGATTAAGTTAGCAACAGTACTTTTTTTGGATGAAAGGTACCCTATGTCCTTTTATGTTCTCCGTGTGTAACGTGTATACGAAATTTAATGATGATCGGTCGAGTAGTTAGGGCGTGAAAGCGTAACAAATAAACAAACAAACTCATATTCACATTTATAATATTCGTTAGTATTAAGATATGTTCCTGTAATATCCACGTGGATGAAGTCGAAGGTAGATATTAGTTAATAATATATTTACAAAATAATATTTATGTTTCGATGCGATTGATTAAAATGCGCGTAATAACCAATGCAATAGTTCTGTTCAACAAACCGTTGAAAAATGCAGTTCTATTGGCCTCAGTTCAATACACAAATCAGTGACATAAAAAATGTTGGCAAAATATTAATTTAAACAGAAACATGAATCCGACGGTCAGCCATGTGGAGTTACCACAAATTGTTTTCGTAGCAAAAACAGATTTTCCTTTTGAACGATTTTATGTTGTTTTTTATTTATATTTTTTTTGTAATATTAAGTAAATGTATCGTTTTACTGCCTGTTTAATCTTATTAATTTTTATTACTTTTAAAGTTAGACAGCCACAAATGGTCTTGAGTTTGATACCAAGGCATGGACCCCTGACTTTTCGAAGTAATGTGCATATTAAGTAGGTAATTATCGCTCGCTTTAACGAAAAAGCAACGTGAGGAAACCTGCATATTTAAAAGTTCTCCATAATGTTCTTGAAGATATGTGCCAATCTTGAAGATGTGTGTGTGCGTGTTAGTCTGCCAACCCGTACTATGCCAGCGTGTCGAATATGGCCTTATACTTCTCAAACCAAGAAGAGTCTGTTCTGATAATATAATAATTATTATTGTTACCTTTGAACTTGAGTCTTTTTTGGGAGAGCCTGTCGTTGGTAAATAAGCCAGCTTACCCGGAGAGCCACCCTCTTACTGGAAACCAACTTAAGATTAGAAGGTAACATTGATACTACGCGTCATCCGGTAAGTTAGAATCCTAAAGGTTTACATACCGCTCGCATTTGCCTGTGACTACTATGCATTATGTCTCAGTTTTGAATCATGGATTAGGCAACGTACTGTTGGAATTTTGCAATTTTAGCAGCAATCAGTCTAATACAGTGCCTGGTCTATCAGCTTGCTCTCTATTACCTGGGACCTAAAATAAAACCAGCTAAAATTTGGTGTGATGCCGAGTATTGTGGGTTCGATAACTACACGAGACAAAAATTTGTGTGATCCACAAATGGTTGTTCCAAGTCTGGGTGTTCTTTGTGTGTATTGTTTGTTTTGAATGCTTGTAAAGTTCACTGCAATACAGGAATCAAAGGTAGTGCGGGCAGAGGATTATAAAAAAAAAACTTTGTCAGTGCCAGTGCAGTCCAGTCACAATGGAAAGCCTTTGTGTCTGGAATTAATTAACTATGAACTCAAATGCCTATAACCTCACCGATCCATAATAAAATTAACTGTATTATGATCATATCAACTGGTGACACCATAATATTGAGTGATAACAAAATGGTGTCACCAGGTTGAAGTTTTACGTTGCCATGCATGTCATGCACAGAAATTACGGCTTTATTTTCACTGAATAGTAATACATTATGAGTCTTTGTCAATACTATAAATTTGTGAATACACATACGGGGATAATTAAGGGATTAATTTGTAATAGAATTATTACAAAAATATTATAGTTAAACGAATTAATTTCAGTCATCATAAATAATGATAACCTTGAAAACTCGACAATGGTGAAGCTACGGCCTACATTTAATTTTTACTTTTTGAAAGCAAGCATAATACCGAATAAACCTTACCACGCCATGGAAGGATTAAATATAAGTATTAAGTTTTAACGAATACATATTAATATAATATTGTTTTCAAGCGTTCGGTAGGAGTGGAGAAATTATATGAGTGGCTACGTTGGCATTACAGCGCACCAGGTATTGGAGATTAGATTTTCACATGGGTACAGTCAGCAACATAAGTAGCTGAATATTATCCAAATTTGTAACAGTCTTTTATGAATGAAAAATTACTTATTATTATTGTATAGTTATAAGTTATGCTGCTATCGTTTAACTGTTATTACAGTAAAAGTTGAGGTATTTACATTTTTCTGTATGGTAAAGCAATTCAAAATCTTGCGAATGTTTATCGATTTATGTCACTGACTGTACCACATTTATGTGATATACAATTACTTGGCCCGTTATTGAGATTAGTTTGTGTCCGTTAGTTTCAATGTTTATGAACTTCAAAGTTGATTGTTTGTGACTTATTAGATCAACTTACACGGCTATTATCCCTACTTCTCTATTATAATAATAATAATAAAATATTTATTTCATAAAAGTTTCAATTAGTATGAACATAGTACATAATATCATGAGACAAATTATACAGAATTTGTTGAACTCTGGTACCCAATGTAAGATTTAAAATGTGTTTTGGGTACCAGGTCTCCCGCAGTTAATATTATAAATGCGAAAGTAACTCTGTCTAACTGTCTGTTACATGTTCATGCCAAAACCATTCAGCCGATTTTGATGAAATCTGGTACAGAGATAGACTAGACTTTGGGAAAGGACATAGGTTACCCTTTGTTGTAAAAAAAGGAATGAAGGGGTTGAAATAAGGGATGAAAGTTTTTATGTGAAATCGTTATTATTTAAGATAAAACCCTGAACTTTGTATTTAGGCATATAATATGAAGAAAATAAAAAAAAATCTAGTGGTTTTGAAATTTCGACTGATATGGGGATGAAAAAGGAGACGATAGTTCGTATGGAAGTCCAAGCAAATCTGTCTATGTTTACTATACGTATATTTATCAGAAACATGCCTATTCAGATTTGTAAAAATGCCTTCATTAGTTTGTATGTGTATTATTTGTAAGTAGTTGTAAGTATCCTAGAAAATTCAAAATGCTACCCAAATTAACTATTCCACACAGACGAAGTCACGGGCAACAGCTAGTATAGCATAAAACTTATAGCAATGGTAGTATTCAACGGGCATTTAAACGATTTTATGAATAAAGCAAATCCAAAAATGTCGCCGAGTTTTACACGGAGTCTCACATTTATATCGTCAAAGGGGTAAGCAGAGCTGAATACGCACATTGCGCCAATGATTTTTGTTCCACTAGCACAATTCCATACTGAGTGTTGCTACTGAGAATGGCTTGACGTAAAAACTTAGTAC
This sequence comes from Catocala fraxini, assembly GCA_930367265.1. Taxonomy (NCBI): domain Eukaryota; kingdom Metazoa; phylum Arthropoda; class Insecta; order Lepidoptera; family Erebidae; genus Catocala; species Catocala fraxini. The sequence continues at coordinate 17,850,731 of OV884039.1, read as the reverse complement.
TTTTTGAGATGTCTGGAAACTGAACTCGAGACTATGACGTCTTAGGATTAATGCCCACGCATTCACTACCGTTACCGACACAGACGCAGTCAAAGTTGTAGATTCACAGAGGAAAAAATAAAAATATATACAGGGTGTCCCAAAAGTCGACGTCAAGGCGGAATCAGGTAACAGGCTGAGTTATGATAGCTATCAGAAAAATATTTCAAAAAATCTTTTTTCCATCAAAATTCGAGATTACATAACAAAAAAATTCATAAAGTAAATATCTGTAGTAACAGGAGTGAAAAGACCGTCACAAAACGATTTTATTTTGATATTTTTCAAAATTCCTGTAATTTTAAAATACCTAACGTAGATTATTTTGTATATTCTCAAGCCATAGATTAGGGAAACAGAAGCTATAGCTTGAGAACGGCTTTATCAATATTATTTATCTTTTTATTTAATTTTTTTTAATACTTTCTGGAAGGTTCTTACGTAAAGAAAAGTTAAAATAATTGCGCAGAAAAATGGATAATTTCTGAAAACCTAACGACTATTTTGACTTCGCCTGTGTGACAGTTTGTCTAAGACAGGACAACGTCTATTGAGTCCAGCTAGTATTTTATGAACTTGAAAGTTTCTTGTTGTTTGTGGATCAAATTACATAATTTTACCAAAATAATCAACCCTTAAAAATATTAATTGTAAACTTACTAACTTACAAATTTTTCAAGCAATTATTGTGCCTCATTGGTCGTTATTGATTTTGGATACTTTTTAATCTGTCTATTGCTAAATGCTTCACATTACACAACAACTTTTTTTTTTTTTTACGTGGGGGAATGCATGACGCATACCCCTCCGCGGGGGCGGGCGGAGGGGTTATGTCGGACTCGCCGGGGTAAAAGAAAGATGTTGAAAAGATGAAGTACCTCCCGGAATACCGACTAAACCTACCACGGTGTTCCTCGACAAAACCACTATCGACGGGGCCGCGCGAATCACTTTCGCATGCGGTCGCGACCCCGCCGAGTTTTCGGCCCGCCGTATGAAACGGCAGGCCACTACACGAAAGACCTACCCTATAGGCACATCTAAGAACTCCCTACTGTCCCCCCTAGAGGGGAGACGGACTCGAAACAGAGGCGCGCGTGGGAACACGCACGCTGCCTCTCGGACCTGGTGCTGAACGGATGGCGGGCAGGCCCACAAAGCCCGCCACCCCCAGGTCAAACCTCAGGGTGGCTGGAGGTCGTCTCGCGCCCTCCGGCGCCCGGCTCTGCGGTTGGGGAGAGGGTTCAAACGCTCCCTCTCCCGCTCCGTCGCCTCCTTGATGGAAATGACTTCCTCACAAAAGGAGGCGACGGCGTTCCACGACCTCTCACTCCGGACCATAGACTGAACTACGGCCGGGAGCGAGAGGGCAACCAATCCGACTGCCGCGATCAATTCACGGCGCTGCGATGCCCAGGCGGGGCAAACCGCCAAAGTGTGCAGCGCCGTGTCCTCAACTACGTCGCGGCAGTCGCCGCAGTGGTGACAACCGGGCGTCTCTTGCCGGCGTATACGACACAGGAACTGGCCAAAACAACCGTGGCCAGTCATTACCTGTGTCAGCCGGAAGGTGAGGGCGCCATGGCGCCTCTCCAGCCACTCCTCAAACACGGGACTTACCGCCACGATCGTGGCGTGCCCGACATTACACAACACCTACAGGGAGCTTGAACAACTCTTGACAACAGGTTGGCCACTAACCACACGAAAAGAAGAAGATTACACAACATTTAGGAATTTATTATTACAAACGGAGAAATATTAACCAATATGATTGCATGAAATATCCGCTCCGCTCCAGTATGCAATCCTATTAGTTAATATTTCTCCGTTTCTTCGCACCGCAGCTTCACTCCATTTCAATGGACAGGCAGTGATAAAGACAATCGTATCTGGCCGCCGGCGGGCCGCTGGCATTCAAAATATTAAGTAGAGTCGTTCTATCCTGCATAGCACAGAAAATTCTGTACAAAGCCAACATTCAGAACACGATTCAAGCTTTTAATTCTTATACTTATTAAAATAAGCAAGACTATTGCTTATTTATTTTTTACTCTATAGTTACTTTGCTATAAATTAAAACAATTATATATATATAACAATTATATTGTTTAACTTAAATTCGTGTACAATTTTATTTAGGTGGTGCTCGTCGGTAATGTGACTGCTATGCATGAGGTCTCGAGTTTGATGCTCGGATCAAGCAAATTCTTATTGGATTTTTCTGTGAATAAATTCTCAGGAGCAGCAGGGGGTTTGAAGTTGTACCCAACAATATGCTAGCCTCTGTAACGTGGGACGTAAGGTTATAACTGGCGAAATAATGGTGAAATGCATCTCTGCCTGCTTGTTTGGGGATATCCCAGACTATATAGTCGTGAGGGTATGTTTTATTTTAAATGTTGTGTATTATTAATTATATATATATATATGCTTATAGATTACTTAGGCCAACTACGTTCCACTCTTGTTGAAATTTCAGATTATGACCGCCTACTGCAAACACGATTCCGTAAACATAGAACTGATTCTATAAATTGTACTGAGTGCAACCTTCTGCCAGCACGAGCCGGAACTTTGTCTGTTAGAGGGAACAAGTTTGTTTCAACTAATAAGCAAGATGCTGCTTTAATAATTTACCTTGATATATAAAACTAATAAAATGTCACAAACCAATCTTTGTTTCCTTTAAAAGTGTATTCGTAAGTTTACATGAGTAACATAACCTGATAAAATATATAGTTTGGACTGAAGCACGTAACTATTCTTAAATAAAAAACTATTTGAAATATTTATAATATTAATATACTATTTTGTCTAAATCTATTGATTATAGAATCTCTGCTGCGAGCAATAATCCGAATTGTACGAGGAATGGAGCGCGCCCGCGTAGCCTCGTAGCAGTTCGTAGCCAGTGCCGCCGCGGCTTCGTAGAGCGCCGGACGTTCAGTACGTTGCTACAACTCGCCTCTAACCAGTCGGACCGAGTCGAGAGCGAGCGAGTCGCATCGACTTAGTGTATTGTGACTAAGCTTGTGACGTGTTATTGTGTTTCATTTAAATTTGTGTACCAAGTTTTTCCTGGTAATTGTTTCATTTAACAGGTAAATACAATTTATTATGTGTAAGTTGTACCATTTTTGGTACGTACTTGGTTTTATTTCAGAGGAACGTAAAACGTTAAGCGCCGGTAACTAATGGTCCGTTGAGATAAGAAAGCTTTGTGGAAGTACTGTTATTAGCCGTTTTAAAGACTCAGTCATTGATAGCTTTCGTAATGGGAAACCTTTTCTCATAATACTTTTGTTTGCAAGAGAGTTAGCCTGCCGGGCTTATGTTTCGCAATAATAAATCTGTAGAATAGAAAGTATTTTTATACTTTTTGTGCGTGTTCGCATTCACAGAACGAATTTTAATAAATTATGTTGGTTTTTGTGAATGGTAGGCACCAAATATTTTTTTATAATAAGCAGTCGTGTTTGTAACAACGGCTTATTTTTGAGTGGAATTTATTATTTAGGCATACATAAGTAAATACAAAAATAAATCGGTTTAATACCTTCAAAACAAATATTTATTTTTTAATATAGGGATCCGTATGGATCGGGATATATCCCGCAGGTGGCGCAGAAAATTTCCGCATCGTAGGTACTCGAGAATCGCCAAACTACTTCTGATGAAATACACTGCAGATTTTTCCAGTTGTTTATTTAAATGACCTTCTTCTCTATATTGGCAAAAAAATATATAGTAGAAATAAAATAGAATGGACTTGTTACTCTTTATACCAGATAAGTCTAAAGGTCAAATTCATCAAATAATAACATAATTTCTTCATCTTTTATAAGCCGTAGATTAGCCATCTATAGACTTATGCCTGTTTTCTAGAGGTAGGACGAGAATACGTATTTAATAAATCAAACAAAATAATATACTTTCGTTTTCATTTAATCCCCTTTCATCTCATTGATTGCACCCGCTCGTTTAATCATTTAGAAGTCACTCAAGTAAGAATTTTAAATTATTTTCAAAACCGTTTAGCCTCCATAGTTCACGTTAAGACATGAGTTATAATTTTCTGTTCTATCGAATTGGCAAACATACGGACTGACTTATGGCAAGCGGTTATCGCAACCTAAACTTAAAACCTGTACAGGGAGGGACATAATATATCCTTTTTAGTTTTACTGAGAAGAAATATAATTATAGTGTCACTTATTATTTATTCTAGTTTAAACACCTTTAGAGGTCTTTTTGAAAACTACGTCACGAAAATTACAAAAAAAGATTGGTCTTTGCCAGGCAGTGTGTTGGTCTTTTTTTACGTTTTATGCTTTTGCAGGAATCCGCAAAAAATCCTCTACTTTTAACGTGTCTGATATTCAAGAGATTTTTGAACAGATATAGATTTGAAGTGAATCTTATATCTCTATAATGAAGATAACTATCAAAGAGATAATTAATATTTGCTGTAGTTCAATGAACTTTGAGCACGTTATATTGACTTAGTCGTACTGAGGAGTGCTGGAAATAGTCGTCGCTAATTACGTTACATGTATGAAGTAAATAATGTAATATGCTGGTGAAAGTAATTACTTGATGGTGAATATGCCTGGTTCCTTGATTTTTAGTATTGACTTATATACACGTAAAGTAGGTAATAGGGTGACTGACTGTGATGAGCTTTGAGTGAAATTTAACCAAAGTGATGGACAATCATTTGTAACTTATCTAGTAGTTCCTTTTTCCATAGATACTTATTATATATCTTGTTTTCAAATGCTTTTAAAACACTAAAAGCAATATATTTTAGAAGGAAGGACAAGCATATAGTACTTTATGAGTTGCATAATAAACTATACATATTAAATAACTTCTTATTGCGCCTCCCTATATAGATACGTTTGGAACTGAACTTAAAACAAACAAAAAAACTGTTAATTTTAAAATAGGTTATTACCTATTAATAGATAATATGGATTTTACTGGCATGCTTAACACAAAAATAAAAATAATTAATATTAAATTATTCTTTAATGAAATGACTTCAAATACATCAGATATAAACGGTATATCCGGAGATGTATGTAAAATAGCAAAGCATTTTTAATGACGGTACTAAAGAATTTTTATATATTGTATTCACAGATTTAAAATGTTTTAAGCTGAGATGGTGATTATTTATTGTTAACTATAGATGTTTTTATCTATTCAGCAGTATTTGACAGTTTCATTTAGTTTAATCCGTAAAGTCTATAGTTAGCGAGATAGGAAAAACAATTATCTGTTAGTAGTCGAAGGCTTAATAGACGCTTCAAATCAAATTAAGCAAAGTGAAGTCAAAAGAATTTTCTATCTTTCAAATTGAAAAATTGCTCCTTTCAAGCTCGAGAAAAGCGTTTAGTTTCAAATAAAGAAAAATACGTCCGTAGATTGATTTGAGTGAATTTAAGTACACACATTTTCAAAGATGCTTTAGGTACTGCGAGATGTTGCCTTGATGTGCTAAAATGTGACGTGAATATTATTGTGTGAAATATAATGGCTGTTACTTGCAAATATATTTTGGTCTGTCTAGCAAAAAAAATATATTAATAATGAGATGATGGTGATTAGATTTTGATTTTAGGTGGTCTGTGTCTATTTTTGGTTTTGTTATAGTCTCTTACATGCTTTACCTAAAGCTAAGCAAGTTCTAATAGTGCTAAGACGCAGGCGAGGTAATTAGAAATACATTATATACGATAATGTAATTTCTTAAGTCTAGGTGACAGTGAAATTATTGTGTGAATATTGATATTATATTTCAATGGACATAAATATATTAGCTAAATAATTATTACCTACTAACCATAAAATCGAAACTTATTTACAAAATGTCTTTCTGGGATTGCAGCTGATACAAACTGCTGACATCACCGTGACATTGTAAAAATGTTTCAAAAATGCAATTTTCCTTACAACTTTTCCTATAACCATACTATGGTCAATATTATTCAGATACTACATGAATGAAGCTATCATAGATAGCATTGTCTGGATTCTGAAATTATTTTTGGTGCATCAGAAAGTTTTTTTTATACGAGCGTAGCTGTTCCTCTTGGTTTCAACCACATTTATCATTAATTCTTTGCTCTCGTGGCTCTTAGCGTATTGCTATATATCGGCTATATATATCGGCCTCGATGGCGTAGTGGTTAGTGTAACCGACTGCCACGCCTGAGGTTGCGGGTTCGATCCCCGCACAAGTCAAACATTTGTGTGCATGAACATGGATGTTTGTCTTGGTCTGGGTGTTTCTATGTATAATATGTATGTATTTACAAAAAAAAAAAAGTATATATGTATGTTTATCCATTGTCTAGTATCCATAGTACAAGCTCTGCTTAGTTTGGGCTAGATGGTGTTGTGTGTACGTGGTAGAATATTATTATTATTATTATGTTACTTCTGAATTAAGTAGCGTTCTAAAGGTAGAAGAAGTTTTGAAATCGGTCTGATAGTGAGTCAGTTAATTCATTACAACTAAAATACGAAAATACTAATCTTTCTTCGTTATTATATTAGCATAGAAAAAGTAATGTTTGTATGGCAGGTACTTGTTCAGGGTCTGACTCATTATAATATCAATTGTTGCTTATCATTATTATATATGCCTTTATTTGAAGTATTTTTGATACCAATAGATACTTAATACTTATCCTCTATAAAGTGGCTTAAGTTATTATCTTTCAGGCTGAGTGTATTTTATGACCGTGATATTAAAGTTTAAAAAGATAAGCCATATATAGAAATCGCGGCAGTTTTCCTCTCAAACAAATAACCATAATATACCTTCCTAAAGAAGCAAGCGAAAAATTTGTCCGAAAAGTTTTTCTCAAGAGCAATATCAAAAATAGGACTTAATATACGAAAACATAAATCATAGCGAGGCTTTGTGCTATAAAAGTTAATAAATTCTCTGAGCTGACTGTTGTCTAGTTAAGTGATCATTGTTGGCTTGTTGGCGAAGCAATTTGTCACTGGCATCTTGACACTACTCACGTTTATTTACTTTTATGGTTATCCTTGACTTTTTAAATGCTTTGTTAGTTCGTGTGCTGTACGACTTATGACACTAATTTAAACACTAACATTGTTATTGGCAGTTATGGAATAATAACAGTTTAAATCATCCAGCACATTATTGATTTTCATAAATAACATTTTATGAAAATCGGTATATAGCTATTCATTGCTGATGTGCAAATAAAAAGTAAAAAATAATGCACAGCATAAAGTGCCAAGCATAGTCTTTGAAATAATAAAAATATGTATTTTTGAAAACGTGCGTGAGCATTTTAGTTGGTTTGGTTTTTGCCCAAGCTGGATTTTTGCCGCACTGGGTATACTTTTTGTAAAGTTCCCGGTTTCTATATTTGTGAAGCTTTCCACTGAGCTTCGGGATTATGTTTGTCTAGCATAGTCGCTTTGCACTACATTAATAACAGAAACGGTAAAATATTCCAAACATTTTCAAGAATTTTCTTTTATTTCACGTTCTGAGTTTTACTAAATCGAGTGTGTTTCATTAGGACTTTAATTGTGTGTGTTCCTTCAGTGTTTGAAAACGTTTGTTAGGTTTTTAGTTTGAGCGGTACCTGGTTAGGAGTTTGTTAGTTTACTTGTTTGTTAGTTAGGTGTTTCTGAGAGTAACTATCCCTTTTATACTGTCGGCCTCGATGGCGTAGTGGTTAGTGTATCCGACTGCCACGCCTGAGGTCGCGGGTTCGATTCCCGCACAAGTCAAACATTTGTGTGCATGAACATGGATGTTTGTCTTGGTCTGGGTGTTTCTATGTATAATATGTATGTATTTACAAAATAAAAGTATATATGTATGTTTATCCATTGTCTGGTACCCATAGTACAAGCTCTGCTTAGTTTGGGCTAGATGGTGTTGTGTGTATGTGATAGAATATTATTATTATTATTATATTATACTGTTGATTTTTAGTTAACCCTTTAGAACAATGTTTGAAGTAAAACTTTATTATACAATCGCTACATTTGTCAGTTATGCAATCGCCACCCTTCTCTATAGGTACAATTATGTTGTCCTTATGCAGGCAAAGAAAGCTGAGGACTAATACGGGCTTTTTAAAATCACGCTTAAGTTGACTATATAGTGTGGATGACATAGTATTTAAAGTTGTTGCCCCGTTATTGCCAGTGACATGGCATAAAAAAATCGCGGTTTACAAATTGCAGTTACGAGTAAAATTTGTTTGTGTACTTTGTAAGCAGAATAATTAAAGTTATACAAATAAAAGACCTTAGTTATATTCTAAAATAAAATGGAATAATATTGTTTGTCAAACAGCTGTGATAATGATGACGATTAAATTATTATTAAAATATTCATAAAATTCAATAGTTATGTATAGTTTAGAAAACCACACCCTTAAAAAGGTGACAACAGCATTTGCATATATTTATTTAATTAACTCAGAACATCGTGTTTTTATTGAGGTCTTAAAAACGTTCCATACTCGTATATTTACGCAAGTACTTTGTAAATATGATTAAACAAAGTGTTTTTATTAAAAGCGTAGGTGTCTTTATATAAATATAATTTTGTAAAAGTTAGATAAATATATTACATATTATATTTATAACTCTGGAGAATATTTAGATGATAATTTAAAATTGTATATGAAATTCGATTGCGCTGAGTAACAAGATTACATAAGAAGAATACTTTTTTTATAACCCTCTGTTATGTATAGCTTGACAAAAATAACCCCTTACAATAACAGTGTTATAAGATTATGCTTATGCCTATTACCAATTATAAGTTTATTTCAAAGAAGTGGTGCCTTTTTTTTGTAACATTTTTCTTATTCAGCGGCTTTGTTTATGAAACCCCTATAATAAACATCTGCCTGCAGACATATATTATGTATCTATTTCCCTTGAAATCGGTATATTATTTACAGAAGAAATAGGTTGGTAGAAATGCTTGACGTATCCTGTAATTATTTTCTTTTGCCTGTGACGCAATTCCCTCAAACAATGCTCAAGTAAAACCTCTCGGGAATGCCCAAGAGGTTGGCTTGAAAAACATATACTCGCAATACGCTGACATCAGTATTAGAACCAAACTTGATAGAGGTTGGGTGTTGTCACTTATTCAGCGTTTTCATTTCGTCCGTTCACTGGAATATTTTTAAATGTAATAGGCTGTTTGGACTTTTTTATTCTGACTACATATTGACAACGAAATGACAGAAACGACTGTTATGATATTTTTCAATGGTACATTAAGAAACTGGTGGATAAAAAACCATCTTTTTTTTTTTGTTTTACCTTCACGGGAATGCTTTTACGCACCGTCCGCGCCCGGGCAGGGCGTGGGTGTGTGGGACTCGAGCCAGAGAAGCCGGCCCCATACCCACTAAACCCCTGACGACATTCCTCCAGTACCCTCTCTTGGGCCTGTGTACCATTGCCGGTAGCGAGAGGATTTGGACACACAGTGTGGATGAAAAAAAAAAAACAACAGAAACTGTTTTCGTGTGGTTAGTGGCCACTTTGACAACAACCGGGACCGACTTTTTACGTGCCCTCCGAAGCACGGAGATGCTAAGATGAAATACCACTAAGCGGTCACCCATCTATAGACTGACTACACCCAACGTTGCATACGCCTCTTTTCTTTTTTCTGTTATATAATTATTAAACAAACATTCATCAGTAAAAAACATCGCGTTGAAAATTGCTCAATGTCAAAACCGTAGGTGATGATTCTAGGAATATAAATATGGATGCCAATTAAAATATAAACTTCAAGTCATAATTATAATTAAAACCGTAACTCATAAACAAATTAACGATGGCATTTATTGCCGCCGTGACGTCACGAGTAAGTGGGTTAATAGAATTTTATTGTGAGCCAAATAATTATTATACTTGAATTTATTTTTATTCGTTTTAAAACAAAACTGGTGAAATGTTTATGAGTTTATTTTTGTTTATGAATAATATTAAAATTATGAGTCGTGACGTTGCGCACTATAAGGCTGGTGTCACGAACACGTTTCAATTTGTTGTCGAGTTTCAGGCAGTTTGACTATATGAAACTGTTGAAGGTCTACTAGTATAAATAAAGTATTTATATTGAAACTGACTCATAGGTGTCGACAGCCATAACTTTGCGTTTGTTTTTGTGCGGCTGACTGGAACGTATCAGTTTCGAATTACAAGTCACGTTAATTGTTAATTATTTCTATAAGAAATGTTTGAAAGCAGGACACAATCAGATAGCGATGAATTTGTCTCTAACATGGGCAAAATAATTGCATAATTTAGGTGCAATACATCTTCATAATATAATTTTTGAGGATATATAAATATGAGATCTTGCTTGTCATATTCTTAAAACAATGTAATGATAGTCCTTGTCATGTCTTTGTTTTCGAACCTAATAGGTATAATTGATCTTACTGTCTTCAAAGAAAAGATCACCCAGGCTTAGAAGAACCATTTGTAGATCAAACAATTTTTTGTCCCGTGAGGGATTCGAACCCACATCATTCGGCGCAGTGGCAGCGGCGAGGCGACCACTTAAATTACTACGTTCAGGTGCAGTCCGTAATGATAGATATATCTATTAAAAAAATAAAAATTAAGTCATATTAATTGTGCAAACGACTCGCCGACATGAGCAAAATTGCAAAATCAGCAGTATCATTCGCGCACTGTCGATCCAGATAAAAGAAACAGCTGTGCCGTTAGCGCTGTCGGCACGGAAACTCGACCGCCATGTTCTTGTAATTGAATACGCCAGAACGAGACAATGCTTAACAGCGTGTATAGCTTTGTCTAATTCTCAACTAAGTCTTTACAAAGACTTTTTCTATGCGGCCAGCACAGTGCTTTTTTAAGACGTTGAAGAATCCCGATTTTACGTAGTATAGGTATATAGAACTACTTTGTTTGTGGGTGTTGTAATATTCAGCTGGCATACTGTTATTCTACCTCCCTATCGTTCGAGTCAAAATGTGATCTTTGGGCAATATCTTTAGATTTCTCCAGTTAGCCTGCTACGAGTTGGAAAGTAACCTGACACCTCTTAAATTTGTTTAACACCTTAAGTTCCACTCATAAACAAGGTACTAAAAATCTAAAGAACGTTTTGCAAAGTTAAGTAAGCTATTAAAAAGAAACTGTTACTTTATCACTTTTATCAAATAGAAATATTACACACACACATACATGCACACGCATACACACACACATACACACACACACACACACACATACACACACATACACACACAACCACACATTTGATACAGAATATACATGTCATTATGTAAAGATTATCTATACTTACCAGCAACACTCTACATTAATACAACACAACTCCATTCATTTTAAATTTTGTTTAAAATTGTTTTAGGCTAGCTTTTAAATAAAAAGGAACACCAAAACAATGACAGTTGACCAAGTTCACATGTGTAACATTTTAAATTAATTGGCCAAACGCTGTCTCTTAAGATACAAAATGTTCCTAGTTTAAGAGGCAGAGTTTTTATTATTGTATACAGATTACAGTTCCAATGTAAACCTATATATAATTCGCTGTCTTCTAAATTTGTAAACTGTAAAGTTTTTGATAAATAAAATTATTATTATTATTCTCTTTATTACTCTTTTTTTTTTCTAATAATTACATTTTAAATAGAAATAATTAATAAATTTATTAGCTTAAAAATTAGTAAAGTTCAATAGTATCTAGTAGTAGTGTGATAGTTTCAAAATTTTGTAATAAAGTGTAAAAATAAATAACGCGATAAAATCCGTACATAGTAGTTTAATTTCAATAAATATAAAAACTATACATATTTAAAAATATAAAACTGAAATGACCCACCGACATTGGGAACAGAGTCCAAGCTGCTGGTAGTTAGGGCTCCAAAGAGAGGAATCTCCTCACAATACGTGCCGTGTCGAGTAGTACTGCCTTTTGCATCAAGGACTTGATCCAGCCATCTAACGCGAGCCTCTGCAGGTGGTGATCGAGGCTCTTAGATATTAAACCATTGACTGTAATGACTATCGGCACAATGATCACCGAGTCCACACGCCACATGTCGACAATCTCGTGAGCTAAGTCCAAGTATTTCAACTCTTTTATTATTATTATTATTCAAAATATGTCAGCATTTGTAAATAAGTGTTCGTAATTGAAGTGAACTAAAAAGCATCTAGAATGAACATAACAGAATAAACATGCCAAAAAGACTCACAAATAAAATGTATGAATATTTACTTCTTACTAAAATAACAGTTACAGTAATAAAACTCGTCCATACAAATTTATCAAAATAACAAAGAGCCAATGTTAAAGTCGAAAAATGTTTTTGTTCGATAAAATATTGCTTGAATATTAATAAAAAATAATAACAATATAACTTCAACAATTCCTTTGATTTATGCACAGATTTCGTAGAGTTATTTTCATGGTTGGAAAATTCACTCTCTAAAGCTTATTTTTAATATGTTCAACAGCCACCTAGGGTATAATTCAAGCCTATAGGCAAACGTACTTATAAAATTCATGTTTTCTACTTTATGAATTACGGACGAGGTAGTATCCACTTTGAATTTTTATTATTACGTTGTGCTTCGAATATTCTTGTACTTTGGTATGTAGATTTCACTAGAGGTAAAATAGTCTTGCTGGACTAGTGATATAAGTTTGTGTTTTTGTCTTTTGTATGAATATTCACAGATTTAAGAATATGGTCTGGGATTTGCTGTTTAAATGATCAGTCCAAAACTGTGCCTATTAGGTTAAGAGTGCGTCAGTGGCGCGATGGTTATGACTGCGACTGCTGTGCAAGAAGTATCGAGTTTGATTACCGAGCAAAGTGATATTGGGCTTTTCTAGCAAGATATTCTCAGTAGCGGCAGGTAGACGCCAAGGGAGCCATTTTATACCGTGGGAGAGCCACGCTTCAGCACGAATGGGTGGGCTCGTCCGGAGTGATACCACAGAAAACCAGCGTGAAATAGCGATTGCGTTGTGTTTCGTCGAATGAGTGAGGGTACCAGAGGCCTCTCTCTCATACTGGTGGGAAGGCATTTAAAAGGCCGGCAAAGCACTTGTGACTCCTTTGTTGTTGCGGGTGCCCATGGGCGGCGATAATCGCTTACCATTAGGCGATTCATCTGCTCGTTTGCGACTTATATCATAAAAAAAGAAGGGGCGGTTTTATTACGATGGGCCTAAAATAGGCTTCGATGTCACATTTTTGGTAGTTCTTCAATAACCATCTTATCAAAGCGTGCATTACATCAGATAACGTAACGTTAATATTTACCTCCTGATTGTCGAGTGAACACACGGGTTCATAAAGGAATAGTCGAAATAAAGTAGTTAATATAGTTCTGAGGCATTGAATGTCGTCTGAATAGGAAAAAAAAGATTAGGAGAGACTCTGTTATTGGTTATTGCCTTTGCGCGTAACTTCATCTGCGTTAAGTACAAATCATTTACGTGGCAAATACTATTTACATTATAGCCATAAGAGCAGCGATAGCTCAGTGGGGAGACCAACAGACTGCAATGCAGAGGGTCTCGGGTTCGAACCCACGTCGCGCACCTCTGACTTTCGGAAGTTATATGACTTTTCGAAATTATGTGCGTATTGATTGACAATTATCGCCTGCTCCGTGCCTCGGAGAGCACGTTAAGCCGTTGGTCCCGGCTGCCATGAACATCTATGGCAGTCGTTATTGGGAGAGTGTCGACACAAAAGATCCCACTGGGTCGAAGTGTCGCCGGTCTGCACTGACTGGCCCCCACGTATGATACATACATACATACATTATAGCCGGTCCTATTGGATAGAACCACATAAAACGTGGCTTAGTTTTTAAATCCCATGCTACGTGAAAACCTCACCTAATTCCATTAGGTGGTTTTGACATGAAGGCGGAACAGACATACAGGCACAAATAAAAAGAAAATGTATATATAGCTGTTACTTTTGTTGTCCACAGCCTCACTATAGTTTTATATAAAAGTTCTAGCTTTGTCCCTCGGTTTTACCCGCTCTACTCCAAAGGGTCGAAGCGTGATGTCAGTTAGCTTATAACCTTCCTTAATAAACCTTACTAATATTATAAATGCGAATGTGAGTTTGTTGTATCATCATGAAATTTCGTATACACATTGTCAGGGGTACAGAAAACCTTTCTTTTAGAAAAAACTAGTGTTCTTGAGAGATATTTGGTAGGCTGTGGGTCGCTACGACACTGCTGACGCTTTAGTTTTATACATATAGTCAGGCGTAAGTATGCAGTAGCGCCGCGTGGCAGTCGTCTCCCCGCAGCCACTCAGTTAGGTCGTAGTAAAATATGTATTTATATTATAACTGGTACCAGTAAATATATATATATCCATACAGTATATCATTAAATATTTTATTTGACTATCCACAGCGAGAACACAGGCCATGAAATGGAAACATTTTTTATACCTCATTTACCAGTGTATCATCAAATAATTATTTTCAGCTTGTGTATTAGTATAGAGTATTAGTAAAGGTAGATCGATTTTTCGCTGTTACTCAATAGCTTAGCCTTAAACTTTTAATAGTTATATAGAGTCACATACTAAAACCAAACATTATGAAGCCTTCGCCTATTGAACCCGCAATCACAAACGCTTTGCACAAGATTACATTTGTATACCATCGGCAAATACATAGCACGTACGATCGAATCCTGATGTACAAGGTACGATCGTAATTTAATAACAATGCGTTTGACGTATTAAATATACAACGTATTAACATGAGGAAATATTACGAACATGGTGAAGTATAATCGAATATTTCCTTCGGTTTATTTCGCAAGGTAAAAGGTTATTACGTACGAGACGTTTATCTATAGGTATGTACCTACAAGGTAAATAATATAAATAACAAGGGGATCCAAAAAAAAAATGTCCTCTATTGTGTCCATTTGTGAATGTGGTCCATTTAGGGATACATTCGAATACACAATTAATTTCAGTAAAATCGTTTCAGCCGCTTAGTAACACCCTTAAAGAAGTATGCCTTATATAATCCTCACTAATATTATAAATGCGAATGTGAGTATGTTTTTATGTTTGTTACGCTTTCACGCCTTAATTACTCGACCAACCATCATGAAATTTTTCATACAGGGTGTAAGGGGTATAAAAAGGGCATAGAGTACCTTTCATCCAGAAAAATAATAATACAGTTCTCAAGCCAAGCTGCAAAAAGCTAGTAATAATATAAAGATAGTATTTCTCTGTAATTTACTTTTAATTCGTAAAAGCAATGATAGTCGAGTGTGAAGACCATTGGACTGTCGGCTGCGGCCTCCATTGCTGTCCAAATATCTCGTAAGTTCGATTCCACGGCAGGCACCTGTGAGTTATCTGCCAAAGTAATAAAATAGTTCAATGTTCAATTTGCTTTAACGGCAGAGGAAAATATTGATATTTCTACATAATATTCTACAAGTTGAATTTAAGTCTGCCAAACCTGTACTGATGAACCTACACAAAGACATTCAAACATCTTTCAACATTTCATATTTATATTTATGTATTAGGATAACATTTTGCACAGAGATCCATTACTAAGAATGATTACGAATAAATGAAAATTGAGAACTCAATAGATTATAATAACGTAAGCTCCTAAAATAATTATGATTCAATCTTTACCTAAGTAAGTTGGGCTTCCATCTAACTCACAGCTAACGTATTTAAATGGAGCGACCGCCGCCAAACTTTCTCAACTAGTGGGTGTAGAACCTGTAACCTAGAATTACTTGTTTTCCGAAATATTCAGGTATCTAGAACTTTCCGTAAACTGTATACTCAGTAGGGAGATCTGTGTACGGAGAAGTTGGATTAATTTTAACAAATCAGTTATAAAAAGGAAATACGTAATGATTTGTAATTTTTTGAAATAGCTAATATGTTTTATATATTTTACTGGTGGTTATCTCTCGCGGTGCCGCGGCTCCGTCCCCGTGGCTCGTAGCATCATGTGTATAGCCCATCTGGATGAGAAGCAGTCTAATGGTGAATAAGAGTTTATTTAAACAGTTTATTCATTACGAACAAAAATATAAATATTTTCTTTTTATAATTAGTGTAGATGTAGTTGGCATTCCGTATGGGTTTTCTGTTAGAATATTCCAGGTAGCATTTTTGCTTTTGGAAATGTAGCCGGGATATTATGACAGAGCCCAGTTTGACGGGCCTACTTACGAAGAATCAAAAATATAGCTGGCATAATATTAGACTTTTCACACATGAGTCCATCCCCTTTTACAAAATAATATTTTTTTTACATTATAGTGTGTTTATATTTGCCGGAAGAAATGTCATTATATACTTGTATGTTCAATTTCCCCTTCATGCAATAAATTCAAAATTTGTAGGTGCAATATACAATTTCGAATTAATTGCATTAAGTATAGTAATTATAAGTATAAGTTGTAAAAATTTCAAAGCAAACAACAGTCCTGGGTGCCGACGAAGAAAAGTTATGGCGCTTCTAACGTAAAAACAAGCTTTATTTGATTCAACCACTATTAACACTGCACTTCTTTTAAGAGCTTGAGCAAAGCTAAGTCTCCGCAGTTATACAAACAATCCTTTTTAAAACAATCTCATGTAAGATGCAGTTTTTCTCCGTATTGGATTGCTGCAGGCTGAAGCAGAGACGTTACTATTCTTTTCTCAGAGTTTCTAGCTAATACATATGGTTAAATACGGATGTGGAATTTAAATGGTTATTTATGGTAATAACGATACAAATACCGCATCCATATATATACCACGTTTACTCATATATTTCATTAGCTTTCCAAGGTATCAAAAAACATAGGGCTTACATATGAGAAACGATTTAAATTGCAGTTCATCTTCCAAATAGCACATTTTCATTGAATTATTTTTCAAACATCAGTGCAGATATTTACATGTTATAAGGATACTACGTCTAGTAAACTTCAAGATTCTTAGCTTAATAGCTTCAGAGATTCCGTGATCAATATATGTAAATATACAAATTGATGCTTCCTATTTGTATTTATCACTGGAGCTACAACCCATTCAGTACGAACAGTGTACAAATAAAAGAGCAATGCCCCCACAAACCCGAGGGTGTAGTATGTACAGGACATACACATGCGGACCGAAAGTTTTGTATAAGTATGTCCGTAGGTTTACCGAATTTATTCAACTAAGTTAGTAGAAATATTTATTTATTTATTTAAGGATTTCCAACAAAGGAATATACAACAACATACAAGTACATTATAAAGCAATAATTAAATTCTTACCGTGTATAGTCCCTCAATTATAGGAAACTACAGCTTGCAAATTATAATTAAAACTAAACTAACAACTTATTTAAAGAAATAAAGATGGAAAACATAAAACATAAAAATTATAAACATAAAATTCTGCCTCTAGGGTAAACTTTTGAGTAAAACAATAATAGCTTATTAGATAGTAGAGTTACATAAAATATGTACAAATTTAAATAATATATAATTAATAATTAATATATATAATTAATAAATAATAATATAAAAGAGCAGCGATAGCTCAGTGGGGAGACCAATAGACTGCAATGCAGAGGGTCTCGGGTTCGAACCCACGTCGCGCACCGCTGACTTTCAGAAGTTATATGACTTTTCGAAATTATGTGCGTATTGATTGACAATTATCGCCTGCTCCGTGCCTCGGAGAGCACGTTAAGCCGTTGGTCCCGGCTGCCATAAACATCTATGGCAGTAGTTATTGGGAAAGTCAGTACTCTCTAATATCCTGACACTGGTCTAGCCTTAGGGTATCGTTAGCCTTCGGGTTGCGGAGGTCAGGTGGCAGCCGCTCCGTGTAAAAACTGATATCCAGTCAAATCCGGTTAGACAAGAAAAAAAAAAAAAAAAGCCGACCCCAAGTGACTTGGGAATAATAAAGGCTAAGAGAGAAGAAGAAGAATTAATATAATATATACAAGATATTGGTAATTTTTTTAAGGGATTGAATTTGTAAGCCTTTTAGTCCACTATAAATCGTATTTTGGTACAAAGATTTTGGATGCTATTTCTGGATAATACATACTCACCATTACTGAACACTAATTTATTACACTATACATACACTACAAATTACAAGGAACAGGCGCAAATCTATAATAATTATAACGCATGCACGCCCGCATGCACGCACGCATGTATATTTCAACGTAATAGAATACTAGCTATAGAGCACATTTTTATACTCCGTGCTGCTCATACATACATATATACATAGATTCACGCCTATTTCCCAGAGGAGTAGGCAGATACTACGGATTTCCATTTGCTACGACCCTGACACACTTCTCTGACTTCATTTACTTTCATAACATTCCTCATACACGCTCGTCGGTTTAACGTGCTCTTAACCTGGCCTTTATCCAGAACGTCTCCAATCTGATCAAGAAACGTTCGCTTAGGTCTTCCCCTTGCGACGGTTTCATTTACACTAACCTTATAAACTTTCTTAATCAGTCTTTTCTCGTTTATTCTTTCTACATGCCCAAACCAGCTTAACATACCCTTTTCTATTCTCGACACTATATCCACTTTCATGCCGCATCTCTCTCTAATCACACTATTTCTTATTCTATCTTTCAGAGTCACGCCACGTATATTTCTCAGCGCTCATATTTCTACAGCATTTATTCTGCTCTCATGCTTCTTTTGCCATACCCAACTTTCACTTCCATGCATAAGTGTAGGCACTATGCTGTTCATTGCCTACAAATAAATGCTTTGTTAGATCCGGACACGGAACCTGAGACCTCAACATTCATAAATATAAACAAAAATGAAATCCTGTCGAAGAAAAAAAGTTGAGGAAGATGACTTTGTAAATTTGATATAGCTTGCTGTTGAATCACGTATAAAATATTCAGTCACAGACAGTGACAATGTGTATACGTCTGTTGAAATCACAGAGCATGGACGCACTCTATTCTCCTGGTCCACGCTTGGATTGTATAGAATATGACAAGAGGTCTGTCCCGCTAGGTCCTCTTGTCATATTCTATACAATCCAAGCGTGGCAATGACAACCTCAAAAATGACATTTATATTGTCATGCTAACAGTTCTGACAGCGCTCGGCTAGAATATTATTATTACTGCCATCGTTACTATAACCGCGCCATGAATTTCTACTATGTAACAAAAGTAATGTATTATTAGGTATTATTGTTCCGTGGTATATGTGAAAGTCTCCCCGTGACCATGGCTGCTGAAAAGCAACCGAAACGTCGGGGAAAGTGTAAAATGTAAAAATAAATTAAATCTAAATGGTTTTAATAATAATTTAATTAGCTTAAAAATTTGTAAAGTTTAATAGTAGTAGTAGTGTAACAATTTTTAAAATTTTGTTATAAAGTGTCAAATAACAACGCGATAAAATCCGTATATAGCAGTTTAATTTCAATGAATAATATTCGCGTAAATAGAAGACAATAATATGTGAAATGCTTGAGAAGAATAATTAAATTATATATAATTAAATTATATCTTATTAATTCAATATATGAAATAATTTAAATTCAAATACGATTATTTATTCCAGATTCGAAATATTTCATCAAATCTTATAGTTATCGATGTTTCTTCTTCTTCTTATTTAAGTCTAAGTGACTTGTCGGTGTAACTCGTCTCTCCATATCTGTCTGTCCAGTGCCATTTCTTGCATTTCTCTGTACGACATGACACCTAACTTTGCCCTGATCTGACTAATGTAACTTATTTTTGGCCTTCCTCTTCCGCGCTTTCCTTCTACCTTTCCCTCAATGATGTTTTTAATAAAAGTGTCATGTCGTAAGAGATGGCCAACCATTTAATGTCTTCTAGCTGCAATAGAGTTAAGTAGCGTTCTGGTTTCATTGATATTTACCAAGACGTCCTCGTTCCTAACCATTTCTGTCCAGCTAATCTTTTCCATTCGTCTCCAGCACCACATCTCGAACGCCTCTAAAATTTCTCTATCCCTTTGTGTAAGTGTCCACGTCTCACACCCATACAATGCCAGACTCCATACATATGTTTTTATAAACTTTTTCTTGGTGTTCCTGCATATTTTGGATGTAAATATATAGTTTTTATTTTTAAACGCTTGTTTTGCTACTGCTATTCTAGCTTTAATATCTGGTGTACATCTGGAGTCTGCTGTAATTATGCTACCTAAATATTTAAAACTTTTGACTTTTTCTATTGTCTTATCTGCTATTAATATATTCCTTTGTGTCGATTTATGTCGATGTTATGCAATTTAAAATATTGCTTGGCAAATAGGTTTACTAGTAAGAGTTCTATAGCCAGTAGAACGTTCCTAACAACTATGCCATAATTACATAAGCGTATAACACACGATTTAATTATGAATTTTATAATTTTTATTTTATAAGATCATATTTCTGCCTTCATAATTTACTTTTTAGTTTATTGCAAATGAAAGCACATAATTATATTTTGCAATTTAGTTCTTCTCATTTTATAATTAATTAATATTGCTGTTAGACATGAATTACTTGTCGAGTGTAATTTAAGTCGCTTTGACGCAGGTAAAGTTTGAATGATCAACAATTGAGCATAACATTTGAATCGCTTGAAAAAGTTTCAATTAATTTGGAGCAACCGAAATGCACTTCGTTTATTAAATTTGTAATTAAACAACACAGTTTATACAATTGGTATACATTGAAATGAAAACACTTTCAAGGATTTTTAGCAGTTTATTTTATACCATATATATTTTTTAAATATTGTATCAATGTTGTCATGTCATGTTGAATATTTTTCAGATGGTAATTTTTTCATCAATTATATTAATTAATCATCAGTCTTGCCTTGGCAACCAAGCTACATAGACTGAAATTAAATGGAGTTTAACATGAATTTAACCTTGTGAAATCGATGGGCGTAGTTATTTTTTGTTGTAATTTTATCACTACCTTAGGTATATTTCTTCACTTGTTGGACCCCCGTTTAGACCCCAAAAGGGTTGGATATATATTATCGGGGTAATAAATCCGTGATCTAGAATTTTGAGCTCGAATGTTGTAATTCGGTGCTTGTGTTAATATTACCATTTAATTGCTGCATTATCCGTGATCTCATTCAAGAAAGATTTACTTAATAGAAAATCTTAAATATCTTGACTTCAAAACTGTTTCATAAAACAGCCTTCAATAAAATATGTGATTTTATTATTAAGTTGATAGTCCTCTGTGCTTACCTTATAGCCTGCATTAATCTCTTGGAGAACGCTCGGCACCTGGGGCAAGACACGAAGATTTTTTTTCAATGTATCTGCTTCTCGGCTAATTTATGAGTTAATTTATTAAAATTGCCAGAAGTCTAAAAAGTATAGTCACTCATACAAAAATAGTATGACATACAGGTAAACTAATATTACTAAACAAAAATTAAATCAATAATAAAAAAGAAAATTTGGCAAGCTCACATTATGTGCCAAATAATAAAAAACAAAGCCTGCTATATTATATTTTATTTTATATCTTAGCATTTGAAAATGATACAAATTGTAGAAACATAACCTACTAGCTGACCCGCGCAACTTCGTTTGCTTCACATAAGAGAATTTTACCCGCTTTTGCAACATTTTTCATTGATACTCCGCTCCTATTGGTCGTAGCATGATGTTATATAGCTTATAGCCTTACTCGATAATTGGGCTATCCAACACTAACATAATTTTTCATTTCGAAACAGTAGTTCCTGGGATTAGCGGGTTCAACCAAACAAACAAACTCTTAAGATTTATAATATTAGTTTAGATAGATCCATCGATACAATAAAAGCACAGAGCTTGGGATAACTTTACGAACTAATGATTAGGCAATCCAACTCATTATTACAATAGAGGCAAATCGATACCCACCTTAATAGAAAACCCCGGTGAATAGTAACTTTTAAGTAATCTGTGGATAATGAAATCCAGACAAAATTTAAAAAAAACCCAATTATCGTAAAATAGCCGAATCTGTAAAACAATTAGCGGCAAACAATTTGCTTGATTTAATGTTGTCTGTACTGGGTCCCTATTACTTTGTTTTAGTGATATTAACAGATGTAGTATTAGAATGGAGATAATAAACGAATAGAATTAAGCATATAGACCGCCAACTCATAAAAAAAATACTGCACGAATAGTGCAGAGGTTTCTACGGTTTAAAGTGTTGTGCCTTCGATCCCCAGACAAAATATTGACTGATCCACAAATAAATTCAAGCCATAGATATATAACTTTACCCATAGCGTAATTATTTTAATGCAGTTATGTTTTTTGAATCTCCAAGAATTGTTTTAATAAAACAAATTGTTAAGGAAAAATAGATCGGTAGATAAAGCAATGTTAAAATAACAAATAAAAATATCTCATAAAAATTTCCAATTAACTTTTCTATTCTGCGAAGATTATCGCACCATACTTCGACTAGTGCAGAAATCGTTACACTGTACGTATGAGCGGCTACTAAATTACAACGCCAATCATTTACTTAAAAAAAACGGTTCAATATCCACCGAAGGAAGTCGTAATGGTAACAACTGGGAATAGACGGACGATTCGACAGTTACATACATTATAATTTTATTCTTTTCCTAGGGAAGTATTAGAAATACGTTGAGTTTAAAATCATGCACTGAAACATACAAAAGAATCGAGACCATTGTCGTCACGTGAATGTGTCTAAACGGATATAGGCATATCACAATTGACAGGACCATTTGTGGTCGCTGTGTTCAGCACAAAGCACAGTACGCGTTCACTGCAGCTCGTTATACGTCTCAAAAGACACAAAGAAATGGTCAACGTTTTACTTATACCGCACCGCAGAACTGCGAATAATAGCATAACCCATTATTTGCATAGTGGCTGCTTCCACGTAGTATATCGAGAATTTTCAAAAGACTGCTTACGCTATCTAGTGCAGTGTCCTCATAATTAACACTGGTGTAAGTTTATGAAAGCTTCTACCCGTGAACTCGCTCGCGTTATATAAACATAGCCTATATTATACAATAATACTGCTAACTACCTTTTAGTGAAATAATTTAGAGAATCAATTTATTAGTTTCCTAACTTCCACCAATCGTTGTATTTTTAAAAATTAATGTATAAGTCTGAGATAGCTCACTGGGGAGACCAATAGACTGCAATGCAGAGGGTCTCGGGTTCGAACCCACGTCGCGCACCTCTGATTTTCGGAAGTTATATGACTTTTCGAAATTATGTGCGTATTGATTGACAATTATCGTCTGCTCCGTGCCTCGGAGAGCACGTTAAACCGTTGGTCCCGGTTGCCATGAACATCTATGGCAGTCGTTATTGGGAAAGTCAGTACCCTCTAATATCCTGACACTGGTCTAGCCTTAGGGTATCGTTAGCCTTCGGGTTGCGGAGGTCAGGTGGCAGCCGCTCCGTGTAAAAACTGATATCCAGTCAAATCCGGTTAGACCAGAAAATCCGACCCCAAGTGACTTGGGAATAATAAAGGCTAAGAGAGAGAAGAAGTATAAGTCTGAGATAAACAAATACTACTATATAGAATTTAAATTTAACATACATAGATACTATTGATTAAAAGCAATTCATATCATTGATTTTAAGTAACGTAAAAAAAGTGAACCGTTGACCAAGGATGCTTGAGAAATGAAAATGATTTGCATAAAATAATACTTCTTTTGTTTTAATTTCAATTCAATCTACGAAAGGTGTGGTAATAGGTTTTCGGTCTTATTTATGTAGTTACTACATTTTTAAAACAACTTAACCGTTATCAGATGTAATGATAAAAATATTGTGTTGCGTCGTCCGTACACTGAGGGATGAATTAAACGGTAGTACTTTTATTATAAAACGGTAAACAAGATAAAACGTTGGATGGCTTTAGTGTAGGATTAAATAAAGTTCGACTAAATACTACATCACACTGATCCAAGTGTAAATTTACAAGAGCCTGTCGTTGCCAACTATTCAGTGATGGCACGAATAAGCCAGCACTGAGCTAAGGGAGCTATCTCCCCTCTTACAGGTAACTAAGTTGTATCACTTTTTTTGGGTTTCGCCTCGTGGCTAAGAGATGAAATGAAATGAAATGAAAAAATGAAATGAAATGAAATGAAAAAGTTTATTTACCAACATAAACATACAGTACACAAACAATTAAATTATTTAAATAGAGGTGGTAAAATAGGCATCTGCGTCAGCTATTGTTGCAGTTTAACTGCAACGCTGGTATTCTCGCAGGCCTAACATAAAATAAAAGCCTTAAGATTAAAATTTCTTAAAATTATATGATTACATTATAAATTATATATAAATATACCTAATAATATTATAATTTTAAATATAATATAACAACAACATGCAAATACAGAATAAATAATAATAATATATAGATAATAATTATAAATATTTATTACCGCATCTTGTAAAACGAGGTTTATGAACGCAGAACGATCTGGAGACTCATAGATCTACCTCTCCAATAAAGTTGCTTTCACATTGTCTTTAATTTCTTTCCCTGTGGATAAGCCTGATATCGCCAAAGAGTATCCCTCTAGCATATTGCTATTTACCGAATACCAGACTCTGTTTCTCAGTCTTTCGTGACAGAAAAACCCTGTAATCATTTTCCCGACCTGGAAATCAAACTCGAGATACCGCTACGCCATCGAGGCAGTATATCTGTATTGGTAGTCGGATCGTTTTCTAATAATCAGGAATAGTGATACCAACATTCCTCGGCGTTCTCTAGCAACCTGATGTACGTATCAAAGCCAACAAGTATGAAAATAGAACACAAGTATGCTTTGTTCCCTCTAAGTGCACTAGTTTACAGCCGCTTGAGTATTTCTCATACAATTACACGTTTTACGTCTATATAAGTTGTCTAGTCTAGCTAAAATCGTGCTGACATTTGGGGACAGAATTTTATCGGTCTGCCTGGAGGCCTTAGCATTTGGAATGGCAGTTTGGGAAAACTGTTCAGCTTGTTGCCGAGGCGTGTATTTTTGGATGGGGTAAATCTTCGTTTCAAAGCAATCCTTAGTAAGCGACGAACATATACGGATTGATTTCATTCTAAATATCAAAAATCGCTGACTCTGATTTCTAATACCCTGAGTTGCTCAAAGTAGGTGAATGTTTTCTTACCAAATCAAAAACATTTTGGTGAAGATTAAGAGTACCCTAAGCGGACAAGTATGCATCAAGACTGTGATGAACAGAATTAAGCAAAAGATAGAACTCAGAATCGTAGCAAGAGGCGTAATCTATATTAAATACATAATTATATAAATAACTCAAAAATTATGGAGTCTATAACTTATGCGAATATAATATACATCTATAATTTTGTTTTACTTTTGCTAAGCGTAGTTTATATATTTAAATAATATAATTGGTATAGATTACATTTCAAATTCTGCCTATTTACACTGCCAAAATATTGTTGCACGTGCCATTGGTTCACCATCCCTGATATAGAGTAAGTTCCCAGAGCTATAAGACATAACTTATTTTCAAAAAGATGAAGCTTTCGGTTCTGAGTTACTACAAGTAACTGTTGACATAAATGCATGTTTATGTTCTGAATCTTCTTAAATTTAACAATATAAATAAATGCACCCATTATTTATTTTAGTTTTTCTTAATAAACTTTACTTTTAACGGACATAAAATTAGTGCCATTAACAAATTAGGTACCTTACCAACTCTATGAGCCTGAGTGGTTTAGAAGTAGTGAAACCTAGCGTAACCTGTTCGGGTAGCAGTGTTATAGAGATTCTATAAAAAAAAAATAGTAGCAACACGAAGTCTAAAACTGACTCCAGTAGACTCCCACACCATAGCTGGGTAAATGTGAATGTAATCCATCCCTTTCTTGGGCGATAGAAACGTCCATTTTCAACTCCAGCATCAAATACAGAACTCCATAATTCGCACAAAACTAATAACAAACTTACGCTAACACAAAACAAAGCAATTTATTGCTTTCATAATAATATAAACAAAAACAAAGCATTTGAATATATAATAAATTTTTGGTAACAGCTGCCAAACTCTAGATGTTAAACTTTACAGCATACGAGAGGTAAATGACCTGTAAACCCGACATGAAACTTTTGTATAACAGCCTGTAGCGTTGAAACTGTCCGAATACAAACATTGAAGCCAACAGAATCATAGTGGCAGTAAAATGGGTGGGGTAGAGGTAAATTGTGGCACCTGTCCCATTAGGCATGCACTGCCTGCAATGCACATCAGGTGCCAAGAATTCAGCGCGACGTCTGACAATTAATTTAGTATCTGTTTTGCATTTATATCAGCTCTATATTCTATGCTAATGTGTCATTTAACGTTTCACTTCGAATAAAGCAATCAAAAGGTATTTGAATGTCATTTACGCGTAATAAGTAGCTAAAATGTTTTAAAGAAAATAATAACGTCGCGTTTTTTTTAAGGCTTACGCAATTTGCCTTGTTCTTTGTTGCCAGGTAATAGCGGAACTTGAGTAACCACGAACCTCCAATTACTAATTACCGATACCAATAGGTACAACTGGTATACTCCATAATACATTAGGTAAAATTGTATAGCACAAAATCCAATATTTACAGAGCTTCTTACGAAGATACAATACTGTTAACAAGACAACATTTTACTCATGCGCTGACAACGCAACGTCTTGTTTTTAGAGTTCGAAAAATCTCTTATACAACAGCTTTGTCCGTCCAACTTTCAACACAAGAACCGTAAGAGCTAGAGACTTGCGGTCAACGCCATTCGAATTAGCATAGTCGATACACCCCCGAAATTACTATGACCTTTGACCTCTGACCTTAAGGTCACGTGGCATCACGTGACCTTTGCATATTATTTGAACGATATTTTCGAACTCTAAGATTTACGGCAATTCATTGCCGTTTCTCACTTGTTTAGTAGGTTGTTTGCTTAAGGTTACTCTTGATATAACATGTATTTATAAGGTGATAGTCTCAGGCCAACTCTGAATGCGGCGCTGTTATTATACTCACATTTCATCAGCTATGGTTTCAGGTTGCGCTATACATATAAAGAGGAAAACCATAGTACAGGAAAATAATCTATAGCTAGTTTTAGTTAACTTACAACAAAACAAAGTGAATTAAAACAACTGTCATGCACTAAGATAGAATTTTGTCATAATTTGGATATAATAATATACATGATATTTACATACAAACTAACATAAAAATTGTATAACACCATTTTATAAACGGTATTATTAAGTGCCTTATCAATTATTTAAAAGTACAAGCTATGCGTGATAAGCACCCTCTGCATCGGCTTACCATGACTAGTCCGTATAACACCAGAACGAGACAGAAACATTTTGTCGTGTTTTATTTCCACTCGGACAATACACGGCCAGATGTATCCGAGGAAGCGCGTGATCCTTTTTTTACGGTTGCAAAACTGTCGCTTCCCACTCCTCTCTTTGTCTTTAAATATTGACAGAAAGAATCAACAGCACCTGTGGTTGAACTGTAGGCACGAAAACCAAATGGGGGTTTAGAATTCCCACAGAATACTGCGACACTTTTAGGATTTTTTGTATGGTGTGTCTGAGAATCTATTTTAGGCTATTTAGAACTTCTAAAGTCGGGCAAAAATATCTAAAATAGACTCTTCTAGAAACGTAGATTTTTACAATACATAAGGTACTGTAAAAATCCACATTTCATCAAGAATGTCTGGTCAAATAAGGGACATATTTAACGAAAAGAGAAAAAATATTGCCACGTACAAAAACATTGAGAATAATTACTCATACATAACAAATAAAAATTAAATGTAAATGCTGTATGATTAATGTCAATATTGTAATTAGATGCCATACGTATGGTCTTCTTGACACCAGCGAGTGCGATACAATCGCGCGAGTCTCAAGCGCTAATGCCAATAGCCTTGGAAAAGACAGACAGAGCGAAAGAGAGGTATAACCCGAACCCGTTCCTATCCCTTCAAACTTAACTCAAAACATTAATTGATCATGTATGTAGGGAAAACGTATCATACGATCATTAATGATTTTATGCTTTAATTAGGTCAAATAATAAAGTCATACCTACTCGCTTTGCACGAGAATCGATTACTTGTTTCGTTTCCTTTAATATGTCCCTTGTTCAACCAGTCGTGCTGTATAGTGCAATCCTACAAGATTTATTTTTATTAAAAATAAGGCTAACGGTAACTTTTAATGACCAACACAGTTATGTCTATTTATTATAATACTCAATCTAACTTCTTATTTTAAAGGAGACTTCTTGCACTAGTAGTAATTACTATGTCGCGAAAGACTTTACAGATATTAAAACGACCGACTCGAAGAATACCCAGTCTCAGAGCAACTATTTACATATCACACAAATGTTTGTCCCGTGTGGGCATTGAATACACTAAGCGTTAAACAGTGGTGATGCGACTACTTATACCAGTACGATATCCATGCCATTAATAATATCTATTAAACATACATAACCTAACGAGTAAAGTTACGTAGTATGTATATTTTCCATCCATTGTGTACATTCACTTGTGTTTACAGTTAAGGTTACGCATACAGATGTGGAGGCGTGTAGCTGCCAATTGGGTATCTTAAGACAACCAACAAACATGGTCCAAATCGAGATGGAAAATTAATTTAGACCCATCCGATAACGATTGCCTGGAGATCACTAAAAGTAGCGCATATAGAAACACAAGAAGACAAATTTCGCAATATACAAACTACCTAATAATAATATCAGCCTTGTATATAACACCGGGGAACAGTCATTTTGCGTCATAGTAAGTTGAAGTTAATTTTGTGTAAGTTCAGTGCTGAATACGAGACAAAATATCAGATTTGTTAAATTGACTTTAGTTTATGAGATAAGACTTTATAACTAAATGACTGAAAGAAGGTCGAAATAAAAATACAATTACATATTAAATACATATTTTAGAAGCGGCTATATAATAACGACAAGGAAACTTAATAAATATGCTATACAAAAAATCATAAAAAAATTATTTGAAACAAGTTTATCTGTAAGCTTTTCTATTGTGTTTATATTCAGAACAATCTCTTATTAAACTTAAGCAGTAGTCTGCTATTATAATATGGCTGTCCCATCGGCCTTGGTATCTTTCTTTCATTGTTCTAATGTCCTGATGGAACCGTTCTTTATTTTGAATATCTCAACAACCAGAGTCAATTCATATAAAGTAAATACATTTCGGGTATGACTGATGAAGGTGTTTATTAAAACCAATAACAAAATTAATGCCGAAGAAAAAAAACTTTTTTTGGATCCCCGTGTAATCTGTAGCACTTCTGGATACAGTGCACGCTGGGAAGAGGCTTATACCTGAAGGGTCAGGCCATAGTCTACCGACCACCGAGCTTGCCCAATGCGCCTTAGCTGACTTCATATATAGAGAACATGGCGTAGTGATTGAAGTGGTCGTTTTGCTACTGACACTGCTCGTGAGTGTCGATGGTTCGATCGCCATACGGAACAAAATTTTGTGCGATCCACAAATGATTGCACCGAGTCTGAGTGTTCGTTTTGTTCCTTGGTTAATTGTTTTTATAGTTCTCCGGCATACAAGCAATATGCCTAGTACCTCTCACATTGCCTTATAAAAATGTAATGAACATTATGGAGATCTCTTAGACACGCAGGTTTTCTTGCAATGTTTTCCTTCACCAGAGATCAAACTTGATATCTCTGCATGGCAGTCTTACGTCCCACTACGCTATCCCTGCTCTAAAAACAAACTTATAAAATATTTTCGTACATTGAAATTTCATTTGTTTTTATTCTGAACTGTGCCAATAAAATAAATCGCATCGAATCGCTTGTCGTATTACTTAATACGGTTGGTAAACGATGAATGAATATTGTACAGACTGTCTGACGTATTAACTGTAGAATCTTCTTAGCATGATAATGGCCTTGTGCCAAGATCCTCTTTCCTACTAAATCCAACGTTATCCGATTTTGCGCATCCTCGATTGTAAAGAACCTCTTTACCATTCGAGCATACCTACTAAATAACTTCCTGCCAGTATTTTTATCTTATAGGGGAGCCAGCCACAATATTTGCATTAGCCAATCCGTTTTGAAATCTTATATCTAGAAATAGCAATATCCCGAAAGTGTGTAGAAATAGGATCGGATTTGAGTCAGCGGATCGGTCTCGAAGATAAGAAACTAAATTATTGGCCGATGTTGACCGTAACGATAGTCGTCGATCGATTCGTGCCCGTATGGTGTAAATCGGCTTTACGGATGCGGGATGTTATTGTGAGCCTGACGTTTGTTTGTAGAATCTTCTGGAACAATATACAAGATAGCGATCGTGTTTTGTTAAAGGTTGACTTTGGGCTTTCAAGTACAGATGTTACGTCGCTACGTGAGATTAATATTGGTGTCTATTATTACTTGCGAGCATAAATATACACGCTGGATTAAAACCTTCAGTCTTACGTTTACACGCATGCCACTTGGAAAACCAGGATGAGACTATTGTGTTCAAATGAGTGTAGCGCCTGACTTCGTGCTGCTATTGAGAACTACTTGACAGAAAAACCCTATAACACATTTCGAGATCCGGGAATTTAAAACATGACCTCATCCGGTGGCCCATTGATAGTGACTATACTCTACGTATAGGCACTATCAATTTGCTACCGGATTGAATACGTAACAATATATTATTATTCACAAACACACACACAAAACAGTATATTCCTGAACGACCAAAATATTATAAACAATATATTTTTAAACGACCATACCTAATACTTTCCTACATAGTAACTTAATAATTGCTGTTGAAGTCAAAGAAATAAGCATACAGGTTATATACCCGTACATTTTTCTTCAACGACAAGAATAGTAATTTAACGTAGAAGATTTTGTTTAAAACTCCTAACTTTATATTATAAATGAGAATGTGAGTTTTCTTGTTTGTTACGCTTTCACACCTTAACTCCTTGACCGATCATCATGAAGTTTTACATACACGTCAGAGAACGTGTACAGAAAAGAACTTGGATTATCTTTCATCCAAAAAAATGTACTGTGCTTGAGGTATATAAATTTATTGATAAAATCTACATTAATGCGAGTGAATCTACGGGCAAAATTTTGTATAGTAATATAATTAAAAAGTATTTAGTTTGAGAAGCTTTGATTGACACTATTTTATGATAGTAAGCAGTAAGTTAGCTGACACTATTTCACTGGTCTAGATAGTTGAGCACTGCTACCTCTGGCATAATTCGTAGTTGATATATTATTTTAATTGACGTTGATACTTCAGATTACACGCTTGGAACAGTCACAGATTCATAAGTCTATAAACATTTGTGAGCTTTATCGTACACAAACTCGCTTCCGCGGTTTTACTCACGTTTAAGATTAGTGTACCGCTGTTGTAGCTTGAAGCGTGATGAACCTTATGTTAATTCTGAATAAAGTACCATTCTAACGATGAAATATTGATTAAAATCAGACTGGTAGTTTTTACAGATAAAATTATAATCTTTCGCCGTCATATATTTTTGTTTGTAATCATACAAACAAAAATATATGACGGCGAAGGATTCGTAATGTTATTTTCGGACACGCCTTCCTCTTTGCAATTTTTTAAGGATTCAGAAAATAATACCGCATATGGATAGTAGTAATCTTCTTTAATTATTTTATCACATTTTCAAATCACAATAATCACAATTACTCGCGATGGACACGGATGGAGAACGCGAGCTTATCTAGCAACGTGCACGGATCGCTTCTAACGTTTGAATGATCACTTTTTGAGCGTTCCACCCGTAAGTGACAACTGACATCTCTGACATTAGTTGACAGTGACAACTGACAGATGAGTGAAACGAACGATAATAATGAATAAGCTCACGACCGCCATCTAGTGACAAATGTTAGAAGTTCTTAAGTTTTCTACTGCGACATATAAATCTTTGTATTTTTCTGTTTATTTAGTAAGCTTAGACAATAATAGTAATTCCTCATCTATACTGTAGAAACAGCTAAAGGATAGTTACTTGAATCACAATTTATGACTATAGAACAATATTAAGTAAATGTCCATTAATAAAATACTGTTACAAATTTGTTTAATTTTCAGCTACTTATCTACTCAATATCTGAATCTTTACCAATACGTGGGATACTGCCACACTGAAATTACATTTTAAATGAAATGAGAGTTGAAATGCCCTACATTGGCAATTATCTGTCAATGGTAGGTATGTAACCGCTCGACCGCTGAACTTCCATACTCTTACAGGAAACCCTCGCAATAGTTATAATGTCTGTTACTGCGTATGATGATACGCAGTAATAAAGATTATCACTCACTAGAAAACACACACACATACATAACATCATTTATAGTGCTTATATCATTAGATAGAAATATTGTTATTGTCCTTTATTATTCCGATAAAAATCTAATAGATAATTTCCTATAAAATATAACGTTTGCCATTATTTTTACTACAGTACTTAGCATTATTACCCTTGTCAACATTTTGTATGCCTAATATAATATATCGTAGAAGAATATATGAATGTTGATACATTAATGTTTGTTGTATCTAAAAACTAAGACTGTTGCTATTTCTGACTAAAACTAATAGAATTTGCTAAGTGCCAAGATAATCTATTTTGTTGATCCTGATTACGTTACGTTTAAATATAAGAAACTAGCTGTCCCAACAGACGTTGTCCTGTACAAACGAAAAAACAACCCAAATCTAAACCATTCTCGAATCCACATGAACACACACAATTTTTTTTATCAAGATCGGTTCAGCCGTTTAGGAGGAGTTCAGTGACATACACACGTACAGTAGAATTATATATATATACATATATATACATATATAAAGATTACGCTAACTACGTTCAAAGACTTACGTTTGAAAATAACTTGACAATTAAAGTTTATTTCCAAAGAGTTAAAATAATTTAAACTCGGGCTAAAAACATTTTTCAATAATTTACTTAATAAAAAAATTTATGGCGTAGTATGCAAAGTATTACCCAACCTAAGAGTTACACAGGATCACATGATCTGATACTTAAACATAAGCGAAGGAAAGCAAGGAAACGGATAGTAAACAAGCTGTTACTATTATATTAAAACTAGCTGACCCTCGCAACTTCGTCTGCTTCATATAGGAGAATTTCAACATTTATCATTGCTGCTATCCAACACTAAAATAAATATTCAATTTGAACTAGTAGTTCCTGAGATTAGTACGTACAAACAAACAAACAAACAAACTCTTCAGCTTTATAATATTAGTATAGATTGGTTGGGTTTCAAATAAGATACTGCTAGCATTTATTGTTGCCGTATAGTGGAAATACATATTCAATCTATACTACTAACTATTTCTCAACAATAATATAATATTACTTACTTGTTCATGTATCAGTTATACAAACGGTCACCCTCAAACCATTTAACAAAACCAGCCACATATATGCCCTTTAGATTACCATAATCATAAACCCGATTAACCCGCACAATGTCAAATATTTTCACATGAAATTTATATAAATGATATGAACGCATTAGTTAATCGAAAAGTCGACAATGTCGAAATAGGTCAACGACGCAGTATATAGGTCTTATCTCTACTAATGCGAATTATAACTGAGGGGAACGTATAAGGCTGTTTAATTTGTCGAAACTTGGACTTGTAAGCAATTGAAATGGAGCTGAAGTGCCTCATTAGGTTTTACGCCATTATAATACGATCCGAATAGAAAGCTGAGATAAACATCTGTTGTACTTTAAATGTTTTGAATATCTTTACAAATTAAAATGTCCTTACTAATATTATACATGCAAATATGTTATAATATTTTCTTTCTAATATGTTTCTTAGTTATTTTGTTGATATTTTGATGTATGTATGTATGTGTATGTGGTATAATGTTTTTATAATGCTGACTCTCTTGACATTACTTATTTATCATGTATGGATTTAAAATCTGAAATAAACGTTTTATTATAATATATTTAAAAAAAAATAAGAGTTTGATTGCTTGTTACGCTTTCAAACCTTAACTATGGTATCGATCAGCATGAAATTTCAAATACACGTTGTCAGGGGTACAGAAACGGACATAGGGTACCATTCTTCCAGGAAAAAGTACCGTTTTTGAGGGTTAGAAAATTGACACAACCTACATGTACGCGAGCAAAGCCACGGCTTTGCCCACGCAAATTGTTGCATAAGTATATAGAATATGTGTTTCTATTGTCGCTGTAACAACAAATAATACAAAAGGACATAGTGTTCTTGTACGATGTCCGGAACACTTTGTGTTCAAGTCTGTTGACTGATTTTTTATGTGAAATTTTAACAGTTTAAAAATAGTTAGAATAAATAATGTGTGCACATATGTAAATGTGTGCAAACTAAATGCCACACAGCCTAGCTGTTCCAAATATGACCTTATCATTACAAATGATAAAGAAACTACTATATACCGCGTTGAAATGATTGAAATAAAATTGTACTCTGACTCAAAACGAAGTAAAAGAACATTTTTGTAGAGACCGGGGCTTTTTACTTATTAAACCAGTAACCCGGGTCTGTGCAAATGGACCAAAATATGGGGCAATCAAAAGTATTTTGTTTTAAAATTGAACTGTCCTGTTTTGTATTCCGTACGGGTCACGTGTTGTCGAACTTTTACGGAACAAATGTTTGCATGGTTGGAATTATTTCTAGTGCCAGAATAAACGCTTGAATATTGGATGTATAGATGAGGAAACTGCCTCGGCGCAGCTACTACTCTGTGTAAGGGTCTGATTCTCAGATCGGGCAAAGTGTTATTGGATTGTCAAGAAATTGCCTATACCAGCATGTTGTCTGGAACTGTGACTGGTAGACGGCAATCTCGGTCTCACCCCTTATTATATGGGACCTAAAACATATTCCGAAAAATGTGGGTGTAATACTCCACTTTTACCATTTCGGGAATCAAACTTTGTCTATTGAAATACTTTATTCACCAAAATAAGCCTAACAATATAAGACAAAGAGCTTGCATATAATTATGTACATCATACGCTTATAACTATGGGGTCTTTAATTACTTATATACATTACTTTAGATTATTTTCGTGCAACATCGTTCCATATCTTCTATATATGTATGAAATAAAGGAAACTATCCTATCGTATGCTTATATTTTCGTAATACCTTGTGATATGCCATTTACCAGAAAAACCCATTTGTAGTCGATAAACAGTTTTAAGCGTTAAGATTAGTAAAATAAGGTTTAAAGTGGCGCGCACTTGGTGGCTCGTATCCAAGCCGGTAACAAATATACAGTATAAATCTAGCGGCTCTTATGCGAGACGCTGTCATAGGGCAGGCTAGTTCCTGGTAGCTAAGTAGCTATAACGTCAACAGTATCGAATTCAAACAACGCTAGTGGTCTAAACGCACATTGGGTATAAAATATAATCGGTGCACACTATATATGCATAGTGGCAAAATTTACAAACATATCGACATGTTTATTGACTGACTTATGCTGAATGATCTGATACATAAATTAGCTGTTAGTAGTTTTGGCCACCGGATTTCATATATCCAATGTAATATATTTATGTATGTATTTGCCTACTGTCTATATTTATTTTTACTGCCTTACTGCTAGGTCTTGGGATCGATTTCCGGATTGAGCAAAGTGTTTTTAATTTAAAATTCTCTATAGCAGGTAGTCTGCAATGGCAATTAGCTGTCTCTGGTTTATTACGTGAGACGTAAACTACAGTTGGTGAATTATACACATCTGCCTACTTTACCTATCGGGATAGCGGCGTAAGGTACCTTTTAAGTATTGAATTATACAGGGTATCCCAGAAGTCGTAGAAGTCGACGTCAAGCCGGAATCAAGTAACAGGCTAAGTTATAATAGAAATCAATAAAATATTTAAAAAAATGAAGTTACCTATTTAAAAATCTCTTCTACCTAGCCTTTATTATTCCCAAGTCACTGGGGGTCGGCTTTTCTGGTCTAACCAGATTTGACTGGATATATATTATTATTATTATTATTATTATTATTATTACACGGAGCGGCTGCCACCTGACCTCCGTAACCCGAAGGCTAACGATACCCTAAGGCTAGACCAGTGTCAGGATATTATAAGGCACTGACTTCCCAATAACGACTGCCATAGATGTTCATGGCAGCCGGGACCGACGGCTTAACGTGCTCTCCGAGGCACGGAGCAGGCGATAATTGGGAATCAATACGCACATAATTTCGAAAAGTCATATTACTTCCGAAAGTCAGAGGTACGCGACGTGGCTTCGAACCCGAGACCTTCTGCATTGCAGTCTGTTGGTCTCCCAACTGAGCTAACGTTGCGTCACTTTAAAAAAATATAGACATTTAAAAAAAATCATGTAATTAAATAATTCAGAAAATTAAATATCTGTAGTAACAGGAGTGAAAAGGCCGTCACAGGGTGTAGATCTTCCTATCTTTTTTTAAATGCTTATAATTTTTAAAATACATAATCTAGATTTTGGTATTTTTCTGATGGCTATTATAACTTAGCCTGTTACCTGATTCCGGCTTGACGTCAACTTCTGGGACACCCTGTATAACATACAATACTAGCTTTTGCTCGCAGCTTCGCTCGCGTAAAAGTAGGTTAGGTTAAATGGGGTTATGTCAGTAACAGTAATTTAGTTTTAAAATAATATATATAATATTACTAATGCTACTAATAGAGAAAGAATTTTTAAAATCGGTTGAGTAGTCTTTGAGTTAAACCCTTACAAACTAACACAAAAAAATTCAAACGTTACTCCTTATATTAGTATAGACTGGCAGCCATCTTTAAAAGTATCACCAACGAAAGCGTTATTAGTTGAGCCAAAAAGTAAATCGAATCAATTTGTAATCAGAACTCCGAAGAATGAAAAAATCTAAACGATTTATTTCAAGCTATAGTTTCAATATATGAACTGTTCAATGTTCAATCAAAGGTGTCATATGAATCGTAGAAGCCGTCCTCGTGTATATCCGAGACAAACAAAAGAAAACGTTTCTCGTTCTCAACGATATTGACCGAGTCACCGGATGGAAATAGAACAACCTTATCTTTTGGCTAGGTATACATAACATGTAAAAGAAAACTGGAAGTATTTGAAAGGTCGTAACCTAATACGTAGGTATACTTATATAATAAAAGGATAGAACAAAGTTTTGGATAAGTCGTCTTCAGTCTACGTCTTTCAGTCAGTCAGTTAAAAATATAGGGGATACACTCTGTCCTGAGTTTAATGGGATAGTTAAGAGGACACTCTGAAAAAATGCACTAACTTTCATCGTATAGTATAGGACTATGAGAAGACCAATTAATCTAGAATTTTGATATAGGTAAATTGATGTCTTTAACTAGAATTTCCTAGCTCAAAAACACGATATTGTGATTTTGGCTCGATCATAATTATTTTCGAATACACCTCTGAAAAATTACTATTTTTGAAATTACAAGGAAGTTACACTATCAATATGCTTAGGAATTACTCAAATATATTCGTAACATCAATATTAGTGATTTGCTAGCTCATTATTTCCATAACTAAAACCAATTATTTTAAATAATATTTTAAGTTTTTTTAACAATTTCTAAGCGTTCTCGATCATTGCGGGCGCATCGCAATATTAGACCTTATGACCGCTATTTAAGGATTGATACACAATGAGTGTCATTGGGGCAGATATGGGAAGAGCTATTCTAAACGCTAATTTTCGCGGTGTCCCCTTAATTTGTTTTGTAATGAAATATTTTTAACGGGCGGCGTATCAGAATAAATCATTACGTATTTTTTATTGGCGCATTGTATCTTTACTATCTCTATATATAATCTATAATATGCCTTGGTAACTTTAGGTCTCGGATACGATGTCCGTGTTTCTTTTCTCGAGAACGTCTCAATATCATTATTGCCAATAAGCCTTATGGCTTATTTAAAATATTGTGTTCAGATGTATGATACTTCTAAACTGCTCGGTGCACTGGTAACTTCTCCGTGGCACATTATTAGTAGTTGCTTCTGATGTGCTTAAAGTGTTGGATTCAAATCCAGGGTCGGCTAAGGTCAGGATTTTGTCAAGAATTTCTCAGTATCAGCACAGCATTTAAATATGTGTTCGGTAGACGATAATAGGCATGCAGTTGTATAGGCATGTTACGGAGGACCCGGCGACATATGGGTGTAATACATATCTGTCCGCCTCTGGGACATATAGGCGTGAATATATACAGATCCCAGAAGCCGCTATCAAAAATATATAAAAAATTTAAGTTATGTAATTAAAAAATTATAAGCATTTAAGTAAAAAATCTACACTCTGTGACGGTCTTTCCACTTTTATTGCTGCTGATATTTACACATTGAATTATTTTAACTTTTCGAGATTACATAACAAAAATAAATAATTAAAAAAGTAAATAAATGTATATTAGAGTATATTATTCTGATAGCTATTGTAACTTAGCCTGTAACCTGATTCCGGCTTGACGTCGACTTCTGGGATACACTGTATATAAAATTAATTGAACTCAAGTTATCACCATCTTTAGAATCGAAGTATAATTTCATGAACTAATTTCCTTTCTACAATTATATATAGCTCAACATTTTTGTTTATAAGCTTTGATTTTTTTATACATGACTTCAACAATAGCGTAGAACTGTAATTAAGTACTGACAGTATAAACAGCGAAAATCTTTCACAGTCCAAATGCCTATTTAACAAAACATGTCTCCTCCGTGACTTTGAGATATTTAGTTATCCATTCCAATTTTAGAAGCCAATTAAGAGTTTCCTTGGGAAATTCAGGAGAACGCATTGCAATTAGGTTTTTCAAGTTCCGTCCGTGAAACAGAAGCCTATTAGCGTTGTCAGTCTGGCTGTCACTGTGTCCAATTTGAGACAATGGAAATAGGGCCAAACGTTCTCTAAGAAACATTTCTGCTGATGAAAAACAAATTAAAATAATAAATTATTGAGAATTGCTACGAAATATTTATCCTGCCCTAGATTTCACTCGCAACTTTTCTCTATGTCTATGTCCTTCTCTATTCCCCTGACAACGTGTATCCAAATTTCATGATATTCATGGTAGTTAAGGCGTGAACACGTAACCAACAAACAAACACACATTGACATTTATAATATTAGTAAGGATAGTTAGAATTACTTTTAGTCTCATGCTTATTCCAGAAGGGGTAAGTAGACCTCCAGTTATCCCTTCGGGAATACCCTGTAAGGCCAGAGTTGCCATATAAAGATGTACACATTTTCTAACGCGATCTATGGTTTTAAGTCACACGACATAGGGCAAGGCAGTCATATTCATTGTAAGATATAAAATAATATATATATTTTTTAGTTAACATAGAGACCGTCTGGTTCAGACCAGGATTATAATAACTAGACAAATTGTATCTGATTTTCTGCTAATAATATAACCTTGTATTAAATAGTCGCACTGCTGGGCACGGACCTCTTCTCAATGTGAGAAGGGTTAATACATAGTCTACCACGCTGGCCTACTGCGTATTAGCAGACTTCACATGTCTTCGAGAACATTATGGAGAACTCTCAGACATGCAGGTTTCCTCACGATGTTTTCCTACACCATTAAAGCGAACGATAATTAACTGTTTAATACGCTTATAACTTCGAAAAGTCAGAGGTTATGCGATCGAACTCGAGACCTCTCCGTAGCAGTCCAACGGTCTTCCACTAGGCTATTTCAGCTAATTGATTTAGTAATATCAAGCTTGTATATTACCTATGTGTAAGGCAGAGCCGTATCAAACCTATTTATATTTTATAACCTACCTATCCTTAGATACCAAACAATAGAAAGCAAGCCTACTGGGCAAAGTTCCAAACCACAAGCTGCGGGCTGAAACCAATAATACTTCGCCCAACCTATTATTTCGGGATAAGCAGTTGTAATTTTTTCGACTTGGTCCTTAATCAATATTCTTACTAACTATACAGTATTTTCTTTCTTTGATGGATAATATTCATAATGGTTTATTGGTCGTACCGCACGAATATGTTTGTACGAAACGACACTTTTTAAAACACATGTCCTGTTCGTGTCGATTCGCACACCTTCTTTCTCTGATCGCACTCAAATTATATGGAAAAGTGCGAATCGACACTTAAAATGTATTATTTATAAAAGTGGTGAGAATCGACCAATTTTATTTTATATGTCAGTTACAATTTGTAAACTAGTCGCTCGATTTGGTTAAAATCTATGGGTCACGTTATATTTCGTACTTAAAAGGATTAGCACATAAGTTACGGCAATTTTCAATACTTAAGTTACATTGTAATGAGCGCAACTTAGTTCATTTTAAAACGTTAACATGAATAATAATAATAATAATAATATTCTACCACATACACACAACACCATCTAGCCCAAACTAAGCAGAGCTTGTACTATGGGTTCTAGACAATGGATAAACATACATATATACTTTTTTTTTGTAAATACATACGTATTATACATAGAAATATAAATATTATATTAAATTATTTATTATTTCTACAAATCTTCATTAATGGCTCTGTAGTCGTTTTTAGTGTGTGGAATGTTCTGACTTACTGTAAGTAAGGCTTCATGCATAACAGTTTGTTTCACAGATACGAGAAAGTTGAATAAAGCATAGCACAGAAAAGAGTTATAGTGAATAAAAATAGTTATTTTGGATCCTGTGGTTTAAACTGTGCGTTGAATTATGAGTCAGTTAATCAACCAATCACTTATTTTCAACTTTTCTATAGATAATATGAACACTAATCGAGCAAATTATACGATTCCTTACGCAGATGAGAAATGTAATCCAATTCAGCTTTCAAAAAATATACTTTTAAATAGAAAATATGTAGGCATAAACATATAAAGACACCCTTCTGCAACAAAGTTGCCTTTTGGGTGTGAGGGTAGCTGTGTAAAAAACTGTGTCAGCTGTTTATGATCCCTTGCATGTAACAAGAGTGAGATAAGAGGGTTCCTTCGTTGTTCGACGATGAGGGCAGTATATTGTTACTGTGCACTTTGGCTTCAAGACCGCTGGACCATGCGCGCATATTGTAAGGAAAATACAAAGAAAAGAAATATAATTTTTTGTGCAAAATCAACTTAAAGGATAAGAAAATGTTACTGATTGTTGTCTATTTGACTCTGTTGCTTCTTACTTTGACATTGAATTCGCTTTGGTTTTAAGAGCCTTCTTAGTCACGTAATAAATATATCCGAAAAGTAAAATTCCACTCTTTACGTATATTTTCTTTTTATGTCGGCCATATCCAAAATACCTGCCCAAGCCATCTGAAGGGCAATATTTACAATAGCTCATGTCCGTATGTAGGACCAGCTGTAATCTTTTCATGCCCGTCTTGAAAAGCCCCGTAGTGTAGTTTATCCACAAATATAATAAAATAATTGTTAAGCTACTTTAGTAATTTAAATGTAATTATTACCTTGGCAATACATAAGCTATGATAACAATCTATATTATGCGATAAACATTTGAGACCGGTTTTTGGAAATATTATACAATAAGGCACATATTTTACAAGCCACATTGTCAATAATGCTCAATTCTACAAAGTCTACCAGGAAAGTTATCGGCCATAAAATTGAATAATAATAGAAAATTCTTTCACTTTAAAATATCTTCGAAGGAAACGGGAGCACGGAATATATGTGAGTGGAAATAAAAAAACATAAAATGAAGTCGGAGAAACACACGGCCGTTGTATCCCGCAATAAAAAACAAACTTCTGTAAGTGGGTTTCATAAAAAGAAAGCAAACGTTTGTTCCGCCCTTGCAAATATTGCTACTGCCAGGCCAGCTATCGAAATCTTCGCGAGTAATATTTGTGCGTTCACACAACATAGCCCCTTCCTTTTTTCGCCGAAATTATGTAAAAGCCGACCAAAATGTGTGACACTTGCTTTGAAATTTAAATGTTTTGCTATTTCGGCACATTTTTCGAGACCCTCTTTCTTCTTAGTGGTTTTGCGAAAAATACATATTCTGTTTTTGTGGATTCTTTTCGGGGCTGAATTATGGCTTTTTCATTTTATTATATTCAACACGAATTCTCAACACCGTAAATCCGGTTATACAGATTCTAAAATAAGCAAAGGAGCCTTTGTAATCACTTTTGGTATGGCATAAACATTTATACTTTTTGCAATCAAATCAAGGAGAATATTTTTCTTATTCACAAGGCTGTCGGCTCTAATTTGAAAGCCTCGTTAGACTACTAGCATAATTTTGTGATCATGTTTACGATTGGAGTTCGCTTCCCCGATCAAGCAAAATATTAGGTTTACTGTTAGTAGATTTTCACTAGCTCTAGACTCCATACGAGTCTGAAAATATGTCCTTAATAATATGTGGTAACCAAAATATATCTGATAAAATGTGGATGTAATATATCTCTATATACTTTTGATGGGCTTGTTATATTATATTGGAGATTATGTAGATATACTAATTATATAATATGTAAAAGTTAAGGAACGAAGTTTTTGTCGGATAGTGACTTTTAATATGACATTAACCAATAATAAATATCTGTAAATGTACCAAATCTAACAAAAATCTCTCATCTTACAAAAATCTCTGTTCTTTTGCCGTGTTTTACAGACGTTTAAGAAAACTTATATGATAAGAACCCCCTTTACTTCCTTTTTTCAACACCAGCCCAAACAAATTTTACCACAGCGAATTGAAGTTCCTTAATTTTCTTTCAAAACTTATAATGTTCGTTTAACATTTCCTATTTGAGACCTACCACGGCAAAAGCAATTATCTACCTTAAAACTTTTGATAGCTTTGCTTAATTTTACTTTAGGAAATCGTCTTTTGAACGAATCAACTTAGAGAAAATTGTTTGTAGGGTACGGTACGCCCAGAGATAACTTAAAAAAAAAAGGTAAAATCTCATATCGTTAAAACCATTCGTTATTAATACCATGTCGTTACCCCAAAGGGTTGGCAGAAGTTTAGATATCGCATCCTTACGAATCCTTAGGCTATCCTAACCTATGGTAGTACCTGCCTATATCGCATTATTGACTTACACCGGGCGCAAGTCCAATATTGTTATGCTTAATCAGGTGTTTCTTTTGGAGTGTAACCTATTTACAGTATTCCAAAATAAAGAAAATAACCACGAGCTTTTGCAGAACAGTTGGAATGTAGAGCCAATGAGTAAATCATATCTTGATTAACAATATATATAATATAAATATTGTTAAAACAACCAATCAACCATTTTGTACATACATAAATTATAGACTTTATTATTATCTTTTAT
Organism: Catocala fraxini; assembly: GCA_930367265.1. Taxonomy (NCBI): domain Eukaryota; kingdom Metazoa; phylum Arthropoda; class Insecta; order Lepidoptera; family Erebidae; genus Catocala; species Catocala fraxini. The sequence continues at coordinate 17,807,078 of OV884039.1, read as the reverse complement.
CTAGCTTCCACCTGCGGCGTCGTTTGCTTAATCTTACCTACACGCGAAACGGGTTAAAAATTATCATAGTATATATCCAGAACACGATTTATCTTTATGCCAAAGCTCAATATCCCAATATTTTGTAAAATTAAGAAAATTTGAAACTTTTGCAAATTGTGAAAAATTAACCCAAGTTAATGTCTTCAAGTAAATGGGAAAATAGGCAAAAATGAGGATATTTTATAATTTTTATTCTAAAGATTAAAAAATTATATATGTAATATAGAAAATGATAATTCCACCCGACCATATAGCTCTGGCGGCATCTCTCTGACCGGCCAACCAAGGCAAGCCAGAGTTGAGACTTCTACAGACGCTCTCGAACTTTCATCTCAGCAAACCAGTAAAGGTAACAAATATTCATACATGCCTATATACCCAAGTATTAAGCAGAGTTGTATTAAACACATTAAGCCTGCTACGGTTTAGGGTCTTACGTTAAAGGGGCGAGACTAATGCCATCTATGGTACTTACTAAAAGTTACTTGGCTCGACCCAAAAATATGACCCGAGACCTCATGCGTCTAACAGTCGCATTCACTACTTCATCGCCGAGTAATTATTATTTTATTGGTAATAAGTACATTGGAATTAAAATACTAACTGTGGCTTACTATTAGTTTTCGTTGTAAGTTATTCAAAATATTTTTGAACTCAATAAAATACTGATAAGCCAGATTTGTGCACGTATAAAATGTTAGTAAATCTTTGAGTTTGTCTCTCACACAGGATAAAAAATATTGATCCTTAGATAGTAATTCCAAGTTTCAATGTTCTTTTTCCTTTGTTTCAGCGTTTATAGGGTTCGCCACGACATAGGGATTATATTTGAAATGTTGTCTTGAATTCATAAAGAAGACCAATATTTAGTAGAAATGTAATGTTAGGCACTATCTTCGTGTTTATAAAATAGTAGAGCCTTGCATGAATGGGCTGGTTTGACCGGGAAAGAACTACCCTCATACTGAATAGTCAGGCAGCGGAACGTGTTAGTTTGCCATTCATGTGGTTTATAGTAGGCAGTGGCATAAAGCATAGCCATAATCCATCAGCGGCAGTCACCGTTTTCTATCAGGTAGGCCAAGTGGATTCATCAGCTAGCCGTTAAAAAACAGAACATTTGTTAATTCAGTCTGGCAAATGCTGAACTGGACATCTTTTACAAAAACATGAGACTCAGAATTGATCCTCTTTTGTATTTTAAATCCATTTATTCAATCTAAAGTTACATAGTTGATAAGTCCTTGTATTTGTAATTTTTGTTTTTGTTTTATTTGTTCGATTATGTCTCATTATCTGATCTAGCAATCAATGTTTCACTACATTTTTATAATATTTGATTTTTGTATTGTTTATTATATTTATTTATTAAATATTTTTGTCTATTAAGTCTTAAAGCTTACAATATCCTTTTTTTTTACGTGGGGCATTTCTTTGTCGCATACCCCTCTGCGGGGACGTGCATACCCCGCCGAGGTTTCGGCCCGCCGTATGAAACGGCTGGCCACTATACGACAAGACCTATGGTCACATCTAACTTAATCCCTACTGGCCCCCTCTCCCCGCCCTAGAGGGGAGACGGACTCGACATAGAGGCGCGCGTGGGAATACGCACGCCGCCTGCCGGCAGGTCCCCGAAGCCCACCACCCCCAGGTCAAACCTCAGGGTGGCTGGAGGTCATCTCGCGCCCTCCGGCGCCCGGTTCTGCGGTTGGGAAGAGGGTTTAAGCGTTCCCTCTCCCGCTTCGCTGCCTCCTTAATGGCAATCACTTCCTCACAAAAGGAGGCGACGGCGTTCCACGACCTCTCACTCCGGACCATAGACTGAACTATGGTCGGGAGCGAGAGGGCAACCAATCCGACTGCCGCGATCAACTCACGACGCTGCGATGCCTAGGCGGGGCAAACCGCCAAAGTGTGCAGCGCCGTGTCCTCAAAAACGTCGCGGCAGTCGCCGCAGTGGTGACAACCTGGCGTCTCTTGCCAGCGTATACGACACAGGAATTGGTAAAAACAACCGTGGCCTGTCATTACCTGTGTCAGCCAGAAGATAAGGGCGCATGCCGCCTCTCCAGCCACTCCTCAAACACGAGACTTACCGCCACGATCGTGGCGTGTCCGATATACAATATGGTTGCACTTATAATATTGCATCACAACTTTAGTGCTTGAACTCACTATGATCATAACGAAATGTAAAGTCCATATTTGTTCAATGACCTTTGTCTTTATTCTCGAATATTCTTCAGAAAACAAAGCTACGTTATCACACGATCACTCAAACGGCGTTGCGTGTCACCAGTATCATGTAACCACTCCTCGAGACCTGTTGTTCAAGATTACGTATGTCGTTTCACTAGATAGGGTTCCTTGAGTGATAAGTTATCCGTCTCACAATCTGGGCAAGGTCGCTCTGACAATTTTGGGAGAATATACAAACTTGCTACAAGTTTGTTGTACCGAATTTCTGTTCGAGACTTGTCGGCAGTCTTTTTCTTTATATACCATCCATGTTAGTACATCTGTTAGGATTATTATACTATGTATGAATTAAGCATTTGTTTAAGCTACTACGTCGCTACTTTCAGTCCGATTAGTTTTCTAAAGAAACTTTACTTCATGGATGGCGTAGAAGCACTACGTGTTTAAAGTTTAAAGTTTCTTTAGAAAAGTATAAGTGGTAGCCGAGTATTGCGGGTTCGAATCCCACACGGGACAAAACTTTGTGCGATCCACAAATGGTTGTTCCGAGTTTGGATGTTCTTTGTGTCCTTTGTTAAAATGTTTATAAAGTCCCCCGCAATACAGGCATTATTCCTAGCACGGGAGAAATCTTAAATAAAACAGGCCCTAAGTATATATTTTTTAAGATAATACTTCCCTATTAGGAATAATAAATAATTATTGTATCGGCACCGCAATTTTGCCCCGTGTGGGCATTGAATTCAGCGCAGCATAGTAGCTACATTTCATTATTTCGCCAAAAATTACCGAGCCGCGCTCAGTCTCTAAAGCAGACTAGGTGCTTAAGACGTCATTATGTTTCTTCAAATATTATGAGCAATTTATTCAAAATGGAAAGCTTTTAAAAATCTGTTAGTACTTTTAAAATATAATGCTAATTAATTTTCAAATATATAGTGTAGACTAATTTTGATTTAAATATAAAATTTAAAAATGAGAATTATACTATAATTCTGTGAAATCTAATTCAAAATGGTTATAAATATCACAAATGGAGAATATCTAAAATGAAAATAATCGTCATATATGTATAGGTATACACACACACATAGGTATAAACACTAATTGCATTGAAGTTCACATTTAACTTTTATTAGATAAGTTTGGAACTCTATTTTGAATAGTCTTTATTACAAGAGTTGGCCCTCTGTATGTCTTTAAAACTGTCTATTTTCGTAACATAACAAGAAAATAACTATAATTATTTTTATGTTATTTTTGTACCTTCCAAATTGGTAATTAATAACGACTCTAATTATATCTAAAAATATTGGTGAAAATATAGCAGTAAATCCAAAGTACCATGAATATAGCATTATTGCTTATTTACTATAATCGGTTCTAACAAGTCATTGTTTTACTATCGAAAGCACCGATTTTGAAAGATATACTTGTATATACTTGAAGAGCCTCTACATGTTTTATACTTGACATAATAATCTATATAAACGTTTTATTAAATCATTTCTAGTTACAACTTAAATCAAATAACAATATACAGCCTTACTTTAATTTAACTGATATAAACCCTTGATAAACTAACTAATTATTATTTGTGTTTGTGTGAAGGGATTTTCCCAATTAGAAACTCGTTTTAATACTTAAGTACCTCTTAAATTTGAGAGTAGTTTATTGGTAAGAGCAGTAATGTTTTCGAGACCGTATTGACATCCACGGCGGCTTATCTTAGCGGAAGCTAGTCATCTGTGCGGTAAACATTTAAGTGCAGAAGTATGTGCTTAAATATTAGTACTATTACACTCTGCTACTATTATACTTTGATGAAATCTGACGCGACTAGGGAGAGATAAAGCCTAGGACTTTACTTGCTGTCCGAGGCAAGTTGGTGTACGTTACTGCCAACTGCCTACATCCGGGCTGCTATTGAAAACTTTTATTAAACTGACCCGGAATTAAACCCTTAACCTCAAGCGCAGCAGTCGTTGCTACATTACCGAAACAGTCTTATGAAACGACGTTGCGATAATGTTAAAGATGCCTTAAGACTTATACATAAAACTCATTAGGTCCTGTCGGTACTATGTTCGAAAGTCATCTTCACCGAACACATCAAAAATAGTTGGCGTGAATATACTTATAAATATATTAAATCTCTCAACTGCCTCTATGCCAGAATGTATGGAAGAGAAATATCTACATAGTTACATAATATGCAAATAGATATTAGAAAAAATATTTTAATACAATTAGAATCATTCCTATCCCTTTTTGGAAAGTGTCTTAATTTCAATTTACGTTTTTAATTTCTCTGATAAACATTGTATTTCCATTTTAGTACTTCAATATACACAATTATATATAGAAAGCAAAATTAAAGATACCTATTCAAGCCACTTAGCTCCTACAGCATATGCTGAACTTCAAAGGTAAAATAAATTATACGGTCCATATAAAAGAAGTACCTATAATAAAATAATATTTTAAATTATATATTTATCACTTCTTTGAAGTAACAACCTTTTTAGGTCAGCTATCTTATAGGCTTTCCCTTGAATTATAATATTTTATTACTCGAATGTTTTTTTAGGATGTTTCCTAATCTATTTGATATTAAAAGTTATGCAGCCCACCTCTCGATAAAATAACAACGAGTCTATATTTTCTACCTAAAGGGTTGCTCAGAGACAAAATGTATTCATCCACAGTCTCACGCCTATATATACCATGTACGGTAAGCAGATGTCTATGTTTTAAATCTCATATATCAGAGTGTAATCTTAGAACCAAATAACATAGCATAAGAAAATTCAGGGTTCCTATTAGATATTTTTTTTACACTTACACTATTAAGATAATTTTATGTTATAATCATAAACCTATAATTTTTGTATAATATTATTTGAAGGCGTTGTATAAACGGACTCTTGATCCAGATAACTATTCAACTCCAAGAAAAGAAACAATACAGAAAAATAAAGTGAAAGTGTGGTCCACATTTTCACGGTCAAACCCAAAGTATAAAAATCTACAATTAAATAGTAGGGCTTAGGGTAGCTTTGATAAAATGACGTAAGTTTAGCGCCTCTGGGGTCTTGTACTACTATACGGGACGAGTGCATAGAAGTCTGTCAAGCATTTTTCGAAACTCGATAAAACTGCCCGATCCGGGAATACAACCTTCACAATAGCAAATATAGGCCACTGGGTCAACAAGGCAGTCGCATTTATTATTCATGCTTATTATTACACATTCACATTATTATTGATACTGTTAGTATTTACCATACCAGATGGATGTAAACTTGTGTTGATAAAAATCATTAGAGCTTGTGTTTAATATTTAAAAAGACATACAAAATCCAGCATCGTGTTATATTGGTTATTAATCTTTGTGTTGCAGCAGATTTTATCTTTATATATATAATTCTACTGTATGTGTGTATGTCACCGAACTCTTCATAAATCCTCCTCCGATTTTGATAATAAAAAATTGTGTGTTTTCATGTGGATTCGAGGATGGTTTAGATTTGGATTTTTTTTTCTTGTGTCTGGGACTCTAGTAAACATATAAATTACGGACAGTTCGTACTCCAGAATCAGAAAAATTATTTGTGGATCACACAAATAATTATTATCCATATTATCCATGTGGGAACCATGAACACTTGATGCAGTGATAGCGACAAGGCAAACACTTGTTGGCTATCAACAGCACTCCACTCAAAACCGAAACTAGCTGATTAAGAAAACACCTCTAGCCGTCAGAAAATTGTAATTAAATAGAATATGTGCCAGCACTTCCTAGCAAGAGAGACGACGCCAGTATCGTAGGAAGAGGAAATCCGTCGTCGCTACCTACATCCCTAGGAAATAGGCATAAGTGATCGTTGCAATGCTATTAATTTGTACAAACATAGATATATACAGATATGGACTTCAAGAGTATAATATATTTTGCTGCAGTACGTTGTATTGTGAGATTAAATATAAAATTGTTTTTGTTGTTGGTACACATACAAATCATAGGTACAAACATACAAATCCGGAACATTTGCTTCTGAACCAAACAAATATTTACTCTGCGGGGTTTGGAAGCTTCTCCATGTGGCGCATTAGCAGTGGTGATGTCACGATGTTTTCAGTACCTACTGAAAACATCGTGACATCTTTTACAAATGTTGCAATAATTTGTTTACGTACGCCGAATTGTATTTAGAGTGTTTATGTCAGAACACGCTCAGTAGGAGCAAAGGCTTCGATGATATTCCTAGTAGGCAGCAATAGGCTTGTCGGTTTATAGTGAAATCTCGCGGACTTTAGGAATATGAAGATGTAAGTCTGCAATTTGTAGTCTATTCATTTCTTACCCTGCAGGCTCTTAGCTATCCTGGTGAAGTGCCACACTTGTATGCCTCTTGCATAGATTTTCAGTTAGAGTGACTTAGAGTGATCCTTGGCCAGCTATCATAAAAAGCATTCAAATTATCGCTCCATTTTCGTTTGACTGATCAAACGAAATTTTCAAGTGTTTGACCTTTCCCGCTGCCTTCGATCGCCTACTAGTACATACAAGTAGCGTCCAAATTGTTGACTTAAAATGTGGTTACGTTCTTAGCTCTCGAGCCAACTCCACGGAACATTAAAAAACAGTACCTACTTCAGCAATGATGATATCTATATTCACCCTCCTCGATGTAACGAGCATTTCACCTAAGTACCTAATTAGTAACAAACATCAGAATTCTTCATTTTATTGCCTACAATAATTTTAAAGTCTCATAAACGGGACGCCGCAAATTCTTCATACTTACATTCTTTTACATCCTCAAATAAAAGGAGGCCACAAAATGTTTCATTACACAAAATACTCATACATATACGGTTGAGTCATTTTACGCTCATTACTTCATACTCGGAGCACTTACTGTATATTGTGTTACATTGACTGAATACGTAATTAATTTTTCGATTTAATGGCGAATAAGAATTCCATTGTTGTTTATTGGCTGTGGTAATAGGTTTATGAGTTCTAAGCTTTCTCAGAGCTGAAATATTCACCAAGCTGTGTATTATTTCAGGGCTATGACCAATTGGAGCGTCAAGATAAAAGGGAGACATTGTTCTTGTTTACTTGCCGCTCCGATTGGTAAAGATCGGAAAACTGATTCTCCAAATATTGTACGAAATGTATTCAAAATTCTCGCGTCTGTTTTCATATTGGTAATTTTAATTTTTGAGTCGATTATACTGTACTACCGCTAAACAATAAAAACGCTTGTTACCTAATAAGACACTGTATGCCATACTCTATACAATGCAAACTTGTTGGACTCATACACACACTCGTCAACATCAGACAGTATACAGTATACAAAATGTCGAAAGGACAATGCTGCCTTCGCTAGGTATCGTCCGTCACTTAACAAGGGTATAATTAGTACTTTCTTCGCTAGTAGAACCTCGACACGCAGTATCCTTTGCTGTGTGACAGTACCAAACATTGGACGTCGTAGAGCTTCTGTATTCGTCAGTATTAGGACCTTAATGCATGACTATAATGCGTTATACCGTTTGCCATTAATAGAAGATTAATGTACCTACGACTAAATTAAATTTGAGTAACTATGTGTGGAGCTTAATAACATAAAGAACGTTTTTATTTATACATCATAAAATATACATTTGTCTATTTAGTTTGTAGAAATATATATAACTTATTTACCATTTAGATACCAATTGACTAATTAGTTGCTATGACGTAAGCCTCAACAATAACGACTGCCGATTGTGAGCCACGTATTTTGATTATGCCGTGTATTGATTTTGCGTTCAAAGTGTAAATAAGACGGACCATGGCTTTTTATCATGAAACTCTGTCATATTTAGTAAAATCCTAAAACATTGTAAAATGTGGCCTGTCAAGAGTTATTGACATGGTGTTATATTTTGTTTTATATAATTTATTTGAAATGCCAATCTTGGACTTCCGTCTACGTCTACTTTCTCTTATTTTAAAAACATCAGTATCAACTGGAGTGTATTTCCTGCCTCGTCATTTTGTTAGAAGATCACTGTTTCAACACTGGTTTGTTTTTGAAACTGTGGCACCAACTAAACCATTCCAGCAGATTGTGTATCTAATATTGTAGGACACGGCCGTTATTACAACGTATCACAGGCATTATTACACAGTGTGGGCTGCTGAGCTCTAAAATAATTTTCCCATACACAGAGCACCTATACGAAGTAATTTTGTAAGCGAAACCACATCCTTTATGTCATGCGTGCAGCAGCTATTGTATTTATAAGCTTCGGCCTACGTTCAGCCACTGTAAAGGCTGAATGCAATGGCTATGCTGTCGTATGGCCGTAATTCTAGTAAATTTTACCTAATAGATTTTAAGACTGCGCCGAGCGAAATGTGCCAAAACAGGCAGTCACAGTTAAGTGAATAAAATCAACACTTTTTCTTTAATACAAATATAAAATATACATTTACCATAACAATGAATGTGTTTACAAATACTCCGTTTAAAAAACTTAAAATAATTAATATTTTCGTCTACAAAATTACGTAAATTTGCATTTTGAAAAATGCAAAAGCGTATGCTCGTGTTACGTGATTTTTAGATTATAACAGTAGAAATCTATGCTATATTACAGCTTAAACGAAACATAAATAGTTATATTACAATTTATCGGTCCCCAATATTTAAGTTATTGGTTGACAATAAAGATACATATTTATCAAAAAAGCTCCTCAAATTCTCCATACAATTTTACTATGGCGGCCGCGCGCCGATTTGAATATGCGCCGTACAACCTCTGTCATTATCTGTTTTACGCTCGGCGCAGTCTTAAGTAGGTTTAATATTGTCTTACGTTTACGCGAATGCTATTCATTAAAATTAAACTACTATATACGGATTTTATCGCGTTGTTTATTTGATACTTGATTACATAATGTAACAAATAGTGTAACCGTTTCAAAATTATGTAATAAAGTGTCAAATAAGCAACGCGATAACAACCGTATAATGTAGTTTAAATTTGAATTTAAATAGTTTGTGGTTTTAACAAAGCAAGTGTCTCTAGCTAGTTAGCTATATCTTTATTTAACATTAACATTTTATTTAACAATATATTATTAGCATTTATTAGGATTATAACAAGACGAGTGTAAATGTGAATGAGAGTGAAGTTAAATCTAGAGTGAAGTTCAACCCATTGGCATTTAAACTTACAATCAAGGTATTCTGACAGCTCATGCATCGATTTATAATCGATATGAAGGAGAAATGTTGAATTTTTTTTATATCTTTGCTTGCAAATTTTATTTGGATCATTCAATCTTGTCTAAGAGTTAAGTTAGATTAATTTAGATAACTTGATTGACTCTAAAAGCTAGTTTAACAGCCAATCGTATAAATATAATTGCCAACATCTCAATAATATTTTTATTTTATAATGAATAGATTTGCTATATTGGCGCATCAATAGTGAATGCAACTGCTGTGTATGAGGTTCTGGCTTCGAGTACCCGATCACGCAAAGTATTATTAGGTTATTCTGTCTGTCTGCCGCACTAGAAATAATTCCTATGTCACAGGGTCTTTAAAAACATTCAAACAACGAACACAAAGAACACCCAGACTCGGAACAACCATTTTTTCATCATACAAATTTTTGTCCCGTGTGGGATACGAACCCCCAACACTCGTCGCTGTGGCAGCGGTGAGGCGATCACTTAAACCATTACGCCATACGTGCAGTAAATGTACTCGCCTCCTATTTATCTTGAAACTAAAATATAATTGGTGAAAGGGCCTGCCCTTCCAGATAGAGCCATAAGACTTTGTATGTATAAAAAAAATCGGATAAGTGCGAGTTGGACTCGCCCACCGAGGGCTCCGTACAAATTTGTAGGTACATATTATAAAAAATTTTTGTCCTTGCATAAAGACCCTGTTTTTAATTATTTAATTACAAATGTATAGTTTTCAGATATTTTCCTATACTTGTAGTATAAGACGGTATTACGCGCCAAATTTCATAGTTCTAGGTCAACGAAAAATACTCTATAAATTTTGATTCCCTTGAGAGTGTCGAAATATACGTTATTTGCGGCATAAAAGAACGTATCTTTTTTCACGTTAACTTAGAAGTTTGATTTTTTCACAGCTTCAAGAGACTGTAGACCTGAGTGAAGGGTCTTTGCAGACAGACAACGTGATCCTATAAGGGTTCCGTTTTTCCTTTTGACGTACGGAACCCTAAAAACACAAAAAAGAAACGCCTATAAAAGAAAACGCTACTCCCTGCACAAATATATTCATTGAAGTGTAAATAAAACGCGAACATAATAATTTAGTACATGTGTACAAGCATAATATATTCTAAATCGATATGTAGTTAGAATAGGGATAGGTAACATACATACGTAATAGGTTGCGGGACAAAGCGGTTTTTGTCAATATACTTACATAAGATATGTATGGTAATGTTTATACAGAGAGGGTTGAAAACAAACGGAGCAGAAACAATATAAACGGTCAATAGTGAATGTTTTTACATGTTTAATATTAATACGGAGCTGAGACGGTTGAGACGTTGAATTTTAGTGTCAATTGGATTACGTAGTTGTTTTATCTATTAAAAGCAACGACAAAAAGTTTCTTTAAGTACTATAGAAGTTGTTTGTTTAAAACGACTAGGATATTTGGCTGGAAATCGGGCTATCCAGACAAAAGAGTATGTGTAGTATGAGTATAGGTCTTAGGTTCGGTTTACAGTTTAGGCAGATTGTTATTCGGTTTTCTGTGAAGGAATTTTCAGTAGCTGCGCGAAGTTTGGAATGCCACTCCGTAAACGTTAATAGGCTTCTTAAGTAATAGGGTACGATCTAAAATAATAACATGTGATATTGAATGTAATGTAATAATATTATATTAATATATAATACTTTCAGCCCTATGTTAAACTGTCCCACTGCTAGGCACAGGCCTCTTCTCAGTGTGAGAAATGTTAAGCCATAGTCCACCACGCTGGCCCAGTGCAGATTGGCAGACTTCACATATCTTAGAGAACATCTTGCAGGTTTACTCACGATGTTTTCCTTCACCGTTAAAGCAAGCGATAATTAACTATTTAATACGCACATAACTTCGAAAAGTCAGAGATGCGCACCCTGGGATCGAACTCGAGACGTCTGCGTAGCAGTCCAACAGTCTTCCACTAGGCTATCGCTGCCACATTAATTAATAAGACGTGTAATGTACCTCTGTTTAACTTTTGGGGATATAGACCTGGATCTACAGATGTATATTGTTCGATCGTAGCTTATTTAATATTTATCAAATTTTAATGAATAACACATTAGTGCTTAAAAGTAATCCATCCATCCAATATTGCTATGCACTTGTCGGTGTAGCAATTTACATATTTCTCGGTCCGATGCCAAATCCTTCAATACACGATATCTTTTTACATTTGGTTTTCTATTAATTGATCTGTATACTTTCTATTTTTACTTTTATAATATTCGTAACAAATTTGTCATGTCTAAGTAAGTGACCATGTTTCTTCTTCTATTCTCTATATTAGGAAAAGTAATAGTAATATATTTTCCAACCGACTTCAATTACTTAAAACTTAAAAATATTAATATAATATATTCTACTACTTAGTCAAAGTCAAAACATTTATATTTAGTTCACAAATTAACACTCATGAACGTCGAAATTAAGCCGCTATTTACTTATTCTACGCGTGTTTCTTGATGAATTTATTCATTATTTTGTCTAGAATAAAGTTGTTTTACGTGAGAAGAACAGCTACCAAGGCCTCAGCGTCCTCGTTTTTTAGTATAATTAACACAAAATAAAATGTGAATGACAAAGCTTAAACATGTGATTTCATTAATTATCTATTTCAGATATTCCGTTTGATATATAATATAATATAATAATATTAAAATATTTATTTAAAATAATAGGTACAATAATTTATAATAAATGACTAATTAATTTATAAAATACATTTGTTGTTGTTTGCCCGAACTAGATTGAACCTGTGGCTCGGGCGAAGAAGTGCTTACAAACTATTTTAGCAATATAAATTAACATAACTACAATTCAATAATAACATTTTAATAACCTGCATAAGCAACTAGCAGTACCGGTAATAAGTGGGTCAATAATAATGATGCGTTAAGATAGATCAGCAAAATTTTTATTTGCTTACTTGAAGTAACTGCTCAGTTTGCTCATACGACAAAATTTGTAAATAATTATATAATATGTTCTTACAGTTAACATAATTTAATTTATAAAAAGTATGATGAGTACCCCACGATTTTTGTCTTTAAATTAGTAATATTGGAACATTGTCTTTCACACTGCTTCAGTAGCGCTTGAGTGGTAGTAGCTGCTGTACCGAAAGATCAGAGTTCGGTTCCCGGTTTAGTTAAAATTTAATTGGATATACTGTGAAGACTTTTTCAGTAACAGCACAGTGTCTGGAATAGTGCCCGGTATAAGTTAATAGGCTCGTGTCTTGCATAAGACCTTAAACCATAACTGGTGAAATGTGGGTGTTATGTATAATACAACCACATTAGGCTGAGGTCTGCCTACCCCTTTGGGGATATGGGACTATGAATGTATCTTAAAAACATTTTTTTAAATTTTAATTTATTCTCTTTAACAGCTACTGAGGTCACCAGCAAAATAATAAATAAAGCCATCAGTAAATTTATAGATGAAAATTAAAAGAAGTACTGTTTTATTAGTCTCTTTAAAAATTAATAAATAGAAAAGGCGATCGAAGCTTATGTTTATCGTAATATTTACAAGCCTTCCATTGCATTTATTGCTAAATATTATAAGATAAATCACACATTCTGGGCAAAGCATTCGTTTAAATTCAGTTATTCTGTTTTTAGCATTTTATATTATCGTTTATTTATTCGCTTTGAACTCTCAACATCGGTCGCACATGTTAAGGTATAGTCCTACAAAAATAGCTCAGACCACTATGAACATCCATATAATCTAATACGCTTAATATCCTTACTAATATTATAAATGTGAGGTTAATTGTTTGTTTCTTACGTTTTCACGTCTTAACGACTCGACTGATTATTATGAAATTTTGCAAATACGTTGTCATCCCTGCTCGTCTATCATAGCTCAGTGGGGAGACCAACAGACTGCAATGCAGAGGTCTCGGGTTCGAACCCACGTCGCGCACCTCTGACTTTCGGAAGTTATATGACTTTTCGTAATTATGTGCGTATTGGTTGACAATTATCGCCTGCTCCGTGTCTTGGAGAGCACATTAAGCTGTCGGTCCCGGCTGCCATGAACATATATGGCAGTCGTTATTGGAAAAGTCAGTACCCTCTAATATCCTGAAACTGGTCCAGCCTTAGGATATCGTTAGCCTTCGTGTTGCGGGGGTCAGGTGGCAGCCGCTCCGTGTAAAAACTGATATCCAGTCAAATCCGGTTAGACTAGAAAAGCCGATCCCAAGTGACTTGGCAATAATAAAGGCTATGAGAGAAGAAGATGTTGTCATCCCTGACAACGTACAGAGAAGGACACAGGAGACACCTTTCATCCGGAAAGAAAGTACTGTTCGCGATATAGTAATTTGTTTCCAAAATCTAGATAAACGGGAACGAAGCCGCGGGCCAGATCTGGTAATAGATAAATTAAAGCTCAATCTATAATAATAATAATAATATTCTACTACATACACACAACATCATCTAGCCCAAACTAAGGAGAGCTTGTACTACCGGTTCTAGACAATGGATAAACATACATATTATACATAGAAACACCCAGACCGAAACAAACATCCATGTTCATGCACACAAATGTTTGACTTGTGTGGGAATCGAAGCCGCGACCTAGGGCGTGGCAGTCGGTTACATTAACCACTACGCCATAGAGGCCGATCTATCAATCGGTCTTGGCTATTTTTATACTAAAGTCTATGTAAGCATAGTTAGTAGCTATAATCCTGCTTCAGTGGCGCAGCGATAGACAACGTGATTGGTGTGCACAAGCACAGCGATTCGTTTCCCAGGTTCGGGGATCTTCCACCCGCCAGCCATTGAGTCAGGATCATTGAGTCGGTCCGATGCCCTCTGTAATGACAGGGCGTCGCCCAGGAGTCGTAGTTTGCTGGGTGGGTAGCTGAGGTTGTCTCTTTTCCAGCGGCCCATCCACTATACAAGGCAGCGAGTTGGCGTGGGGTTTTGGTCCGTAGGCCCGAAGTACGGGAGAGCCGGACATAAACTTCTCGCCTCCCCTTGTGGCGAAGAGGTATGCATCAGGCGCATTTCCTAACTTAAAAACAAAAAGTTAATCGGTTTTTCTGGCAAGGAATGTTCAATAGTATCATACAGTATAAAATTGTACTAGTTAGATGGAAATAGGCTCGTCCTCTAGTAAATGGGATTTAACAGCATAGCTGGCATAATGTGGGTTAAAATTCTCCTCTACCTATCTTTTTGAGGATATAGGCGTGAAGCTATGTAGGTATATAAGTATGAAGATATTATATTTGGCAATCTCCTAATATTTAAACCACATTGCATCGGTTGTGGGTACGGGTAGAATAATATCGTTCAATAATTATTTCGACTGTGGCGGTTTCGGCATGTATACTCGCTTGGTCTCCATAGGATTTTATATTGTACGCTGTTTGAATAGCAATTGTTATTATTTTTGTACTCTCACGCATATTTTAGAAAATAAAGTCATCTAATACTTTTCTTTGGAAACGTGTTGTGCGCAGTAGGCTTATAAGGGTGACAAAGAATTGCTGTCGTGATATATTTCTGTATATTCATATATCACTTGCATACATAGTATTACACCTATGTACATAGTATTACATCTATATAAAAGAGATTTACATCAAAATTACGCCAGAAATGGTTTTAAGTCCTACGTAATTAAAGGCGAGCCCCCTCTACCAAGGTCAGTTACAGACGCAGTACCAATAAGAATTTCTTGATTGAAAAACCTAATACTTTGTATGACCCTGAAATTGAACCCGGTCACCACCGGGACAGTTATATTATTGTAAGTTAAAATGACCGCCATTTTACACAAATTGCTCAAATATCTGTAAGATTTCTAAATCTGAAATTATTGGTTAAAGTTTTTAATTAGGCTGTTTCAACAGTTTCAACAGAGTATATCTCCAATATTGTGTGTTGTAACTTATAGCTAGTAAGCTATTAGTTTCCTATATTTGAAAAGCAATACAAACACTTCGTAGACGTTATTATTCTTAGGAGAAAACCGCTGGCTTCCATATTGGACAGTGCATTATTGCTCTGTCATACGCAGTAATGTGCAGTTAGCTGCGCTTCCTCTTTCCCATTAGTCTATCGTGCACAACAAAAACCATTTTGCAAGGGAACATAAAAATAATCCATCATGTCTATTTTATTGATATTTAAAATTGGCCAATTTTGACAAAAAGGAGAGGCAGATGTTGTGAGGCAGTTCGCTATCTCCCTTGCGCGCCTGTAAGCGAATAGCAATTACGTCACAACTAAGGATGTGCGTCCTTTTTCTGGCATTTAATATTTACACCTTCTTCCAGATTTGGCAGGTTTATTTGTTATTGATTATGTGTATTAAAAAATAATTTATATATAACAGAACGCCGTCGCCTCCTTTTGTGAGGAAGTGATTTCCATCAAGGAGGCGGCGGAGCGCGAGAGGAAGCGCTGAAACCCTCTCCCCAACCGCAGAGCCGGGCACTGGAGGGCGCGAGACAACCTTCAGCCACCCTGTGGTTTGACCTGGGGGTGGTGGGCTTTGTGGGCCTGCCCTCCATCTGTTCAGCACCAGGTCCGAGAGGCGTCATGCGTGTTCCCACGCGCGCGCGCTTCTGTGTCGAGTCCGTCTCCCCTCTAGGGGGAGACAGTAGGGTTTAAAGTGAGAAGTGCCTAGGGTAGGTCTCTTTGTGTAGTGGCCTACCGTTTCATACGGCGGGCTAAAACCTCGGCGGGGTCGCGACCGCATGTGCAAGTGATTCGCGCGGCCCCGTCGATAGTGGTTTAGTCCAGTAACACCGTGGTAGGTTTAGTCGGTATTCCGGGAGGTACATTATTCTTTTTCCATCTTTCTCTTTTACCCCGGGAGCCCGACATAACCCCTGCGCCCGCCCCCGCGGAGGAATATACGACAAAGCATTCACCAACGTAAAAAAAAGATTATGGCAACAAGGGTATACAATGACGCTGTAAAGTACGCCCGTTATTTGATATAACAAAATGAAGATATATGCTGCGTCATGAAATCTAAGCTGGTGACCTCACTGAAACACAAATGTATCTCGCCAATATTTTTCAGTAAAATATTGTTCGCGACTTTGATTTATTGAATGTTATGCACGCACGCATCAACTACGTTTAATGGTGGTAGATTTGGCAAACAAATAAAATATTAACTTATATAGACCTAATTTCGGCTGAAATATGTCATTATTTTGGGTATATTTTTTACATCGTTACGGTTTCATGTTCATTTAAGTTAGCTAATGATACTGAGGACAACTATTTAAAAAAAGCTAATGAATTACTTTGGGACGTAGAAATATTTTTCTTTGTTCAATTGTCAAGGTCAAGGTGGTAAAAAAATGAATAAATATTTATAACGCGTACTGAAACTATGTGTCTATTATCGCTTTTTAAAAAACTATGCCGCTACATTTTATTATTTAAAAGCTCATAGCTTATGTAGAAGTAATTAGAATGATGACCCAAAATAATTTAGGTGCTTCCAAATTGTAAGACTGAAATTCAAATAAAACCTTTTCTTTCGTTAAATTTGACTCCAAATGAAAAATGACTGCACAGCAGTCTTTGTCGGTTCTAACGTCAAAAATTACTACTAAATTAAATTTTAGGTTTTAGTTGGGATTGCTACAAGTTCTTTTAACCGTCGGTGCTGCCTGAATTCGTGATGAGAATGCATTTTTAAACGATGCTATGTCTAATGCAGGCGTGTTTTGCTGAATATCACATGAGTATGGGATTACTTTTCCAAGCTTGTGTACGTGTACATATTTGTCGACACTTATGCAGAGGTATGGTTAGCCGGCCATTTTGAATTTTAAAAACACAGCCTTATTTAGCCACCCTAATGTTACATATTATTTAATATCAACGGTTTAACGGTGATGCAACTATTTATGAATCCAAATGAACTTTAAAATGCTGAAACGATATCTCTATTAACCTATTGAATCACATCAGCGACCAGACAGTAGATTTTCAATGATGTCTGGCATTGCAAATATTGACGGGTTAAATAGACGCCAATTTTGTAAGACTTTAAAGGAAAAGTTTGCCCAGTAATCTAAATTCAAGCACATAAAAATTGTTTTCTTTTATAAACAGTTTTTTACACTCCTTATCTAGAAAAATGTAAGCTTACAATCTCACATACCTAATTAATTTATCGTACCGTTACCTTAAAGCTAATACATGCAATTATGAAAACAATTGCTTAATGAAATATACCACACATAATCAAAGTTAGAAAAAGCTGCGATCAAAGGAAAATGGTACAGTAAATCAAAACATAGCTGCCAGACGTCGGTTTATTTTAAAATATGTCATTTCTTTATACCAATGGTTAAAATATAGTATTATAGATAGTAGATCTCTTTGTAGTTCAAAAATACAAAATAATAATTAATTAGGAGATTTTATTCATAAAGTAGTATCAGCGACAGTCTAGTGAATGTTGGACTCTCATGCAATACCCCAAGGCGTACACCTCTGTCATTTTGAAGTTATATGCATATTAATTAGTTAATTATCGCTGGCTTAAATGGTAAAGCAAAACGTCTTTAGGAAACCTGCATGCCTTAGAGTTATTTCTTAAGGATTGACAGGAATATACACAAAATTGCACGAACAATTCAGTTATCGGAGACCACAACATGCACATACATAAACAACAAAGCTTAAAATAGAAAATATTGATGTAATTTTCTCGAAGACTCTCTCTTCTACTTAGAAGGGGCCTCTTCTAAGTAGATGAAGAGAAAGAAGTTGCTCAATAATGGGATGGTTTATATACAGGTCTGATATTATTATATTCATAAATCACAAATTAGTTTAATGCCTAGCTACTTATATTGCTGACTATACAAGGAAAGTATAAAAGCGGCACTAAAAGGTCGTGTCTTGTGTCGTAAGTGTCAGTCTAAAGTATCAGTAAAGTGTCAGTCACGGCCACACCCCTAACTCTTATCTGCAGACGCTTGGAGTGGATCGGAGGGATCCCTGTCATTTTTTAATTGAAGTTCTTCGTGTTTCTTTTGCGAGTGCTATTGACAAATTCTTGTTAGCTTTGTTATGTTTGGTTTTATGTATTGATACTTTTATATGTATTTTTGTTTATTATATTTACTATAATAATAATAATAATTGTTCTCGTCTTACCAATGGAGAGTATTTGCATAGACACAACCAAGTAGCCAGGATTGTCCATCAGCAACTTGCCTTAAAGTATGACCTTGTGGAATCTAAAGTGCCGTGTTACAGATATGTGCAAGATCCAGTTCTCGAAAATGGTCGTGCTGCTTTTTACTGGGATCGGTCTATCATCAATTATAGGACAATTGTGGCGAACAAGCCAGATATTGTGCTGATAGACCGATTGGAGCGCCGAGCAATGATCATCGATGTTACCATTCCGCATGACGAGAATCTTGTGAAAGCTGAAAAAGAAAAAGAGTTGAAATACTTGGACCTAGCTCCCGAGATTGTCGACATGTGGCGTGTGGACTCGGCGATCATTGTGCCGATAGTCATTACAGTCAATGGTTTAATACCTAAGAGCTTCGACTACCACCTGCAGAGGCTCGCGTTAGATGGCTGGATCAAGTCCTTGATGCAAAAGGCAGTACTACTCGATACGGCGCTTATTGTGAGGAGATTCCTCTCTCTGGGGCCCTAACCACCGGCAGCTTGGACCCTGTTCCCGATGTCGGTGGGTCATTTCAGTTTTTATATTTTTAAATATGTATAGTTTTTATATTTATATTTAAAAATGTAATTATTAGAAATAAAAAGAGTAATAAAGAGAATAATAATAATATTCTACCACATACACACAACACCATCTAGCCCAAACTAAGCAGAGCTTGTACTATGGTTATTAGACAATGGCTAAACATACATATATACTTTTTTTTTTGTAAATTCATACGTGTTATACATAGAAACACCCAGACCAAGACAAACATCCATGTTCATGCACACAAATGTTTGACTTGTGCAAGAATCGAACCCGCGACCTCAGGCGTCGCAGTCGGTTACACTAACCACTACACCACCGAGGCCGACTATCTATTTACATTTTCCATATTAGTATGTATCGCTAAGACTGCCTCCGTGGCGTAACAGTTCAGTTACGATACGGTTTAGTATTCGATAAGGTTCGATTATTGCGTTATCCTGTTAAGGAATTCTCAGTAGTACGGCGTACAGAATTGTGTGTGTGTGTGTCCGGTAGACGTTAATAGGTCCGTCCCTTACAGCGTGAGGACTAAAAACATTGCTTGTGAAATGTGGGTGTAATACGACTCTACCACGTCGGGGATTTAAGTGTAAGACTATGTATGTATTTTTTTAGTATCTCTTTATATTCTGATATTGTTTGTATAAGGTAAATATAATAAGCTTTCTCAAGCAGGTAAGTAAACTAAACAAGTGAGAAATGGCAATGAATTGCCGTAAATCTTAGAGTTCGAAAAAATGAATCAAGTGATATGCAACGATCACGTGATACCACGTGACCTTGAGGTCAGAGTTCAAAGTTCATAGTCATTTCGGGGTATATCGACTATGCTGAGTCGAATGGCGTTGCCCGCAAGTCTCTAAGCTCTTACGGTTCTTGAGTTGAAAGTTGTATAACAGACAAACGGACAAAGCTGTTGTATAAGAGTTTTTTCGAAAACTATAATATTAAAACTATTTATTTTTACAACTGCGGGTTCGATTCCCGCACAAGTCAAACATTTGTGTGCATGAACATGGATGTTAGTTTTGGTCTGGGTGTTTCCATGTATTATATGTATGTATTTACAAAAAAAAGTATATACATATGTATGTATGTTTATCCATTGTCTAGTACCCATAGTACAAGCTCTGCTTAGTTTGGGCTAGATGGTGTTATGTGTATGAGGTAGAATATTATTATTATATATTATTATTAACTACATCTTTTAGAATGAGACTATTGTACATGTACGAGTATAATTCGCAACGGGTATTAACGCGATCATGCATATTGTTTACTTTTAGGTGCTTAACGCTTCGACCAGGGTACACCGGCCATGGTTTGTGACACTGGTTCGGCAACAACGGCATATGATGAAAATAATTACAAGTGATTCTATTGTAGTAGAAAGTAGGAAATTCGCAATAAATAGGATCATTTAATTTTTTTTAATTCACTTCCTGTTCAATGTAGTCAACCTATACTTAGACAATAAAAGCCGATATAAAAATTATTAAAAAGAACTCAACTCAAATACATAGGAAATAGAATTCCAAAACAATAGAGGTTTATTATTATAGGCAGTTAAGTGTCTTTGTACTTAGACCCTTTTTGGCTAACATTGTGTATAATTAAACTTTTTATGACGCAGTGTTATTGCCTCATCATAAAATGTGTTGCGTAAACCTTTTTTAATACATTTAGTTTTCACGCAGTTTTATGTGTAATTAACAATTACTAACGGAACAAAGTATCACACCACAAAGGCTTAGTTTTAGCCGCAGGCATTTACGTGTGAAATCTATAGCTACCGGGTGAATAAATCTATTGTAGCTTACGCTAACATAACTGCTCTCCTCCATACATCATTTTAAGCTTGTATAAATATCTATATATAAATGAACAGATACAAAACAGTTAGTACCATTTTCTATTCTGTTTGTCAAACGACTTTTTCTTTTTCTTTAACTCATTAAAGAGGGCCTATCAATAAAGAAGGCGACCGTGAGTATTTTTTTAGTAATTTATTATATATTTTCCTCAAATATCAATAACGATTAGGTTTGAACGTATGTCAAATTTCGACGCCAGCGTAATCAATTAGATTAGTTGAACGCAAGCAGTTTAAACCGCATAAGACTTAATATTGCAAGTAAATTAAAATATTCTAATATATATATTATAATATTCTATCACATACAAACAACACCATCTAACCCAAACTAAGCAGAGCTTGTACTATGGGTACTAAAAATGGACAAACATACATATACCTTTTTTTTTTTGTAAATACATACATAGAAATACTCAGACCAAGACAAACATCCATGTTCATGCACACAAATGTTTGACTTGTGCGGGAATCGAACCCGCGACCTCAAGCGTGGCAGTCGGTTACACTAACTACTACGCCATCGAGTCGTATATTTGTTTTTAAGTTCCCATATTTTGATGTAATTTTGCTAAGCGTAGTCGTTAGACCAAAAATTATAACACTCGGCTCGATCCAGTTATCTAACTTATGGCCTCGTGTACAGCAGTCGCGTCCACTGCCACTGCGTCACCGAGGCATTCATTATCAAGCAGCATTAGGCCTTCTGATTTATCTATGTAACTCTCAACATATGAAACGTATATTCTAGCATAAATAATTGTGGAGTGCATAAACTATTGCAGTCATAAAACCGTCTTAATCTTTATAAGCATGTATTGAGAGTCAATAATGAAAACCAAGCATTCCGAAGAGATACTAAGCAAAGTTACAGTAAACAAGATCAATGGACTGATGACCATCACAGATGACTCGACTGAAACCTATTTATTTTTATTACCACACAAAACCTTTCTGTACTATTCGTGCCTTTTCTCTCCTATAGTAAAACCAAAAATAAAGCTTCTTACTCTACGGGGCTACTACGTAATTCCATATTCATGAATTGCATTGCGTTGTGAATACTATGCAGATTACCTTTGTGAAAGACATCAATTTGGGCACTGTGTCGTTCCAAAACCTTTTTGGCATACATATGCATATTAAAAAAAAACATTAATCGCTTTGCATTTAAATTCTCCGTAGAAGCATAAAGCTATAGAGAGTTTTTCTTAAACCACGTGCTTTTAAAATAAGGTTTTGGTTAGTTTATAAGCCTACATGGTAGCGGTTAGCTTCGCTGAAATATCATCGTATCCCGCCTTACGCAGGAACATTGAAAATTTTAGGTAATTTTTCTGATGAAAGTATATATTTTCGTT
Source organism: Catocala fraxini (assembly GCA_930367265.1). Taxonomy (NCBI): domain Eukaryota; kingdom Metazoa; phylum Arthropoda; class Insecta; order Lepidoptera; family Erebidae; genus Catocala; species Catocala fraxini. Next base: position 17,784,534 of record OV884039.1, on the reverse strand, counting down.
TGATTTATTTGTCTATAAAGTCACACTCATCTCTTCACATTTCTAATATTTACTTCGGGATCCCTTCTTTTCGCATAATGTTCTTTGTCCTAATATACTTCGGCATAACGATTTTGGCACAATTTGTTTTGGCATACTAATACTTCGGCATAATTTTTTTAGGCATACATTTTATGTTGGCATAATTATCTTAAAGATTAATTTGTTTTGGCATAAATTTGATTTGCATAACGTTAGTAGTAGTAAATGATGAGTTTTTGTAACAATTAAATAATATTGTTGGTTAAAAATTTAATATGCTGTGCAACAAAAGTTAGTGACAGAACCGAATAGCTGCAAAACCGACTCTACGTAGTCTTGTTTGTCCTACCCCTAGAGTTTAATTTAAAATCGTGTAGAAGCGTAGGGCCGCCGGAGGCCCGCAGCGCCGGAGCCGTGACAGAAACTCTGCCTGCTGCATGCTTGCTTGAACTTTATGCTTAATAAATTTATGCTTTAGAATATTATGCTTAATCATTATTATTGTTAGAGAAATTATGCTTAAAAAATTATGCGTAAGCTGTTATGCGTAATTATATTATGCGAAAATATAATTATGCCAAACAAAATTATGCTAAGTTATATTAGGTCTTAACATTTTATGCTAATGGATAGGGAACCATTTACTTCATTAGTGGCACGGTTTAATACATAGTTATTTTACTAATGAAGTTTAAGTAAATATATATAATTTTAAATAATATTCGTATTTAAATTTGCGAAGATTACTCAAAATAAATTTGATTACAGTCTTCAATCTCTATAGTGTGACTGTATGTTTGCACACGCATGGGTTTAGATGGCGGCGACGCGAATTATAAATAAGTATGTGCAGATATATTCAATTGGGTTTTCTCTGACAAGAAGTTTTCAGTGACAGCTTGAAGTCTAGAATTGTAATCTGAAAACGGCAAGAAGTTTTCTCCCTTTTATATGAGGCCTAAATTCAAAATGCGGGTGGAAAACTGCATGTTTCTTCGGGAAATTATACATGACACTATATATATGTATATGTACATATATATGTATTACGGATATGTATTACAGAAGCATTTCTTATTTTAATACAAGAATATTTAACTACCCAGCACCCCACGAAACGCCCGCGTTTTAGTTAGACACTCAAATCGATTAATTGCACACATCCAATACTCATTATCAACAGCATGTACAACTAACTAATCGTGACGTCATACGAGTTTAGCTGAAAGTAAATCGTTAAATGTACTATTTACTATCACAATGACTTAATTGAGCTAATCTTATACGCTTTGTGGGAATACTGGCATGTCTATCGCCGGCGTCGTACAGCTGCGCTATCTCGCATGCTAGTTTTGCGGGATAACTTTATACAGCAAACTGTAAAGCTGGGACGTGTGTTTTTAAAACGTAATAAGTTTGCGCGAATGTGATACACCATGGATTCTTTCGTTGTGATAATACTATCACAACGAAAGACTCCAGGCGTAAATTGTTAGTGAATTTAATTAATAAATAAATAACTTAAATACTTAAGTAATTTATTTATTTATTAAATTCACTAACTATTTATTAGAATTGTGTCTGAATATTACATAATATAAATAGTAAATATAACGTATAGATAAAAATAAAGTATTTCATTTTAGTGTAGCCTGAAAAGAGATTAATGGAAAAATTACGAGAATAATTTTCTAAGAAGCAGTAGGTACCTGACTAAGCATGATGATATTATTTTTCGAAAGTGAACACAAATAAATAGTAAGCTGTTTGTTGGTGCCGCGGAATAAATTTTTGATTGCTAAGTCAGGCAATGTGTTATTGCATTTCTGTGAATTCGACACACTCTGTCTACACTTCATATATATCAAGGCATATGCCTGGTTGAAGGTAATCTGGCTCTTTATTCTGTGGTACCTAAAATCTGGTATAATTTGGGTTTACAGTTTTAGTTAATATATTTCTACATGTACACACCATTACTAAACCCAAGAGCAAGGGTGTAAGTACGCATGTGCTTTTACGTAGGAATATATTAACTAGAACTATTTTAAAAAGTTTATTTTACTATACAGTCTACTATACTATACTATACTATACTATACCTATCAGTATAAAAATACAATGCGGAAAGCATTCATTCTTGAATACTTACAATAACAAAAAAGCAAACAGCGAGCCAAAAAAAAGCGAATATACATAGGACCTATTGATTCTATGATCTACCCTATCAATATCGTAATGCATAAAAATGTTAATACCGTCCTCCACTGTGGCTAACATAATTGAACTGTAAAGTGCGATGTTCTACATAATTACACAGTCGTGAACGGATGTATACGCTTTGACAAACTGTTACACAATTAGTAGCAGTTGCGCATTACGTAATAAGGCCGCGAGCGGTTGTTTCCTGTGTTAGGGTTGCTACCATGATCGCCAGTGTTGTGGTCTTCTTGCACTAACGGAGAGACTCACTAATGACACCTTAATTACCGTCTCGGTTGCGCATCGGTAGCAAATGTGACTGCTATGCATTAGTTCTCACAACAAATTATTGTAAGGTTTTGCTGGCAAGATATTCTCCGTAGAAGCACAGAGACTGGCACTGTACTCGGTAGACTTTAATAGGCTCGATCCGTATTTAATGGAACGTAGAACTGAGGCCAAAGCCACGTACATTTAACTCAAGATTTTAAGCATAGCAGTCTTACCACGACCGCTGGACCACCGAGATATAAGAAAATAATTTTATATTATAAAAATGCCTGTTATAAAAGTATCTTCGTTTTTATAAAGTTTACTCCCGCAATAAGAACCAAGACTTGTGTCATGGAAGACTTAACAAGCATACAATTAACGGTCACAAACTACAGACTCAGATCAATCATATCATTAAGAATACTTAGCGCCACAGCAAAACGACCGTATCGCCCGCCTGCTGTGTTAACCGAGCAGTAAAGAAAAATTGAGAGTTTACATGAGAAGAAGCACTTTGAGATTCTTTATGTAATATGTTTTTTTGTATAATATTTCAGTATGATTGTCTTTGTATAATATGTGTAACTAACCCCACGATCACTATTATTGACACCAAAACACCAGTGCAGTAACTTCGCTATTACACCAAAACTAAAAGCACAGTTACTGCAAAGCGTATCTTAATTACCCTAACGCATAGCAATCCAGCATACGATAACTGCAAAACCTTATTGCAATAATCAACACGTCTAACCTGCCGTTGGTACAATGTAGTTATTAATAGAGCAGAGGTGAGCTTGCACATTCACAGTTTCACACCTATCTATTCGTGGCTTACAATGCTAGACTGTGTCTCAGTGAGGTTGTGTTGTATTTTGATTCGGCTCAACGTGAATTCATAAATAAGGCAGCCTGCCGTAACGGCGAACGTATAACATCGGTAGCCCAATAGATAAGGCTTGCTATCGTGGGCTTGGTGGGTTTGAACCACCCTTTTGCCTATTGCTCCAATGGTTATTGACATAAATCCACTCAATAATATTAATACTACCAATAACCAACAGACTTGATTCGCTCTAAAATACGTTGCCTTTACTTGACAGAAGTTTAGAATAATTACCAGTGCAAGCTGAGAAAAAACCCACATAAAATAAAAATAATAAGCAGACTGTGAATTTGCTTCCCAATTTCCTAAAAGACTATTCAAAATAAATATAAACAAACTTGTAACTACAAATGCGGGCCGAACGACGTATTTTTTGACAGCAAAAAGCTTATATTAATGGGTTTTACGACTCTAATGCGGGTAACATGTACATATTGAGGCATTTGCGCGAGTTGTAGGTGTAAGGGTAAATGTGTGCTTTGATTGTAGACGGCCAAATACATTTTGTTTATCGTAACTGTATCGCAGTTGACTGTTGCCAAATAATCATTTATCCTATTACGTCACTGACCGCTATAAAATGCATCATGTAAATCGACAGACGCAAGCCACGCAAATAGAGCATATGACCTTGCGCATGTAGCTCCCCCCAGCTACTTGCGTTGTAAAGAAACTTCTTTACAGATCTTAGATTGATATTCATAACAGGCATCTGGTATTCCGCTCGGTATTTGCAATTAGGTTTGCTCTTTACTACGTGGGATGTATTATTCCATATTTGGAAAAATGTAACTGTAATACTCTGCTTCTTAAGGGATGTATAATATTATTAAAATTATTTAAAATACACAGCCTACGCCTAAAAGGGCATGTACTGATTAAAACTACACTTCGCCAACTAAAAAAGCAGAGTAGTAGTAGTAGTAGTCTTTTTTAAATTCTATTATACCAAGATACGGACTCTTTCACGGAGAGTGCTCTGAAGAACTGTTTGATTTGGTACCAGCGGCCCCTTTCTATCATCGTACCACTCGACAACGAAGCAGGGTTCATCCATATCACCTGGAAGCGTTCAAATCCAGGACAGTACGCTTCCAGCGATCATTTCTCCCATGTACGTGCAAGCTCTGGAATGAACTGCCTGTTTCGGTGTTTCCCGAGCGCTATGATATGTCCTTCTTCAAACGAGGTTTAAAGAGAGTTCTTCTTTCACGGTAGGCAGTGGCTTTGCTGTGTCCTGACATTGCTGAAGTCCATGAGCAGCGGTTACCACTTTCCATCAGGTGGACCACTTGCTCGTCTGCCACTGAAGACAATAAAAAAAAAAAAAAAAGATTGCGTCATTCTTTTTTTTATGTTATAGTAGGCAAATGATCAGACGATTCACCTGATGGTAAGTGACAGCAACACTAGAGGAGTCACAAGTGCGTTGTCAGCCTTTTAAATTTGAACGGCTTTTTATTTTTAATGAAATAAAAACCGTTATAATTATGTATAACAGAAATAGCCCATTCCAGTCCTCGCAACATTTTGCTGATATTTTTTTATTAGTCAGTTGACATAATTCCTAAACTACTCATTACGTTTTTCCTTAATTTTCACACAGGTCTTTAGTTTATAGTGTCTGTTTTCTTTATTTAGGACGGCAATCTTGATATTTTTAATCCATACATCACCATAATAGACCTTACATATTGTATACAATGGTAAACTATATGTAATTCGGTACATCAATGAATCACTTGCTAACGTTTTCAATACGTAAACAATGTAAGTAAGAAACAAAGATCGCATTCTACCTATTGAAAGTACAGCTAATCCAGTTGCTTATTGTACATATTTGCAACTAACACAGCTTAAACCAGGCTTTAATATAATACGATTACGTAGCAATTGCGTGACAGTAACGCTAACACCGGTAGTACAACTTCAAACAATTTTTCCAAGCGTATCAGTATCGCTAGCCATTCTAAGTCTCCCCGGTATCATTTTTGTCACGGACAGTAAACGTCCCTAACACGGCCCGAAATTACACGTGGGCTTTACGTCACAGCCTGTAATGCCTCTTCCTGAAATTAAAGCATGTCACCTTTATTATTACACAAAATTTCAGTGGCAAGCTTTGCATATATTTTTACAAGCGATCTGGAGGCATGTGATGATGGCGGTGTTGTGTTTAAATAAGGCTATAAGCTAAAAGCTTAAGATTTTCCATTTAATCTTTTTGTCATTTAATATTATTTGTATACTAGTATAATTTAGCAGCGATAGCCCAATGGGTAAGGAACGCCTTACCCATTGGGCTATCCCATTATCTTTTGATCGCAAGACCAACGGGTCTTGCGATCAAAAGATAATGGGTTGGAATTGCACAGCCTACATAAATTCTTAATAACACTGGCATTCTATCTTAGAGACTGGAGACGTTAAAAACCCCTTAATTTTAATTATCCCAAATTGATAGTAATCTTTAAAAGAAGACTATGATAAATATTTTTATACAAGAAGGCTAGTATACATTTTTGCCGTTTTATTCAATAATATGGTTATAATTATGCACTTGATTTTGTAAACTGTCTCACAATTGGATATCGATCTTCTATCAAAATAAAACAGTAGGTTGAATTGATTGCGTTTTTATTTCCGTTATTAACATGACACGAGCACAATATAGCTAATAAAATGTAGGTGTGATAAGCTTCTGCCTAATGAATGCAGAATTAAGACTGAAGTGAATAATAGTTTCTCATATTTTATAGCATTACGTATCACCATACGTAATGCTATAAAATATGAGATCATAGCATCACTCAGTAAGTTAGGCGAAAATATTTTTTAATAAATCTTCTCAAAGTACTCTCCTTCAGCCTTTATACAAAGTTTCATGCTTCTGAACCTATTTTCGAAACACTTTTTTCAGTCCGCCGCAGACACCTCGTTTACAGCCTGCTCGAACGCTGACAGCGCATCTGCCGGATACAAAAATTGTATCCCTTTGAGCAGATTTTTCTTTTCTGGAATAAAAAGAAGTCACACGGTGCTAGGTCAGGGCTATAAGGAGGGTGACCCAGGAGGTTGACCGGCATGCTGTCCAGGATGTCCCTCGTTTTGAGCGCGGTATGCACGAGCGCGTTGTTCACCATGACAATGTTACTTATAAATAATCATATTTTCAAAATAGATTATAACTGGCCAGTCTTGCATACATAAAAACTTTTTTCGAAATATGTTCTAAGTTGCCTGATATTTGATTAACTACATTTATAAATATTTATTAAGTATTGTTACGGATAAGATCTCTGCGCCGTACAAATGTTTGTAGCGTTGTAGCGTTGTGTCTAGTATAAGCATTTACATATACATTTTCAAAGCTTTTCACAGTTTTATCAGAACAGTAATATAGCTCTCATTTGTTGTTATTTTATTTTTGCTGTGACATATCTTCCTTAAGTATACATGCATAAAATTATCTTTCAATTAACAACGCTACTTCATGTTAAAACACTTTACATGACCCATCTAATATTATCGTCTGGTGTGTAAACTCAACATGTCATCTGTGTTATTTATGCTTTTGGTAGTTAGGTAGGTAGCTATGACCAGGCTAAAATAGGTACACAATACGTTCTCAGTGTTAGTCACATATTGCGTGACAAGTGAAGCATATAATTAAGTACTTAGAAGTAACTACAAACTTCAAGATTAAGACAAACAGTACTTTACTCTCCATATGACGTTTTAATTTACTTTTCAGCAACAACTTAAAAAGTGATTAAAATAGGAACGTATAAATAAATAGTTTTAAATAAAGTTGAATTTTTCAAAAGTTAGAATTATATTAAACTGACATCAGCTCAACGAATAAGGCTTTCGATTGAGAGAACTTCTAATACTAACAATGGCATACCATTTTAGGTGTAAGGGTTAACAAGAGGACTCGTAACTTATTTCGCAAATCCACAAGACGTAATTTTGGCTGTTATTATTATTCACGGATAAGCTTGATCATTTCACGCAGACACCGTGATATCTCCGTGAAAAGATCAACCTTAATCGCTGAACACAAGTGCCTGGGTGCTTGTTCTTGTTGACTGGACAAAATTTAATGGGATTGGAATGTATTGTAAGATTCACAAAGCACATTGCATCATAAATAGGCTTAAGATCCATTACTTGAGACCAACAAATATTTGGCAAAGTACTGGCGTTTAAGCCGAAGTGAAGTTACGTTATGCATATAAATACACTAACACATTAAACGTTTAACTTATTCACGTACAAAAAAGTAAAACATAGTCAATAGTCACTTCCAAGGCTGGCATTTATAAAACAATATAAGCACATCGCCTAGTTAACCCCAATGACGTCACTTATTGTGAATGAAATAAGCCTTTAACTATTCACTGCCATTTACACCGTTGAAAGGTATAAAAACTACTTAAGGGTTTAATTAATTAACGAAAGCAGCGTGGAAAGTTAGCACATTTAGATTTGAATAAAGCTCTGGGAGGAATCCCATAATCGTACAATGCTATCTATATTAATCAATAAAGTAAGCTTAAAATTATTATTATTTATTAAATTAATCCAGGACAATTAATAACACGTTTGTAGGATATATTATTTCTTGAGGTCGATTTGTTTGCAAGTTTATGCTTCATGCATGATTATATTGACTTGACCAAATTGACACTGCTAGACAGCTTGGGACTCTCCTTTAAATCGAAGCCACGTTTTATGTAATTTCGTTCAGTAAAACTGGAATTAGTGTACATAGTGTTATCCGCGTAAATGACTGCGAGCGAATTGTCGTACAGATGAAGTTGCGGTTAATGTAGTTCATTAACTATCTATGATTTTTGCAAATTAAAAGTCTTACAGGTTTATTGAAATTAAACTGCTATATACGGATTTTATCGAGTTGTTTATTTGACACTTTATTTCAAAATTTTGTAATAAAGTGTCAAATAAACAACGCGATAAAATCCGTATATAGCAGTTTAATTTCAATGAATAATATTCGTGTAAATAGAAGACAATATTATCTTACAGGTTTGACAAGATTGGATACCACATACATGGCACTTAACAATCTGTAAATTAAAAACATACTTATTTATAGTCGATTTCCCTATCAGGAATACTTAAAGCGTCGCAACAAAAAATATGCAAAAGAAATTGCTGTCAAGTAAATTAATAATAATAATAATATTCTACTACATACACACAACACCATCTAGCCCAAACTAAGCAGAGCTTGTACTATGGGTTCTAGACAATGGATAAACATACATATATACTTTTTTTTTGTAAATACGTACATATTATACATATAATTTAAAAATATAATTTTGATCAATTTGTGAGCTACCCATATATACGAACAGACATTCAGACAAAGGTTTCATCCTTACAATACTCGTCTTTTTGCGTCGCATATTTTATAGCCTTCCAAGTCGTTATTCGACTACAACAGCCCCCGCATAAATTTCTTGCCTTTTGTGAGTTTGGGTGAAGCTTGCGAAACCGAACTTTGTCTTGTCCGAACTTTGTTTGTAAGAGAATGAAACAGAGCAGTCACAACCGTTGGATATCAAAATTATCACGCTGCAGATTTCTAAGCTATACCAAAAATACTCGATGTATTTATTGTTCACGATAACTGTGTATAATCAAATACGCCATCTTGTCTTTTTTATAAATTCTGAAGTTGTAGAGAGAAACTACATACATTGATTGGCCTTAGTTATAGTCACCAATGTATTAAATGTGGAGTTTAAGTATTTCTTGTTTTATACTTTACGTCTTGCTGGGGCAAACGGACAAATATTCTACATCTAAAAACCATTGTTTTCTGTTTTGAGTATTATACTGCCACCCGCTAACTAAAAAGACGTAAAGCAATATGCGTTTCATATAACTAAACTCCCTTATATTTAGTGGACGGCATGGCGGCAGTATAGTATAGTAGTTAACCCTAAATAGTAAGGACCAGCATCTTTTATCATTGTACTTGAACTCACACACTTTTGCTGTTTTTATAAATATACATATCTGTTTTTCCTTATAATATAAATAGGTTATGTACTTCAACTTTGGTTAAGTTCGATATCGCCCACTTGTTTGCGGAATATGAAACATGCTTATTATTACTGTAATTAATCATATTTATTACGACAAATCTACCCACGCTTGGACATGAGTAATATTCTGTGTAAAGACTGTCCAGTAACTTTGCATACAAAAATTTAAGTATAAGTATACAAACGGAATATAGATTCAATGCTAACAGAGTCCTATAATACTTCATCACAATATCAATGTATTAGATACCAACGAAGCATCAATGTTTGGTGAAGTAAGCAATTCTCATGTAAGTTCAGTATAAATTTTTTTTTAAATAGCCTTTAATAGCTATGGAGAACAATGTCTCGAATTAGCAATTTTAACAAATTAATATTAGAATATTTGCAATATAAAGGGTATTCGTTGATATGGTATGGCAGTAGTCTCACAGATATTACTTAATTAGTATTATTCTAGTTAATAAATACATGATTTTTACAGTCAATAAATTATTTGTATATCTCAAAAGTATGACGCACATAAAGCTCGCTTGCTGGCAAGCAGTTATTGTAATCCTTGACCGCTAGCAAAACCAGGGTTCTCAGTTGGACGTTCCCGACGCTAAAAATCAAGGAGAAATATAAGAGAGGAAGATATGTGAGAGACTCTACAACTCTTTCTTATTGAGCAATATGTTGTATCAGTACTTACTACTGTTGCTGTTTTCGGTTCCGTAGGTATCCCAGAGCGAAGCGTTTCATTAATAGCGTCACCAAATAATAGGCAGCAGCTGCTTCTTTCACTTATTAATGTATGTGTATAAAATATGATATAGTTGCAAAAAAGTCTTGACACATACTCCTTTATACATAACATATTGTACCTAAGTTTGCCGACTAATCATATCAAGACAAATAGCGTCTCAGCGTTAAACAATTACCTATGTTTGGTTAGTATAATCTGTAATAGATCTAACTTATCATTATAAAGAAAATAAATACATAATATGCATTCACAGATTAAGCCAACTACTACACTTTCGGCTGAAAAACAAATAATGACGTCATACTTGATTCTCAAACTATTTCTCTTTCAATTCTTTAAAAGTAACTTACACCTAAAATATCATAAACATAAATATAATAAAACAGAAATAAAAACGAAAACTAAAACCCTCTAACAGGCGTCATAGAATTCCTCCACATCACAGTCGTTCTTATTTAGATCGTCAACTCAAAAACTTGGATGCCTGAAATACCTACGGATAATTCGTAGCAAGTCACGCATAAGAGATCCGAGCGATGTACACCTCGGAATATCTTTTTACAAAAATCCCTGTACCTTCACAGGCGATTAGGTACCACCCGATCCCAACAATGACCCATATCATTTGCGTTTTATATAAATACACAATTACTAGCATAGTTTCTTTGTTACCGCCAACGACTATTTACCTCAGTATCTGGGTTATCGAGTTGCTTTCCATACAATACGACGTCAGACTGTCCCTCCCTTCCGACCCCGCGTATCTTTGTATTGATACGTAAACAGGCAGTACATTGAATATTATGTTGAGACACAATTTGCATAAAGCAATTTATAGCGGCATTGTATTGCTTGCGATTAATATCAGTCGTGAGTAACGATTTATATGATGATACCCGTTGTCATCTTTGTATGTAAACGTAATATGCATCAGAGTTTATGTTCAACCTTTTTTGGTATTTTTTGTCGCTATCGATTAGCACGATTTTACAGTAAATTGGCATGGGCAGATTGTTTACATATAATTTTTTATTTAGTGTTGAGAGGCAGGAATGGACAATTTCGGAATTCGATAATGTGTGATAATGTGTTTTCGTGTGAATAGTTCAATATAAATGAGTTATTAGGTAGATTATAGTACACTCATGCATGACAACTATGATTCGTGTTGGTAATTTCCATTCTTTCAAATTGTTATAATATACAATTTAAATAGAATGCATTAACCTATTATATAGCCTGATAAAATGTAGGCACATACCTAATCAAATCATAATTATGTTACGATACTATGCAGCACATGATTTGTTTGCATAAATTGATATACATACATACATAGTTCGCGTTGTTACTCATTATACTTGGCCCTCGCGCTTGTGTTTAGTAGTATAAATTCTTCCTCAAAGCTGACATGCAGTAACCAAAATGCCTGCACGGTTGGCGTAGTGGTTTAAGTGATCGCCTTGCCACTGCACCGAATGTTCAGGGTTTGAATCCCACACTGGACAAAAATTTGTGTGATCCACAAATGGTTGTTCCGAATCTGAATGTTCCTTGTATCAATGTTTGTAAAGTCCCCCGCGACATAGGAATTAATCCTAGTGCGGGAGAAACCTATAAAAGAAAATTCGTCGAAAGAAGCTCAACGGTTTAACCACGATAACTTAACAAATAGATAGAGCTATTACTATAATTCGCATTTTTGTTGATTCGTAGTTTTACCAATCGTGTAATTTATTTTATTCTTAATTAATACTAATATTCATTGTTACAGATTCAACAAGTCTCTTAAAAGAACATGAAATATAAAACCATGGTCAGAACAAAACCAACTCGAACTTTGTAAACAGCTAACAGTGACAAACTCAATAGTATGAGGTGATAAGTGCCAAATATTTCAAAGATGGCGATGGTTATATCGCAGACTACTAAGGCAGCGATCGGAGGCTTCCTTGCCCTGATGATTCTTGGTGCAGTACTCGTGGTGGGAGCGGCCTTTGGCTGGTTCGATCCTAGGAGAGAAGACGAGGATACACCAGCAAAAGTAAGCGCCAGACTTCAAGGAAGAACATCTTTTGTTACACATCGCGCTGTAAGTATACAATAATTTAAGTTAGAGATGTCCGATTATCCATCAATGATTCGAATGTAAATCGAATAATATTAATCGTTGTCGAGTGATATAATTATTGATTGATCATTTTTAATTAAAAATACACATTCGAATATTGATTCTAATTTTAGTAGAATAGGTTTCACAAAAGGTAACGCGGCAATTGAACACAATAATACAAAAAAATTGCAAAGTGACAAATTCAAATGAAAATATTCGACTGTCAATCGCATAAGTGACAGTGACAATGCACAAATCAATACTCAAATATGAAATAGTGCAATTTCAGAATTATTCGATTATTAGATGATAATCGCACATCGCTAATAAAGATTAATTGAAAAAGATATTTAGATGATATAGTTTTATTTTTACGTTTGAATTTAATAGTTTTCCACATTCAGGAATTGTACTTGCCAAATTATCATCATAAATTCTGTAATAGCTTTTGAATGTCCATGTGTGGCCTTATGTAAACGAAACATGATACCGGATCAGCCTTGAAGTAGATTTAACACAGTCTTTCATCATCTTACCAGCCTTTATAACCTTAAGAACTTATCGGCCTAGTATGTACAATAGAATTTCCCCACAATCTAATTTAGTTGAGAGTTTAGATTTTCACACTATCTGTGTCAAAATATTTACTCAGCTTACGTAAACAAAATTTCAACATTCAAGCTTTTAAAAACGTTTGCCTAAAATTGATTGATTTTAACTTCAAATATCTAAACGTTAGAGATCTATCCAACTTCATCAAATTAATTAATGTATCAGATGTATGTATGTATTTTGAAAGGCTTTAAAATGTTTAAGGTGCCAATGATAGGTACTAAACGTTAATTAAAGTTTAGGCTTTAGGTAATTACTAATTAATTAATATATTGAAGTAAGACATTTAAATTATAAATTCAGATACCCAATCCATTACAAACTTTATTCACTTATCAATACTAATTAATTTACACCTAGCAAATAGCTCAACGTCATTATTTTAGTTGTGAAACTCAGTGGCTTCTTTACTTCCATTAGGGATTTCACATTTCTGACAAATTGTGGTGCACTACGAGCTATCTAAAAACTTTTCCAATTATCTCAGTTTTGCATTTATTTAGGTAAAAGTTTATTCAGGAGAAAAGTAGTACAGAATTTTTCTATGATGTAGAAACCTATTAATGGACATCATGTTTATTAAAACACATATGTATACGTGTATCACTATTTAAAGAGCTGCAATAAGGTTGTTAACACTTCGTGATATCTTTTATGTTTTTTGCTGAAGTGTCTTTGATGCTTTAGCATCTTTTAACCGAGAGATATCATTTTAGATTTTATTCAATAATAAATCTGCCGTAGAGCTATGTAAATTCATGGATCAAACCAAAATTGGCAAAAGATGTATCCAGTGACATATATTGTTCTTACGCTTACTGTTTATTTTGGAGCAGGGCATCCGGATTGTGTGAAGTATTATTGAGTTTTTCTATTAGAAAATTCTCAGTCACGGGGTTTGGCGACGTACCCAAAAGATGGCCAAAGACTGGATGCCACCCCACATCTTAGCCTAACCATTCACCGAAATGACTGGACATGCTACGTATATTATCTTGAACCAGAACCACCAGAAGTAGAAAGTAACAAATTTTTTAGGGTAGCGGTTTCAATTACAACATAAATTAAATTCCGCATTGTTTCCAAGGTTAAAAGAATTACAAAAACAAAGACTAACTAAGGAGTGGGATTGGACATAATGTGGGAGTACAAAGGCATGACAGATGCGAGTCATTTACGAGCAAAACCCTCAAAAGCTTCAACACAGCGATGTTAGAACATGCTACGGATTTTTCTAACAAAAACAGCATTGTTTTGGTCTGAATATCTCTGTATTGTAAAAAGTTTTCCACTTAGGAGTGTGTGTTTTGTAAATATGTGTGTTTGTGAACTGTTGGTATCCTCGTTCTTGTGTATGTACGATGTGCCAGTTTTTGGAATATATATTTTAAACCTTCAAACGCTTAACTCAATTTTGTTCTTTCGTTAGTAAGTAGGCACTAGTATTGTCGGCCTTGATGGCGTAGTGGTTAGAGTATCCGACTACCACGCCTGAGGTCGCGGGTTCAATTCTTGCACAAGTCAAACATTTGTGTGCATGAACATGGATGTTTGTCTTGGTCTGAGTGTTTCTATGTATAATAAGTATGTATTTATAAACAAAAAAAAAATGTTTATCCATTGTCTAGTACCCATAGTTCAAGTTCAAGTACAAGTACAAGTTCTGCTTAGTTTTGGCTAGATGTTGTTGTGCGTATGTGATAGAATATTATTATTATTATAGTATGACGATTGCACTTAACTACTTAAAATAAATCTATTGAGTGTATTCCTTTCCAACATGATCCTCTGTGATCAAGACCCCGTTTTGTAAGAACAGTGTACAAAGATGCAGGTAAAATCTGCTATTAAAATTATTAAACCCAACATCGCCGACTTCACAGATAATACCTACACGTACGCACAGGCCCAAGTTGGTTTTAAAACTGGATTTTTTATACACAGTTTCCTTAAATAAGGCAAACAACGAGGAAGGGTTTTGCATAATTAAATCCCAAATGTGTTTTAAAGGGGTTTGCAGATCTTTCTGATAGAATTCCACATGGTTAAAGCCCAAAATTGATAAGATAGAAGCAATTACTGCCGCCCTAATATTTTTAATTACATTTTAATGTAATTTTAATGTATTTGTGGAAAATTTTACTAGGTGTTTTCTGATAGGAAATATTTTGTTTTGTGTGGCTTTACTAGGCTACATCGTAACATCTAGAAATACTTAATTACGATTTAGATCTATCTGATTCTTTAGACAATCACGAACGTGGTGTTCTTTATGGATAAATATGAATGCACTTATAGAAGTGAACCTAAGCATCCACTATATTTACTTACTTTCCTTCAATTATAGAAGTTAAAGTTTAAAATAAACCCATATGTATCTGTGAGGATCGATTAACAAAAAACGTAATAATACAAATGTTATATAACTCGCGAAGGTTGCTGAAGGCAGCTTTGGATGTATTTGACTTAAACACTTGTCGCGAACTCTCAATGCGGGCGAAGTTAAAATCAAAGGAATGCCAATGTGTGCTATTTACGAACAAACCATTACTTACTCACAAGTCACTACATCACATAAGAGCCTAAATTCACAAAACGCGAGTCACGGAAACGGGAATTCTTTTACAATCGATTAACTTGCGATTTGAGCAAATCCATAAGGCTTTGCCGTACCGGGTATACGCGGTTCGAGTGGATACCGTTCCATGTCAGCTTTTATATCAATCATTTTAAGTCTTCAGAAAAGTGGTATCGATCCTTATGTAACATTTTCATGTCTATTTGATCGTAATCTGTTATATGCTCAGATAAATATCTTATTTTACGACAGTTGACTGCGTATACAGGATGTGTTTTCCGCGTGCGCGTGGAAAACCAAATACTGAACTATAAGAAAGCAGCAACCACCTACGAATTAAGGCTGGACTTTTAAGACTGAAACAGTATCATCTGACTCTCAAAACCATTTTAGCCAGAAATTAAACTCGATAAAAAACACAGCTTATTATTGCAAATGAAGCAGTGTCAAACATACTAACAAAAAATGTGTTGATTTTTATTAAACTCGTTCATAATTTTAAGGATAAACTGATTCATATTTAAAAACTATAATATTTGAGAGCTTTGGTTTTTATTGTAATTAGTCCTGAGACTCATTTTATTAGATTTTGATGTTTGTATATTTTTAATAAGCCATTGCGCACATTTGCAAAATCTAATATGGTTATATAGAATTTTAGTACTATGGTAATCAACCTAAAGCCAAAATAGTTACCCGGTCGGAGAGAATTTTAACTGACGTTTTAAAAGGTAACAGAGCTTCAAAACGGCATTGTCACCCTTATATTTGCAATCACCTTATCTATCTAACAATGTACGCGGATTACGATGTTCTTTCCCAGGTAAAAGCAATGTCCGGAAATGGACTATGACCTGTTAATGGCTGAGCACATTTAAATTTAAACGAAGACAATTCACCAAACAATGTCAAAGACACCGTTCTAAAATTATTTCAAGCCCACAAAAACGTTCACGATCCCATTACTCGAGTGTGAGCAGAACGCTTGAGAGAGAAGGTCGTCAAATTTCATAGATTATAAAGGAGATAGCGTAAACGAAACTGCCTCTTCCCCGTCTGTGTTTTCACACTTAAAAAGTTAAATTCGACGCTGCCCGCAATATGGCGGACCGTTTTCAAATAAAAGCAAATGTTTAATTAACATAAAACACAAAGAGTTTTAAATTGTTGTTTCAAAACACTGACCTATTGGCGATTGTTTAATATGATTTTATATTTGTTTAATTAGAGATTTGGATAAAACAATTTTACATACATTTTAATCGATGAGAAATACGTATAATGATTATAAAATGCCTCGTAAAAACAAATAATTTTGTCTGACATAATGGTTCCGACATAATTATGTTCTGTATTACCTATACTTCGTTGATACATACTATAACATATGTATGTACCAACGATGAGTAATCTCATTTAATATAATTAGGTATGATACCTATTCTACTAAATTAAAGATTGCTGTTTGTGCGAATGTTCATGTGGAATCCTTTATGACTGTGTATAAGGTATAACACTTCCCATATAATTTTATAGTTTGATCCGGCTTCATTTCCACGAGCATTGGTTGCTTCCAAAATAACAATATTATGCGGCAGCTTTCCTCACATATACTCAAATATGTATATATTACCCAAGCTATTTTCCTTAAGGGTACGCTTTGCCTGATTTATCGAAAATTCTTTTGATGCTACGCTTCAAATATACTTACCTAAAATGCAAAAACGATACCATTTTTCAAGCATCCAAATAGGAGTTGGGCAACAAACATTTTGCCCCACGCGAATCTTCTTTCTCGGGTAAAAAGCTGATACTTGCAGCTCAGAACTCATACAAATTGTATCAAAATGAGATCTATAGGAGTGTATATTATACGAAAAGGTTTCGCTGATAAAACAGCGGGTATATTGGTATTGTCCGTCAGAGGTCTGACTGGAGTCATTCAATAGATTTCGCGAACCCTTCTGTAGGAGAGTCAAGTCACGCCCTGGAGCACTCGGTTGAAGCATAGATACGGTACAGTCGCAACGATACATATAAATAATTCATATGAATAGATACGAGTCGATATTGAAACAATCCGCTTTCGTATACTTTTTAGGGAGTCTCTTAAAGCGAAGCCCGCTCCGATAGAGTATCGCTAGATATTATGCAAATAGGATTTGGGTGGATTTAAAAATTATGTTGCTTTTATACGTAAACGTTTGGAATACTCATATAAAGTCGAGAGTGGAACATTCTATATTTTCAGTTATGATATTGAATAAAAATGTTTTTTTTTATTTTGGATTCTCGGATAACACTAGTACCTATCTATAGCCCAGATAAAAGACGAATGCGTTGATATCCAGTTATAAATACTGTTGATAAAATATCTGTTACGTAGTATTTGTTACTCAAATGCCGATGGCAAAATTACAACCCTATAAAAATTTCAATCACATTTTATTTTCCGTTCATAAAATTTTATTATTCGTTCGGTCAAAAGATCAACATGAAACATGTTTAACAAATTTATTAGTTACCAATTATACGGTGTTTGTAAACAGGCTGGCATTATGGCGAGGCCATTGACCCGAAGGTGCGAACATAATTAAATACATTTTTCCACTTACACGCGATTCTATAATTAAGCCTATATAACCGATCTTTGTTCATAATTTTGTTTACGTAATTTATATTGTTGAAACAACGTGTGGGTGGTTCAATTGTAAAATAATATAAGTTATTATTTATTCATACTTTGATCATACTTTATGTAGTTATAAACAAACAGACTTTGTTTTTATATATTGTTTATTGAAATCGGTATGTTATTTCAAAAACCTTAACTGTGTAAGTAAACATAATACTTAAATATGTATGTATATATATACAGTAAATTACACACATTAAAATAAACGACAAGCTATTTTCTCTGTAATTTTACTATAGACGATATTGGTATTGTTACGTGCTGGGTTCGACAGATAAGAATGCAAACAATATTACCGACTAAAACACGTTTTATTCAAACACACAATTAAATTTAAAACACTACAAACACTATACCACACTTTTTCACTGTACTGCTTCAAACTCCGTAGTATTTCCGTTTCCTTTCGCTTCGATGAACACTTGATCGCTTACGATTGTAAACTGACTCGGCGGTGCGCGTGCGCCCTATTTATACGCGGGTAAAGCGTTTCTAGAGTTTTCTAGTAACGCTAAACTCGGTATGTAAACAGTACGATGTTTCGAGAAAGTACCAGCGTGATCTCTAGTTTTCTCGTACCGTACTACGTAGTTCCGTAAAATGTCAATAGATGGCGGTGTAAATTATTAGACGGAACTGCCGAGTCTTTCCCACAATGCCGAGATATGTCACTGGGCGTAACAGTATTATATTGTTTAATATTGGTGTTGATCCTATGGATATATTATAGTCTTATATATATATATATTTCCGAAGGGGCGAACAGGTAAATCAAGACGATTCTTTATATTATTCTTCGAATCATCCAATTCGAAGAATTCTATGTTATTACTGAGAATTTTCTTACTCAAAACTCCGAACAGCATTAGGTAGCTGATTTTCTATTAAATTAGATAGTGTTTTGGGTTTGTTAATGACCACAGTTGTGTCAAATATTAATTTAAAACTATAAATCCGATTTTGCTTCACTGATAAGTTCTAAAATTAGTTGGTAATAAAATATCGTGGGTATATATATAGTGGGTAATAAAAAATCATCATAACATTTTGTAATGAGACACCACCTAGAAAAATAATATAAATCTATTCATTATCTATTAATTAAAATATAAACATCAATTATATTAAAGTACAACAAAAGAGACCGAGCTTATTAAAAGAATAATTAATGTAATGTTATAATGTAATTACATATTAATAACTTAATTAATTTATGAATTTGACGTATACAGGTTAATGTAATAATTTACAAGATTTGAGTAATTATTTTACTTAAATCAAGTTTATTTTCAACATCTTACATTCGCGCTGATTTAGGATAATATACATTACAATTACTATGTCATAGTAGTATTTTATTTATCAAGACGGGGAGCAGTCTCCATACAGCGCCTTGTGGTACAAGGAAACGTCGAGGGCGAACGAGCGCGTGGTAGTTCGCCTATGCGTTGGACCGACCAAATTAAGGCAGCATTAGACAATGGTCCCTTGTATGAGTGTACCAGAAATGCAAAGGTGCGTGAAAAGTGGCGACGGATTGTCAAGCATGATACACAACCTTAAAGATGACCACGACCACTCTGTCAAGAGTGAAACGACGTAGAAGTAGTATGTTAACGGGTACTAGATTAGGCACATCTTCATCCTTGTTTGTGCCTAGGAATCTGGTGAAGCTAGAACAAGCCGGTTTAGAAAGTGGAAGGTCTAGAAGATCGGAGCTAGTCAACTTTGTGCCGCATTACAGTGATCAGAGTATTTGGGTTCTTAAATCAATTGAAACGCAACCAGACAGAATAAGTTTTAAATGATATCTGGCATTCCAAGAACTGATAGATTGAGGAGGTGAAGTGCGTTGTCAGCATAGTGATTCCTTTCTTCGTTGATGGAAATGCTCAATGGCCCTTAAGTAACAAGTATCCACATGTTACATTGACCGCTTAATATTAGGCAGGCTGTGTAAGCATATATTCCTTCTGATGGTAAGTGAAAACAACCGTTAGCCATAACCTATGCAGTTTATGAAAAGCGCCCATGTAGTCATTCGTTGTAGCATGCCAAGAAGAAGACAGCCATATATATTTATACATATGGTTTACGGTAGGCGCTTTTGTTGTCATTGGTTACGAAGAATACATGATCACTTACCATCATAGCAATAAAAACCACCTTCTATGACTATCAGAATTATTTCTAGTTTAGAAGATATCTTTCATAGAGGATAAACAAAGAGCTTTTACATCGCCGAATAATATTACTAGAAGCACACACAATAATTGCTTTTTCTTCAATATATTAATTGAAAGAAGTCTTTTAGTTGACAGGTCCCATACATATGTTTTGTACAACAAAATATGACAGGTATTAAATAAAATACAATGAGAGTTGCTCGAAAAACATGTACGTATTTTACGCTAATTAATTACGTATGTAGTCAGAGATGTACGATAAAAATAACGCAAACCATAAATGAGCACACAAAATACGACTTAATTTCATTTGTAATTATATGTAACTAGAATTATGTTTTATAATGTTTGTTATTACTTTTTGCTAGTATTTTACTAGCAAAAAAGTAAAGTATAGTAAGTTAAAATTTGGGTGCTCCTTATTAAATATTTACATTAGGTATGTCACCAATTACTATATGTCACCGAGTACCCAAATCGAAACCTCAACAGGTTTCGATTCTAACATGAGACAATCGCTTTTTAAAACCCTGTAAAATTCCCTTCGGTGAAATGTAATAGTAAAATGCTTAGTAATAATTCTGGATGTTACCAGACCAGCAATAGCTCAGTGGGGAGACCAACAGACTGCAATGCAGAGGGTCTCGGGTTCGAACTTACGTCACACACCTCTTACTTTCAGAAGTTATATGACTTTTCGAAATTATTTGCGTATTGATTGACAATTATCGCCTGCTCCGTGCCTCGGAGAGCACGTTAAGCCGTCGGTCCCGGCTGCCATGAACATCTATGGCAGTAATTATTGGGAGAGTGACGATACAAAAGATCCCACTGGGTTGAAGTGTCGCCGGTCTGCACTGACTGGCCCTCACATAAGATACATTCACCCACATATTATTATGGCCTTAGGTAAACGGGATTGTGGATAGACCTAAAGGTCTATCTATTATCCCGTTATCAGAAGCAAACTGATAACGGGATTACGAATAGACCTAAACTGTTGCCGTTTATTGGCCACTGTTTAAAATCCCAATGGAGTTTAGTATAAACTAGGACATCGCATTTAGCGATTGGGACTGATTAGCCCCTTAACTGTATAAGAAATTGGTATCTAATAATTTATGTTAGAACCTTAAGTTATCAACTGTATTTTTCTACAAATACCTTTAGAAACCTTTATATTTGTAGCGAGCTTTTAAAATTAGTATATATTACTATGGTATACTGAAACCCGAAACATAAAGCTCAACTAATACAACACTATTTAGATACTCTATGCCATTTTTAACACAACTGCTATAACACTTCTCCTTAATACATATGCTTGAAAACAAGTCTGGATTTAAGCAACGTATTCACACATTTTGTTCTATCAACAACTTTACGCAGAATTACATTATCCGGCGATGTGCTTTTTTCGTGAATATTTCTCTCTTTTTTCTTAAGACAGTGAGTTCTAAAAGGCTTTCTGACTAAAAGGCCTGTAGTGGTATAATGACTACTGAGGCGTGTCTGATGTGTGTGGCTCAAACAATGGATATGTGTCGTCTATATTAAGACTGCTTTGTGTTTGAGATTGTGTCATTGTTGCTTTGATGTTCAGGGTGAATAGTCATCATAGTCCGTTTCAAGTGTAATGGAGTGCGCTTCTAGTTAACCTTAAGAATAAATGTTACTATGGAGCGTATATGGAGAATAGACGTTCGATTTACGAATATCACAAAGGAGGCGGTATTCTTATTCGACGTGTATGTTTATTTTTTATGTATTTGCCTTTTTCTGCAGTGGATATCGATTTGGATATATAGCGACCCCCGGCATCGCACGGGTAGTATAAAACTAACAAATTATACGCAAAATCGCTTCCTCATGAATCACTCTGTTTGTTGGTGAAAACCGCATAAGAATCTGTTCAGTAGTTTTTGAGATAATGTAGTGATTACGCCTGTTAACTCCTGAAGAGATCGGCAGAATTATCAAATATTTGTATAATTATATTAAACAGTAATAGTATATTAGTGGCTACTCTAGTTACTGGTCAAGCTTTGGACGTTGACAAGCGTCATGGAAAATAAATTATTATATTTATTACATTTTATTATATAATAATGAAATGTATCTTTAAGTCTTCCAATCGAATCTGATTGAAAAGTTAGTTAAAAAAAATATACTGGCTGTAGTAAACAGTATATAATATATTGAACTATTTTTATTTTGTAAAGTTCTGTTGCTATTAAATTCACAATTTACACAACACTACAACATGCGGTTTTTTGCAAGACACTATCTACATAAATATTAACATTTATGTAGACATTAGACCCAAAACTTTCGCAATGGACTTAGATATTATAGTCAACCACTGTTGAGGATAATACCGCCAGCCGCTCTAGTCATTACTAAACAAGTGGGAAATGGCAATGAATTGCCGTAAATCTTAGAGTTCGAAAAACTGGTTTAAGTAATATGCAAAGGTCACGTGATACCACGTGACCTTGAGGTCAGAGGTCAAAGGTCATAGTAATTTCGGGGGTATATCGACTATGCTGAGTCGAATGGCGTTGACCGCGAGTCTCTAGCTTTTACGGTTTTTGAGTTGAAAGTTGTATAACAGACAGACGGACAAAGTTGTTGTATAAGAGTTTTTTCGAACTCTAAAAGTGACGTTGAAGAAGGATGTATAAT
This sequence comes from Catocala fraxini, assembly GCA_930367265.1. Lineage (NCBI taxonomy): Eukaryota > Metazoa > Arthropoda > Insecta > Lepidoptera > Erebidae > Catocala > Catocala fraxini. The sequence continues at coordinate 17,761,452 of OV884039.1, read as the reverse complement.
GTATATAGCAGTGTAAATTTCTTTTAGAGTAGTAGAGCCTCGCTGAGCTGAGCATGTATGGGCCGGCTCGACCGGGGAAGGACTACCGTCTCACAGAATATCGACGTGAAATAGCAGTATTTCTACTTTTGTGTTTCGTTCGGTGAGTGAGAGTGCCGGAGGCGCAATCACCCTCTTTCCCCCTTCCCGGGCCTTCTCCTTCCCACTTTCTTTCCTAAAGGATTGATAACGCGTAAGTGTTGCCTCTGGTGTTGCAGGCGTCTAGAGGCTACGGTGACCACTTACCATCAGGTGAAACGTGCGAATGTAGGCAACACTAGTTGTAAAAAAAAAAACTGGATACAAAACATTGGTATACGGAGCTATATTTTGTATATTTTAAAAGAGAATCGTGTCCACGTTTGGACACACTTTCCTAATAAAATCGGAAATCGAATTCGAGACCAATTAAAACGCAATTATAACGTCTTGATTTCTCATTATGTAGATATTTTCTAATATCACAAGATTTTTACTTAACAATCCAATGGCTATTGTTACTCTTTTTCGTTTGCTGTAGTATTATTAATCTTTTTATATTATTCAATTTGCATTTAAACTCGATTAAATAGTCAGTATCAAGAAACTCGTGTCGTTGACATAATTTACTTTGGTGGCTCGACGGTAGTGAATGCGACGGCTGTGCATGAGGTTTCTGATTACTGGTAAATTGTTAATATCAGCATGGAGTTTGGAAAACGTCAAACGGTAAATAGCAATAGGTTGTATATATTAATTATGTATAATTTGTAATTGACGCGGTCATGCGTAATTTTTCCCTTTTTGATACTCGACGTTTCGACAAGGTTACGCTGGCAGCAGTCACAAACAGAGTCCAATAATGCAATAGGCTATCCTATATTACGCAGGATTTAAATCATAGTGGGTGAAATGTGTATACAAGACTACTCTGCCTACCTATTCGGCTATGGCGTAGTGGTTAGTGTAACCGACTGCCACGCCTGAGATCGCGGGTTCGATTCCCGCACAAGTCAAACATTTGTGTGCATGAACATGGATGTTTGTCTTGGTCTGGGTATTTCTATGTATAATATGTACCTATGTATTTACAAAAAAAAGTATATATGTATGTTTATCCATTGTCTAGTACCCATAGTACAAGATCTGCTTAGTTTGGGCTAGATGGTGTTGTGTGTATGTGATAGAATATTATATTATATTATTCGGTAACACTGGCGTGAGATAACTGAATTATTTTACAAAATTCGATTGTGAGTCGTAATTACGTACCACATCAATACCTAGCTTGCCTACAAATTTCTGTAACTTCGAACATCGTGACCTACAACCTAAACATAGTCGAATCAAATTTATGATGTAAATGTCAAATACGTATTCCGATGTAAATTACTAGTTAGTATACAAACACGGGGTAAAACCCGTTCAATAATTAATTGCGCTTTGTAACTAAAAGCTCATGGAAGGTTATACAAGTTGGGTCAAGGGCGAACGATCGTAAAATCATTTAGCTGTTGCCTTTCAAGATCGCGTAATTTGAAATCGCTTGTTTTTTAAACTAAAATGTAAGTGTTTGATGTAATCAGCTGATTTCTGAATATTGTCTTGTCTGACTGTACGGATTGGGTAGTAATTTAAGTGGCCGCCTCGCCATTGTCACTACACTGAATGTTGTAGGTTTGAATCCCACACGGGACAAAACAATTGTGTGATCGACAAATAAAGTAGAGTAAAAATAGAAAATAGTATATTACTGCAAACAGTTACAGAGGTGAAACATTACAAAAGGAAAACATAAATACTCAGAATAGTCTACTATATACGGATTTTATCGCGTTGTTTATTTGACACTTTATTACATTATTTTGAAAATTGTTACACTACTACTACTATTAAACTTTACTAATTTTTAAGCTAATTAAATTATTATTAAATCTATTTAGATTTAATTTAATTTTACACTTTCCCCGACGTTTCGGTTGCTTTTCAGTAGTCATGGTCACGGAGAGACTAAGGTGGTAGTTGTCTCAATGTTCCAGTGTAGTTATTTCAAAGTACCCGAACATAATTTAATCATTCAATATTCGCGTAAACAGAAGACAATATTACTCAGAATAGTGCTTGTCCCACAGAATACATATTAATACTACAATATACATCAATAACAATATATATATATACCATATATTACTGCATACGTTTCAGAGAAAGCTTAATTTCATAGCATAAATGGTTGTTTCGTGTCAAAGAACACGTTCGTGTCCATTGTTTGGATGATTGTTAAGCTCCCCTGACATAGGAATGATTACTATAAAGAGATACATTATTTTAAAAAAAAAGGAAGCAAGTTAGCTTCGGTTGTGTTAAATCTTGGTTTAAATATTGTTACGAAAGTGGCGTATAAGAATGTACTGTCTAAATAATATTTATGGCACTTCGTTTAAATTATTTTAAAAGCAATTAAAAGAATAATAATATGATTATCCATGGTGCGGGCGTTGATGGCAGAGACAAAAGTAGGTCAGAGGAATTTAAAATAAAATCGGAACTGCAATATATGGTCCGCATAAATTTTGATAATAAAATAATTAATTGGCGTCTTTATAAACTATTGCACTGTTCTTATCTGGATCGAAAAACTAAAACATAGATCTACGTCTACCACGCAGGCGCAGTGACGGTGAAAAGACTTCATACACTTTCGAAAACATTAGGTATAGAAAGTTCGGGTATGTAGATATCCTACGGATTTTTGGAGGATATCCTTTGTCATTAATGCTCGCGATAATAATTACCAATATAAATATTTTTCTACATATACGCCAGAGATGCATATAATAATATCAGCCCTGTATTAAACTGTCCCACTGCTGGGCACGGGCCTCTTCTCAGTGTGAGAAGGGTTAGGCCGTAGTCCACCACGCTGGCCTAGTGCGGGTTGGCAGACTTCACATATCTTCGAGAACATTATGGAGAACTCTCAGACATGCAGGTTTCCTCACGATGTTTTCCTTCACCGTTAAAGCAAGCGATAACTAATTATTAAATACGCATATAACTTCGAAAAGTCAGAGATGCGCGCCTTGGGTTCGAACCCGAGACCTCTGCGTGGCAGTCCAATGGTTTCCCACTAGGCTATCGCTGCTATGAGATGCATAGTATGTTCTAAATTTGTTAACAGTAGAAACTCGATCAATTAAGAATTAAAATATAAATTTACTACCTAAATGTACATATAAATTTATCTCTTATGAGAAGCAGTTATTCCGTAGCTACTGCCTATAAATTCTTGCAATACTAGGCAAGAACAGTCTACCTATACGCCTTTTTCCTGGAAGAGGGTGGTACTCCCTCAGGCAAACCAGCAAAAAAATAGATATAGCGTAGTGAGAAACCGTCGCCATGCCACGCAGAAATCTGAATATCATTACTCCATAAAGTTCTAGTAGATTTGTGGAGTCTGTCAACTCACACTGGGCCGACGTGGTAGACTTTGGCCTAATCCTTCTCACACTGAAAAGAGGTCCATGCCCAGAAGCTGGGGACATTTTATATACAGGACTGATATTATAATCTGACATATTTGTACCATATCCAAAAAAAATTATATTTATGTTATAATATTGTCTTCTGTTTACGCAAATATTATTCATTGAAATTAAACTACTATATACGGATTTTATCGCGTTGTTTATTTGACAAATTTTTACTTTTACTTTTACTTTTAAACTTTACTAATTTTTAAGCTAAGCTTAAAAATTAGTAAAGTTTAAAAATAAAAGTAGTGTAACCGTTTTCAAAATTATGTAATAAAGTGTCAAATGAACAACGCGATAAAATCCGTATATAGTAGTTTAATTTCAATATTTATGTTATTCTAGTCAAAGAACATTCCTAAACAATGTAACGAAACTCTTGCTATAATAACAACTAAATAATTGTTCGTCATTTAAATTTAAATTGCGACATTGGATATCCAAAAGCGAAGTGCTAGCTATCCTTTAATTAAGCTTCAAATAGCGATAATACCGTTGTCCTGCATACAACGGTATTATTGCATGCCTTGCATTAATTACCTTATGAATTTATATGCAGTTAGGCATTTTGGAAGTTCCTATTATTGGAACAAGCTCTCAAGCATAAAGCCGTTGTTGTCGAATAATGATATTAGCTTTTCAAACTACATAGTCTTATAACCATGTCCCATGTACCTTATTACATCCACACTTAAATTGTTATAGTTTTAAGTTCATCGTAATAGAGGGTCAGCCTCTATAGGCCTCTATTCTGATACTGTTTCTAATAAAAGACTATCCGTTTATTGGCCACAATGTCAGGAACCTTGCTTCTACTGAAATTTCTAGTCAGAATATCTCAGTAACACTTTGAATTGAACCCTAGATAGCAGCACAGCGCATATAAATAACCGCTGTGCTACGAAAACTATTTTATTTAAAAAACAAAAATATTGTTATTATACTGATTCAAATGTATTACTTTTAACCGATAGTTCATGAAGAATGTATTAAGAGATATAAGCAAACGCTGTCTCTGTGTAGGAGTTATACATACATACATACATAGAAACACGCCTGTTTCCCAGAGGGGTAGGCAGAGACTACGGATTTCCATTTGCTACGATCCTGGCACACTTCTCTGGCTTTATTCACTTTCATCACATTCCTCATACACGCCCGTCGGTTCAAGGTGCTCTTAACCTGGCCTTTGTCCAGAACGCCTCCGATCTGATCAAGAAACGTTCGCCTAGGTCTTCCTCTTGCGACTGTTCCATTCACACTAGCCTTATAAACTTTCTTAGTCAGTCTTTCCTTGTCCATTCTTTCTACATGCCCAAACCAGCTTAACATACCCTTTTCTATTCTTGTCACTATATCCAATTTCATGCCGCATCTCTCTCTAATCACACTATTCCTTATTCTATCTTTCAGAGTCACACCACATATATTTCTCAGCGCTCTCATTTCTACAGCATTTATTCTGCTCTCATGCTTCTTTTGCCATACCCAACTTTAGCGTAAGAGTTATAGTATTCTGTTAATCTTGTAAGACATTTGAGGCGGCTTAAAAGCGTTCTAATATTGACGCATTTTTTATACACACTTAGTTACGGGATTCAAGATGTTATAAATTTATTTATTTAAACTTAGGTTAGTTCATAAATCATAGTTATTCTCGTATATTTATTTTCTTTTATAATGTCTCACTGCCTGTAGCAATGAATGTTAATTTCTTTTTTATTTGTAAAAGTACGGTATTTGCTGAGACAGGCAGATATAAAAGCCACCAGAACTTTTAACTCATCTGTCGAAACGCAGTAACGGCGTCATAATAACTCATACTTCTTCAGTCGAGCTGGGTGATTCGTGCTGACACCAAATCGATAGCAACAAGCAGACTAATCCACTCAAAGACTAATTAATTCCACTTACAATTCTACTGACTCTAGTAACGTTCTGTAGTAAAAAAAACTCTTATATTCGTTTTTTAAAAGCTACTAAAGAAAGCAAAGCTTAGCACTTTATAACACTTAATTTAAACCAAATTATTCATATAAAAGCACTTATTCGGACCGGTAACCAATTTAAAACAAAATTATAGTATCTGCTAATCACTTTACGTTAATTAGATTTCAAGGCTCGAGCCTACCGTAATAAAAATACATCTGATTAATTGGGCTCTGTTTTTCAAAGTAATAATAAATGGTTAAAATATTCTCGCCAATTAACCTAGACGTTGAAAGAAAGCTTTTTGTATGATACCATTAATAGCATAAAGGAATTAAATTTTACTAAGAGGAAGTTACTATACAAAATAGCTGTGCAGTTCCTTTCCTTGTTTTGTATAGAGAATATATTAATGCAGATATTACCTAGAGATTTACCTTTTCTGTATAATGTCTGCATTTAGACACCTATGTTTGATCTTCTTTAATGAAAGACTAAGCTATTGATGATTAGTTAATTTAAATGCATTTTATTTAAATTAACAAAGACTGCTTCGGAACTTTATATGATTCTTGTGTCGTGGAAATACATTTGCACATTTTAAAATTTAAACAACAGAAGCAAATAACATCGACGTTTATCACTTATTTTTGACTTACACAATTTTTGTCTCATGTAGAGATTTTCCAAAGTACTGAAAGTTGCGGTTCACCTTGTTCCACCTTACTTAGTCCTAGAATTGAAGACCTAGCGATAATTTGTAATGCACCCTCATGCTTATTCTGTTATTTATATAATTCCCACATACTCTATTCATCTTTTATTTTGATTTCTTCTTCCTTTCTGTTCATTAACAATCATATTCATACATTTTTTGCTTACATCCGTTTCTTATCTTTTTACACCTTCTCAATCCAACACAAAAGATTTCTCATCAACTTTTTATCACTGGTACCACTTTCAAACTAGTGAGTTTGAACTCTCTATAAAAGCCTTATTCTTGATCCCGTCCATCCTTGTCATTCCGCACATTCATCGCAACATTATCAAACTCAGAATTCTTCAAATTCATATTGGAATATTTGATCGAAATTGCACATTCCTGATCATAACAGTAAATATCTATTACATTTATCTAGGTAGCACCGTCACCTTTAAACAAACGGATCAGTCTAGAACTTTCAACATACATAATCAATAGTTAGCAAACCCAAGCTACCTATAAACACTATGATCCATTTACCTCAAACGACTTTCGTAACTTACGCTGAAGCTTCAGGAATCCGTTTAAAGTTGAACTAATCTTATTCTATTTAAATTAGGTTAGCAACGCCTTTGATAAATAATTTTAGTCAATACTAATAGAATGCGACTCACCTTAACATTTAGCTGTTTTCGTTAAGCTGATCTGGTGAACTAGCTAGTATATTGTAATGCATAAATCATCATCATCATCATCATCTCGGTTGTTAAGAACACTGTTCTACAGAAGAGCGTACCCAAACATTTCAGTGTTGTGTTTCTATAGTAAGAAGGTGTAGAAGTAGCTGAACAGTGACTACTAGTAATATCTTCAGTTAGCTTATAACTTACGGGAGCCACTTACCGTCAGCCATCAGTAAAATCCGCCTTAGTTATGTAATAAAGCTTTTCGTTTGCAAAATTAATAAAGTAATACCGAAATAAGCAAAAATATAATATTTAAATATTTAAAATAAATATTAAAATTTTGCTTTCGTACTTATCGTGGCAGTAAGCGCATGACTCTGACTCTGACTGAGTGAGTTAGAGGCATACACTCTGCCTTGGGCTACAAACAATCTAGATGTCTTGTCTTCGCGAAATAGTCCGTACTGACTCAAAAGTGTGAAGTAAATCCACGTAATCGGCTCTCATAATTGCGATTACACTAACGACTATGCTACAACAAACCCATTTCATACGAGAAGGAAAATACCTGAATTCAACCGATAGGCCATTCAACTATGCCTTTAACTGTAACATTGTTCCAACTGTAAATAGTTCACTGTGACGAGCTGATTATACATTACCAAGTTGAACAATTTCAACACAGCCCAGCCGTGTGTAAACTACATAAAATATTCGCCTTGAATGACCCGTGACTTTTAGCCACAGTTACATTATCAAAATGCATGAAAAATTAATGATTTCGGTCACGAACGTTTTCCGCTGAAAGCCGTCGTCATAGTGATGAATAATGAATTTTCATTGAAAATATATACAAGTTCTTTTATCTTCGGTGAGCTTTATTAGTCGCGGAGTTTTTCTGTTATTAAAATGATCGTTAATTGGATATTTCGATGAGTGATGTGGATTCGTAGATCAAATGTTTTCTATGTTAAGCAAAATCATGTTTAAAACAGGAGTACCTAAACATTTCTAGGAACCGTTACTTAATATTGTCTTCTATTTACGCGAATATTATTCATTGAAATTAAACTGCTATAAACGGATTTTACCGGATTTAACAATTTTCAAAATTTTGTAATAAAGTGTCAAATAAACAACGCGATAAAATCAGTATATAGCAGTTTAATTTCAACCGTTACTTACATTATAAACTAACTTTCACAAAGTAGGTACCTATCTATATTTTCCCTTCTTTGTATGTAAGAAGAAGGTCATGTATACACATAATACTCGACTTCTAGGCGGCGTATCAAGAATAAACAGACTTTAAGACAACTGTGAAAACCACATTCAATTCCGTGCAAAAATTTTCGCGTGATGACAAAAATTCTTAAATAAATGTATTGTCTGCTAAAATTATAAAAATAGTACAAAAATACGAACAGTATTTGTAATTAATTTGTATTAATAGCTCTTATAAAGGCTCCTCACATTAATTTGTCCTTAAAATCTCCTACAGAGCATTTAAATTTTTATTATTATTATGTACCTAATAAACATATGTTTATGTTTTTTCTTAAAGCAACGTAAAACTAGTATACATGAATTCTTTGGTACGGTTAGTTTAGGGCCTGAAAAGTTACAAAGCTTTTTATCCTTTATAATCCAAAATGCAGTTTTTGTGGGATACATAGCCGAGATAGTTAACTGCAGGTAAAAGCTAGTAACATATAAATAATTAATATGCTTGTTTTTATTATAAAAATTATCATCTGGATTTTATTATCTACAGTCACTCGAAATACCAATAAAATAAATGGTGCGTTGCCACTCTTAAAGGTAAGGACCAGCAAAAGTATTTCTTCTTACAATTAAGAGTTCCAGAGGCTTATACTATGCCTCTGAAAGTCTTACTTGCTAAGCAAAATGCAATTTATTATAAGGAGGTTGCGCCGCGCGAACCGACGCATATGTACTGTTAACAAATACATGGCAATAGCGGGTTCTACCACTTTTCTTTTACACATATCATTAAATGAGAACAGCTGTTTAATCGGCTTACCTTTATCATTGAGATTTAATAGACACGATTGTGACCCTCTTGTCTTTATGCGCTGCCTCACCATTATTTAAACCTTACCTACTTTTTCACCACATATCTTCGGCTAAGTAAGAAATTCATGCCGTCTCTTTCCTTCTCTACCACCTGAAAGCAGGACAAGCATACGAACAGACTTCCGCATTTATAATATCAATTACAGACTGTGTTGCAGTGCAATACAGATTGACTTAAGTGATCATCTTGCACAAGTGTAGCTGATCCGTCCCTCACATGGAAAAAAAATTATGTGAAAGTTGTCTCGAGTTGTTCTCTGTGTCTGTTGCTTTAATATATGCAGTAATGCCCACTAGCCATAGACGAATATTTATTATAAATTCGAACTACACGAATCCTAAAACATCGATATATTTGAAACATTGATAAATATTATGATATATTAAACTTTGATATTTACCGATTACCTTCGTTTGACCAACCCGTATCAATCAATCGTCCCATCATCAATTTGATAAAACTTTCGAATATCCAGTTATGGCTCGAATTATAATCAGCGACAAGGAATTGATCAATATTCAGATAAAAAAAATTCGTATAGACAAATTTCTGTATTCGTTGCAATTACCATTTTTCACTACACAAATATTGCATTTACTTAAGTAGAAGTCTTATAAAGAAATCGGAGCGAGCCAAATATAAATCAACCGTTTTGTATAAATAGAAGTAAGTGCAGACGATGTTCATCGATAGCGCTCTAGACCCGTCTAACAGTCACGATACAACTCATTTCTCTTGAAATGTTAGTGAGTCATGAAATCGTGCCCGCTTCAAACCTTTTAGGTACTATTGGAAATAAAAGCTTAATTACGGAATAAATCAAGTCGATATTGATTACAAGACTGTAATGGTCATAAACGATATTGACTGTGAGATGATTAAAGTTAATTGGAATTAGAATCTTATTATGTGCATTACGATAAAATTTTAAACGGTATCTAAGTTACGCAACCATATTTTCTAGCTATATATTATATATATTTAATATTATAAAATCGAATGTAAGTTTGTGTGTTACACTTTCAAGCCTTAACTACTCGACCGATCATCATGGAATTTCACACACACGATGTCAAGGGTATCGAAAACGACATTGAATATTGTTTATCTCGAAAAAAGTATTGTTCCTGAGTGAACAGAGCCGCGGGCAAAGGCTAGTTATAATATAAATTCAAAAGTAACTCTACTGCTACTGATTTTGATGAAATCGGACAAAGAGATAGATGGTATTCTTAGAACAGGCGGGCAGTAACTAGTGTTTAATAATAGTAATAGTAGTGAATGCGAATAATATTCATGAGGATTCAGGTTCAAATGCAGGGCCGGCCAAAGTATTATTGGCTTTTCTGTGGAGTAATTCTTAATGGCATCACGGAGCCTGAACCATCAGATCACATAACATGGGACCTAAAACTTTTGCTAGTGAAATTTTAATATAATACTTACGTAAGTCTATATTAATATGCACCGTATACAAAACCATTTAAACAAGTTTCGAAAATAGAAGCAACACGTGTCTGCATAAAATAAAAAACTGAGGTAACCGCCACGTACTACGCAGTGTCAGAGAATTTCGTCCCAAGTACGCTTAGGGGAATATTCCAGCCGCAGTTCTCCCAAAGGACTACAGAGGTTCTTGTAAAAGTCCTTAACACAGTTTTTCCCGGTGTTAGAAACCCGCAAACGCTGCAATAACTGCTAAGTATTAGGAAGGCCGTATGCATGTTTGTAACTAAAGTGGTTTAAACATAGCATTAGTTTAGCCTTCTAAACTAATGCTATGTTTAAACCACTTTAAAGGAGAGGTGTATTACAAACACTACACTCGCCAACAGATATAGGTAAAGTCCGTGTATTTTTCAACTACCTACTACCAAATTCAGTAAACTACTTAATATTATAAATGTGAATGTGAGTTTGTTTGTTACGCTGTCACGCTTTACCTACTTGACTAAACATAATAAAATTTCGCATACACGTTGTCAGGGAAACAGAATAGGACATAGGCTACCTTTCATCTAGAAAAAAAGTACTACTGCCAAGGGATAGAAACACATCATAACCTACATTTGCGCGAGCGAGGCCGCGTGCAAAATCTAGTGCTAATATAAAATACTATTTCTTTTATTTCCCGAAAAGACAACTGCGAAAGTAATATTTCTTTTGTCGCGGGGATCTTTATAAACATTCAAATAACGGACACAAAGACCACCCAGACTCGAAACAAATATTTGTAAATCACACAAATTTTTGTCCCGTGTGGCGATTGAACCCACAACTCGGCACAGTGGCAATAGCGAGACGAATACTTAAATCATGTCAATCGTGCTACACAATCTTTATTCACCGGCCTATAGCTACGTTAAAATTCCAAGTATTAAGAGTGTACCATTTTTCGTACACAGTTTCAGCCTTCTTGCTGTTATTAAGAATGCTAATAAAAATACCATTTGCTACTTCACTCTCTTTGAATTTCCAATGTGCTTCGCTAGATAGAAGTTGCACGTACGGTGAGGTCACTGGACAGAAGCGAAACTATTATGCCATGCCCTTATTTATTTATTTTTACGTCCATGATTGCCTCCGTGGCGTAGCGGTAGTGAATGCAAATTCGAATCTCGGGTCAGACAAACAAAAAATTATTGGTTTCTTCTGCCAAGGAATCTCAATGGATTCCTTGGCAAAAGAATCCAATAACTTTGCCCGAAGTTAGAAAGTTGGCAGTGTGACACCCACGTGCCTCGGAAAGCATGTAAAGTCGTAGGCCCCACGCCTTATGACGACTCTTCGCTCGTGTCGGATTGTCATCCCATCAGACTAGGAGAGAACCCTACCTCTCACTACCTACCTCAGTGAGTGCACTTGTATTTGCGCACACACTTGTGTACTATAATAATATCTCCTGCGCAGACGGTCAGTCGCCGTTAAGATTGGCCGCCATAATCGAATATTCGGTCTAGAAGTCAGTATTATTATCAATTTGTGAGGTTTATACGATTTATAAACGGGCGTGTCAGTGGTGATGCATACAACTCGCACAAACGACTCAAGACGAGGAACAAGAGCAATAAAGTACTATTACATTCAAGGATACTAAATAAATTAACGTTGCAATTGCTTTTTAATATCGGTACATAAATGGCCTCATGCCTATATACCCAAATAGGTTAGACAAAGGAGTTATAGTTCATACGCAGGCCAAGGTCTGAGCTGTTACTAAAAATTCCTTAAATAAAAAACCAATAACACCATGCGCAACTCGGGAATACTACCAGAGCCTCATGCGCAGCAGTTGCATATACTAAATATGTATGTAGCCCGCACGACTAGCATGCGCATAAGACCCGCATGACTACCATGTGCCCAAGATCCGAGTGACTAGCTTGCGCATGTAGCCTGTGCGACTAGCTGGTACATGTAGTCCGCGTGACTTGCATGTGCATGAAACTCGCTCGACTAGCATGCGCATAAGGGCCGCGCAACCAGCTTGCGCTTGTAAAATCACTTAACTCTCTCATTTTTTAACCTAGTAACTTATATAATAAAAACTACAGCAGTTGTATACCATAATTTTACTAACGTTACAGTTTTTATTATTCAACGAAAGTAGTACTCAAAATGTAACAATAAAACGGATGATATTTGCGAGTGCAAACCGCAGTCACACGACTGTTAGTGTTTAAAGTTACGATTATAGTATATAATGGTTACAGCTGGCAAGGTTGTGGCCACGACAGCAGCGGGCAAACATACGTAGGAATTACGACATTTTTATATTTTATAAAATGTGCAATACTTTTGAATTTGTTGGGCGGTTTTGTATTTTGTACGCTGTAACACTGAGTTTGTATTTTGCCATAAGGTATGAAATCGTTGGAATTCATAAAAAGAATATGTGCTATTGGAATTACATCTTTATGAAATGGTGCGCATCCTTATAGTATATATATTGTGAAAAGCAACATCCAAACTCGAAGCAAGACTAACAAATTGCGGCGAAATTACATTTTTATTGGTATGCATCAAAACATAAACATTTAAATTAGTGGATAATTATCTATTCTATTCTGCTAAATCTCACTACCTAACGCTCACCCAAGCCAGCCGTTATATCTAGTTTAGGACAGTAACCATAGCAATAATAGTTAGTTGCTATGGTTACAGGTGAGGCAACAATCTATTTCGATAATGGCATGGCTGTTAACGCCAAGAATAAAATAAATAATTTACTCGTAGATGTATAAAAGAACTATAACTAATTTTGATCTGCTCCTGATAGTAAAATTAATGTAGATCCATGTTTAATGACAACTCTTGCACTGTAGGCCATAAGCTTTACGTCATATACATTTTAATCGTTAACAAACTTACAAAAATATACAATACAATAGACATATCTACATAATTCCATATCATGCCTGATTCCAAAATTCGAGTATATTCACGCTAAAATTATTATGATTATTATGATTAAGGAAAACTGCGTGAGGAAACCTGCATATCTGAGAGTTCTCCATAATGTTGATGATGGTCTATGGCCTAACCACACTGAGAAGATACCCATGCCCATCAGTGGGACAGTTTAAGGGCTGATATTATTATATCAAAAGTTATTTTAATTTAATATATAAGCGCAATATTTAACAAACCACGCACTTTAAGGCCCACGTCTAAAATATATCGATAATATTCCGTTAGCATGCCATAAATGCGTACTCTACTACACTCTAATGGGCCGAAATAACGTTGCGTATCCAAATGGATTACAATCAATAAAATTTCTATCGTTGCCGACAACGATTGGTTGAATTCGTTTGATAAATTATTTATTGTATCAAACTTATTTACTATCACATAAATTTTTACGTATTCCTTAGATATATTATTTTCATTGTAATATTTTATTGGATACTGAAAGACAAAGGTTGTTGTGTGCATAGAAAATTAGGTACGATGAGGAAAATATAAGGAAACGTCTTCTTTGTGTTATTTTTAACATAAAGCTTTATTTTATTTGTCTCAAATCCGAGCTTCTGGGCGCTATCTCCACTGTTAGAGATCAGACGATGACCGGGATGCTCATAACAATGCGTAGATAAGATTTCTGCCAATATGAGAAACTATATCAAATTTTTGTTTTACATTTATATGTATACTCATATCTAGCCTCTCGCCCACAGAACAGAGGGAAAAAGTTCACACCTATACACAAGAAAAGGATGGCAGAGGTGCATTATACTCATATTGTCCAGCTATCGTTTAAATCTCACGTGATCGGAGACAAACCTATTGCCGTCTATTGGGCATTGTTTAAGAGTCCATGCTGCTACTGAATTCTCAGGAAGGAATTTTCCTTGACAGAAAACTCGAATATTTATAATATTTGCGTTTATATCTATAAAAAAAATTTTTTTATGTATTTATTACAGTAAAGAAAGAAATGCTTAAGAAAATATAAAAGTGTTATTTTTTTAATGTTCCTGCACTGTCGCTGCGCGGCGTTTAAATAATATCATAAAACTTTAATTTAATAAAATACTTAAAATTGTGTATAATCTTACCGCGATTCATTCTAAGTAGGTATAAGGTTATCATAGGTTCTAAGGATATAATGGAATTATATTTACACAGTAAATAAAAGGGGTGCGGCGAGAATATGTTACGTCGGGCTCACCTGAGGAGAAATAGACCGTTATGGGTACTACCAACTAAACCTAGCACCGTGTGCCGACTCGCTGTCGTGAATGCTGGGTGGGCCGCTGGAACTGAAACTATATCAGCATCCCACCCAGATGGCATGACAAAGGGCGTCGCTTCGACTTAATGGCTGGCGAACGGCAGATCCCTGTTCTGTTGCCCGCAGCCTTTACTATGGCGGCATGCTCATAGCCTGACCCAGGTATCCAAATGTGACGATCAGCTAAAAGACAGGCGCATATCATAGGACTAGTAAAGTAAGTCGTTTCGTCATCGTTATATAAATCCATTACACACGCTATATAAGGAGCTAACCAAACAATTTCATAGATAAGTAAATATACCTACAACCGGTACCAATTAAAAGTTTACTTATTCATCGCAACACAATTAAATGAAAAAAGTAAATCACCAATTAACAAATAACTGTTATTCCCTCCAAATCTGACTATCGTACCTTTGGTTGTATCTGTCACGGAAAAAAGTCATTAGTAGCAGATATAGAATGAATTTGATTGGAAATAAAAAGACACTTTGATTATGATTTATTTCAATGGAAAAGCATAATTTACCTTCATAAGTTTATTTACAAGATAATGATGCTTTGTGTTGGTTTTTGGACGTTTAATTAGCTTTATGATGTTGTGACATGAAAGCAAACAATGTATTGATAGGTTGATTTACTTTGTATTTAAATACTTGTCGATATAGCGAGTCGCTTTCGGTTCGTGAAAAAGTGTTACCAGATTGTTCGACAAAACATTTTTTTAGCTTCACGTAAATTAATAAAACTATACGCGTCGACTGAAAAAATAAACTGGAAGGTTATCACGTATCGCGGAAATCAAACTACTGAACGCAACGATGGACTACGACAAGTTATCTTAAAAACAAGAAACGGACGCCGAGCTACGTGATTGCATGAGTAACCCTAGACTGATGTTTTCCCGCGTAAACCTACCGGGAGTCGACCGACCTATTTGGTGCGAAACAT
Organism: Catocala fraxini; assembly: GCA_930367265.1. Taxonomy (NCBI): domain Eukaryota; kingdom Metazoa; phylum Arthropoda; class Insecta; order Lepidoptera; family Erebidae; genus Catocala; species Catocala fraxini. The sequence continues at coordinate 17,745,791 of OV884039.1, read as the reverse complement.
CGACAGCGAACATTTGACCATACCTACCATTGCCTTATCGTGTCGCAGCCTTCAAAGCACAACACGAACTAAGTCACCCCGGCGTTCGTTCGTTCGGTCTAAGAAAAACATAAATAAGACATTCACTCGCAGTTTCTTTTTGTTTTTGAATTAAAAACGGGAAATACTTTTTAATTCATTAAATAACAAGCTTTAAACCGTTCTCAAACGAACTAAATGATATAAATTACAATTCGAATGATAGTGAATCAATTAATGATACACTGTATCCTACTCGTTACGTTAGTTACATAGTTACATTATGTATTTAATCGATCATTCTACGCAGTACTACGTTGACCGAAGAAATAATTATGTTGAAATGAAACGTTTTGATTCCTGTAAATATTGTTACCTGGCTATGATATAATTTATGAAAATCAAATTTCAAAATAAACCCTTACCATAGATCTATGGTCAAGGGCTTATAATAAAGTTTTGAATTAGGAACTGCCTTGAAATATAGTAATAATAATTGGTTTATTTTGATTAACCAGTGTTACATTTTTTTGTAGTGATTGCAGTCATAATATAGTAAACTAATCAAAGGAAATAATGCATGTGACAGAGGTGAGTAACCTAATTAGCGTTTACAATCATGTGTGTGTGTATGAGAGAGAGGGAGAGGGGGAGTGAGAGAAAATATGTTTCATAATTCCATTGATAAAAAAATATTAGTAGATTAATTTATCTAAATTAGTATTTACCTACATCCATGCGCAAGAAAGAAATATTCATCAATGGATAAAAAATTCATCAAAATTCTTTCAGCCATATTCATACCGTGATTTAGTGACAAACACGAGAGGTGTTTTGCTTCCATGTTTTGCTTTATTATTTAGACAGCAACGAATTTATTTTGGCTAAAAAGAAATCCAACAGTACAAACCCGGGATCCATTAGTAAAGATTAGTCACGGCAGCGACAGGTCGGTACGCCATCGCCCAAAAGACATTAAGTGACGCGTTTTTCGTTACTCACTTTAGAAAAGAGAATTAAGCATAATTATTATGTATTTGCTTCCATCTAAGATTTCATCCTTGTATTTAAAAATAAAATAAGCATGATTACGTACAATACGGATGAAATATCGTAATGGTTTCATGCTTTTAATAGAACACTGCGTGCTACTTCTTTAGGAGATGAAAGTAATCATAATATTTGTACCGAGTGATGGACATTTCTGAGCGTTAGTTGTTTTGTCAGAACGCTATGTTTGTAGCTGTTAGTGATACGATTCAAGTCGTATATAATTTCAAATAAAGAACGTATAGATAACGCGGCCGTGCATTAAAAAGTAATAGTTTTTGTAATGTATTGCAATCTACTATCGTGTCGTATACTCTATATACGATGTACACCAAACACATACCTAATGAAGTCTATGACTCATAAACATTATAATAATTGCTGCAATTGTTAAATACATACATACATACATAGATTCACGTCTGTTTCCCAGAGGGGTAGGCAGTGACTATGGATTTCCATTTGCTACGATCCTGACACACTTCTCTGGCTTCATTCACTTTCATCACATTCCTCATACACGCCCGTCGGTTCAAGTGCTCTTAACCTGGCCTTTGTCCAGAACGCCTCCGATCTGATCAAGAAATGTTCGCCTAGGTCTTCCTCTTGCGACTGTTCCATTTACACTAGCCTTATAAACTTTCTTAGTCATTCTTTCCTCGTCCATTCTTTCTACATGCCCAAACCAGCTTAACATACCCTTTTCTATTCTTGTCACTATATCCACTTTCATGCCGCATCTCTCTCTAATCACACTATTCCTTATTCTATCTTTCAGAGTCACACCACATATATTTCTCAGCGCTCTCATTTCTATAGCATTTATTCTCTCTCATGCTTCTTTTGCCATACCCAACTTTCACTTCCATACATAAGTGTGGGCACTAATAGTCCTCTATGAACAGCCAAACATGCCTTTTCGGAAACATTTCGACTGTTCATAAAAGCGTGTAGAGCTCCATTCACTTTGTTGCCCGCAATCGCTCTCCTTTCAATATCTCCCTCATGTTTACCATCCCTTGTAAACAAAGTACCCAAATATACAAACTCTTTCACTTGCTCCACTTTTTCTCCATCAATCATAATATTGCACATCGTCACGCACTCTTCCTTATCAAATACCATTACTTTCGTCTTGCTTACATTTATTTTCATTCCTTTACTCTCAAAAGCACCATGCATAATAGTTACCAGTTGTTAAATAATACGGAAAAATTAAGAATAAAGGTTAAATAATAAAAAAACAGACACGTTTTAGTCGAACTTCAAAAATACGCCAAGTAAAAAACTGGCACGCCACATGAGACAAACGATTCGATGCTCTGTCTCAGTTTTCTTAAGAGTTTTTGTATATATTTCCTATTTTCACATTGCCTACTATAATCATGGCTACATGGTACTAAATCTAATAAACACGTATGAAAAGCGAGTCATATCTAGAAGGAAGCTAGATTTATTTGCTTCCGTGGTCTCACTCTTATGGACTCACTCAATCTCTCACAAGCACCACTTCTTACAAGTTTGCACAAATATTTTAATTTAAAACAGCGTTAATATATTATAATTAAATATTTTTCCAAACTTCTAAGAATTAATTAAAGATGTTTTCAAACCTTTAAATAGGCTAAAATAAGGTTGATAATGATTACAGATCAACGAGCCGTGGCAAATAAAATAATTAATAACAGAAAATTCCTTTCGCTTGAGGATCAAAGAAGCGACATTCATTTACGAAATATAATTTATATTCCCTGTTTCAGTTTGAAATTGCCGTTAAGGCCGCGGTTGCGATAATCCAAAATGAGTTCCGTCTTATAATTGTGAAATTGTAGCCTGAACAAACCTCGTAAATAGTACTTTTTGATCAATAATAGTGCGTTTTGAATATTAAATTGTATTTCATTTAGTTGCTGACTTTTTAATAGGCAGTTACCACGATATCGCAAATAGTGCAAAACGTTGAAATAATTTTGGATTAAATCATTGGTATTGACTTAATAAATAAATCTATGGCTCCGTACACCGGTCGTGTTTTCAAGCTCTGCGCGTAAGATTTTGATAGAATTTAACACAAAAATCGTTTTTTGTAGTAATTAAATGATATTGTTTACAGAAACTTTGATGATAATGTAACGTCCTGTGTGTTTTTAAGTGGTAAGATACCGGTTCAAGAATACATTGTCTGTATTATTCGTATCTAGCGGTTACGTAATAGAAGTTCTAGTTGTGAATGTAGAACAGTACTATAATTATTTATTATTCAGGTTTACGTTCAGGCTACTAGTAGCACCAAATTAAAGTTCACAAATTACCAGTTAAGACAATGTCTTAGGGTAGTACTTAATCGTACTTTCTAGTGTCAGTCATGCCAATGTTTACCTAAAACTATCAGAATAAGTCAGGTTGTATTTCATGTTATTAGTTTATATTGTATTTGTATGTTGTGTATTATTAAAAAACATTTTCAATTAAGCCTAAATTTATGTCGTGTTTGATGGTCATTTGCACTATCTCAAAAGGGAAAAGGTATGGGGGTTTTTGAGATTTAATCTGCGAGTAACATTCTTATTTTTCAAATCCCATTGTTCTTTTCTGTAGTGGCATAAATTTGCATATCATTGTGAGGGTCCGTCATATGCAAGACCTAAACAAATAGTCAATATTTGGGTAGAATACATCTACACCAATTCATACCGCACGTATGTATGTATATACGTTAGTGTGTGTATTTACGAAGAGGTAAGGATGTATTTACGTATGTCCACGTCCTACTTAGAACATAGAATATGTAATATTCATTTACAGCGATATTTCATACTATATTTAAAACGAGAACAAATCTAAGAATAGCATTCACTTGCGCTAATGGCTACAGTAAGTACATACTTACAGACATTATTTTCTAGGAACAAGCTCTTCTACACAAGTTTAATGTATTTCTATCTTTAATTACGCTCCTCGATACAAAATTCTATGAAAATAACATTTCTGAGAAATAAAAAATAACTTTTAAAGGTTAATGACAAATAATGCTTCCTCGTAGATAATTATTTTTCAGTCAGAAAGATAAAATTTATAAAAAAAATATTCATCTCATTTCAAAACAACTTTATAAGTCCTGGGGATATTGAATAAGGATAAAAGTTATTTGATGATTTTTGTATTTATTATATTACCTAGAATTGTAGTATAGTATAGTAAATAATTATAAAAATAATCGTCAGAGCGTCGGCTATTCATAGTGTGTGCAATGCACACTGTGCATACATCTCAAAAACAGGCGTATATGTACATCGAATATGAATTAAACTTTATAAAAATTTTTGGACGCATGTATTTCTTCGGCTGTTTGCGTTACTAAATTATATATTTGCCGAATTGACAAAATTTTAAATTAATTATCTTTATATCAATGTTTTCCTGTAATTATCATATCATTAATTTTCATATTGTCTTCTAGTCTTACCTATTTATTTTGAAAAGAGCTCATATACTAGAAATTTTTCTATAATAGAAGCAGTCAAACAACGGATAAAACGTACAACCAGTCTTGTATTTCGTACAAGTTTTTGACGTTGGTGAACCCATAGCACTTCGTGAACTGGCAGTGGCAAGTCACCATAAAAACCATTCATGAAAACTACACATCCGACCTTTAATTTATTGAGTCGCATCGGCACACGGACGGCCAAACACAATATTTCTTTTATTAAGTCTGGTATTCTGAGACTTCGCAGACTACATATGCAAAGTTTTCTATAACAATCTACCTTCATAGAGATCATATAAAAGCTTACCCATTACAAAAATCATAAAACTTAAAAGATGTAAAACACTGGAATGGCATCCTCGTTACAGTTACAGGTCACTTTGCACCAACTTAGCTCGCTGTAAAAACTTAAGCCAGTAGGATTACGTGATAATGTTGCTATTTATTCCGAAAACTTGGAAACTCGTGCGGCCGCTGGCAGTGACGTAGTGTGGTTGAAGATTATTGTGTTTGCACAACTTCTGATAGTCATCGCTCACGATTTTTTCTGGCACAACAAGCAAAATACGAAGCAATCTGTTTTCTTATTTGGTTATTTCGACGTTCGTATTACGTTTCAACGTAATACTATTTGTATTTTTAAGCTAGTACTAGCTTTTACATTCAATTTGATATATAGAATTTTGCTTCACTGGCTTGTTAATCTTTTAGGATAAGGTTATGCTTGTTTACGTGCGATCGTATGGTCTCGTATTCGATTCCTGTCTCCAAAAAATTGCTGCTAGAGTTTTTTCTGTTCGTTAATTCTCAGTGGAAATCTGGCAATGTGCCTAGTAGCTAATAATAGGCTCGCCCGCTCACTATTACGTAGGACTACCACCAAAAAAACAAATCTGGCGAAATAAATAAATCTACTCTAACCCACCCCTTGGCAGATATATAGGCGGAGGCTTTTGTATGGATTTACATTAGGATCTATCACACATACCTGACATACCTATTTTAATTCATTAATTCTGATCACTCTGGTCATGCACGTGCGCGATTATAATCTTACTCCTGGCCGTCCTTCGGGACGATTACAGTGAGCATTTTACCGCGGGACCCAGTTAGTTATACATACATATTTCAAAGGATCTATCTATAGCCTTTTTTGTGAAATATGTTCTTAGATAAAATATTGCACAACAACGACTCACAATTTATAATTTCAATTAATCTGAAATTCTCACAACACCCATACAGCCCAACTCACAGACGAGACCAATTTAATTATATTATAGTTAAGAACTAAAGGGACTGATTTATAATTGGTTTAGTTTAGTTGATGAATTGAAATGTCAAGCGTAAATCAATTTTACATAAATGAAGGCTACAAACTAACGGATATTAGATCCAAAGGCGTTTCATTAATATACCCACATTTCAACATAATAACCGATCTTTGTGGGTATAATATATAAGATTGGACAAGGCCATGGCCATTTTCCCTAGCGAGTAAATATGAGAAAATCGACTAGAGTAGCGCGGACAAAACAAAATTACGCCACCACCCTAAAACGTAATTATCGTATAAATATATAGCAAATATATTTATATATATTTGCGACCACGAATTTGGTCATTCGATTATAGACCTTTTATCTAGTAGGGTACGATACAGTTTGCTAAAATGGGCCAATTTCAACATCAATCAAGGGAACTTTTTTGCGTATAAGCCATCGATATTAACCGGCGATGATTAATCTACATTGTGTCAAAATATACCCACTATTATTTTGGTATTCTGAATGTGCTGAGCCATTTATTTTACGCCGTGGGCTATAATTTTTTAAACCTAAACTAGTGGTAGCAAATTGGGACATTAAAATCGTAAGTGGACCGAAACCTGAGGTGCGGTTGACCTGCCCTATTTTTGGGTAACCATTTGTATTCTAATCCTGTTTCGGTTTCGACAATTTCTATAGTCTATATTCCCAGATATTTTGGTTTAGTAAGTATTGCATTTGGCGGTTTTACCTTGTTGACCGAAATTGCTGATAGTTTCAATTCGCTGTCAATGAGTCTTGTGACTACGGTCAAGTGTTACAAATCAATGAATACTTTGCTGCCTATCTGGTTATCTTTTTTTATGTTGCACATGTTTCGTTAACTCATAATTGTGCAGATTTGTCCACAAATGTGTCCATTTGTATTTCGATGTTCTTTCTATTGTATGTTCGCTGGAGTGTATGAATGCCTGTTAACTATGACCTCACCATCTAGTTAAAGAGACAAATACTATACTACTACATTAAATATTTATAACTGAATCAATTTCAATGTAAGTAGATGTTCCACTTACGTCGAAATTGAAAAAGCCGCACATAACTATTGCTAGTCTAGAAAAAGGCTAAGTGTGTAAGTAGTTTAGCTTTCCGTGCAAATGGTAGTCGATACAGAATGGGGTCACAGTGTTCACGGACAATAGCATCCTGTCTCTGTCTTTGTTTGTGCATTTTCACAATCACCCTTACTATCATTAAGTGTTTCCGATACGTGTATCGGAACGGTTGGAATATCGATTTATTTTATAAGAAGAACTTCTAGTTTTGGTCTTCATCTTGTTTAAGAGAAATTTCAATCCCTATGAAAATATAAGTGGCTTCTTTTGTCTACAAATAAGTTATTTCTTTACAGGTGAATCCAGATGAGAATAGACTGGCTGTCGTGTCACACTCCTCACCATGTAAGTGGATTTTATTCCCTACAATACATCAATCACACTTGACATATTTTCGTAAGTCTCTACGTTGGCTTACGTCGCGATAGCTTCATTTCTTTCGTATAATATTTTATGTGTCGCTATTTGTTTTATAGTAAGTAAACTTGGTTATTTCTTGGTTGTATTTGGTTAGTATTTCGCCTTTCTTGTTATACATATATAATTGGATTTCTACGAATATAAAGTCATTTCTTCAATCAGATAGGTTATTTATTATGTATTGATCCTCTTTTTGTACTGATTATGTAATTTCAAATGTGGAATTTACGATGAGGTATAAAATGGAACTCAAAACTTGTTGTTTCATTTTAGTTTTCATTGGAGATAAAGGCGAGAAGGGCGACAATGTAAGTATCCAACGTAAACATAAAACAAACAAAACTACGTATTAAGTCACTCCAAACAAATACTTTTGTTCCGGACAATCCAAAGGCTTCCCGAAGTTTGGTGCATCAAGTCTTACTTAAGTTGGCCAAGATTTCACTAATCCAAAGGATATCTGTCACCTTACCTGACTCAACTTTGACGGAAGTTGTAACTCAGGTCACGTGCGTCGTTACATCGATATGTAGTAAAATTCGCGTGTTTTGCACAATCGTGAACAGAAATTGTTAGCGAAATTAGGTCACTAAAAGGGGAAGACGTTGAAACATTGAACATTAAAGTGAGTGTAATGTTTAAACAGGCGCTGTTAGACAGTGTGAATGATCCGGCCTTTCCGGACCGCGGGGGCTGAATGCAGCCTCCGGCCTTTATTCTATTCACTACATTTAGGCGTATTGTTGAATATTTTGAATGATAAAGACGGTCTCGTGTAAGAAAACGCGAAGAGAATACTTAATAACTGTGGCGGTCCGTTTATATTGTAGACAAAGCAAGGAAAACTTTATTCGATTACCCAAGTACTGTATACTAAAACTAGCATTAATTAACCTACTAAAAATACTCTAGAAAATGTAATGTGTTTCACTTGAAAAATATTGGAGATAATTATTTAGTTATAGAAGTTTATCGTCATCAAAAAGTAACATTATAATATTAAAGAGAAACAAATTTGATAAATTAAAATATTATTTTAAATCTAATTTCACTAAAGTTATAATTGGGGCAATTATTTTAATAGTGGCATTATTGCGGCAATTAGTATACCTCGTAGCTGAACAGTGAAGGTGAACTGCTTGTTTAAGTTTTGACAACAATGTAGATATGAAAGTGTATAGTCATACAAGCAGAGAGAGACTTAAAAGAAGTATTAATGGATTATGTGATAGATGGCTGTTTAAAAAGATCTAATTTAACATAGACATAAGGACCAATAAATATAAATGAATAGAAGAAAATTTCATACTGCGATGATTTCATATGACTTAGGATAGAATCTAGAGATTAAGTGATGATGAGAAAAATGCACACGTTGTTTCTGCATCGATTTCAAAATAAATTTTACCATTCAAGAGCCTCATGGCTATATTATTACCCTTTAAATTTTGACAATTTGTACATATTTTAATCATATGTATTTTTCAGGCCGTATTAGCAGGACAATGCAGGTGCAGTTTAAATGATATCTCACAAATTCTGGAGGTGATGCCAGAATTGAAAGGACCGCCAGGGTCGCAAGGACCAACAGGCGCTGATGGCACTACTGGAGCACCTGGCAAAACGGTAACGTTCTTATCATTTTAGTAATATATACAGTTGGCATTTATACAGTAGGTCTGGTTTAACTCGTGACGTATCGAAGGAGGGTATTGAGTAATCTGACTGCATGGATGGTAGTGGTATTAAGATGGTCACCTATCCACTGCTACTACTACTGTTATGAGTTCAAATCCCACACGCAATAAAAAAATATTATGCCATAATCAGTTTTTTGGAGTATGGGTATTACTTGTGTCCGTTATTTGAGTATAAAGATACCCCGCGATGTAGGACTTATTCCAAGAAAGCGAGTCTTTTAAGAAGAAAAATATGAATTTCCGTGGCAAATATGTATAATAAGAAGGACTAGCATATTTGACTTAATTATCCAATAAAATACATTAATTGGTTGAAGTATGAAGGGAAAGCTGATCATAAACCTTTCCACGCCTCCCCAGCGTACCCCTCGCTCGAGTCGCAAACGGTGGAGACAAGCGCACCGGTAACAAGACATCCACACTTTGAGGCAACTTATTGCCACACTTACATTAAGGTTTTTTTTTGTGATTTATTTGTCTTTTTGGTATTTTTACTTGTTACATGACAGAAAGATATGCTTAAATATTTTCCTCGTCTAACCAGACACGTCATATAAATCTAAATTCTATCAAATGGATGCTATAATTACACTTAGTTAAACGTTTTTGTTTTGTTAAAATAAGTTGTATAGAAAGTAATTACCACTGTAGACCAAAATTTATTAACCTGGGTATGATATCTGAGTTGATAGGTTACATTGAATAATATATACGCACATTATCATTAATACTCCACAACTCAAGCCGAATAGACTAATCTGACATTATACTCGGGTCTCCAATAAAACTGGTGTAATGAAGGGAAGCAAGTAGATACTATGCTTGTTTTTTTTTTTTTCACCTGGTGAAATGCTCTCGATGCCTACCCCCCCGCAAGTAGATACTAACCTGCGTCAACCTGCGTTGTCGCACGTGCATTTCTGCTGTAACCGTTATTCAACAGGCGGGCTGTATGCCAGTTTGGAACTTAAGTAAAACAAGAAATATATTTTTCTTTATTTAAGTAACGGTTTCCGCGCTAGGGATGAAGCTCTGTGTCGCGGGAACTCCTGTGAACTCCACAAACATAATTATAATTAACAGGCATTAAGAACAGCCAGAAGTAGAACAATCATAAGCGGATCACATAAATAATTGTTACGCGTGCAATTCAAACCCACAAAACTCAGCGAAGCGGTAGCGTCAAGGCGACTGTTTGCTTGCTGCGCCATCTGGGCACTCTGATACGATCGTATAGTGACATAATTGTAGCAATTACTTGTATTTAATCATAAAATGAAAAATAAATAAAATACTTTTATACGTAGTACGTGGTTGATCTTACGGCCGTGGTCACAAACAGAACAGTGGCTAAAGCGCCTGGCTAAACGTCAATCTTTTCAAACAGACATGTAAATACCTAGCAAGATTGCGTAAATTCCCGTTTTCTGTTCTATAAATAAAATAAATAACAGAACGATCAATGTATGTACCTACATTATAAATATTAATATAACAGCAAATAAGAAAAATCTTGCCAAGGGCTAGTCAGCCTGCCATACTTCCACAGCTATTTATTGACAGGCATTAAGATTCGAGATTACCAAGGGAAATCTAGCTCTCTTAGTCGTCTTGGAAACTTTATGAATTAAAATACGAAGATATTAAAAGATATGATTACGTTCAGCGTACTCTTGTAAGATCAAGGGCTTAGTATAGATGGCGGGGCTGGATTTAAAGCACTTACTGAGAACAAAATGGATACATTCCATACATCGATTCAATGTTTTTTTTTGTTAATATATTATACATTTTACATTTAATAGGTGAGATTGGTAACGAAACAGAAATCAAATCCCATACATATGGTTAACTAAGGAGATTTTACATATTGAAAGCTAGTGACGTGCCCTGTTTCTGGAAGGAAAGTTTTGGGATGATCTGCTTCACAAACATTTCGCATGTCTGCTGAGATTGGATGACTGAATTAGCAACAGCCAGTCACACTATCACTTGACATTAAATTTTGACACGATTAGCTTTTTAAAATCCGGTTGTCAGTCAATCTAATATATAAATTGATTGATCTGAAATGTTTTGTATATATTTTAGGAACATAATCGAAGGCATTTTACATTAATTTACACCAAAGAATTAACCCTGTCATATATTGATTGGACCCAATGTGAAGACTTGAAGGACGCTTTGATATAACTCTTTGTATTGACAGCTAGGACGATGTAGTAGGTCAGCGGTTGTTTTCTGTTGCGGCCGGGCTAAGTCTTGCAGGTTCGAAAGCTACACGGATCAATGATTTGTGTGTTACACAAACAATTATTTTGAGTCTTAGTGTGCTACAATCCTAATGCGGCAGTGGTCTTTTGCAACTACATTACATTCAACATATTATGCTTAAACTGTTGTCGTATTTATTACATAACAGTACTTACATTTTAACGGAGTCTTATACTTACGTATATCAATAGATTCAATAACATCATCAAACTAATTTTAATTAGCTTTTGATCCAAATGTTAATTAGTCATGTAATGTATCATATTTATAATTAGTATTCAGTTTATACATATAATACGCTGATTTCGTTAATGACACACGATAGGTTATTTTAGCTAAATTACAACACAGATTTACTTAATTCATATTTTATTTGAATTGTAAATTAATATTATTTAAATGGTAACTAAATATCTATTATTCTGGCGAATGATGAGAATAAATTCAAAAATTTCGATCTGATATTTATATAAAGTAAATTAAATTAATTCATAAGTTTGTTTACTTTTTGTATCTTAGTTTGTTAAACTTATAATAATGTCTTCAACCGCAAAAAGTACACGAGCATACTTAGGAAATAATTCAGAAAAGAGTCCCACCGAAAGCCGCCTCGTATTAAAATTTTTAAAAGACATTTTGAATAGGGAGTAGATATGACTAACTTTCTTGAAATATCTTCACCATGATAAGTTGCTTGTTAGTCAGTTACAAAAAATTACTGTAATTTATAGACACGACATTGTTATTTGATTCTTATAATTTGGATCTTGTTTGGAATTCAGCATTTCTTTGTTGTAGGGACAAATCGGCGAACCGGGACCACCCGGACCAATCGGTACTAAGGGAGATAGAGGAGAGAGAGGGGAGGTCGGAACACCTGGTCCTGAAGGCCAAATAGGACCTAAAGGTGACCCAGGAGTCGACGGGACTCCTGGATTGCAAGGACCACCAGGTCCTCCGGGACCGCCTGGTCCTGTTTCAGCAAATCTATTAGTAAGTATTTATACTATGTTATTTTATTTTCTGCTCCAATGCGTCCCTTGTTCATGTCTTCCACACTCACCTTATCATTCATTAACATCATGACAATTACATCTAGAATTAGACTAATATTTATTGCCAAGTAAATTATGTATACAAGATATATTTTTTTTTAATAAATGGCTATATATTTTTTTGATTTAGGGTTTAGAAGAGATCACTTTTGAATACAAATCAGCGTTACGAAACTAAATAGGGTCTGACTAAAAAACTTCAACTTGCCAACATGCCGTCCAATTTTATTTTTCAGTTACGGGTTGTTGATTCCTATTCTCTGCGAGATTAATTACATCGTTATCTTAATAAATCAAATTCGCCAAGATATTTTTCTTGTTCATGAAAATCAAATTTACCTATATTTTCTTAACAAGACTTATGAAGAGTATTAATTAACGCTACGAAAATATTTGAACAGGTATCTAGTTTCCTAAATCCAGACATTAATTTGATCGTATTAAGAACCAAATAGCAAAAAGAATGATCCTATTTACTTAAATATTCATGCGCAACAAAATATGAAAGTAATTAGTAGTTGAAACGCAAATATACGTAGCTAAATGTAGAAGCATCGATTATCAAATACTGGCCCTGGCACACGTAAACATAGTTAGATATCAAATCAAATAGACTGACTCGTTTCAATCGCGGACATTTTTGTAGAATAACCAAACGTCATGGGAACCGAAAATCTAACATAACGCAACAAGTCCAACTTAGAAATATATTATAATTTCATGAGTCAATAGCAAACCAAAATTTGATGTACCTTTTATATTGAGTTGATTCGAAGGAAGCCGAGTAGTAAATATGAATGTGCGTGTCTTCCACGCAATGATATCAAAGAAAGCACCTACACTTGGACGTAATGTACAACAAGATTAAACCACGAAAATATATCTTGTACTTAATTAAGTGTAGCAAAAAATATGTTGGGTTATCATTTGCGAGAAATGTTGTATATTTATTACACTCGTAATGTCCTACCATACTACGATATATGTATTTTATTATACACTTATGATCTCCCTGTGGTATCAGAATGAATATTATCATATCAGATAATAATAATATCAGCCCTGTTTATAACTATCTCATAAGGACAAGCCTCTTCTCAGTGTGTGAAGAGTTAGGCCATCATCCACCACGCTGACCCATTGCGGGTTGGCAGACTTCAAAATCTTTGAGAACATTATGGAGAACATTCAGACATGTAGGTGTCCTCACGATGTTTTTCTTCACCATAAAAGCGAGCGATAATTAACTATTCAATACGCACGTAACTTAGTCAGAGATGCGCGCCTTGGGATCGATCTCGAGGCTATTGCTGCTTTTGTCCAAATAATAATTGACAATAACTTTAAACTAGTCTAGTGGAAAGCTGGTGTATGCCAGGAGAGTTCTCGTGGCATACTCTAGTCTCCTGCGTTCCTGTGGCACGCATATCTGACTTTTTGAAGCCATATGCATATTAAATAATTACCTATTGAGGCAAGCTGTTAGTCTGAGGGTTCTCCATAATGTTTCCAAAGGTACATGTAGTCTGTTGGACTATGGCCTAAGCTCTCGCACTGATAAGAGGCCTTTGTCAAGCATAGGAACAGTTTATAAGCACAGCTGATATTATAATAATATAAACTTAACAAATGTTTTGTATGTATAAACCTCAACGCTTGCTATCGCAACAATCGCCTAGTACTACTACGATATCCCTTGGTATCTTTTGTGATCCAATTTGCGGTAATTTTAGCCTGTACCCTTATGTATACACGTTTGCGGCATGCCAGCTTTAGATTGCATGCGGCAAACGTGTACACAATAATTATAGTGAGTGAATAATTCTGACAAGATACTTTTAAACTCTAAATTTTAATTGTAAATACACATAGATACTTATCGAACTTCTTTTGAAAATTCAGAGATTCATCAATCTTGCAGTGTAACGTAACGTAATGTAATACGCAACGTTATAACCTGTACACGTTATTGCTATTCGAATATTATAATCATTCGAATTCAATAGTACCCAAAGCAATTCTTAAGAACACAGCGCGCACTCTTTGTACCACAGACTGACATCACATTGTCAGTATATTCGAATGTGATTGTACCCAGCTAACACGTGCATGTTTTTAAATCTACTAAGATTAGCGTTAGCCAAAGCAGTTGCAATTTATTTTGTTGACTTATGTTATCTACTAATAAGGTAGAAGGAGAATATACGACTGAATTTAATGCACACACAAAACTAGTGCAGCTTTTTCGCAAGGCTTTAAAACATATTTGAAACACCCTTTTCTCCTTGCCAACACTTGAAGTAATAAAGTCTATGCTAAATTGTCTCGCAATCTAAGAATTGGCCATTTTTGTTGGTCACAGATTTCATTTAATTTATGACTTAAGTACATGATACCTAAAATACCAGTTTCTTACTGGTTATCTTTATCTATATAGAGCTTAATAGTTTCTTTGCTTGAACTATCAGTCCAATTGCCAAAATATTTTTGTATATTATTACCTATTTATCAAGGAAGGCTACCTTATGGCCTCGAAAAACGGATGCGAACGCATAGTGTTCAATATAGTGACAATGAAATCGAAAAAAGAGTGACTTACATTATTTGTGCTAGAGTGAAAACTGCGTAACATTACTAACAATTGTTTATATCAACGTATATTGATACGTTTTAAAACCACATTCTCTATATATAGAACGATTACTTTTAAATTAAATTATCCATAACAGAGTAGTTAGCACTCGATTCAAAGGTTTCACTCTATTTGATTCGCGTACAGGTACAAATGACTGCAGAGAGGGCGACTCTTGCGTGCAAACCGCTGACTAGGCCAACTCGTACGTTGAAATTATCCCTAACTGATCTAACAATTCTAACTTGAATACCCTGCTTAACGTATTAAATTATTTTTTTGTAAACCAGCACCGCGACTTTTTATTCGCGTTGTGTTTCAGCCAGTGATGCGAAAAGGAAAATTATGGGCTTGACCGCGTTCCATTTAAGCACTTGTTTTTATTTCTTTTTGAAAAAAGAGTACGTTTTGACCGTTAATTACGTATTCATGTTTCTCAGACTTGCTCTATTTGAAACTATCCAGTTCATTGCACTTGCTCAGACTTTATTGTAGCTGATTTTGAAAGACTTTAAAATATATTGAGACAACTAATAAAAAATTATAATATTGTTTAATATATAATAAAGTGTTATGATATTTTGTTGACATGTTTTTTTTTTAGTAGCAGGACGTTATCTGGCTTATTGTTCGGTAGACGACATTAGACTTACCCCTATTTTGTGGGCGCAAAAAATAACTATATAGGCTAATTCATATGAGTATGTAATATAGTATATTTATCTTCTTAGTGATGCTAAGACATATTAAACCTATCTATATAGCCACTAATATGACATAACTAAAACAATCCCTCATCCATATCCAGTGCCACTATTTGTTCTTACAAGTTTTGTATACATTCCTAATCACCATGTCTTATACAGGAATCAACAGGATTATACGGGTCTAGTAATCCAGGGATTCTTGGGCCTCCCGGCGAGAGGGGTCCGATGGGCCTAGCGGGGCCCCAAGGCGAGAGAGGATATCAAGGGAATAAGGGTGAGAGGGGATTACATGGCCCGAAAGGGGACAAAGGCGAAAGGGTGAGTGTTATCTAAATATGATTTAGTTACTAAAATAGTGTGAATATTCGCCACAAAACTGAGGACTGATTGATCGATCCAATTCATTGTATCGTTTTTATATCCGTAGAGGAATACAGAAAACTTATTTGCAAAATTTATATTTTCATTCATTTTCCATTACGTGTATGTGATATTGTAGTAACTAATAACTTTTAAACTTTCGCGTTGCATGATATACATATATATAATATGTAACGGGTATTAACGCGATCATGCATAATGTTTACCTTTTTTTACCATAATGTTACCGGCCGTGGTCACAAGCTGATATGAGTCAGCTGACTCATATCAGCTTGTGACCACGGCCGGTGTAACCTGGTCGAAACGTCAAGCATAAAAAAGGTAAACATTATGCATGATCGCGTTAATACCCGTTACATATTATATATATTGTAGTAACTGTTGGTGAATCTTAATAAATTAATTAATTAACTGAAAAATATAATTTCACTTAACAATTGTTTCACTGCCAATAATATAAATTATTCGGCATAAAATGCACAAAATTATTCTTTTGTTGTATATATTTTGTATTGATATAGGCAGATTTAAAAAACAACTCAATAAATGACAAAGATGGTTCCTTGAAAATTATACTGCAACGTCTAAAATAATATTTATATAAGCTAAAACGTAAAAAACGTATGAAAGCCGCATCATGAAATTTTATAAACACTGCCATTTTGCGAAAATACAGAATATACTAAACAAGCAAACGCTTCAAAAATACATTGTTTACTTTGAAGCTTATGATATTGGTATATTTCTCTATTCATTAATAATGTAACATTAATCCGTTACTTTATTCATTAGCTTATGCAAAGGAGATAAATAGGCAGTCGGAACACCTAAATTTGGAAAGTTCTTGTTCAGTGTGAGAATCTAACCCACAACATTCGACGCAGTGGTAGTAGCGAGGTAACCACTTAAAACAATAAGCCCTTATTGCTTTATATATTGCACTATATCTATATTTACACGTTCATTATGAACTGGTGTAAGTACCACCTCTATAATATTGTATCAGTATCAGTATAATATTTATATTTTCTTAGGTTATCACTAAAACGATAACGATAAATAAAAGTTCCGTATTTCACGATCGATGCGGTTGTGAAGCCAGCTCTTTAACAATTGCGTTTTAACCGCGTAAACTGATCCATTGAATGACGTAGAAAGATCGTTATCCGTTCATTTATCCACACACGCAATGGTTCTGTGAAACACAGTGTATGTTCTGATAATTGCCATTAAATTGCGTAAACAGGATAATTCTGTTCCAATGAACTGTGAATAACTTTTGTTGATTTCTCATTACAATTCTCTGGTAAAATGTATTTTATACTGCGTGGTTCGAGGAACGCTTAAGTCATGTTTAAAGAAGGCACTCTTGTGAGGGAATTCAATGAAAATAAAACAAGACCTCGTATCGTGATTGACAAGCGCGATTTAACCTCACTTGCGCGCGTTGTATGCATCGTGTAAACGAGCATCGTGAGTCACTCGCGCATGTAACTTAATCGCATGTAATTCGCGTGAATATCTTGCGCATAAAACCCATGACAGTTATTTGTGCCATGAAAAAGGATCAATATCATAAGTATTTGTTTATACGCAGCATTTGGATTATTGTAGATTTTCTTAAGCAGAAGTGTATATTAACAGTTTAATTTATTAATCATGATTGATTCCGTCAACATAAAAGTGAAAATGTATTATAATAAGATAATATAAATTCAAACAAGTATTATCAATTACTTACTAAGGATGTCTCATTATAATCAATGTAACTGTTTTGAAAGAAATAAATATTTTCATTTTTTTAAGAAAATTCATAAACCTTTATTATTTCAAATTACTTAGGTTTAAAGCTACGATTAACTCTATAACTGATCAAATAACTCGTAGCAACACCTACGACGATTCGTAGCGCTTGTAGAGGTCTCATACAATTAAGAATCCTATAGGTATTAGCTACACGGAAGTAGACGATAGTGATTGATTATTATTGAGTGGATAATTAATAGCCGGATTAGGCCGGCTTACTGATAATTATGGATTAATTATGTGACGTAATCGATACGCAAGCTTATGGTGGCCATATTGATTGTAAAGCCTTACATACTGTAAAGGATTTTAACTAAAGTAGGATTTAGTATTACATAATGACAGTATTATGTCTACTATTACATATTACAAAAGTTTAACATGTAACATGGATATATTCGATCATAAGTAAATTACCTTCAAGGAAGAAGGTGGGTATATGAAAAACTAAAAAATAAACTTTATTACCTTGCTACAGAGTTCAATATGTGTAGTACTGTGTCTAAGTTTTCCTATAAGTGACAAGTACTTGAAACATTATACCAATATTTTCCTAACATTTAAAATCTTTAATTAATTCTTGAATAGTTAGTTTGTTTTTCATCCACGTAACAACGGAACAACGCATCGATATGATATTTTACATAGAATAGTTTTTCGAAAATATATGAATCCAAAGAACATCAATGACCAATCAATCGGCCACGATGGCGTAGTGGTTAGTGTAACCGAATGCCACGCCTGAGATCGCGGGTTCGATTCCCGCACAAATTAAACAATTGTGTGCGTGAACATGGATGTTTGTCTTGGTCTGGGTGTTTCTATGTATTATAAGTATGTATTTACAAAAAAAAGTATATATGTATGTTTATCCATTGTCTAGTACCCATAGTACAAGCTCTGCTTAGGTTGGGCTAGATGGTGTTGTGTGTATGTGATAAAATATTATATATATATTATAGGCTGCTCGAATGGCGTAGTGGTCGACTCACCACTGCTGCCGCGCTGAGTGTTGTGGGTTCGAAAAAGGGACAAAAGTGTGTGTGATCCACAAATGGTTGTGCCGAGTGCTCTTTGTGTCCGTTGTTTGAATATTTGTAAAGTCTACCGCGACACAGGATTTATACTTAAAAAAAAGAAAAGAAACAACAATAGGTAATATTTCATACATAGACACGTGTTTGATATAAGTCACATTTAGTTTCGTGCCTGAACGTCGACAAACTAAGCGAACAGAAACTTATAAGTCTGCCTGAACTTAAGTTTTCTGGCTATCACTCAAAACTCTTGCGGTCTTTGCGAACTACTAATACCGAAATTCAAAGTATAATATTTATGAAACCAAGCAGCTATGTTTAGTCACGTAGGTAAGTTGTAAATTATATAGATAGTTATAAAAATGTTTCTTTATTTTGAATAACTATGGTCCCATCCCTCTTATATAAAAAAACAAGTTCTTTCATGCAAATGGAACAAAAATGTTTGAAAATATCTGTTGAATACCAAAAACAACGATAAAATATTTTTTCTCTCAGCACTATCTGGTCAGATAGGCTATCTGACTGACTATTTCTATATCATGACTAAGATACGCCCATATTATTAAATTAAAAATAATTCATATGACTAGCAAGAGCCTATGTTTTGCGAGAATCTTAACTAATTTTATATTAATATTATTTTAAACTAAGTTATATTATTCGAAATCTTTACCAAATATAAATAAATAAAATAAAACATGCAAATAATGATTATTCTTATGAATTGATGTGTTATATACTACCATTCTAAGTGAACATTTCGAAGAGTGCATGTCATCACGATATGCGTAGTGTGTAGTATGATTTTAAACAAACAAAAAATACATTGGTATATTTATGAACGCTAAGTACGACAGCCAATTATATTGCCCTATATAGGCATTATCTAATCATATGTTTCTATATTATATAATATATCGATATTTATTAAGTCCATTTAATTATCTTGTTAGAAATATGATAATATTAAATAAACGGCCTCCTTCGCCTATGTATTGAAGAACAAACTCAGTAATCAATCAAGTTTATAATTTTTATTTTTCCATTCGGCCAGATATATTCCAACAATAACCTATTCATAAGACTCTAAGAAGCCAGTCAGATTAACAAAACTCCTGTTTCATAAACAAAAACAAGGCTACTGTAATAATAATCTGAATTTATTGTAAAGGTAGTTTACTTTACTTTATTACCTCTAGTCCTGCGTATTTGAAACCATATAGCCTTCCACGCTTTTAAACTTTGAGTAAGTAATACATTGTAATCTAGCAAACACTCAACGACGCGATGGTCGCCTTACCCAATAGGTACATAAGAACAACTATAGAACTTTACGAATGTAACTAAATCAAAATAAAATCACACGACGCCCGTCACCAAATTAGTAGGTTTTCGGATAATAAACTTGGGTCCAACGCAATAAGTGACGGTTTGACCCTCGTAACGGAACGTTATGTTACCTTCGAGCCGTGAACTCATATCTGTGTTACAGGGTTATGTGGGGCTTAGAGGGCCACATGGCGCGAAAGGCGAGCGCGGCCAAACCGGCCGCGACGGCTCGCCCGGCCTTCCAGGCGCGCACGGCCGCCCCTCCGAAAAAGGGGAAAAAGGTACCCAACTTACTCAACCATCAAATTTTATGTTACTCTATGACCCATATTTATACTCGGGCAAAGCGTTCGCGAGATTTTTAGGGGTTTATAGTAACGATTTGGAAAATCTTTATTTCTTCGCGCACTGAACCCTTTGGATTGGTTTTCGAGTGCTTGCACGCAGTTTATTTATTATTGCTGTTACTTTTTACGAGCGTCTAGAGAATTTTGTTTTATTCGTGTATCGGATGTTTCTGTGTTATTATTTTTTTGGGTTGTTCGTGAAAGTTTAATATATTAAAATGAATGCCTCGGATGTTTTAGTTTTTTTTATTTGTTTGTTTACGTAACATCCTACAACAGATACAGTTAGGCCTGTGAAATTCTGACTATGATACAAGTGTAATCTCAATTGCGCTTAGCAATTACGAAATTAGTAGCGTGTATTACAGAATGTATTTTAGTTTCTCTATATTCAAATAAAGACATCCGAGCTGCTTACTAGTGTAATACTGGTATAGTACATTAATATATTAATATAATTTGATTTTACTAATGATACATTGTTTTGAATAGGTGCTCGAGGTCTGCCCGGCCCTCCAGGTCCACCTGTTCCAGTCATTTCAGAAAACTCGGTGCTAAGTGACGTCACGCGTACTGGTAAGAATTTTATGAAATTAAGGCTATTTTATGAATATAATGCTTTGTAGTGGTAGTAGTAGTATATCTACCTCTCAAGATCGATATATGCACGTTCTCTCAGCAGCTGAATAATAATAATAATAATAAAAATTCTTTATTGCCACAAAATAGTACATACAGTAGGAAAAAAAAGTCCAAGTGAATGTACAAGATAAAGATTAACTCTATAATGTTCTGCTGGTACTTAAATTAGGATAACCTGTGCTATAAGTACCAGTGATTGTTGGCTTAAGAGACCAAACACCCTCTTTCCCCCTTCAGTCTCCTTCTCCTTCCCACTTCCTTTCCTAAAGGGTCAACGACGCGCAAGTGATGCCTCTAGTGTTGTAGACGTCCATAGGCTACGGTGACCACTTACGGCCGTATGGTTGTTTGCCACGTCAGGAGTATAAAAAAAAAATTAAGTAGCCTTAGGATAAATCACAATGACAGATGAATTGGCACGCTTTGATTAAAATTAATGGTTAGATGTGTGGATAGTTGCTAAAACGGTGTGGTCTATTTGTGTATTACTTACTATTAAATTTATTATTGTATTCACGAGGTGTGCATTTACTTCGATGACCAAATTCCATAAAACAAGCAATACTCAAGTGATCCACGTTCCAAGCTACATTCAAAAGATCGACTGATAGATATATATAGCTTATGTTTGCAGTGTATGCCTGAATAACCAATGCAAAATGCCGCACTGTACAATATCGAATATAATTCTGTATATGAAAATCTAACTGAATCCATTTTAATAGATTATATATCCAAATTATAATCAAAATAGATTTGTTCCCGGTTTCGGAAAGGCAGATCAACACTAAAATTTGATAACAGACGTTTAAACGCATGTCAACGACTGGGATTGGTTGGCCGAATTAGCAACAGCCACTTAAAATTATTTGACATGAATTTGATTTTCATACCTCGTTGTTAAGTCTTTTAGAAATCGGGTGTTGGGTTTAGAGAATGTTTATTTCACTAAAGAACTTTAAATAGTTCACTTAATATTGAAGCGGCCCAATAGATAAGGCATTGGACTTACGATCGCGGGTTTGAATCCCACCCATTGCTCTACCGGCCTGAACCCTCACGTCTCACAAGCATTTAGCTTAACTAAAGAAGTTGACAAGAGAACTAGTTATTTGTAATCCAAAATTGCAATAAACTAAACTAAAATAATAGTAGTATATATAAACTTATACATCAAACATACAGAATAAATAATTTAAAAAATCTTACAAAGTGAGATCAACCTACCGTAATTATAATTACTTAATGTTGACATAAAATTTAAGTACAAAATAAATCAGCATTTAAAATTATTAATATAAATAATAATAATAATAATAATCATTTATTCAACTTAAATTGGTACAAATTGATACAGAGCTTAGGTTACATTGTAAAGGTAATATATAAGGGGTGCCTGTACTAGGGTAAACCTGTGCCACAGGCATAATAGAAGAGAGAGAGAGGCATAAAGGCTTAATAGAGACAGTCTTTAATATTTGTTTGTAATTTGAACTCTTACTTTTTTTCCGAACAAGATTTTATAGTAGTAAGAAACGGAGTGTTAGTAAAGAAGTAAATTCTTCTTTATGATAATTTACAAGAAGGACCTGAGCGCCTGTTTATAATTCCCAGGACGATCACAGTTCATTGGTTTTTCTGTTAGGAATTTACCAATTTTGTGTTCTGCTGACTGAATTTTGGTCACGGCGACCAATCTAATCGGAGAATCGCCATCTGCGCAGAAGATATTATAGTACATTAGTGTGTGCGCAAACAAACGTGTGTGCGCAAACTGAAGTGTGTGCGCAAACGCAAGTGCACTCTCTGTTCACTAAATCTCGATGGGACGGTAATCCGACACGACTGGAGAGAAATCAGTTGCAGGACCAACAGATTTACGTGCTTTCCGAGACACGGGAGTGTCAACACCGCTAGCTTCCTAACTCCGGACTGCTATTGAGATTTCTTAACAGAAAAAACCAATAACTTTTTTTGTTGGCCCGATCCGGCATTCGAACCCGAGACCTCATGCACAGCAGTCGCATTCACTACTACTACGCCACGGTACTAATATACACGAAATATGGTGCTATACTGCCTAACAAGGCAACATCGGCTTTATGATAGGTAGCAAAACGTGTACGTAATATACCTTAGACTTAACACACAAAACTTTTCGGTGATCTACGGGCATAATGTTATGTAATGTCGTAGCTGTTTATAGTGTAATCCACCTTTATGTAAGCCATTGAAAGATAAGAAATATTGTTATGACACCATATCACCTCTAAAGATTAAAACTGATATTTGCAAGTAAAGCTCTGTTCATGCTCTTCAGACAATTTCTTCTCGCTACGAGGCAAAGATTATTACCACACAGTTTGCTTGCATAATTACTCATTAAAAGCAAATTTAGGAGGCGTTGGTAATAATAAAAATGACTTCATAATCTAGGCGATAGGCTAACGGTTATAAGGTTTAATTATAAGGTTACCTTAAAAGTGAGAAAATTGGAGATTCATTCGAATTATAATGCTTCCTTATCTACTAAGAGCTCAATAAAATACAGAGACTGACAGATGTTTCGAAAAATATTGCTTATTTTTTTACTAATTGGATAAAAGTACTGGCTGGTTATGAATTAGGCTTGGATCGAACCTTAAAGAGTTTTTCATTTTCATCAACTAGAAAAAATATAGGTTCTCGATTTCCTTTGCATCTAAATGTAAGGTTCTTTGAACGTATTGATACCAAAGTTCTATAAGCGATTCAGATCGGAAGATCCCTATATACTTTTCTACAATTTATAGTGCTCTGCTTAGTTTGGGCTAGATGGTGTTGTGTGTATGTGGTAGAATTTTATATAACGTTTACTGAACTAATTAAATATTCAATATATAATGATATAATATATCTATGTTGACTGCACGGGTAGCATAACTATTGGTTTCTTTAGTCGCTTCGCCATTGTCACTGTACCGAGTGTTGTGTGTTCGATCACCTTATGAGACAAAAACTTGTGTGACCCACATAATATATAGTCGTTTCGAGTCTGAGTACTCTTATGATATGACAAGCGCGGGTGCCTTTTGCCTAAAAACAAATCGCCATAATTCGTTTAATTCTTAGAAACATGGTATTTATTCACCGCCCATCAAACAAACGTCGAAAACTTCTTCTGTTCGAGATTAACAGAAAATACTTTTAGATCACAATTAATAAAAAAATTGTACCTCAATGGTATAAAAACTGGGCCAGTAAAGTAGACTGTACCGATGTACAATAAAACGAAATCAATAAGAGCCTTTAAGGCTTATCTAGCTGATTCAAAACGGTAATTAAAGTTTCTATTTAATTGAAACGTAAAGAAGTGCTCGCTCGTAGTTATTTTCTTTCCTAAAGGTATTATTGGCGATGTTTCATTATTGGCCCTAGAAATTTTATTAAATGAAACGGGTAATAAGTACCTTCTAAGTTAATTGAAAGTAAGCCGGTGATTCAATTACTTTGATAATGCCTTAACGAACGAAAGCCGTCAATCGATTCATTGAGTTTTAGTCGTTAAAGCTTACCTCTTTATTTTATTAGAGGAAATTTGCCATGCCTTTATATTAACGAGAATAACATTTTGTTTTATTAATTTGTGCTATGTGGTCACGGAACAGGAACATTTTCTGTTCTGTGAAGATGGCAGTGATATACTTAGTCTGATTTAAAGATCTTATTATACAGTGTATCCGGTCATGGACTAGCGATATTCTAAATACTTATATAACAACTATTTTAATACACAAACACACTCTTCATTTGGATCCAATCCACTTCCCCGCTATGTGGCAGCCATTTTGATTTTTTGTTGACAAATTCTCTATGTGTACAAAAAAAATCATATGTCTCAAAGTTTTGATCATATTGAGATAAAAATTGGCTTATTCGGAGGGCAAAAATACTGTCTATCGTCTACAATATAAAACTATGTGTTCACATGTCCATAATTTTTTAAAAGCATATAGTACTCAATTAGTAGCCTCTAAAATTATGTAAAATAACAAATTATTGTAAATTACTGCAAAAACACGCCGCATCAGCCTTTTCATTTTTGTATTAAATCGACAGATATTGAGCTAAGCTACATTACAACTTAAAATTTACAACTGTGTGTCTATTACTTTAAAAGTTATAGTCGTTTGAACATAGCGTATGCGCAAGCACAAAAGGTCTTTGACGGAACCCTAAACAGAAAAACATTAAACATTTTTTTTTACAGCGGGACTTTTATTAACTGCATGTCTCGCTGTAAACGTCATTTTATGTTATTTAACAAACTAGTTTATTATTTACAATTTTTTTTTATTTAAATATTGTTAGGTATTATTTAATTCTGGCGATTTATATCTTGATAAAATTTATTCAATACTAGCGTACCTGATAGACCTTGTCCTGTCTAAACTTTGGCTTGCCAGTGCCACCTACCGGGTCCAATTGTAAATTTACACCAACCATCCACTGAAAAGAAATCATCAAACCGGTTCAGTTGTTCAGGAGGAATTTAGTGACAAACACTCATATTACTGAAATTATATGTATATTACATTTATGTAATATACATATAATTTCAGGTTATTATAAAACCTAACCTTCAGGTTTTTATAAAAGAAAATACACAGTAACCAGGCAAAAGCAAACAATCAGAAGGTCGATACTGATAAATAGCATTACTTTACCCAGGAGAAATCTGGATCAATGGTTGACTGTAATTTGTTTCAAATAGTTTTATTTGATTGAGGCTCTTCATATATTCTATTCATAACTATAACATAGTTATTTATGTAATTTTTTATCGCAGCATTGTCCTTGGCGAAATTCAAGACATTTGTGCAAAGATTGACTAATTTATTTCATATTATATTTTGCCCGCAGCTCCACTGACGTCAATGTAGATTTATGTTAAGATACATTTTTAGTTGTATATTTTGTTATTGTTATTCTAATAATAAATAATAATACTGTAAGGTTTCATCAAAATCTGTTCAGTAGATTTAGCGTGAAAGAGTAACAAACATCCATTCATCCATCCTCACAAACTTTCACAGTTATACTTATAATATTAGTAGGTTGTTAATAGCAAATTTAAATGCGGAATACTAAATTATTAGAACTAGTGGTCACCCTTTTATATATATACATATAACATTTAGTTCTATGTGCTCGATCTCAATATAAACTTCAAATATGACAAACCTCACACTATTCCGTGCAATATTCTCTAAAAAGGGTACATAGTTTTTCTTTATGTAGTAATATATAGATGTCTAACACAAGTAAGCTAAGCATATACATATATTTCAAATAAACCTACTTATGTTAGAAACTGTTTCACGTCGATAGTACGATGGGTGAGGTTTACTGCTACTACCATGCTCTACTATTTGCTTGTACTACCTCTCAACCGCAAGTAGAATGCCGTAAAACCATTAGGCTACCGACATTTCCTTGGCTCACTATAACACTGCAGTACTAGAACATTAAAAACATTTACTGCGGTTTACATTCAGTATCTCTCTTGTAGTAACGAAACCTTAGCCGATAAAATAACCGAGAATGGGAAGCATGTAAGTACACATCCTTAATGAGTACATACATACGATGGTTGCTGCCACTGCGCCGAGTGTTAGAGGTTCGAAACCAACATGCGACAAAAAATTGTGCGTCATACATATTTTTACGTCATTAGTCTCGAAGCGTCGATAGAGGTGTATTAAACTCACATTTTCAGCAACAGTTTTAGGTCCCAAATAATTACATGTATCACGGAATAGTAAATAAGTATATATAATTACATTAATGTTTGCCATACGCCCTATTTTAACCAAATAATTAATATCAAACACGTTGCCAATTATATTATCAATCAATCAACTGATAAGATTCACTTAGCTGCTTATTCAATTATACATGCGAATGTAATTATTACGTGTTGAATGCTTTAATATCTAATTACAATATCGTGATATGGATATAGGAGAAAGGCAAGTTATATTATTAAACAATATTACATACGGCTAACATTTATTAAGGCCTACATATTCACACCTAAATACCTAAATCGGCAGGAAGAAGCATATCACATCTACATTTAATTAACTATGGTTTTAGATCCTAGCTAATAGGGTCTTTTGTGGCCACGTAATAGTTGCTTCTATTGAGAATTTCATGGTAAGTCGTTGAACATATTGCCCAATGGTAAATCAATCCAAGCTCTAATTGACAGCAATCGCATTCACTATTGCTGGCTATATTTTGTTTTCAAATTACGTTATTTATAAAGTAGCAGTTCTAAGTTCTATTCAATTGACAGGCACCAATCTTCTCTCTTCTTTCTGACCTCCGCAACCCCGAAGGCTAACGATACCCTAAGGCTAGACCAGTGTCAGGATATTATAGGGCACTGACTTCCCAATGACGACTGCCATAGATGTTCATGGCAGCCGGGGCCGACGGCTTAACGTGCTCTCCGAGGCACGGAGCATGCGATAATTGTCAATCAATACGCACA
Organism: Catocala fraxini; assembly: GCA_930367265.1. Taxonomy (NCBI): domain Eukaryota; kingdom Metazoa; phylum Arthropoda; class Insecta; order Lepidoptera; family Erebidae; genus Catocala; species Catocala fraxini. The sequence goes on along the minus strand of OV884039.1, from coordinate 17,717,979 downwards.
TAATTTCGAAAAGTCTTTATATCTTCCGAAAGTCAGAGGTGCGCGACGTGGGTCCGAACCCAAGACCCTCTGCATTGCAGTCTGTTGGTCTCCCCACTGAGCTATCGCCGCAAATTGACAGGCACCAATGATTAATAATAATTAATAATTGTTTATTCAGTTTAAGTTGGTGCAAATATGAATTACAATTGCTATTATATTACAATAGGATTAGACCCCAAAAGTGAGAAAGAAAATCAATTATAACTTTGTAAGTAGAAATAAGTAGATGGTAAAGCTTACGTTCCCATTAATTTGGGTAACAAGTAATCTCAGTTATGATTGTAATATAATAGTTACGTAATAAGTTGGTTGTAAGAGGCTGTCGTTATCAATTATTTGATGACAGTGTGAATGAGTTGGGTCATCCGGGGAACACAACGACCTCTTATAGCAAACCGGCGCGCGCTGCGGTGTGACGTAAGATTACTATCACTATTATTGCATAGCACCTCCTAATACTATAATATGAATACTATGAATATGAATACTATGAATATGAATACTACTACACATACCTCCTCGTGGTAATAGAGAATGAATTCTGTCTGGCTCATCTAGGGAAAAGCTTTAAGTACTACCGACTAAACCTACAACGGTGTGCCGACTCGCTGCTTTGCTAGTGCATGGATAGCTGGAATTGTAACTGCATCAGTGATCCGTCCAAGCAGTGGCCAATGCAAATATTTTGTCTACAGGCGACTCTAGCATGGAGTAATACCAGGATTCTTTAACCTAACATTACCTACTCTTGATTATAACCCGGAACTTACTAACACTAAAAAACGGAAAGATATCGTTTGTACTACTCAGTCTCAATCTAAGTATATTTTTACCAATAGGTTTTTAGCATTTTTGGGTCCATTTCTTTATAATAATATAAACAAAATAACTGCGATTTATGACAAAAATTATGCTAACACTAAGCAATTAGTTCAACAATAACCAACAACCAACAATAATAAATAGTAATTTACAAACCTTGAAATATGATTATACTGAAAATTTGATGACTGTTGTTCAATAAGTGTTACGCAATAAAATAGCTCTTTAAGTAGTCATAGTAATCATTTAGTTTATAATGTAATTTGTTAGTTTTTATATACAAAGAATAATGTTTTATAAGTATTGTTTTAGAATTTATATCTACATTATACAGTATGCGCCCTTAATGCCTGTGGCACAGGTTTACCCTAGTACAGGCACCCCTTTACGATGTAACCTAAGCTCTGTATCAATTTTTACTAATTTAAGTTCAAGGTCGCCCATTAGGCTACACTGCTATATATTTCGCTGCTTATATATTTTTGTATGTTTTTTTTATGCATTGGTATGTAATAAATTATTGTTAGTAGGTCTGCGAGAATACCAGCGTTGTAGTCTATACTGCAACAATAGCTGACACAGTTGCCTAACATGACCTCCATGTACCGCCTTCTGTTTAATTGAATTAAGTAGTATGTCTTTTAAAATTATGTACGTTTGGAGATTCAAATAAAACATTTTTTCTTTATTTCGTCTTTCTTTCTATTTACTAATAAGGGTGCCAAAAACTCACATTTATCTCAAAACTTGGTTTCTTTATTTACGTAACATAAAACCTATACGCTCTAGAAGGGTTCAACAGAGGTCTATAACATCCACATTGTCCCTTACCGAATACAGTTTCAAACTCCGTGCGGCTATTGTAAATTGCCTTATAGAAGAACCCAATAACACTTTGTTTGACCCGTGACGTCACGATGGGATGCAAACGTAAGCACAAACGTTTGTTACTGAAAGGATCTTGTGGCCAATAATTTAAGCTATAGCTACACTGGTGTGGTGACGCAACGGCGAATACGGGAAAGCAAACTTAAATAAACATTCAACAACCTTCGGACCGAATTTCGGTCATGGCGGCCAGTCCTAAGTAGTCGTAGTGCGACTAGCCATCTGCACATGAGATATTATAATGCACAAATAATATGTGCTCAGTCACCTTCTATTATTTGGCTTCTTAAGTCGTCTCCCGCACTTGTAATAATTCCTGTGTCGCAGATCTTTACAAACATTCAATTAACGGACACAAGGAACACCCAAACTTGAAACAACTACTTTTGGATCACACCATTTTTTGTCCTGTATGGGACTGCACCCACGACACATGACGCAGTGGCTATGGTGAGGCGACCATTCAAACCATTAAGCAATCTGTCCAATAGAATAGCAATAGTAATCCCATACGACAGGAAAGAGATCAATCGCAGGATCAACGGATTTATTGCCGAGGCACGGTGACATGCAACATCGCCTACTTCCTTACTCACTTCCTTCTGTAGCGACACTATTGGACGCTTTAGTTTTGTATAGTCAGGCGCAAGTATACAGTAGCGCCGCGCGGCATTCGTCTCCCCGCAATCACTCACTTAGGTCGTAGTTCAATATGTATTCATTTTATATTATAACTGGTACCAGTGAATATATATCCGCATCTATCATACTTGATGATTTCATTTGATTATCCACAACGAGAACACAGCGCATAACCCCCTACACTTCCATAGTAAAACCCAATAACTTTTTGTTGGCCTGACACGGAATTCAAGCCCGAAAACTCATGCATACCAGTTGTATTCACTACCGCTGCATAATCGAGGTACATTGGAAAATGCCATAATAATATTGTCTATAACCTTTCTCAATAAAAAGGCCACCCAACGCATAGCGATTTTTATATTGGATTGGTAGTTCTTCAGAATATCATGCTTAAACAACAAACTCTTTAGCATTGTTATATTAGTCTAGCTTAAAAGCTAAGTATAGCAATAATAACTATGAAATTATGACAGCCTCAGTGGCACAACGCTAGTGTATGCGACTGATGTGCATGAGGTTTCAGCTTCGATTATCGGATCGAGCAATCGTGTTTTCATCTAAAATCGTCGGGCAACGTGTTTACAAAATTCCACGATGATCGGTTAAGTAGTTAAGGCTTGAAAGCTTAACAAATAAACAAACAAATTCACATTTATAATATTAGTTAGGATTAGGATGATGATGACGTAATATTAGCGTAGAAATGGTAATCATTAGATATTTAATAGCTTAGATTCGCAGAGCTCTTAAATAAATCAATACATCGAAAGATCTTCGAAGATACTCCAGTCTAATATACAATAGATAAAATTGATGAAGTATGATTCATGTGGCGATACGTACGTATAGTAATCTACAAGCAAAGCTATTACGATGGTTAGTGATTAATCATGTTCATACTACGGAACATCTGTTCATAGTGAATGCCTCTATATCAGATATTCCTAAGTAATCAGTTGATTCTTAGTCTCTACTATGTCAAGCGTAGGTATTAGACGCTTAATAGAATTAAGTATGTTGGTACTAAAACTAACAAGTTTAGGTGTAATTATATTGATAGGATAAAAGAGCGTTGCGGATATTTGCACTCGAATTATATCCGAATACAGTTATATCGCAGTCGAGTTATGTATATCGAATTCGAAAAGTATCGATTTCGAATATTCTAATAAAATTTGAATACACATTTGCAGTATTGCGATGCGTTTGAAAACGCAGCGCGTGCACTTATGTATAAGAATATCGAATTTTTACATTTGTAAATCGGAATTGCCATTATAGCTTAATATTGAGGTTTTCTATCTCATACTCATCATCACCTCTCCTATAATGACTCTTATTATACAGAATAAACATTATAACGTCATCTCCTCCAATTCTCTTTATCGTTTCAAGATTTCATTTAGAGTATATAACAACCGCTTTTATTTTCCATATATCATCATTATATAGAGTTGAGCCTCTTGCTATCTCCAGGCAATAGCTTTTATAAAGAATTCTGTTATAGAAAAAAACAGTAACACTTTAGCGAAGCCCAAAATCTCGGTACCTCACAATCGTACACATCGCAAACATAATCACAAAGCTATGTCATGGCAGCAACAATTCAGAGTATTAATAACGTTTACTAATATATATATAATATAAACAAACAACTTAGATTTATACATAATAGAAACAGAATTTATATAATTAATACAATTGTGTACTTGACTTCCATCCGTACCTGCTGTTGACACGCAGTCTTTGCTGTCACATCAGTATAATTACAAAACAAATAATATTTCATTCAGAACAGAACTTTGTTACCCACGAAAAATAATTACTGTTGAAAACTCGAGTAAGTAGACAAACGCTTAAACATTCATTTCTAAGTCACTAATTAAGTTTCTGCTAATGGAGCGTTTAGATGAGTTGGGTTGCGAGAATTCGGATGAAACAGCTCGTCTTAAGTGCAATATTAAGTCTTGGATAATTCCAGTGTATGAAAATATAATTAGACATACGCAATGTTGAGTAAAACCTAGTACCTACTGCTTGTACGCGAAGATAGAACCAAGTCTTTGATAATTTGAGTGTATGAAAATACAAATAGACATACGCAATGTTGAATAAAACCTAACGTGCTTGTACTCGAAGCAAGATGCAAGTTTGGGATGGTCAGTATATGAAAGTAATAATACATACGCAATGTTCAGTAAAACGTAGTGCTGCTTAAACGCGAAGATAAAACCAAGTCTTGGATAATTTCCGTGTTTGAAAATATAAATAGACATACGCAATGTTGAATAAAACCTAGCGTGCTTGTACTCGAAGCAAGATGCAAGTTTGGGATGGTCAGTATATGAAAGTATAATAATACATACACAATGTTCAGTAAAACGTAGTGCTGCTTAAACGCGAAGATAAAACCAAGTCTTGGATAATTTCCGTATTTGAAAATACAAATAGACATACGCAATGTTGAGTAAAACCTAGCGTTGTTTGTACGCGAAGCAAGAAGCAAGTCTTGAATAGTGTCAATGTACAAAAGTATAATAATATATACGCAATGTTGAGTAAGACCTAGTGCGTTTTGTACACGAAGCAACATGCAAGTCTGAGATAATTTCAGTGTATGATACTATAATTAGACATGAGCAATGTTGAGTAAAACCCGGAGCAGTTTGTACGTGAAGCAAGTTGCAAATTTTCGACAATTTCTGTCTACGAAATTATAATTAGACATAGGCGAATTTGAACAAAAAGACCTAGTGGTTTTGTACACAAAGCAAGTAGAGAGACTACCCGCGCAAGCAACAAAGTAAATAACCATCGTATGCAATATGTAAGTGCTTAGAGCAACTGATTGATTGAATTTTTGTAACATTTTTCTTCTTGTTCTTAATAATAATATTATAATAATATTCTACCACATACACACAACACCATCTAGCCCAAACTAAGCAGAGCTTGTACTATGGGTACTAGACAATGGATAAACATACATATATACTTTTTTTTTTGTAAATACATACATATTATACATAGAAACACCCAGACCAAGACAAACATCCATGTTCATGCACACAAATGTTTGACTTGTGCGGGGATCGAACCCGCAACCTCAGGCGTGGCAGTCGGTTACACTAACCACTACGCCATCGAGGCCGACATGAAAGAATGACAGACCTTCTAACATATACTCTTTCTTATGTTGGTAAGTAGCATATTATATGATTGTATAATAATGCGCACCCGAAAAATTTTACCGAGGTGCGCCAGGCCCATATTTCTGAACTGTTTTAACGTCTCTCGTCGTCTCGTCTCTCTTAGACCTGTAGTAGGTCTAAGAGAGACGAGACGACGAGAGATACCTAGATATTTTCAGTAACAATAATTATATGTATGTCCTTGTTAATATTAAGAAGCGTTGATAACTACTTTCTGTATCCTGTCTCTTATATTTCGGCACGTTAAATTTAATTGTATTTTCACAGAGGCAGCTCTCCTGAGAGGAGGGAAAGGGGACCGGGGGGACAAGGGCGACAAGGTAATTATAATAAGAACATAACAAATCTCAGGTTACCTTAAATATAATAATTAGGTATAATGTTATCCAGACGGTAGTAGACATCAATTTCTTGGAAATAATTAATGACTTCTTTTAAATATAATGAGATTTATGTAGTTTTAGGTAGGATATTATAAATTGTTAGATTACGGTTTAAATTTATCGAAATTTAGGAATACTGGAAGAGATTGTAATATAATATAACAGAATAGCGGAAAATAATAGATGGGAACTAAATCCAACTTTTGTATAAAAACGAAGTATAAAAATAAATATGTTTTCAAAAAGGGAATTAAAGTGACCTTTGTTATACAAACTTACGTCCACAGTTACTAATCTTTATTAAAATCGCAATCTTCTTGTGGGTTCTGGTTAAAGACTGTGTAGCGTACCACTGGCTAGTAACAAAGCAAAATATAAAATAGAAAGCATTGAATTTCTTGGAGAATATGAAAGTCAAGACTGTGGTGAAACAAAATCTTTTGCTTTTCTAAGTTTTCTAAACAAAAAGGATTTAAAGAGTACATCATAATACTCATTTTAAGTAACGTGTACGAAGATGTAGACATATTATATAAACATATTAATAGCGTTCTGAAAATAATCAAAGAAATATCAGGCATTAAAATTTTGCTTGTCTTGTTATGTGTTTGGAAGTATAAAATTATCTCATATAGAACAATGTTATTACTGAGCAGCGATAGCTCAGTGGGGAGACCAACAGACTGCAACACAGAGGGTCTCGGGTTCGAACCCACGTCGCGCGCCTCTGACTTTCGGAAGTTATATGAGTTTTCGAAATTATGTGCGTATTGATTGACAATTATCGCCTGCTCCGTGCCTCGGAGAGCACGTTAAGCCGTTGGTCCCGGCTGCCATGAACATCTACGGCAGTCGTTATTGGGAAAATCAGTACCCTCTAATGTCCTGACACTGGTCTAGCCTTAGGGTATCGTTAGCCTTCGGATTGCGGAGGTCAGGTGGCAGCCGCTCCGTGTAAAAACTGATATCCAGTCAAATCCGGTTAGACCAGAAAAGCTGACCACAAGTGACTTGGGAATAATAAAGGCTAAGAGAGAAGGAGAACAATGTTATTACTGTGTGAAAATGGCATATAATATAATTTATACTTGCTGAGTTGACGGGATGTTGGCAACACATCATGTACACTGCATAATATACAATAATATAATTCTTTAACTCGAAATTTCGAAATTGCATTTAAATTATATTTCCCTTCAGTTTGTCTCTGACCATCGTTTCAAGGTTCACTCCCTTTATAACCATGTCACATAATCCATCAGTTTGTTATTAAATCACTGTATTCTATTAGCTATAAACAAGGCTGACCTACGTCCGTACCTAACACACCAAATGTGTGGAACATACCGTGTTTTTTTAAATAAATATTTAGATATTCCAAGATAAGAACGGAAACATGTTTGTAAGCGTTAATACTTTATTAAAGGGGGAAAAAGGAATCCGTGGCATAGAAGGTCCCCAAGGTTTTCCCGGTAACGATGGGAAGCCGGGCGAGCGCGGCGATATTGGGCCATCCGGGCTACCTGGGACTCAAGGACCGACGGGATTGAATGGGCCTAAAGGAGATAAAGGGGACGCCGGCCCGCCTGGCCCAGTCGCGATATCAAGAGACGACGCTTTGGTGTTGACAAAAGTAAGTTATAGATTTCATTCAAGATGTTACGAATTTCATTAATATCGTTTAATGTCATAGTTATTTTATCTGGTTATACAACTGTGGTATATATCGAGATCTGTTTATAATGGAACAGACAATGACGATGACGAGTACGCCTTAAACATTAAACAAATTTCATACAAAATGGACAGTAATTTAAAAAAAAATTATCCGTACATGTTAAGCAGAAACGTCTGACGTTGTTCTATAGCTAATTTATTACCCCCTGCATAAATGAAAAATATAGTTTTTTTATACTTACTTAATTACCTAATTTCAATAACAAGTATTATATTTTCTGTATACGTTTATTTATTTTACGTTTATTTGACAAGTATTACACTTTCTATCACTTAATACGCACGAACTGGAAGTTTTCATTTTGACATTAACATTTTAAGTTTTCTTTATCCATATGAGACGTATTTTTTTATTAACTCCTTATACAATATTTATTTATTTATTTTTATTTATTTATTTTAAGGAATCTCTACAGCTTTTTTACATAGATACATTACAAATTTTCTTAATACTAACTCTAAGCCAATTACAGAATGCCACTACAATCGAATATGAGGTAGAAAACTGTGATTTCTAAGTTACACTATGAGTTTTATATAATAAGAGTACTTATCAAAAAGACAAAAAAATATTGTAATATATGTAGTTGTTCATACTTCGTTAAATAATTTAGGAAATGTTAATGCCATAAGGACTTACCTATTTAGAAACTTATTAATAATTAACATTTAGTTGAAGCATAAAGTAAAAGAAATTGTTTATACATTAGAAATTAACTAAAACAATTTTTTTGAAGCGTTTCCTTCCTTTATAAGAAAGGTTTTATATATTTTTATCTAAGGGAACAAGAATTACTGCCCTTTATAATTAATAATAGACTGAGCGACAACGAATCGTAGTCGGATTTAGCTAGCATATTTATTAAAAAGTGTTCAGCTACAGAAAACTTACTGCTGTGCAATTCTGTAAAAATCAATCACTATCGAACTCGCTTTGAAATCCGCAGTCAAAACTAAAGTTTCTATATTCACAGAGCACTAAATATTGCTCGTCGTGGTCCTACTATAGATGAAAGTAATTATATTATGTAAAGTATTTGTGACGAGTGATGGACGTCAAACGCAAGCAGCATTGTCAATTCAACAACATAAGTGCCATATTTGTATTATGCTCTAGTTGTCTTAGGTTGTACAGAATATAACAAGCGGACTTCTTTAGTAGAGAGCTACGATGCGCCGTGCTCTGTGATAGTAATGACAGTAATAACAAAATATTTCTAAAACTTGTATGGAAATGAAATTCTTTCGAGATGAAAACTTCTATAATAACAGGGCTCTTTCCAAATCAGAGATGTGTGAAAATGCTCATGTATATACAGGGTGACAAAGGCGAATCCGGTCCGAGAGGAAAGCGTGGACATCCTGGACCGCCAGGCCCTCGTGGGCCACCTGGTGTTCCCGGTCCTCCAGGCACCCCGGGCAATAATGGAATATCTGGTGATATTGGACTGCCAGGGTGGACGGTAATTAAAAACTTTTGATTGAACCATTGAATGTAATTTATGAAACTTAATGTCGTGTCAAAAAAGAAACTTAAAAAAACTTAAAAGAATTATTTATTCACTTAACTTTATTAAAGTATTGTAAATACTATTTCATTATCTGCAACAGGTATTCATCAGATTATATTACACATTTAAATTAGTGAAAACGTCTGGGCAAGAAAAAATAATGTAAGAACATAATTATGTATGCACTTCAAGGAGTGAAATTTGGGGCAAACGTGCTCATTACCCTGGCCCCAAATTTCAAACGAAAGTATAATTACAGTATCACACTTAACAGGGTCCACCGGGCGCTGCGGGGCAGCCGGGCCCACCCGGGCCAAAAGGGGAAAAAGGAGATTCTGGCCTTAGCCCACTCGACTTAGAAAAGGTAACGTCATATACCTGGTTAATTGGCCACTTGAACGTCTGTATGTGTTTTCTCGATCTTTTCCTTTGAAAGTCAGTTGAGACTCGAGTATGTATATTTCCGCATAGCTTTTATTCGACGAAGTATTTACAGCGAGGAGAAAGGTTAGATTTGACGGCATCGACGTTGTTGGAAGCTATGTATAATAACGCAGGGGAATACTCTGCATAGATCGTACCGTAATAGCTTTCCATTTAATAACTGGTTATTTTTCTTTATATATCAACATGATGAAAACACAAATTAAGTGGTATATAGGACCTATAGCGAAAGCAAATAGAACTATGTGTTAGCGCGAGTAAGGTTACTTTTCTATATACCAGAGCATATGAATATAATCTTGAACACGCCCCAGAGACTAATGAATCTCCTTTAACGCGGTTCAATCCCCTGCTTATATCAGAAACCAAAACGTAATGGTTTTTGGTTAGCTTACTACTTTGTTTTCCTAGTTTGCTAGAAGTGAAGCACTGTGCGCAAAGCTTTTAATCCTTTTTAAACATCCCTGCAAACACCAAAGTTGCGATAAAATAAAGTGGAAAAAGAAATAAAAAGATTCGCGCGAGTTTCTTCATGATTCTTTAAATAGCTTTTTGTGAGAAGCCATATTTACCAACATAGATAAATAAAAACTTAAAGTAAAATCAAATGTAGTTTTGAAAAATACGAACATGTTTATCTTAATAGGTAAAAGGCGAAAAGGGCGACCGAGGTTTTGATGGTGTTCCCGGTCCTCCGGGCAAAGAGGGCCCCAGAGGTCCTTCGGGACCACCGGGTTCCCCAGCAACAAATATCCAATACATCTCAGTTCCTGGGCCGCCGGGGCCTCCCGGTCCCCCAGGACCTCCTGGCATTTATCCGAACGAAATGCCCGATACACTGACCGATAGCCCCGGTATAAATCGTCTTGAACCTAGCACAGGTGAGTAATAAACAGTTATGCTTTATAGAGGATATCGATTCGACTTCGATTTGTCATTGTGTGTTAATTAAATTAAATGTAAAACAGTACTGTCATCCGTGTTTCTTTGCATCTTTTAAACCAAAAAGAATTTCTATTTCGTCTGAGTAGAATGGAAAAGCTAAAGTTTCACCAAAACATATTTTCGGGACGCTTACAAGAAATGCTGAAAATATTCAGAACTTATTTACCAAATTGAAATTCTGATTTTTGTTGTACAGGAAAACAGCGGGATCCACTACAAATTATAAGAAACTTGAACCATCTAGTACAATACCGCCAGGAACCTTACGGTACGCAATAGTTTTTACAAACACTTTGCTGGAGAACTAAGTCAGGATTGTTTTTCTTATACCCTGGTAACTTCGCAACTCGAAGACTTGAGAAATTCCTATTTACATTTTAATGTTGCAAAAAATTGGTTCAAAGTTGAACTTCGAAGCAGTGGGCAGTTAAGGCTAGTTTATGCAACAATGTGTTTCTTTTTTCGTAGCTTACCGCGATCCGTTGGATCCATTAGGAGAAAATGCTGACTTTGAAGACGACGATGACGGCAGAACTATTGTTGGAACAATTTTGTTCAAGACTACAGATTCTTTAATTCGGGTGAGTTAAACTTCATTATTGATTTAACAGATTTTATTTATTAACGTTCAGATAGAGGTAGGTAATGCGAACAGAATAAGTTATGATTACATACATTTTCGTAGGTATTAAATATTTCAGAAGTGTATAAAAAATAAAAATATTTTTGCCTCAACGTTTCGGCGATATATTCTCAACCACAACAGTTGACGTAATATTTTTTCCACAGCTTGGCACAAACAGTCCACTGGGCACTTTGGCGTATGTCATCCAAGAACAGGCGCTGCTTGTCCGTGTCAACAACGGTTGGCAGTACGTCGCTGTGAGTAATATGTTTAACTTACTGGATGTGCCTTTTAGAACAATCAGCGCTTTTCATAATTTATTTTATTTTTGTCTGTTGTTTTGCAGTAAATTTACATTAACACCCAAACAGTACAGTTTGTGTTGTGACGTGTTGAACTTATTGATTTAAGTATATTCTGCTGTTTATACTATTTGCAATACCAGCATTAAATATATTTTTGATTAGACATAAATATTACATCGCTATATTTAGCTGTTTGTTTTTCTTGTAAGTTTCAATTTTAATATAATATTGCTTTTAGCATATCGGGTTAAATCAAACAAAAACTGAAACAGCCAATAACTTCAAATGACTATTGTTTTGAAATCTCTATTAGTTTTTGACGAAAATATATTTAATGTACAAACAACACAGCCTCGTGAGTTTGTAAGTTGAAAGTACGGTACGATATCAAAAAAAAAGTCATTCTTTATACATTTGCAACTTGTAAATGTTTATAAGTCAACTTCTTTGGTTTTAATATTTCTGTTGCATTCCTGAATTTAATGGCGTAGACCAATATCATGTCCAATATAAAGTGTTTCGTAGAATTCTACATACAAGTAGATACATCTTCTCGAATTATCCATAATACTGGAAAATCGTTACAATATCAACAGTGTGTTTGTACTGGTGTTTGGGAACAATATTTGATCAAATTTTGCCAGCCTTGATTGTAAATTAGGCTCACAAACATTGAATGTTTGTGTGTCTTTATAACTTTGTATGGTAATTCGACACGTGTCTTATAGATAATATTATTATGTTTTGACTGTATTTATAATATATTATATGAGTCATCTAATTTATAGAAGTTTATCTAGCCTTTGAGAGACTTGTTTTGATGGTTATAATAATAACTCGCAGTAAAGTATATACATATATATGTACGATATTACCATTAAACATGGAGTATTTCAAATTATTATATCTGATCTCACATACAAATCCTGATTAATCCATTGTCACTGAATGATTCATATTATTCGAATAATATTCGTATATATTTAAGACAACGTGATGAAGGCATGGTCAATCCGTTTTTGTGATTCTAACCTTTTTTAATATTTATACAAATACAACCTAGCGGCCTTATTTTTCAGCTTCATTGTCATCATCATCAACCGTAACCTGGCTGCTTGCTGTATTAATTTGTATTTGCTTTTTGCTTTATAATCACATAATCAGTCATCATCATCATAAATCGAGTCATTAATGGCATAAAAATTCAATTAATTTCGAAAATTAAGTGTATGGATTCTTCATCGACAATTAATCGTACATCACTAATTTTGATAGAATCAATGTTCGAAAGGCGGAACAACTGTCACAGTGGCGACAAAAACGTTATAATATATGAGGTTAATTTAAGTAATTTGTACTGCCAATACAGAGGAGTGGTACGCGTGGTTAATGTATGGTTGCGGTTAGATAATTTGAAACACCCGGTTTTAACACGACATGTAATGGAATATGAAATGGAAATGGAATTATTAACTAGAGGGCATTATTTCAGCTACATCCATTAGGCGCTACATTAATTAAAAATAACAAGAAAAATAACTACGTCCACTATATGAGCAGTTAAATAATAATTTAATGATATAAAATTCTTTATATCTTTCTTTTTTTTATGTTTATCTGGCAGTGAAAAAGATTGTCTTGGCTTTAGTTTATACAGAGTGCCGATTAAATCATTTAAAGTACTTCAGTGTGGTGTACTTACATAATACATAATAATATTTAAATTAATATTTATATCGCTAAGAAAACACGAGAAAATTTAATTACTATTCAGCCGAAACGGACTCAGATAAGATGCACACTAACTGTACAATGACTAGATGCATCTTACTTTAGCCCTTTGACTGTACGCGAGCTACCGTATTACCAGCGCAGTTCACGCACGCATTATCGGTATCATACAATATTTAATACGCAATTCAAAAATGTAGGTAGACTTTAATGGAAAAAGAAATTTAAATAATATCTTATAATAGGTAATATTTATTGTCACTCATAAAACTTTACAAAATGCTTTTATAATACATATGTGAACTTAAGATAAACCAATACTAAAAAAATTAAACAACTTTATACTGATTTTATTGCGTTGTTTATTTAAAACATTTATATTACCTAATTTTGAAACTATTAAACTACTTCTGTTAAACTGTTATACTATTAAGCTATTTAAATTATTAATATTTCAATGTTTAACATTTGCGTAAATATAAGACAGTATAATGTAAATAATGTTTAAAAATATATGTTTTCCGCTAATATCTGTAGTACTGACTTCTTAATCAGATTCACATTTTTTATGTTGGTAAAGGAAATAGCGGTTATAGTTTGCCTATATTACAGTTTGCCCCAATGCTATTTACGCAGATTACATTATGCGTGAAAACGCTGGTTCAATTGATCGGGATTAGACTTATGTATCTTATCCCGATCAGTTGAACCAACGTGGCTTTGACTTTGATTTAAAAGTTGATATAAGCTACGAAACTGCGAAAACCGCTACAAAACCTGTTCAATAATTAATGTGTGAAACTCAAACAAATAAAAAAACACACTACATGTATAAATAATAAAATTTTCGGCTTCCAAAATATTTGTTTTAGTACGGTAGTTGTTAAATAAGTTTGATGTAGATTAACAGCTATTTTCGTGTAGTGGCCTGCCGTTTCATACGGCGGGCCGAAACCTCGGCGGGGTCACGACTGCATGTGAAAATGATTCGCGCGGCCCCGCCGATTGCGGTTCTGTCCAGGAACACCGTGGTAGGTTTAGTCGGTATTACCGGGAGGTCCATTTTTATCATCATTACCATCTCTCTTTTACCCCGATGAGCCCGACATAGCCCTCCCGCCCCCGCGGAGGGATATGCGTCAAAGCATTACGGAACGTAAAAAAAAATTACAAATATTTTAAAGTTTCGTAGTACAGATAAGCTACAACTAAACATCTTTTTGCCATAAATAATAATTTATTTGAACTTTGAAATTCATACAGCCTACTGAGTAGCCAATTATTATTTACAGCTGGGATCGAAGTATTCACATGCTTGGAGATACAGACTCGAATATAGTTTTTATAATATTGGTAATCTAGTATGTCAGACTGCGCGAGCAAGATTAGGTTTTTCTTCATATAATCTTTTTTTATATATCAAACAGTTTTTCCTCGCTCTATTACCACATGCCTATAGTAAATTATCATCAAATGTTGTGAATTATAAACTTTCTATGTGAGGCATCTATTAAATTATCCTATTAATTACTAAATTTCAGACATTTTACCTCGTAAAAATATTTAAGTAACCTCAGGTAGTTGTTCCGTTTTAAATATAAAATTCTCAGTATTAGAAAAAAGTTACTTGATTTGATCAGGAAATTTTAGTTCTTAAATATTCATGAAGTAATAAAGATTTTTCTTTTCGGTGCCCTACCGAGAATACAGGCCTCCTTCTTTATTCGAACTTTATTATTTGAACGAAAGTTATTCCTATTCCCAATGGATATACATCTAAATGAGAATGAAATTTCAATCTTAATTCCAAGAAATAAAATATAAAGTTAATTAGTAGAATCAAGAGCGAGAACGCTTACTTTACTCTGAATGTTGAATAGGAGTTGCATTACAAGATTCACGTAAAGAGTGTTGCCGCAATAGCACTTTTCAAAGCTACATCTAGTTGCAATTATGTTAGCACTTCGTTCCGTGTTTCTATTTTTACTGCTTTAGAAAAGTTTACATTACATTTAACCGTTTTTTTGTTATCTGCTGTGTAGATGGGGTCATTATTGGCTATACATACGCCTCCAGCAAGCGGCCCAACACGAACGCCATTACAGAATATTCTAGAAACTTCAAGCTTGGTACATCATAAGAACCCAGCAGTGGAAGGACCAGTGGTAAGCTTTTATTGTGTTAATGTAAGAACATTACATGTATAAAGCCTGGTTATCTGCGAAGGGGTAAGCAGAGGTATTGTCATGTCCACATTTCGTTAACTGTGTCATATATCATCTATTGTGACTGTTTTTATTTTTATATTAATATTAATTGTTTGTTATTCTTAATTGTATAATTTAATTGTTATTAATGTCATCATTTTTAAATTTCGTGATTGCCATTATTGTGGTTCAGCCTTAGATTGACATAATTATGTATGAATAATACCGGTTTTTTTTTTGAAATTTGCGCTCCTGCTTCCGGCTATAATTCAGCGCACCCATAATTCTTTTGTACCAACCCTATGTACCTGTATTATGCGAATAAAAATTGATTTGATTTGATTTGTTCTATAGAAGTCTATTATTGTGTACCAGGAGAAATTTCAGACATGTACTTAACTATAGTTAAAAAGATCTTCATAGAATAAACCAATAAACTTTTAAATAAGAAATAAGTCTTTCAAATTGTATCATGTCTAACTTTACCTTACTTAAATGTTTTGGTACCTTAGAAAAGCAAACTAAATAGGAAGAAGGGAGCTATAGTGACCGGTCATTGTATAATGGAGTCGGAAATAAGTGATTCAGCAGTTTGCTTACCTTGACCTCACTTGATACTTTGTTACAGTTGCTAAGCTAAAAATATCTCAAGGTTTTCTTGTTTCCTGGCAGTTTTAACGAGTATTAAAGCATTTGCTGTAAATATTATTAAAATCATAAGTCTTTATGTATTCGTAAATGTAAGCGGTTGTATAATTTTCGATCCAATGCTCAGAAGACCCATTCATGGTATACAATATGTTCAAAATAGAATTCCAATCTGGTTTAACAAACGTTAAATGTGATCTGAACTGCAATTTACATTCGCATTTGACATTTATTTAAATTTATATGAACGAATATTTATAACAGTGAGCCTAGATCGTAACTCAATTTTGAACAGTTTTTATTATGAGAATTAGTCCTCTGTTTTTATTTTTTTTATATTTGCTACTTTTCTTCTTAGTTACGTCTAGCAGCCTTAAATGAACCACACACTGGAGACATGCATGGAGTTAGCAGCTCCAACTACGAATGCCGAAGACAGGCACAACGAGCCAACATGGATGGCACATTCAGAGCATTTATATCATCCAGGTATGGATATACTGGTTAAAATTATTCGTTTATATATATAGTCTCAGGGCTTATATCCCATGCAGGCGGCGGTATATCACGCCTAGTTTTCCCCAGCTAGGGCTTTATGTATTATAATATACTATTGCCATATGTACACAGTTCCAGTGACCGTACTGCTACTGTAAATCTCTTAACAGAAAAGCTCAGTAACAATTAGTCTAACCTGATAATCGAACCGGACAGCACAACAGTCACATTCGCTGCCAGTGCCCAATTGAAGCAGTATTATTATATTTAGAAAAAAAAATGTTACTGGCTGTCCTATTTAGCCTGTTTACTTATGATGACTTAATTCAATAGCTGATTGTCCACGAGAAGAAAATATGCAAATGTTTGACTAATACAAGGATGTCTAATGTCTACGTTAAAGCCTTCTACGTCGGTTTAATTTACCAAAGCAGGTATTATATTTAACGAATTAGTTTGAGGTAATTACTATGATACGACTAGTCTACTGGATAACAATTATACAGTAATAGAGGGTTAGTTGATAATTTTCTGGATTAGGTACTACTTGTTACTACCTAACTAGTATCAATTATAGAATGAGTTCATGTTACAAAATTTTGGGGACTGGCGTGTAAGATGAATTTTTTGGTTCAATATTGTGTTAGAAAATATAAAATCTTTTCATAGGTAAGTTCTTTTTATATAAGTTTACTATTGGAAATATTAATAATAAATATTTTCCTCAGGATTCAAAATATAGATTCCATTGTAAGTTGGGTGGATAGAGAAATTCCAGTAGTGAACACAAGAGGTGATGTGCTGTTCAACTCTTGGGGAGAGATGTTCGATGGCTCAGGAGCGCTATTCGCTCATGCGCCTAGGATTTACAGTTTCAGTGGACAGAATGTCCTGATAGATCCGGGATGGTAAGTGATTTAAATAAATAACTTAATTCGGCTATTATATCTTGTTTTGATAATTTTTCTTCAGGCTAGTCGTTCTTTTTAAACAGTTATAAGGCCATTTAATTTGTAGTGTTTCGTACTAAGAATTAAATTTGGCATACATAATTATATTGTGCCAGTCCTATATTTACGAAGGGTAAGTATATTACGCCTACAATTTACGAGCTACGGCTTTAAGTTCTACGTACTAGGAGGCAAACCTGTTACCTACTAAAGAAAACTACAGATAGGTTACTGCGAACCGCCGTAAGTCAATCTTGTAGCCAAAAAAAAAATGAATTTGATATTTTCAGTAAATGTATAAAATAATTCTTATGAAAGAAAATTATATGCAAGCAAGCATTTAAAAGGCATATTAAACTCATGGTTTCACGTCTAAGTTTAAGCTACTCTATATATAAACGACACCACCTATCTATCCAGCCGTACTAGGTGCCAAGTTCTTCTGTTTTTTTTCTGATACCAAATTGCTTAATAATCCATATATCACTAAGCCATGCCCAAAAATTTTGCCCGCCTTCACGATACTTAACTAAATAAATAACAAGTATCTACATTTAAATATACATCATGTTACACCAATAATAATTGCACATAACAACAAAGAGATTCAAATCAAAAGGCAATCAAAATATTATTACCCCGAATTACTTGGCCTACTAAATTGAAAATCGACGGTTTAACGTCCCCTATAATAATAATGGTGCGTTTAGTGATTTGAATAAGTTATGTACACTATAGTGTTGGTTATGTGACAACTGATTTGCCCACACGCGATATTATTAACTGTCACATATTGTTTGGAAGTGCTATAGCAAATTTGACACGAAATAAAATTTGGTACAGAAAGAACTTACTGTATCGCTGATAACCTAGAAATGATTGGGTACCAGGTTTATTTTCTTGAGTCATATTGAATTTGAAACTGGCAAATTGTGTGAACGAGTAGTCTTTTATTTCAATTTGAATTCGTTAGGAAACTAACCTACTAATATTATTTCTTAACTTTATAGTACACGGCTTTGTTGAACAATGACATAAAGCAAAGAATTACATAATCTATTGCTGGATAATTTTTACAAGTGTTCTGTAAGGTAGATTGATTAATTTTGTACCATTAAAGCTGTTTTTTATGATTTTATGGTGATACAGAAATATGTGGTCTTATTTTGGGATAGGAATAAATACATTTTTTACATTCTATTTGTTTTGATTTAAATTATGTATGAAACAGTCTGGTGCTCATTAAACATTGTCTATAAATATTATCAGTTGCTATAAATTCGTCATTAATTCTTATCCTTGGTAGTAATTTTCTACTAACAAATCTTAAAACTAACAAAGTTTATATTTCAAATATGAAATGAACTCTAAATATCACTATAATTTTTAATAGACGTTATCGTTTAGATCTAAATTTTACAAAGCATAATACACTATGAAATTGGAAAGCCGTTGGATAAAGAGTATTTTTCTTTCCAACATCATCATTTTTTCAAGTCATACATAATTTACTTAGTATTCGTTAAGTGACATTATAAAAGTATTGAATATAGTATATACTTAATTCCTGAATTCAAAAACATGTTTACGTTACGATATATTAACAAATTTTTTTTATGTAACTTTGAGTTGACGTCCTTTATATTTTTTTAACATCATTAGTAAATCTAGTATCTCAAGTCTATAGTAGAGATAAACTACAAATAGATTTTATATCTATCAAAGGAATTTATAACTTCCTTTTATCTTTAGATTTTAAATAAATCGTCTTTAACTTAATAAATAGAAATCAAAGATTGTATTTACTGAACATGACAGTTTGTTTCAAAGATATTTGTTTGGTTTTGTTGTGGCCACTGATATTGACATTTAATTTTCTCGAGAATAGATATTAATTATAATGCCCTAAACAAAAGTCTCAACTAGAACAGGAATGTAGGCCACAGGAGACAATCATTATTAAAGTTTAATCTTGTAATTGTCCTTGTTCTGTGGAAGACTAAACTTTGTGACGAGTTTCATAATTATAATTATTTACTTAAACAGATTTATCTATTTCTTGATCATCTTTCGTACATAATTCAACATGGAAATATGCCACAGTAAAATTTACATTTCACCAATCCGTTAAATATTATATTGTACTGCCTTCTATATCTGATTATTACAGACAGTTATGTAATTCAATCAATTTTATCAGTCAAACATTGTATTATCTTTTATGAAATCTGGAGGTTATTGAATTCTCCGTATAAAAAGATAATATTTATGTTCATATTGTGTCTAATAAAACCAATATCTCTGAGGAATATCTACGAAATGCCAATTTACGTTAATTTTGACAGATTTTGTAATGTATGATATCCATTGCGCGCAGGCCAACAAAAGCCGTTTGGCACGGCGCGAACGCCAATGGTGAGCCGGCAATGGACGCGTACTGTGACGCATGGCACAGCAGTAATCCGGACAAGTTCGGACTCGCGTCCTCGCTCCGCTCCAATAAGCTTTTAGACCAAGAAACGTAAGTGGTTTTGATATTTTACTGGAAACAGAAGCTGCTTATTATGTAAAGTTTCAAACATAATTTTCTTGTGTGTTCTTGTTTGTTTTTAATATTTAGAAAGGGAGCTTTCTAATGAAGTAGGTAGCAACATAAATTTTGTATAACTTTGTAAAAACAGTAGCTGAAAAAAGAGAAATTGCACTGCGGTTTCCTTTGGGAAGGGCATCATTATGAATGTTTATTTCTGTCAGATGTGGGTTCACGTTAACCTTATTTGTTTTACTGAACGTTACTTGATATTTTACGTTTCGTAGGCGATCTACTTAAAATTACGTGTTTTGTTTCAGTTATTCATGCAGTAGTAGATTAATAGTTTTATGCGTGGAGGCGACTCCTGTAGATACAGTCAGAAGAAAAAAACGATCGAAGTAAGTATAACAGAGAGAGAGACATAGAAACATGAGTCATGAGAATATATTATTATTTGGTTTAACTCATTTCTAGAGGGATACAATCTTTAGTTATTGAGAAGTTTAATTCTTTGTCTCATTTGTATTATTCATTAATCTATATTAATATTATAAAGAGAAAACATTGGAATATTTATTCGTAATTAATAAACTAAAAAACACTGGACCGATATAAAAATATCGTTCTCCATTAGAAAGTTACAGTATCTAGAAGTAACATAAGTTATCTAACATCAGCTTACAAGCCACGGGAACAGTGCAGTAACAATAAACGTGGGTGAAACCGCGCAGGACAGCTAGTTTATTATAATTCCGACACTTCTTTTATCACTACCATTACAAGTGTAAATCAATGTTCATTATTTAAAAGAATAATCGTAATTATTTTCTCGTTCAGGTATCGTAACGCTGCAGAGAAGTTGCAATTTTTAAAAGATATCGCTGAACGAAACGATACTAGGCGAAAATTATAGACTAATTAGCTATTTTCGAATAGAATTAAGTAAAAAAAATGTGAAGACTGTAAATAAATTGTATGTAGATAAATACGTTTTCATAAAGCAATGATTCCGGTGGAACATATCGACAATATATTTCAATTAAAATATCGAAGCTAATTGCGATGTGAGTGTTTTTTTAGCTAAAATGACGCTGTAAGTTGCCATGTTTTTCATTACCGTGTAAATAGTGTCACCTTATCCGTAATTCAGAAAGTGTATCAGGCAATTCATCTATTATTTAGAAAATGTAAAATTTCATAAGCATGATATTAATAAGTATCTTAAGTTAAATCAGCTACAAGGGCAACAGCATTTGGGAGAAAACTTCAAACTATTGGTATCAAATACATTTTCATCGAAAAACGACTTAAAGAAACTTGGCGTCAATTTAGTTAGAAGACACACTCATAATTACAATTTAATTTACTAAATGTATTTCTGTGTAGTTTTGTAAATAATTGGCTTAAACATTTCTGTCTATGCTATATTATAACTTATGTAAATATACTTCTAAATTAGTTTGTAATTCATATATACGCAGTATTTGGTAAATAAAAAATAATTTATTTATCATTTTGTAAATGTAGATTCGCATTTGGTTTGTTACATAAACTGATAAAATGTAATCCCTTACATGAAAGGTAAGCCTAATTTCTATATATTATAAAATATATTTGAGATGTTAATACAAAAATAAGTATATTTAGTGTTGTATTTTCTATGTATATATTTTTTTGTATATTTGTTGAGGCTGTTCTTACATAACGTTTTAAAAGACCTATAAAGACACCATACAAGAAATATTATTACCTTTAGATCTGTCCGTCGTTTGATGTCGACATTGACGAGAAAGTGCTTTGTGAATAAATTATACGAACGTACCTATATAAATATATCAAAAGCCAGAACATCAATGGATCACTTGCCAAACTGCCAAACTGTACCGAGGTTGCGTCGTGAGAAATCGAAACACGTGTAAGGCTTTAAACAGACAGACTGCATTTCAACTGCATTCCGACTGTAAATTTGCAGTTTGACTGCAGTTAGTACGACTGCAATTAAACTACAAACCAACCGTGCAGCCCGTTTGCAGTCGGTGTGCAGTACAAATGCATTTGGAACAACTGCATTAAGATTGCTATAGACCAACTGCATTTGAACTGCATGTTGACCGTGCAGCTAGCTCTCAGTCAGCGTGCAGTTGTTGAAACTGCACGCCAACTGCACACCGACTGCAATTGGACTGCGCGGTTGGCTTGCAGTTTTATTGCAGTCGTACTTACTGCATTCAAACTGCAATTTTGCAATCGAAGTGCAGTTGAAATGCAGTCCGTCTGTCTAGAGCCTAACACGGATTTTGTTCGTGATCGAAGCGAAATACCGTGCTCGTGCTCGAATGCACGTGCTCGAGTGCTCGTGCTCGAGTGCCAGAAGCCTAACACGGATATTGTTTGTGATCGAAGCGAAATACCGTGCTCGTGCTCGAATGCCAGAACTCGAGTGCTAGATGCTACTGTCCACTAACAACGAACTTTGGTATTGTGAATCTTTTTTATTGCAGTGGTTATGATTGTCAATCCGGCAAAATTTGGTGTTTTTTTCTAATTATAATTTTACAATGGACTTTCGTATGGACTCATTTAATACAATATGCTGTTACAATACAAGCCAAAAAGCCTAGCTTATCCTACATGCATTTTATATTACACGGTGGTATTCACGTAGAATTGCCACAACTTCTAAAGTTATCTGACTTTGATATCTGAGGAAGCGTATCGTGATTTGTACTGGCCAATTAGATGATATGCCCTTTCGAAAGTAACCAAACATCTAAGACGAATCGATTGAGAATTTGACTAACTTCTACATCGTAGTAATAAACCTGTTTTCCTTTCGAATATTGATGGATCAATACCTCAAGAACTAAAATGTTGGTCACAACCGGTCGCGTGTAACATTTAAGTTTTTATAATATAGAGTAATTATAAGTGGATTCTCCCATTTTACCATACCAGTGTACGTTTAACAACTTTAATTCAGATTTATTATTTTAATGCACTATATTCGGTAGTTTATGGTATAAAATTGCTGCAAGCCACGTGCAGACATGACTGAAGTATTACAAAAATAAATCTTTCTGACCATTTAAACAGAATATTAGTTTCTTACCTGTGCATTTCTTTCCTTTGTTGTCTAAGTTGACTAGATAAACGTAAATGTATATATCGTCTTTACTGACTTACACTTGAACTTGGACATTAAATGGCCGAAAGAATCCTCTTTCTAAATTGAAAGCGCAACCATGTTTTAAGCATAATGCTGCAAAGCATAAACTTAAATTCAGATAAATATAGACGTACACGTACATAAATACAACGTATTGGGTTGTTTACAATTTTTTTGCCACATTATTCTACCACTCATGCTACAATTGTGTGTCAAAATATTATAAAAATCAATTCCATTGTCATGAGAATGTCGGCACCGTTTGGTGAATAATGACAAATTAATAAAAAAAAACAAAAAATCGGCGCTTATGAGTAGACATTTAATAATTAATATTTGAATTTTATTATCCAATAGCAAATGTATTTTTTATGTGTGATATTTTACGTCGCTAGGTACACCCTACTATATACTGTATAAGTAACCTTTTGAATGTCGCTAGTGTCGCAATACGTAACGCGATGTAAGAGCAGTCCACCTGTGATAAGTCAATATAAAATTAATGTCGACTTTATTGTTTAGCTAATAAACTTTATTTTCCTTTAGTTTCATAGACGCATCAATTGTAAGTGTCAAGTGAAATATAACTAATAATTTTAAGAACCTTGTAATTTTTCATTGTTAAAAAAACGACGCTAGGTAAAATTTTATTGTACTTAATAAGTACAGATTGTTTTAAAATAAAAAGGTTTTTATAATATATTGTTTTATTCGAACCATTTAGTTTTATAGCTCCTTTTACTAACATGAACAACAGTTATTACTATATACCTACGATTGCACGGATGGCGTAGTGGTTTATCTGGTCGCCTCGCCACTGTCACAACGCTGAGGGTTGGGATTTGAATCCCGCGGGACAAACATTTGTGTGATCCTCAAATGATTGTTCCGAGTCTGGATAATCTTTATATATATATATATATATACATATATATATATATATATATATATGTCCGTTGTTTGAATGTTTGTTAAGTCCTCTGTGGTACAGGAATTCAAGAAAAAACGGGAGTAGTCTTTTAAAAAAATATCGATGTAAGAATTTATTGTAAAAACAGCAGTTTTGCAATAGTTTGCCTCGCTAGGTAAGGATGAAAACCAGGGATTGTTCATGAAACTAATTAAACAAATACAAGATTATGCCGTTTCTTAGTGTTAAGTTTCTACCAATAAAAAGAAGCCTCCCCAAAGTTTTAAACTATATCTGTAATAAATTTTATTTAAATCGGTTAAGTGATTTTGCCGTAAAAAGGTAACAGACAGACAGACAGAGTTACTTTCGAATTTATAATATTAGAAAGTACGTAAGGTTTAGTTTGATACTATTATTATAAAAAATCACTCGTAAATCTATTGAATTGACAGCATTCAAATGTAATCTATGGAATGATACACTGTTTTTAATACAATAAAAAATGGAGCACTCTACTTTTCTATAAGAAAAGTATAAACCTAAGCAACAATGGGAATAAAGGATTGATAGGGAAAAAGGGGCAGAGTACAAATATACAAAAAAAAATTTTGGGACCTTTTGCATTTCTATTGCAAAGCCAGTAGTATAATCGTTGAAAACACAAGACTCTCTTAGCTTGCCTATAAACAAATTTCAAATATTTGAAAGGTACGTACTCTAAGGTATTAATTAGCGACTAAAAATGGCTATACACGCTACTCAAGGTTGACTGCTAGTTAAATTAATAGTTACTCAAAAGTTACTCATTGATCAATGACTAGAGAGCTATGTCGTTAAGAAACGTTTTAAGTTAGAAATATATTATTAAAAGTAAGGCTGATAATGTCTCAGCGGAAGTCAAACTGCCTTTGGTCCCGCATCTTATAATATTTTAAGTATATAGGTAGCTAAGTGTTAGATAGATATATTTGATTAAGTTAAAGTCTTGGCGAGAGTGAAGTTGTCTCGGAACCCGCATCCTATAAAAATGTAAGTAAGTATATTGGAAGAGTAAGAAAGAGTAAATTCCACTTCCATCTGTATATATATAGTAATATTATAAAAACACATAACGTGCACCAAAAAAAAATAATTTTGGATCTAATGGATCCTTAAAAACACCAAGAAACCAACAGGGTAGTCTGGCAGATAACCTAAACATACAGTTCAAGTATTCGTTACGGCTCTCTTAATATTTTCGTTTCAAGCAACGCCTTGAGCCGCGTATAAAGTTGGCAGAAATAATATTTTACGTATCTGCGTCAAGTATCATTTAGTTATCCGAGAAGGTCCTGGACAACTTAATGACTCTTGACGTTGGTACGTCGAGCATGTATTGCCGAGGATTCGCAAGTTTGTGTCCTTTGTCCTGGTTTTTTGCCATTGCACTTTCTACAAATATTACCATATTTATCAATCACAACTCATTTATCGTATATTTAACTGAAATCCTTGCTTATTAGTAAATTGTATTTAAATCTTGTTGTGCCCGTCCGAACATATTATAGCGCCTACTTACAAACAAATTCAAATAAAACATAGTTTTTATTTGTGACCCGATTGAAATGAGACTGTACGTCGTAGCGGTTTAAGTGGTCATCTCATTACCGCCACGAACACGGTTCGATACCCGATTCGATTAATTACAATTAAATGTGTGATCCACAAAATAGTTAACCCGAGTTTTCTGGGTGTGCTTTGAATGTTTATAAAGCGACTCGCGATATAGAAAGAACTTCTAGTGACAGAGTTGCCGTCTATTAATAGGTCAGTTACAATCATAGCTAAATTTCAGTCCCAATAACGACTGCCATAGATGTTCATGGCAGCCGGGACCGACGGCTTAACGTGCTCTCCGAGGCACGGAGCAGGCGATAATTGTCAATCAATACGCACATAATTTCGAAAAGTCATATAACTTCCGAAAGTCAGAGGTGCGCGACGTGGGTTCGAACCCGAGACCCTCTGCATTGCAGTCTGTTGGTCTCCCCACTGAGCTATCGCTGCTATAAAACAAGCAACTAGAAGTCCGACGTAATAATAAACTCGATATAATATTGAGACATCGATGTACACTTTATTCGAAATGATAGCTTATATACGATAATGGCATAGGTACCACTGATCGGATATCTACTAGCGAGATTATGCAATTTTCAACGCGGTCAGTTCATATCAGATTGGGAAACGGGTTAAAAGGTTAACCGGTTAAGGGTGAGCTGTATATTTGTGTTACCAGTTAGGCTAACCCTAATTCTATTCGATTTAATCAAAAACATTGTTGCCACGATAAAAGAGATAGAACTTGCATTTCGTACTGTAAAGAGCTTAACGTATTGCTATCTCTTTAATCGTACAGTTTTTGGTTTAATAAATACTTGCTTTTACTTCCTCTGCGTGGCAAATAGTGCCCTGTATTGTCATTTAACAATATTTTGTGCGCGTTATTTTTAAATTGTTTGGTCATTGTAAAATATCTTCGGTTTTACTGTATGAAGTGGTTTAAAGATTAAGTTGTACTTTAAGCCAGAAAACTGTGTAAACTGCATCACAAACCATCGAGCATTTTTGTTTGCTGCCGGGGATCTCTAAATAGTCGCCTAATTAGCTTTCCAATGTACAGAAAATTGTGTCTCATCTCTACAGTTGAGTCTCGTTACAGTTTGCAATAATGTAGATGTGGCCAAATAAATATATCGCAGTCTTAATAAAACAGCGACTTAACTCGAAATTTGAAAGTAAGGCAATTTGAACTCTAATTGTATATGTTAAATTCTAATATTATATTTGTGTTAAATCTTTGCAATAGAGTTCAAATTTGTTTAATCCAAAATACTGTGATAAGTCTTTGTTTTATTAAGGGTGCGATATGCTAGTGTTTACTCAGAGGTTCGAACTCGTACTCAGAATTCGATCAAAATCATTATTGGAAGTTTGAAGAAAACATAATTATCAATTACGAAAACACCTTCTCCATTTTTTTATCGATAGCCCTAAAGCTCGTGAATAGTAACTAAAACAAACCTATTGACAAACAGAGGAGAAAATGTATTAAACTGGTTTATTTTGGCCCACTTAAACAGGGTTAATAAAAAAATACTAATTATCTTATACCGTTGATTTATTAATACCGTATTCAACAACTTTTTCTACCTCTTTTCATAATTAATTATTTGATATTTTCATACGAAATACAATTATAAAATTTGTTGTTCTAATCGCATGACACAGACTTAAAATAATGTAGTACCCGTAACTAAAAACCACACTGCAGGGGTGGAGGCGTTATAATAATAATATTTATTTTCAGAATAACATTCCATAGTAGGTTAGTAACAGTTGAACTTACATCTAGTGTTAGTAGTACCTACATCTAAGGCGGGGCGGATGCAATTTTGAACTTGCTTGAACATGCTTTTGAAAAAGGTATTGAATTTTGTAAAAGTAGTAGAACAAAAGTTGTTGAGTATGATGTAACGACACGAGTACAAGGCTATTAGTAAATTTTTAGTAAATTTTTCAACTTTTAACCGCTGTATAAGTATATTAACGATAAAAC
This sequence comes from Catocala fraxini, assembly GCA_930367265.1. Lineage (NCBI taxonomy): Eukaryota > Metazoa > Arthropoda > Insecta > Lepidoptera > Erebidae > Catocala > Catocala fraxini. Next base: position 17,690,176 of record OV884039.1, on the reverse strand, counting down.
TAAATCAAACAGTTTTATGCGATTAGCTTTTGTACCCGAGAGGATGTCGTCTAAATTTTATGGTTACATTCGTAGTCAGCTAACTATTGTCTGCATATGTAACCATAAAATTCCAAATCTATTCAATTTTCCTATTAGAACCAAATGCCAAACACGAAATTAATTTACATAAATAACTGGGCCAGAAATTCGTGTAAAGTATGCACTTATATTCATTGATCTGCAAGTATTCGTTTTTGTACCTAATGAATAAGCAGCTCGATGCATTAAATGTTTAATTATTTGCGATACATATATATTTTCTACAGAAACTAATTTCTTTCCATTTATTGTATCTCTGGCCTTATAATGAAATATTTACAGAAAGATAAGCATAAGGTAGTCACAGAGAACAATCATCCTAATATCCTTTTAAGTGGCTGAATAATAAAAGCTTTACATAATATCATTAGGATATACGAAATATTGACCAAAGCGAACGATTTAGATATGTAATAGCAATATTTGAAAAAAGTCTCTCCACTTAGTTAATTACCATCCTATTATTATATGTAGGCAATAACTACGAATACTTAAAATAAACAAACTAAACACATAGGGCAAGGCTTAATAGATTAGCTACCACTAAGCAATTAGTTAATAATGTAACTAAATAAACCGTTACTACTCTTGAGGATTATATTCTGACAATATACATAATCGACCATGTGATCACAAATTTGTTTACAAAATGTTTTATGTTAGAATCAGACTGATTACGTCTCTTACATCGCAACAATGATTGTAGAATCTGATGCAAGAAAATAACATTATAGAAGCCGAATCTACAATTAGGCATATTCTAAATCTCAAGCTACTGAGAACTCCCTTCCAAAAAAAAAACAAGTATCTTCACTGTCAGTAATATAGCAGTTTTGTAAAATTTGATATAAGATATACAATACATAAAAAGCTACATACGTCTAAAATATCGTCAAATTAATCTCCCTTCACCCCTTCGAGGTCGCCTAAATAGAAGTGTCGTATATTATAAACTTAGTACAAAAAGAAAGCGTCTAGCTTTTACGAGCTGACTTTTAATAAAATCTAGGTCATCGACCGTCGCAAAAAGCGTCATAGCTCATTTATTTGACGAGCCCTTTATAATAAATGCGTAAAAACTGAAGCGCTATGTCACTCTGTAACCATTTATTAACCGGACTCTGTAATCCTAGCATGTTATTTTGTGAAGCAAATTATTTGGAAATAGTTTTTGTTAGAAGTCCCTTCTATTAAGTGATTTACATAAGTAAATTAGCTTTGTTAAATCCCTTCAGTGATTCATGCGACGTTGAAGGACAATAGTTGTGATGATTTGAATAATAAACCCTTACTTTAGTTATGTTTTTATTAAATAGTTTCATTATGTTCTGTTATATACTTGTATAGAATAGGGATGCCCACATTAATTGAACATTAAAAGCCTCTCACATTTACCTTCTACAAAGGCAGGAGTTAGGCATTAGTTTTTCGGTCAACTAAAAATGACATCAAAATAAATGTTTGAACTCGCTCACTGCTAGACAAATAACTAAACTAATGCGCTCAGTGATACTAGATTTCAGCTTAGTTATATAACTTTAAAAATCTTTGTTGCGTGCCATAGCATATGACTCGAATGATCAATAAAAGCCCATTTACACTATCCCAGCTTAAAATAAATGTACCTATGTATCACAATGTCAAAATAAAAGAAAATACCTGGACTTTTTAGATATGATGACAATATACACACTGTATGCTGCGTAAAAAATTACGTGTGAGGTTTTGTACCGCGTTGAACATTAATCCTGACAATAAACGAAAGCGATACCATGCAGAATATCAATGACATCCGTCAATGAGTTCAGGTCCGGTTTGTACGGTGCGGACTGACTGATTAATGTGACTTTTTTATTTCCGTAACCTGGCTAATAAGTATATAGCCAACCTGAAAAAATAAACTATCAACAAATGCACATTTGCAACACCAGGACTCCATATCAATTAAAAATATAATCAGAAAAAGTTAGTTATGCTGGATGAAACACAAAATAAGGTAATATTCTATGTCAAAAATCTTTATTTCCATGAAAATATTAAACACTTCTTGGACACGTCAATTAAAAATATAAAAAGAAAAATGAAACGAAAAAATTGCATTGGACAAATTTTGTTTGAGGATTAGATCTCTCATAAGAAGAAGCAGGCAAGAAACTCATGGCCACTCAAATATTCTATTTGATTCTGTCGCTGATTCTATCGCTGATGCGGTGCTAACGATCCACCCATACTTAGAGCAGCGAGTAGGCACAGCATAGCAGTTCAATCTTCTCTGTGACAGTCCGATATAATCTCCTTGTCTCACCGTGACGCAGAGATAAGCCTAAGGCGTTCACGCAAAAAAGAAAGAGGTTAGGTTAGATGCGATCATCTCTCTGGTGGGTATTCACTTTTTTTTAACTCGAGCAGTTGTGCCCTGCCAGTCTATACTATTTAATTTATAACCATTCCTCTTGTCATCATATTGATATTGATACAATATTGGTCGATGTAGTCAAAGTTTGCAATGCAGACTAATGAGAGAGGTCTTCAACAAATCCGAAATAAATATTTCACTCACCATATTATTATTTTGCTTTTAAATTATACTGCTGTCAAACTTTTTCAATGCTTTTATTTGAGCTTCTGTCCATTTGTCACTTTAGATTAGACTGTTATAAAAATATTTTAGCGTTTATTTAATATTGTGGGATATTTACTGCAATTTCTTAATGCATTTTTGGTATTTTGCTTTTACCGAGAATTAATACAGTATGTCCAGATGTTTTTGTTTAGAATATGTTAAGAATATTCTTAGTATTCGGCCACATCTCTATAGTTGGTCACGGGCTTTGACATTGGGCCGTGACAAATACATATATGGCAAATGTACGTATTCGAAGAATTTCCAGGAATTCATATAGTCAAACCCAAGAAGAATCAAAACACAACTAGACTTCATTATACTAAGAGCTTTCTGCGTAAATGGAAACACCAATGATTAAATTACATTCAAATTCTTCGAAATAACTACACTTCAAAACATTGAGACAACCACCATCTTAGTCTCCCCGTGAACATGGCTGCTGAAAAGCAACCGAAACGTCGTTGGGGAAAGAGTTTGTTTAAATATAAGTAATTTTAATTAATTTTAATAGCTTAAACTGTAGTATAGGTCAATAATAGTAGTGTCATAGTTCAAAATTATGTAATAAAGGTGTCATAAAATAAACAACGCGACATGACAACGCTACGTACGTTTGAAGTCACAGAAGACTCCCGTCGCCACGACATTGGCCATGCGTTCTTCAATGAAAGTAGATACCACACCAAACAGACATAGCATGTAGTAATCGCCTGGCCACATATACATTTTATAACAAGATGTCGCGATAATTTATTTGTGAGTTACGTTGTCTCACTTAAGCTATAAATAATACTCTCAAAATTTGCATTTGTTCATTGTACAGAACTATATTATGTATATGTTCCTTTTACTATAATTTAAATCGAATACGTATATCTACCTAACACCTATTAATACACATTTGAAATTTTGCAGAAATAGTGCCTACGCTAAGCACTGAGTGAAATGCATTTGAGGTCTAAAGGTTCAAAATTGTCTTTCTCTTTATAGTTATTACCTAAAACATTAGACACAAGAGATGTTATTCCAATTCTGGTTGTATTTGTAAAGTTCCCTGTAACACAGGGATTTGCTAGTAGAATTTATGGAGTTTATAGTGTGCGGGGTTTTATTTAAGCAAGAGAATTTGCAATTTTTATGATACTTTACCCTGTAAGAATAAATTTATCACATTATACCAACAGAGCATTATAGAAATAGAGCTGCGGTAACCTAGTTGAAAACCGTTTGACTGCCACGCAAAGGTTTCGAGTTCGATCTCAAGGTGCGCATCTCTGACTTTTCGAAGGTATGTGCGTATTAAATAGTTAATTATCACTTGCTTTGACGGTGAAGGAAAACATCGTGAGGAAACCTGCATGTTTAAGAGTTCTCAATAATGTTCTCAAAGAAACGTGAAGTCTGCCAAGTCGCACTGGGCCAGCGTGGTGGGCTATAGCCTAACTGAGAAGAAACCCGTGCCTAGCAGTGGGACAGTTTAATACAGGGCTGATATTATTATTATATTACATATTATACCAATAAATAAAAAATCTATTGTCACCACCCCATTATGAAGAACTTTCTGACACGCAGATTTCTTTACAATGTTTTCCTTCACCTTGGAAGCGAGCGGTAATTAGCTATTTAATATGCACATAGCTCCTTGAGATTAAACTGGAGACCTCTGCGAGGTATTCCAACGTTTTCTCACTAGGCTCTTGCTGTTTAGCTTACTGTGTAGGTATCTTCTATAGCCGCCTTGTTTGTCCCGCCATCATCGTGGGCTTTACTCCGTAATCTTAAAAATAACATATCATTAAATCTATTTACATCTGAAGGTAAGTAAATTTCCATAGTCAAATTAAACAGAACATATTTTGTAAATTTACAGGGCGTATGTGGGTGTAGAAAATAAAAATATATTAAATACATTTTCCGTGGAATAAGAAAGTTATAAATAAAACGGCTAATGAAGTGTGTACTTGTGTTCAAAGCGCATTATCCTCGTAACAGGTGGGAGTCTTAAGATAATTAAATCTGCTGAAACTGTATAAGTATTAAGCTATAGAGTCAACCTTTTGTTTTCTTCTATCTAAACATACAGACGTTTTCTATTTTCGCCTGCAAGTTTAGAGTAGGTATATTAATTATTTTCTATAGCTTGTTTGATTTTTTTATATTAGTAACCACTAATATAACATAATAGGCAACCGTCTAGAGGTTGGAATTCGACCATAATTCCTATTTTTGGCCTGCACTTCTTCATTTAAACTATGCCAAATTTCGCACTCCTCCATGCACTTAACATGCACTAAAATAGCGTTCACGAAAGTTTTAGGTGCTACCGAAATATTTTATATTGTATATTCAATATATATAAAGTACCATATACTCATATAAAATGCTATGGTACCTAAATTAAATAAATAAACACTATTAATTAAACTTAACATATCGTTCCAACCTTATCACCGATTTGGTTAGAGACCAATTTTATAAGCTAATCCAAATTCTTGCTTCTGACATAAATACATTACGTATTGAGTCCTTATAAATGTCATGATAAAACATGCCAGACGCAATATATGAAACATTATGAGTCGCAGAATAACATTCCGCCTCTACGATAAAATAATAATTTCTAGTAAAATTCGCAATCACAAATATCTGCATAAACCATACTAATGCTCTTCTTGTGGTATACACGTTGATCGTTGGGAAGAGGTTTCGATTAACCAGCAAATTTGGCGGTACAAGACTCTTTGCAACTAGACTAGACTAACTAAGAGAACAAGACAAAAAAAATAAAATACAAAAATGTCACACAAAGACGTTTCGACTACTCGCTTAATGATGTTTGCTGCAGCTTATCTGTTAACAAATTGACCGCATTATAAAACAATTAATTTTTTGGTTTTTATATCTAAAAGACACAAAGGGGAAGTATTATAATAATATTATAATTTGTTTATACTCTAGTCTCTTAAAATAATTCCACTCCACCTGACGGTAAGCACTTGGTTCAGTCCAATAGTACAGGCCATCATCTCAATCACTGGCTTGTAAAAGTGGCATGGTAGTCTTCACTTTGAAGGCTTTAGAAAATACTACTAACGCGCCCCGCTTAAAAAACTAAAATTGAAAGGAGAAGAAAATACGTATACTGGCTTCATGTTTCAGAATTATTAGAAAAAAACATAGAATAAAAGCAGCTGTGTGTTGTGGTTGTGACCACTCGGAAAAATTACCATTTGTGTGATCCACGAATAATTGATCTGAGGTGGGTGTACTTTATATCTGTTAATCGTTTGTCAGTAATGCCGCGCAATGCAGGGCTTGATTTTGAGCTTATCAAGTTAACAGAGTGTCATCCTATAGTAGTATATGCTTAGTTATAATATAATAAATTGTAAGAACTGAACACCTTATATTTAGTGGTGTACAGCCTTTTGACAATGATGACCAATCAAATGAAATTTAAAGAATTTACCAATCATGATTGATTTGTTTTAATGTAAGTTATTTATTCAAATAAAATGATAACTAAGTCATATGACATATAACCTATTATAGGGTAGTAAGGAAATTAAACCCTATTAAGGGTCGAGCCTGTTATCGTCTACCGGACACGGTTGCGGACTTAGTGCTGCTACTGAAAATACCTTGACAGAAAAAGCCGTAAACCCATCGCTCAACCCGCAAATCTAACCCGAGATATCATGTACAGCAGTTGAATTCACTACGGTTGCGCAACCCAAAATCAACGGCATATTCTTTACAAACTTCAGTCCATAAAACAGGCTTAACAATCCCACACCAGTTTCACAACCTCAGAGTTCACAACAAACTAAAAGAGAAGCCTGCTACATATCTCTCATAACAGTAACCCATCTTACCTCTTATAATTTTCTCATCTCCCGAATCTTAATACCGTAAACGATCCATGCATATACTCACTCGCGTGGAATTTCGGATCATAACGGCTGAATTTTAGGAAAATATATGGCCTATGTCTTAATCCGGGATCTGTACGGAAAACGTTCTTTTTATTTCCTGTATTTATAATACCATCTTGGAAACGGATAAAACGTGTATCCGGCAGAAATATAAGACGTCTAGTGCCTTACATAAGCTGTAGAAGCTATTTATACCTATTTTCTGACAGTATTCGGGATTGAAAATGGGTTCATTTGTAAATTAGGCAATGAATATTAGAGATCGGTCTGGAAAGTACGCCCACTTAATTTGATTGTAAGTATTTAAAAGGTTTTCGGAATTAGTATAACTTCCAATTGAATACGAGTTGGAGTTGTATCAGGATCATATAAATAAATGCCTCAGCCACAGTTGAAATTTGATAAGACTACGTTCAATTGTAAGAACTGTTTTAATTATATGTTTAATGTCGTATAGTGTTTGTGATAAAAGACTTACTCAATTACATCCAATCCAATAAAGTTCACATCTAGATACACAAAGGATGCAAAATACTATGTTCTAAGATCCCACTTACAAGCCTATTGTCGTCTAATGAGCACTTTGCCAGATTTCGTGTTGCTATTGACAATTTTCCTTGGAACGAAGCTCGGACCTCAGTATAGAATACCTCAGTATCGCACTCAAACATAATCTCAAGCTATGCCACGACGCCAATGAGATAGATTTTACTCAATTACATCCGTACCTAACAATTCTTCGAATGCTAGACATAATTGAAATCCTATTATATCTGATCGCCGGTATGCCACTGTGATTCAATAGGATCTTGTAGTATATACACGAATTATACATTAAGACCGTTTTCAAACGACCGATCTTTTAAGGTTAGAAAACTTAAATATCTACCTAATAGTTCTTCTATAAAAGCATATGTGGGTAGCCAAAATGCGTAACGTGCTTTAAATTTGTATGTTATCTCCAGATTACTTTCAGTGGATGACAATATTCCACATAACTTATTTCATTGGTAGGTGACTAATTGTTAAAACTTGCTATTCAACAAAAATAGTTCCACACGAATACCAGCACGTATCAATAAAATTTGGAAATACATTGCGCTAGGAGAGCAAGAGTTAGCTATGAATAACTACTATTGTCATACCACAGAATAACACCAAACTATTCACAATGTGAAGACCACATTCATGGTAAAAGCGGATTTTACGTTGAAACTGTAATAACACTAAGAAGAAATAGAACACTAAAAACACGCAGAACCATCCGAACTCGCACTAAACAAGATAAAAACGTCGAAACACATATAGAAGCGTCTGAAACATCCATTCTACAAACTTACTTTTTACTGACAGATATTCAAAATGCAGTCTTAAAAATAGGTAAGTAAGATCTAAAATTTAATGCGGATTATTTCGATCCATGCATATAAAACTTTAATATGACAGGAACAATGGCACAGCTGGTCTGAAGTGAGGTAACGCTCATTATATCATTCCGAATAAAGTTGTCAGTTTTTGGACACGAGCATGTGTTAAAATAATCTGTCTAATAAAACGAGGTCATGGAATTGTATGACGGGAACGTGCCGTTCGTTAAATTAAAAGGGATTTGGAGTAAATTAAAGGTGTTAGATTTTCGTCCAAAGTGGTCGAAGGACAGCGCAAGGGTTTCGTCGGATTTCATAATGGAAATGTGAATTTTAATATACAGGCTTTATTTCGTATTGCTTATCCCGAGATTCGCTTCGCCTGTGTCTGCATATTACCCTTTATGTACAATTTAAAATTACCATAAGTAACGATAATGGCATTACATTTTGTAAAATCTCGTTCGCAAAACATTTGCAGAGGGTAAATGGGTCTAGTATAATTTTTGCAACCAATTTTCTCTTGTTAAAAGCATATAAGTATGATTCTAAGTACGATGCAATGTCGAGATTGGACTTTGATTACTCTTTTCATTAAACAATTATATTTAACTATTTTCCAAGGCCCCTTTCTTTTATTAAATCTAGCCAATTATATTAGTCACACAGGCCAGTCAGTCTTTACTTTTCGATGTTGATTTTATGTCTGAGTAGTCACAGAACAGACTTTAAGCATTTTTGTTTGTCATAAAAAGTAAGTAAGAATAAGGAAGCATCATATACGTACTTATGATAAAAATATTCAAGGAAAGGTAACAATATTATTTATATTATACCAAATTCAATTACATTTACTTTGATGTAGATCTAACAGCCAGGTATTATAAGATTGTGAGAAAGAAAATTTTGTTAATGCAATAAACTTTATAGTAATACAAGTAAAAGCGGATCCTATTTCTTTTTTTGATCTTTAATTTAATAGAGTATACAAGCTTTACCCAAAACATCATATTCATTTATTATTTTATTTACAGTACTGATATTATCATAAATTTGGATTTCTATAGAGAAATAAAATAAAATATCGAGAAATAAAATATCAGAAAATCAGCGCTGCACTACCTACCATGGTGCTGCAGCATTATGCTGAGATAAGTGCCATTTTTGGTCTCGCACTGGCGGTATGATGTAATTATGTAAACAGCTTAATTTTATGTTTTCTTTGTTTTTATTTTTGTATCTCTAAAATTTTTTTTTTTTTGTTCTTTTCTTTTTGTTTTATGCCTGTGTAGAGATTAAAATAAACTATTTTCTTTCTTTCTTTCTTTCTATAGCTTTTAAATGGAATTTGAGATGTATATTAAATTAAAAGATAATATTGTTGGTTGGTTTCGCTTATAAATATTTGAGCTACTGCAAAATAAAATAACAGGTAAATATTTAGTTATTTATAAAGCTTTGTTGGATGAAAAGTTATTTAAATTACGTAGTTTCAAACTCTTTTCTATTGCTACGAAGTGTTGTCGTTCTGCCTACTATGGTCAGTAATACTGGTCATATTAAAGTATACTGACTCAGTATACTTGAATACTATTAGGTATATTGATATCTACAGAGGGTCACATCGCGTATATTAGCTTTAAAAAGTGGCGCTTATTTGTTTGACTCTTTAAACTAGAGCCAGAGTGCTATGAATATGAACACCAATGAGTACTCCAAGTTCAACACAGCGAGAGTTATTCTTTTTATAACTTATCTGGTTATAATACCGGCTAAACGCCCCACGCTTCTGTTAACGATGAACGTGTTCTGTAAGTGGATATAGTGACAAGAATCGAAAAGGGTATGTTAAGCTGGTTTGGGCATGTAGAAAGAATGGACGAGGAAAGACTGACAAAGAAAGTTTATAAGGCTAGTGTAAATGGAACAGTCGCAAGAAGAAGACCTAGGCGAACGTTTATTGATCAGATCGGAGGCATTCTGGACAAAGGCCAGGTTAAAAGCACCTTGAACCGACGGGCATGTATGAGGAATATGATGAAAGTGAATGAACCCAGAGAAGTGTGTCAGGATCGTAGCAAATGGAAATCTGTAGTCTCTGCCTACCCCTCTGGGAAACAGGCGTCAATCTATATATATATGAATGTATGTGTTCTGTATTTATACGGGTTGATGCAATGGCCATAATTAAGCTACTCCGGTGGCCAGCAGATTTGCGTTCCAATTGAAGGACAGAATAGCCATTCTATTTTTATAATCTCCTTAACGTACGTTGAAGGAACACAGCCATATTTACAAGCGGCATTTACTACCATCAAGTGTACCAGGGACGATAACGATTGATGCTTGTCAATATACAACTAAAATTAAGACAAACAGACATTACTATTCAACAAACGTAAATTCTTATATAACTTTTTACCTTTACAAATTGGTTGTTATATTCTTGAAGACCTCACGCACAAACGCTCCCGGATATAAACCGCAAGTTTCAAACACACATTAATATTCATACCTGCCTCTAGATATAAATGAACACAATGCTTGCCTTTATATTTCTTTACTTTGATGATAGAGGGGAACATTTACAAATGAAAAAGAATTGATTCCCTAAATATTTACATTCATATTGAAATGGAAGAAACGGATATTACCGAAAAAAATGTAATATGAAAATGATCAAGAGCCTGTAAAGTAAATTATATGCTTTGATATTAGTATCAATACAACATAAGCAAAATTTACGTGTACTTTTTTATTGGTGTTTTACATGAAGCAGGAAATTAATAAAAGTAAAAAAATCAGGAGACAAATTATGCTGCCCGGAAAACAGACGTGAGTGTTTGTACGTATTTATGTACATATGTATCAATCATAAAGGGATGATACATTAACGGGTGTCTGTTCGCATGATGATGATGATGACGATGAATTGATTTTGATCAATTAAATGGCATAACTCTATTGCTTACTTGACGAAATGCATTCGATATCCTAGGCTAAGTCCAAAACTGATAGGAATATTTTTAACAAAAACTTTGCTACAATGTATAATATTCATCTTCTATATAGGTATATTATTCTTATTATTGATATATAGTAATATCAGCCCTGTACTCAACTGTCTGACTGCTGGGCATGGGTCTCTTCTCAGTGTGAGAAGGGTTAGGCCATAGTCCACCGCGCTGGCCCAGTGCGGGCTCGCAGACTTCACATATTTTCTAGAACATTTGAGGGAACTCTCAGAAATGTAGGTTTCCTCACGATGTTTTCCTTTGCCGTTAAAGTAAGTGATAATATATTAATTATTTAATACATACAAAACTTCAAAATGTCAGAGATGCGCGCCTCGGGATAGATCTCAAGATTTCTGCATGGCAGTCTAACGGTCTCACACCAGGCTATCGCTGCCATATGCTACGCTGCTATTCTTGATATAAACACGGTATATATATTAGGTTACTGTAGACAAGAGCAACCTGTAAGGCCAAGGACATTAAATGCTGCACGTGCAAATTGTTCTTGTGTAAGCGGCTGAATATTATACTGTTCGCACAGAATCAACGGCGTCATAAAATTAATACTGACATTTCACCGAATCAGCTTAGCAGGCAGTATTTCCTATATGTCTACTGAGTAACTGCTCAACTTTGTAGTGCTCTTACTCTGCTGAGTATCAAAAAGATGGAGTCTGCCATTGCCAACTATTAAATAGTGTCAGTAAGAATGAGTCGGCTTGCTCGAGTAAATACCTACCCTCGCCTATGAAAGCGTAGGTATTCCCAGCGCGTCGTGGTATGGACAGCGGCGTGGTAGAATACAGCTATCCATATTATAGCACGCCGCGCTGAGAAAATGCTGTTTGACAGTCATCCCATATTATCAAATACCATAAAAAACTTTTAAAGACCATTCCAATCCTTAAAACAGAAAATAATAATGCCAAATTAAAGCAAGCAAAACCTAAAATTAAAAATATCAGAGCTACGCTACGTGGTAATGAACTTAGTATTCTGATACAACGATTTAAAAGTTTCTTCAGCAGGTACTTCGCATTATTATTGCATAAAATATACGAAAAATACATTTAAATCACATTTATGAAAGCACTATAAACATATTATCCTCAAAAGTGAAGTCGCAGAACAAAAAGTAAATACAGAAGAAATAGAAACGAGAAACGGTAAGACGCTTAAATAAACTTACATGATATTAGTACCTAATATTTTCTCTGTAGTAGAACTGACTTTGTACTGAGTATCTTTTTATTCTCGTTTGTCGCCAGAATAAGGCGATTTCTTTCTTTCTATTACTCTTTTGACGTAGAATATCCCGTATAATGTGTATCTACTATTAACACTGCGGAATATTATTCTGTGCGCTTTCAGCATATGACTATTAATTTGTAAAAGGTTTGCATTCTAAAAGCAAATCCATAAATTCATAGCATTAGTGGAACGGGCGTTTGTGCTATTAGAATGATATACCTACTTGTGTTTACCTTTCGTATGCATAGTTGTTTGTTTCATTGGTAGAAAGGAGCTACTAATAGTTGTTGTGTATATATTATATCCAAATTGTCGAGTTTACAAATAAATTATTAAATGTTCGAACCTCTGCCAAATATTCCAATGCATTATTAACCTTTGATGTCTATAGATAGTTTGATCACTGAATTATATGAATGCGATACAGCCAGTATAATATTCACGTAGCATATATGTATATAGGCAAGGAAATATAAGGAATGCCTATCGCTAACCTACGTAACAATACGCCAACAATTACATCCCCGCATTTCATTGCTAATAATTCCAATTATATTCCCGGCTAGATGGACCGATCTGAGAGGTGGCCTGAGAAGAGTTGGAATTTATGCGAAAAGCGCATGGTGAGGCATAAAATGAATTAGGCCTATGTCTAGTAGTGGACTGCATCGAGCTGATGGACTGATTCCATTGCTGGACATATTCCTCTCCCAGTTTGCACCATAATATCTGTATGTTCACCTTCCACATCCAGTCTAAACCAGAAATATTTTTTGATCCACTACGCCAAACTAATACGTATAAGCAAAGAGTTTGCAGTCGCCAGTTGTTTTGCTATATGTTTACGCAGTCGGACGAACTAATCAGTTTATACATGTAACTATTAAGACTGCGCCGAGCGTAAGAGGCGGTTGGACTGAATGACAGAGCTCGATATTCAAATCGGCGCGCGGCCGCCATAGTAAAATTGTATGGAGGATTTGAAGTGCTTTTTTGATAAATATGTATCTTTATTGTTAACCAATAACTTAAATATTTGGGAGGGACAAATTGTAATATAACTATTTATGTTTTGGTTAAGCTTTAAAAAAGTATAGATTTCTACTGTTATAATCTAAAAATCACGTAACGCGAGCTTACGTTTTTGCATTTTTCGTGCAAAATTACGTGATTTTGTAGGCGAAAATATTAATTATTTTATTTTTTATACGGAGTAATTGTAAACACATTCATTGTTATGGTAAATGTCTATTTTATATTTGTATTAAACAAAAAGTGTTGATTTTATCAACTTAACTGTGACCGGCTGTTTTGGCACATTTCACTCGGCGCAGTCTTAAGATATATGTGTTTAAGTAAGCAGTCCAAAGACTGTATTAAACATTTTAAATGTAAGTAAGTAACTAGTGATATATGGGTGTAATACCCCTTCGGGAATATAAGCGTGAGGCTTTATTATTTAACTAATATTATAAATGCGAATGTAAGTTTATTTGTACGTTTGTTACGCTTTAACGCCTTAACTACTCAACTGATCATGAAATTTCGCATACACCTTGTCAGGAGAACAAATAAAAGATAGGGTAACTTTTATCCAGAAAAAGTATTGTTACTAACATAAACTACATTTACGCGAGCGAAGTCGCGGGCAGAATCTAGTATGTCTATAAATGTATTCGAAATATTTCCTAATGCCTCAGCTAATAAAAGCCTTAGGCTTATTAGGCAACTCTTGCATGCAAGTATGACGTCACATATGCGTATATCTTATATATTTATATCTTAGGTATATTCCTGTGTATGTGTAGCTGATGTACGTCCGAGCGTCACTTGGGGTTACCAAATAATATAAGGGTTGGTTGGTTTGAGGAATAAGCCGCAAACCAACAATAATCCTGAGTGGTAACCTCATTTTCATTATATATGTACTTTTCTGTTTTTTCTGTGTATTAACATATTTGTGTAATAATGTGTCTTGTGTTTTGAAAATAAATACTTACTTACTTTACTTTACTTACTTTTTTTAGTTGCCTTCATTGGAAACAAGTTTTCGAGAGTGTGCAAATTGCATGCAGGTTTCACTTGCATACAAGTGGAGATATTCCACAATGAGTAGGCCATCATGGGTGGAAGACGTGCACCTCAATAAAAAATATTATTTTGTCGTGCGCCTACCTAACAGACATTATCTTTCAATAACTTGTACGGCACGTCACTCGTTCGAAAATCGACACGTGCAACTAACGTTTGCGCGTTCAATTTGCAGGTCACTTTAATAAGAATATGTACAAGTTCAAACTACCCCACACCAGTTGTAACTTGTATGCAGGTTTGTACAAGTTGTATGCAATTTGCAACTTGCATGCAACTAACTTTCCTAATGGAATCGCGTCTTAAGACAGCAAAAAAGCAATAAATCTACACTATCACTCGAGTCAGTTACGGAGTAGATGTAACATCATATTTATTATATCAGTATAAAACTAGGCGAATGAAAATATTATAGTATACTATTCGAAATTTAAATTTAGAATTTGTTTGTTCCATAAACAACACACATCGACGATTAAAAATAATGAAGGGTACTACGATAAAATTATATTTCATTATACCCTCACTTTAAATTATTTTTATGAAGACATTAGTCTTAGTAGTGACACGACAAGGATTACACAATGTAATTTTATTCTTATATCTGTTAAAGTTTCGCTTGCTTGGTTACATAATTGTACATTATATAATTCGTGAGTGTAGTGTGAATGGAATAAATGGATAATAAATAAAATGTGCATAAAGTGAGGTAAAGTGAATATGCTTTTGACTAAATCGCCGAACTAGTCAATTTATGATCATGGCCGGTGTTACTTGGTCAAATGTTAAGCATCTAAAGGTAAGCAATTTGCATGATCACTATAATACCATTCATTTTATACTTGCTACGCACAATATGTTAAGAATAAATATAACCTTCGCTTGCTATTTGCGTTAAACTTAGGGATATCACAGATATGCTTATGGTTAATATATGTACCGGGCGAGCCTTATCTCACCTTGAGAAGTTTGTGATTCATATTATTATCCTTATTATAACCTAGTAACCGAAGCTACACGGTTCGCAATCATATCCTTGCCTTTACAATTATTATCATAAAATTTTAAGTGATCGATGTGATATATGGAAGATATTTAAGAAAATATGTGAGGGGTGTTTATAAGAGCTATAGAAGTGAAAATAGTTATTTAAGCGGCACACCCGCCCTGCAGCCAAACACAATTGACAGTTATGACTGATATTCTAACACTTGACAGATTAATATTCATACGTTTACGCGAATGTTATACATTGAAATTAAACCTACTTTATGCGGATTTTATCGCGTTGTTTATTTTGACAACAATATTATTACACAAGTTTGAAATCATTAAACTACTGCTGTTAAACTTCACTACTTGTATACCCATTTTATGTTGTTAAACAATTTCTGTCTGCCTCGATGGCGTAGTAGTTGTGTAACCGACTGCCACGCCTGAGGTCGCGGGTTCGATGCCCGCACAAGTCAAAAATGTTTGTGCATGTACATAAATGTTTGTCTTGGTCTGAGTGTTTCTGTGTATAATATGTATGTATTCACAAAAAAGAATTAGGTTGGAGTTTACGAAATGGGGCACTGAGGAAAAAGAACACCATTTTCACAAAAATTTAACTGTTCTTAAATCCCAATAAACGACTAAAAATAAACCAAAGTCATCTTGGAACTTTTTGGTTAGGATGATTGGTTTGTGAGAAAATCAGCGTTTTTAATACTACGATAAAAGTTTGAATCGCTTTTGCCGTAGAACTATTAGAAATAGCGAAAAATTTACGAGGTATAAGTATGGTTATTTCTCACCCCTCAATACAATAGAATACCCAAAATACAAAATTTACAAGATATTCGAAACACTGAAGAAAATATTTTCTTTTTGCAATACGTGGGTGACGCTACAGGATAAGTGCCAAAAAGTTGCACACTCTTTGCTACATCTAACCCTGAACTTGTAGGCAAGTTAACAGAACCCGAGGTCAAGGTCACTGAACTTGAGGTAAAGGTCAGAATTTATTTCGGAAAGTAAACGCTCCGAGTACCAACTCTCAGCACTCCGACTTGGATAGGTTAGGTTAGAAGGCGGAGGCGGGAGCTCTGCTCCCGCCGTAGTCTTCGTGTTTATTTTTATTGTGACCACCCATAAATACACGTCGACACTTTACTAGAGACGATATGTTTATTCCAATTAGTTTTTTGCGTTAACCTCAAAAAACGATTTGGAATAAACATATCGTCTGTTATCACTGACTTCGTTGGTTGTGGTCATTGACCTTGAGACTAAGGTCACTCAAATTAAGGTCACTGACTTTGCGGTCAGTGACACTAAACATGAGATCAAGGTCACCAAACTTGAGTTCAAGGTCACTGACCTTGCGATCACGTTCACTGACCTTGGGAGCTAATGTAACAAGACCTTGAGGTCAAGGTCTCTGAACCTGAGGTCAAGATCACTGACCTCTATCACTGACCTTGGGTGTTCCCCACCCTACTACTCCCACTTCCCACCGAGTCCAGAGGGCTTGATTAGGCGAAATTTTATGTTGAAAATTGTCTTAAGTGTTTTATTCATAGTGCCCCGTTTCGTGTCCACTGACCAAAAATTTATATAACGTATGTATAAACTTAACTGCCGGGGCAGGATGGTGATTGGCGATAGCATCCTGCCCCACCCCGTCGGCGGAGGGACTGCTCACCCAAGGTTTTTAGTGTGTATACCGATCCCCTTCAGGGACAGAGAGTCTCACATAACCACCCTCCTTCCCGGGGGAGTGGGTATCCATAAAGGATTTTCCTGGGTCAAAAAATACAAGATGGTCTCTACATGAGGTACCTGGGCCTGGTCCTGGATGGAAGGTTTGACGAGCATTTCAGACAGCTCGCCCCAAAGCTTTCCGGCACTGCGTCCTGCCTTGGGCGACTATTGCCATACTTGGGCGGACCCAGTGTCGGTTGCCGGCGACTCTACACGGGGGTGATCCGGTCAATGACGCTTTACAGCGCACCGGTGTGGGCGGACTCCCTGACCACTCTGTGCAGGACTGTCTTGCGGAGACCGCAGAGAGTCATAGTGGTCAGGGTCATACGAGGATACCGCACGGTGTCGGCCGACGCAGCTTGCTTGCTGACTGGGACACCCCCGTGGGATTTAGAGGCTGAAGTGCTCACCAAAGTGTTCGCAGTGAGTGAGGAGGTGCAGGAGGAGACGGGTTGTCGTCTCATCCCGGCAGTGATTAATCACGCGCGTAATCGATCTCACCAGGAGCATGATGGGAAAGTAGAAGGCGCGGCTGGAGGCACCCTGGCCGGTTTCAGAACCGTTGGGGCCCTCCAGCCAGTGTTGAAGCAGTGGGCAGGGTAGCAGCATGAGACCCTTTCCTTCCGGCTGATGCAGGTGTTATCAGGGCACGGCTGCTTTGGAAAATACCTGCACAAGGTCGCTAGGAGGGCGCTAGGCGTCGCCCAGGAGTTGTCGCCAGCAGACCTTCCTGTCTGTACTGGCACTGCTGGGTAAGTAGCTGATGCAGTTTAAGTTCCAGCGGCCCACCCATCATACAAAACAGCGCGTTGGCAGGCCGTGGGGTTTTAGTCGGTAGGCCCGAAGTTTTGAGAGAGCCCGACATAACCCTCTCGCTTCCACTTGTGGCGAGGGGGTATGCATAAGGAGTATTTAACCACGATAAAAAAATAAATAAAAAATTAAATTACTTTGGGCCCAGACTTGGGTGGTTCTATTTTTATCCTTTCGTACCGACAACACGAGTGACATCGGCCACGTGGCAGGAAAGGAAATTTTGTTTGCTTTTACATTTATAACTTGGATAAAACTAGTTTTTCAATTTCGCTTGCAGTCACAGTAAGTGCATAACGGATAAACTTTACACTTTCAGAAAATTGTAAAGTCAAGTTACTGAGTTTGATTTTATGTTGAGTTTGAGCTTGGCTAGCCTGTACCCGTTTTACCTGAAAGTTATATCTGCAAAAAGAAGTCACTGTACTGTTAGTGCTGGAGATAAAAAATCTTTGTATAGCTACTGTAGCTAGTACTTGTGTACTGCAGAAATTTCAGCTCTTTATTAGGCCCCCGTATTTTCAATAATTATCCTCGATGGGACATTGGGACTCCATTGAAGATTTCTTCCTACAGTATAAAATGATAGATTATATATACTTAACTAATCTATTGTAGGGTGTGTATTGGTGATTATTATTATATTCTTATTAAAATTTAATTCAAAGTACTAAAATATATGATTTATTTACAATAAATTATTTGATGGGTAATGATCTAAAGCCTTGTATATTGACTGTCCCACTGCCAGCAGTGGGACAGTCAATATACACCGTGCCCAGGCACGGGCCTCCTCTTAGTATAAAAAAGGACAGGGCATTGTCCACCACTCTGACTCAGAGCGGGTTGGCAGTCTTCACATATCATCAAGAGCATTATATATAAGTACCTATAGCATATAGCAGGTTTCCTCACAATGTTTTCTTTTACCGTTAAAGCGAGCGATAATTAACTATTTAATACGCATATAACTTGTAAAAGTCAAAGATGCGCGCCTTGGGATCGAAGTCGAGACCTCATTAATTCATCAAGTCATTGGACTGCCATGCAGAGGTCTCGAGTTCTTCATTATGTTCTTGAAGATTTGTGAAGTCTGCCAACCCGCACTTGGCCAGCGTGATGGACTGATGATGATGATGATGGTGCCTCTATGCCCTACCCCTTCTTGAAAAGAGAAAGCCTTGAAAAGAGGCACGTGCCCAGCAGTGAGACAGTTTAATGCAGGGCTGATATTATTATATATTATAGTATATTAAGATATCTTAACAGAAAAATTCTATGATGCTGGCCGTCCCAGGAATCAAATCCGAATCCTCAAACACCTAGACTATCTATTAATAATGATAAAACAGTTGTCACCCCATATCATAAATATAAGAAACAATAGCTTTGAATGTAACGCACTCCACAGTTCCACAAAAAGATAAGCCCTTTCAAAACACACACTTTATACGTGTAAAACAATTAAAATCTTATCAAAAACCGCTAGACGTCTGGGTGTGCCGCCGTCGCGTGTGCTTTAATAGCCCCGATATGCATTTTTACGACAAAAAATATGACGTCATAAACGCTCCTAATGTGTGAAAATAGTTGGACCAAGAACTTTAGGCAGCGTTCATTGGGCGTTTATTAACGAACGAAGTTTGTGTCCTTCGGTTTTGTTGATAGGTAATACAATAACTCTGTTTTGATGTATTTGTTGGTTAGTTGCCAACTATTGTTACTTTTTAAAAGACATATAATTTTCCTTGCATACATTATTTTGCCTTGCATTATAGTTTACTTTAATGCATATTTTCCTTGTGGATAATACCTGACCCCTTGGGTGGATTAAGATGATATTTTTGAGATTTTAAATCTATGGAAATGCTATAGGTACTGTCTCTTTCATTGGCATGCCAAACCTATCTTATCTTATGTGAGAGCCAGTAAGTGCAGACCGGTGACACTTCGACCCAGTGGGATCTTTTGTGTCGACACTCTCCCAATAACGACTACCATAGATGTTCATGGCAGTCGGGACCGACGGCTTAACGTGCTCTCCGAGGCACGGAGCAGGTGATAATTGTCAATCAGGTTTGCTCGATGTACTAATGAAGTAAAATTAAGTCTTTTTAGGGCATATTGTCAATCCTTTTACTCGAGCGGCTTGTGGGTTCAGTATACGCAACGAGCCTACAACGTCCTGCGTATACAATATAATAACGCTTTCAGAATGTTGTTGGGGCTACCGCGTTATTGCAGTGCGTCGCAGATGTTTGCAGTTGCGCGCGTTGACGGTTTTCACGCTATAATGCGGAAAAAAGCGGCGTCACTGTTTCAGAGATTGCGTAGTAGCACCAACAGCATTCTGCAAATGATTGCTTCCCGTAATGATTGTCCTATACAGGCACACTGGGTAGGCATCGTTACGGGAAAACTGTAATGTATGCTTAATTTATTTCTTTTCACTAACATAGTTTGTAAGAAAATTGTTACTAACTCATATGGATTATGTCCGAAATAAATGTTTTATTATATTATTATATTATAATAAGCACATAATTTAGAAAAGTCATATAACTTCCGAAAGTCAGAGGTGCGCGACGTGGGTTCGAATCCAAGACACTCTGCATTGCAGTCTGTTGGTCTACCCACTGAGCTATCGCTGCTCAGACCTAAATATGATATGATGCTGTTGACCGTGCTTTTAACCATAGCTTAACAATTGTTTCTTTTAAGTACATACAAGGTGTCACCATTCTGTCCCCGAAGAGGCAGGCAAAGCAAAAGATTTTTATAGTCACCTTTCACCAACAATGTTTTTACGTCACACATTGTAGATGTCAGGCCTATTGCCGTCTACCGAGTACAATTTCAGACTGTGCGGTTACAGAGAATTTCTTGAGATAAAAATTAAATGATCCCTGCCCGTCCCGGAAATCGAACCCAGTCTCACAGCAGGTATATTTAGTACCACTAACCTACCAAGGTATTGCGATTTAACTATTAAATTGTATTACTAGCTTTTAATTGTGCCTTCGCTTCTAGGGTTCTAAAGATCTATGCCACAGATCCCGTGCATTTTTCAATAATCCTAATCTAATTCACTCACCGATCTATTAACTATCTACGCCATAATCCTGTCAATCCGAAGGTCTGTAGCTGCGTGAAATATGAACTATAAAAAAAACAAACTATATAGTATAATTTTCTTCTTATATAATAATATTCTAATAATAATATTTTAATAATATTCTACCACATACACACAACACCATCTAGCCCAAACTAAGCAGAGCTTGTACTATAAGTACTAGACAATGGATAAACATACATATATACTTTCTTTTTTTTTTTGTAAATACATACATATTATACATAGAAACACTCAGACCAAGACAAACATCCATGTTCATGCACACAAATGTTTGACTTGTGCGGGAATCGAACCCGCGACCTCAAGCGTGGCAGTCGGTTACACTAACCACTACGCCATCGAGGTCGTCAATATTTATATAATTTGGTTGTTTTATTTACCACATTATGTGTTTTACTTAAAAGTTTTAGACCAATGAATTATAACTATTAAAAAAAAAAAATTAAAATTAAAAAATATTTATTACCAAAAATGTTACAATGTAAGGTCTTATCCATTGGTCCCACACTAGGCAAGCCTGTCCTGTGGGTACCGTGACGATTACAATTTACGTTGAGGCACATTGCTCGGTCGACATCTTTTGAAGTTAACGTTTATGAGAAAATTTTATACTATAAAACTAAAATTTAACACTTATTCATTATACATATTTACGGGGAATATATAAAGTGTAAGTAATATAATTTACGATAACCGCGGGTGATGTATGTGTAATTATGAATATTTGTATGTATATATGAATGTATATTATATATTTAATACTTATATATCTATGTATTATTTATATATTATATAGTGTTTAACTAAAGTGCAAAAGAAGATTTTCAGTGCTGTCATATGTCAGTGTATTGTCGTTGCCATTTAATTTTATAGATGGTTACAACGTCATCTTTCCATTACAGTTGCGCAGTGTGTTGTGTGTCTCTTAAATATTATGTGATCCACAAATTGTTATAAATAATAGGGATTTAAATATGAAGATGCCGTTTTGTATGAAGAAAATCGTTAACGTTGGGGTTACATACTATTACATCAATATTTTTTAAATGCCTGACTCGAATTCTATGTTTTTTATGTGTAGTTGCATGTATTTAAGCCACTATGGTCTGTCTTAAATTAACAAGAATATCAACGATAATGTAACTATGGCGAATTGTAACAACGAATACGGGCAGACACACAGTGAAAAAACTTTAATTACAAATTGTATAATAGGTCATTGATATTTATTTTTAATAATACATGTTACTAATAAGAGCCTGTACTCCAATTTTTTCTTTTTAACAACCGTGTTTATATGATTACGGGCAATTTTATAGTTGAAGATCTAATACAATTGCTTTACACAACATATTATTTATTTATTTACAAAAAAAAAGCTCTCAGTATAATTTTTGTATGGGGCCGTTAAACACATTCAAATAATTAAAACATAGAACATCAATATAGGGTAATACTATTTGTGAATCACAAGTGTTTATCCCAAAACATTCGTCGCCATATAGTAACCCTTATTAGCCAATACGCCACGTCTGCAGTCTTACTATTATTGTTGTTTAATAGAAAACCAACATTTAAATAACTATTAGTCAAGCAGCTGCGGTCATTATTTAATATTTATTGACGCTATAATTTCTTTATACATTTGCCCTAAACGTCTGGTATGCATATAACTTACACCTCAGTAGGGCATGAAACAATACCAGTTCTTACAAAGTCAAGTAAAATGAAAAATACTGCCCAAACATTGCATACATTACATTTAATTCACTATAAAGCTTTGTAGAAATATTAACTTATTACGTCATAAAGTACACTTTACTTACCTAAAAAAGCATTTTGTTTTTACCCTCACGTAAATTTTACGTGTGATTGTTTTCCCCTACAGTGACTGTTGCTATATATTTATACTATTAAATATATTTGTACGTATGTTGTTAGTTTCACGGTTTTCTATCAGCAAATCTCAGGCTAGCAGGGATCCAAAGACACATGGATCCACGTGATTCTACGCGCCTATGTCCCTGTTAAAAGTTTAAGTGCAAATACAACAACAACTGAACCAATTTATAGTTGAACAATAGATCGATCTTGATAGGTAAAATACATGTTAACTTTTGAACGACTTGACTGAGGTCCTGGATCCCACATATACTTTATATCCCCGGTATATACCGGTATATTCCCAATGAATTTACACGGGCGAAACTTACACTGAAAGAACCATGTCTTGGATTAACACGTAGGATACTTTTTACCCAGTTATCCCGGCAAGATAATAATTGGTCGCACTATATCTTTGTTTAGTGAGACATTGTCTTATTTCTATGTTAAAATCCGAAAGATAACGCTAAATTCGAATAATTAACAATAGGGTACTCTTACAATGCGGACTGGGTCACGGTAAACAGCTGATATCTTATAAATTCTCATATCGACATACACAAGTATAATTAAATATTTATACGGGGTTCGAAACAAATATATACCAAGGACATTTATGAAAGAAAATAAAAGTAAATTTATAATATTGTAAAGCGAATGTATGTAGGATCCATGGACATTTATTTTTAAACAGACACCTTGCCTCCTAGGTATAATTAGTGCATGGCGGCGGACTTTACAAACATTCAAACGAGTGACACAAAGAATATCCGTCTCGGAACAATAATTTATGGATCACAAATATTTATGATTCGAAGCCACAACACTCAGTATAGTGGCAATAGCGAGCCATCGAAAATACTACGTATTAATTAATAAGTATAGTATACAATATATATATATATAGTATATATATATAGTATAAGTAATATTCAGCTGATAGTATTCTGCAAGCTATAGAAGTTTAATAGTAACAGATGTTCACCTCAATACGACTATAGATAATACACAATTATACAGGAACTCGACGCAATGGACACATAGACGCATAGAAGCGTGCGTACATCTCGAATTTAGTCGGTTTATATTCGGTCGAACGTACTATAAGCTTGATTCGAAATTGTTCTACGCTCACGTCATCGTGTAAATGCGACACAAGCGCATTGTTTGTGTCTATTCAATATGTGTCATTTATCTTACTTAATAATAATAGCTCTAAAGATCCCGATAATACATAAAGCATTTGCTAAAAAAGGCTGTTTTGAGTAGCTATTTTAACAGCTTTTATCTTGAATTAATTCACGTCCTTCCAAAACATTTAGATACCTATTGAAATCACTTAACCATTCTGAAACTCACTGATTTCCATCAAAACTGTTTAAAAATAGGCACGTACGAAGGGGTTGGAAGGTATTTTATCGCGGTCCCTACCCTGCAAGCAATTTTAGATAATCTACTCGGCTTCGAACCGGACTAAAGTTATTTACAATCAATTTCCTTGCCTATTAAAGTTACATCGAAAATAAATGCTATGCACGTAAGTAGGGCGTAGCTTCCCTATGAAAGGAACAAAACTTTAAGATTGGATAGATATATGAACTCAATTATATTACTGGAAATATATTGCGGAAGTTTTTGGGCGAATTGTACACGGTATAATCTATAATTCTATGCAGTATATACTCGCTTTTAATGGATGATTTATTTATAAAAAATTACACAATATCGAATGACTATAATTTCGGCATATTTGATTATAACAATGGTATACAATTATATTAAATATAAGCGTAAATTAACATTAAAAAAACAAGTGATAAACGGCAATGAATTGCAGTAAATCTTAAGAGTTCGAAAAAATGGTTCAAGTATATGGAAAGGTCACGTGATACCACGTGACCTTGAGGTCAGAGGTCAAAGGTCATCAAAGGTCATAGTCATTATTGAGGTGTATCGACTATGCTGAATCGGATGGCGTTGACCTCGAGTCTTTAGCTCTTACGGTTCTTGAGTTGAAAGTTGTATAACAGACGGACAGACAAAGCCGTTGTATAAGAGTTTTTTCGAACTCTGAAATGGCTGTGTAGTACAATATGTAATAATTTCTGCAGTGTTCCATTTCAAAGTAATACAATATGTATTATTTTGAAAAGGTAGTTATGCGGTTAGTAATTATTTTCTGTCTCTACTGTAATATATACAGTACTAGATTTTTCCCGCGGCTACTCGTAAATTTAGGTTATGTTAGGTTAGCATCAGTTCTCTATTGGATGAGAGAGGGAACACCCCAGGTTTTTTAGTGGGTATACCAGCGCGTCTTGCTGGGAGTCCCACACTCCCCCGCCGGTGCCGTCCCCTAGCCGGCGGGCAGTGCATGAAGCATTTTTCCTGGGTAACAAAAAAAAAAAACCGTTAGCATCAGTTAAACCTACCCAGTGTGCCAACTCGTTTAGCATCAGTACCTTTTTCTGGATGTCCGGTACCCTATGTCTTTTTCTGTACCTCTGACAATATGTTTGCGAAATTTCATGATGATCAGTAATGTCGTTAAGGCGTGAAAGCGTAACAAACAAATAAATAATCTCACATTTGCATTTATAATATTAGTTAGGATAGAAACGAAAACCTTTTTGTAGAAACCACGGCGGATTCGCGATT
This sequence comes from Catocala fraxini, assembly GCA_930367265.1. Classification (NCBI taxonomy): domain Eukaryota; kingdom Metazoa; phylum Arthropoda; class Insecta; order Lepidoptera; family Erebidae; genus Catocala; species Catocala fraxini. Next base: position 17,664,560 of record OV884039.1, on the reverse strand, counting down.
GCATGTGAAAGCGATTTGCGCGGCCTCACCGTCTATGGTTATGTAAAGGAACACCGTGGTAGGTTTAGTCGGTATTACCGGGGTATCTTTTCCCTGATGAGTCCGACATAACCTCTCCGTCGCCCTACGGAGAGGTATGGGTCAAAGCATTCCCCATCGTAAAAATGAAAAAAAGACACGAAATCCTGTTCTTAGTTAATTATATGTTCTTCGTAATATACTAAGCATTGTGTAGGTCAAAAGCTTTAAACTAATTAACATACAAAAGAAACATCACTTTGCATTTGTATTTTCAAACCAAATCAGTCATATAGTTTTTTTAAAGCAGTTGATAAATATTACGTCTTTGCTACAAACCAGATATACTTACTTTACTTCATCAATTTCCATGCTCATCAAAACAGGGTAATGTAATTATACGTAGCTTGAACTAAGCCCTACACAACCAGACTCATTCTATTGCAGTATATTATGTGCACGTATAACGAGCTTACAATAGATAATTTTTGTACCCGTGATAATGTTTCGTGAAGTATTAATTTAATTTTTTGCAAGACCGATTCCCTTTTAATCGTTTCCCTGTATCGCCCGAGACGTTACAAAAATTCAGACTCGAAGCAAATATTAGTGAAATACGATGAAATCGCAACCGTAAAGCGTCTACTTAAAGTACACCATCGATGCAGTCATTGTAAATTAATTTAAAACTGATAATTCTCTTACACGTATGCATATATTTACAAGCGACTTATTATAAATATTATGCTGCCTAATATATTACATTACATAAATTAATTTTCTTTCCATTATATTCTCTTCTCCCTCGCAAGTAAAACCTTCAAAATAAAGTAAGTTTGCCTTATTCAAAGCGCACACTGTCTTTCAATCACACCGCATTACATATTCATCACAACACATCCATAAAATCCTAGTCCTTTAAAAACGTTTCAAGGCACGTAACTTGCATCTAAGCAAGCCATGTAAACGATTTAGCTTGAAGCCTTGCAGCAAATAGCTTTCGTCAAGGTAATAGGTGTGCAGAGAAAACAAACTGGGAGCACGGAAGGTACTAACTAATATTATATAGAAGGCGTTTGTTTGTTACACTTTAACACCTCCATTATTCATGCGATTCACTTATATTTTTAAGTAAAACATCATGTTATTGTCTTATGTTTACGCGAATATTGTAGAATGAAAGTCAAATGCCACTGCCCTTAGAAAAGCCGAAGATCGGGTGGTGTGGAAACAGCTGGTCTACGGCTCCGTGAAAGCATTTCAGGACGGACACGACCTTCAGTAATGAAGAAAACGACGAAGAAGAAGAAGATAGAATGAAATTAAACTACTTTATGCTGATTTTATTGCGGTCAATAGTAGCTGTTGTTATTTAAATATACCGGGATAATAACCGCATTGAGTATTTTAATTCCAATGAAAATATCATAACTTACAATTACGATATGATATAAATGCTTTTCAGAGAGAGAGAGGGTTATGCTTTTTTTTTTGTTAAATTACGTGATTCTAATTGTGCCAATAGGGATAACTTTCTTCCCACGATACAGTAATACTAACTGATAGTTGACACAAATAAAATTTCATGTTTAGATTACGTATTTCAGTAAATTCACCAATGATAATAATGAAATGGCAATCCGTAGTCTCTGCTTACTCTTCTGGGAAACAGGCGTGAATCTATGTATGTATTTATTAATATTCGTAGTTTGGAGGATTGCGTTCCGTTTGCAAGTTATTATATAGTAATTTATTTTATAATAGTAAGTATGTATATCGTAGACAGCATATAATGTGGCGAAATAAATAGGTGCACCGAAATGCCTCTATACGTTACTACATAAACTATAATAATTAATTAGTAAAACTAAACTCCACCAGATGGCGTTCAAAATTATTCTTTAACCGAATTCCATTGGGACAATAGCGCGTTTAAAATCTAGTAGCATAATAAAATCTATGAAAGTCGAGCACCATCGTTACTAAGGGTTTTATTTGGGTTTGAAGTCAAAACGGAAAGCAAAACACGCAAGCGATAACGCCGATGGGTTATAGTTATGGTTATGGCCCTACTACAAGTTTGGGTTGTATATAAGGCTAATAAAAATTCGGACAACCCTTTTGTAATGTTTATAGGTGGTAGGTGAAGTGTGCGTTAAGTTGACTCCGAACAGTAATTGTTTTTCTTTTTCTTCTTTGTTTATATTTGGAACGATTCGTTTTTATTTTCGTTTGGAATAAAAAGAGTTTTTATGTTTCGAGCCCGCGAACTTTCCGTATTTGTCTGTCTCAAATAGACGAAACAATTTACTTGAAATTTTATTTCGTTGGTCATGTGTGTTCAAAAAATATATTTCCTAATGTTTAGCAGATTATGGCTTGTGATACTGCCTTATACCTATATTCTCGAAATGGGAAGGAGAGATGTATTACATTCACATGTACCACAGCTATGTAATACTAGTAGTAGCTTATCCCGGCAACAGAAAACTGTGCTAGTCTTCGCGCTACTGATAATTTCTAGTCAGAAAAGCCCCACAATACTTTGTCCGGTCCGGAAATCGGACCCAGGATTTCATTCAAAACAGTCGCACTGCAACATTTTTCTTTATCAAAGTAAGCAGAATTAGATTGTAACCTGACTTTTCTCATACTTGACATGACACATTTACGGAACTATTGTAAGCTCAAACACGTGGAATATTTAAGGTAAAATGCCGTTATCCAGTTTGTAGCGTCCTGTTACAATACAGGTAACTCGAGTAACCGGCGACCCCGGCTTCACGAGTCTTGGATATCCCTCACTATCCTATGCGTTGTATTCATATTCTACTCCGTCTATCACTAAAGAGAGAATACAATATTTTAAATAGAATGCACCTTCTTAATGCTAGGTCCTAGCAGGTTGGTACCATTACTTTATCTATTTCGGCTGACAAGAAAATTTACGGACCTACTGTTTCTCATTCCTTTGCGGAAGGCACATACTTGGTTGTATTTCCTTGCATTGGTTTTGCACTACAGCAAAACTAAGTCCATAAGAGACTTCACTAACCACCAGGTAGGCTACTGACTCATCACCAAAAGGTACGAAATAATATCTTAATTAGAGTTTAATTATCAATGTAACGCAGTGTATGATTAGCCTGGTATAGTTGCGTTGACTGTTTGCTGTCCATTTACTATTATTTAACAATCTATTGTTTGAAATTTACATATTAACAAATAAGTGATGTAAGGTGTTGTAGCTCATTATACTCTATGTTTTGATATATTCTAGTGCTTTAAATTTAAAGCTAGACCTAAAGGAATTAATCGGATAAATGTAATTCTGGTTTCCTGATTAAAAGGGCATTAACAAAATCCTGAAATTCTCCAAAACTTTTCGATATTTTGGGATTAAATTACTTTTCCACAATATTTTCTTTCGACATTAACACGACTGAAGTAACATTTATTTGTACAGAAAACATTATAATAAAACTAAATCAACGCGAAAATCTTATTTCTCACAAAACATTGTTACGAAAAAGCATACATGGTACGTTAAGGGCATATGGCAACACTGGTGCCGTAAATACGTATCTCTAAGTTGTCCGCGATTAATTAAAGTTTAAAAATAAATAAAGTGCATAAATACGTTTAAAATAATACTAAAGTTAACTATAGACAATAATACTACAAGATATACAGTGAAACAGTGACAATAGAACCCTTTATGAGTGAATTCTGATAAAAAACAGTTTGTTTACAAACTGAGAAACAATTTTGTGAAAGTGAATAATAACAATTAAAACAATAGGATAGCCAGGAAAAAGACGGCTCCATGACAAACAACAACAACATTACATCTAATTTTCACAAAGGTATCTAATGCAACTGATAATTATACTTAGTGCAAAAGTTTGTTTACGTTATAAGATTCAAATATCGCTCTGTCATGCAAACTTCATACCATAGACAATACAGATAACTGTCCAGTATATGATAAAAATATTAGGCGCTATTGCCTCACACTAGCGCCATCTTGACATTGGAACTGACACTACTAATACACTTGGATAGCTTACGCCATACGGATCAATCATAGTAGTACCAAGAATTTCCACAAGAGGGCACTAAATACAAATTGCTAATCAATACCTTATAGATCACACGATACAAACATAGAACAACTAACTCCAGAGCTTGCCAACAGAGGGCAATACGAGTACGATTCTACACCATCAAAGAGATTAATTACACAATAATGGTTCAATGCGCAGGATGTAAACAAAACATTCCGAGTAAAGAGCGATTAAAATGTACAATTTGTCATAAATATTACGACCTACAATGTGCTAACATACTATTAGGCAATTATAACTCTATGACAACCAACCATTTCAACACATGGAAATGCCAAGCCTGCAAATGTAAAATGCCAAAAGGAGACAACACTAACACACCAATAAGAGAAACTCAACATGACATAACTGATATGAACATCACAATACGCCGTAAACCAACCAACTGCACACCCATAAGTAATAGCTATGATAATAATATGTCTGTAGACGACATCATTGGGAATACATTAAACAATAGTATAGTAGATGACATTGGCCACCTGTCTAAAAATCATTTAAGCACTTCAGGAGAGCCACTGACTCTGGAAAAAATTAGCATCCTATTAGACACAAAATTAGAAAACATCAAGTCTTCTATATTACAAGATATTAGAAGCACAATCCAAGTAGAATTAAACAAAACAATAAAAAATCTTCAAGATGATATGGAACACAAAACACAGAATCTATCCAAAAAACAAAAAGTAATAACGGCAAAAATACAAAAAACGAATGAAAAAATTGAAAATATCCAACAACAATTATATAACTTAAAAAATTCTAAAAAAATAGTATTATATGGTTTAACTGAAAAATACAACGAAACGATATTTGACCTCTATGACCGCGTATCGCAAGCTTTCCAGGAAATAATGAACATTAACATTGACCCCTACATAGAAGACATAAAACGAATAGGTAGAATTGGCAACAAGAGACCGCTGGCAATAGAACTAATCAGTAAACGTATGTCAAAATATATAATTGAAAATGCTAGAGATTTCAAAAACACAGGATTAGCTGTTGGACTATATATGGACAAAAAGACCTTACAACTACGCCAAGAACTCAAACACGAGCTTATAGAAGCTAGGAAGAATGGTGACCATGCTGTGATAAGAGATAATAAGCTATACATTAATGGAAGAGAATTAAAGTGTACAGCTCCTGCAACAGATGTAATACAAAGTCCCGACAATAATGAAAATCTTATACACAACAATACAGGCGATAAACAACTCACACAGACGCAAACATCATCCCCACCAGGAAAGTGTTCAGCATCGGAAGATAGAGCAAACGACAGTAAGACATTTCGATACTAATCTGACCATCGTTTTCCAAAATATCCAAAGTATAGGCAATAAAGTAGAGCTACTCGAACAACTGTTATTAGATTGTGACATTGATATATTATCCCTGTCAGAACTGTGGAAAAACGAACATTACTGTCAATCCATTATTCCTCAAGATTATAAAATTGGATCCATCTTCTGTCGTAAGACTCGTGAAGGTGGAGGGGTCTGTCTAATAGTAAAATACACTTTGGAATATATTGAGAGGAAGGATATTGTTAATTACTCAAAAGAATATATCATAGAATTTAGTGCAATTGAAATCCCTAAGAGTAATTGTATATTTATAGGATTATATAGAGCAGATCGTCATATAAATATATTTTACAAGCAAATGGAAAATCTTTTGCGAAGATTAGATATAAAAAACTCACAAAAACATATATTTATAGGAGGTGACTTTAATATTAATATTCTCAATAACAATAAACTAACTTTAGAATTAATTAATTTTATGAAAACACACAACCTTAAACAAATAATACGCGATCCCACACGGGTAACAAAAACCACATCCACCTGCATTGACTTATTGTTTACTAATGACTCGAGCTTTATAAAAACATCATCAATTATAGACTACGGCCTCTCAGACCATAGAGCGATAGAATTAAAATTAAATCTTAAAAACTTAACAAAGCCAATAAGATCATGGTATTTTAAAAAACGAATATTTAACAAATGTAAAATAGAAGCCTTAAAAAATAATTTAAAGAAAGTGAATTGGGATAATATAATAGTAGAGAATAATGACATAAATACAAACTATGAGTCTTTTATTAATTTAATAACACAATGTTTAAATAAATATATACCCATGCAAACAATTAAAATCAAAGATAAATGTAAAAAAGGGTGGCTTACAACCGGCTTAAAAAAATCATGTGAACACAAAAGGATCTTAAAAACAATCTTAAATGATACAAAAAGCCTAATTATTAAAAAATACTTCAAAAGATATACAAAAACTTTAAAATCTGCTGTTAAAATAGCTAAAAAGTTAGAATATATACGACAAATGAAAAATTCAGACAATAAAATAAAGACTATGTGGAAGGTAATTAACATGAAAAACGGTAAAACAAAAACCCTCAAACCGAAAAATATATCTTTAAAAATTAACGATGACACAATTGAATGTCCGACAACTATTGCAAACATATTTAACAAGTATTTCGCGACAGTAGGTAATAATCCAAATCACATAGATTCACACAAACCAATTGGACAACGAGTCATAAACTCACCGGTATGTTCTATGTACTTGCGGCCAGTCAGCCAAAAAGAAGTCATAAACATTATACACTCCACAAAAAACAAACACAGCAGCGGCATAGATGACATACCACCTATACTATTAAAACAATGTGCAATAGAACTTTCCACTCCCTTAAGTCATTTAATTAATCAAAGCTTTCTAGAAGGTCAATTCCCAGATTTACTTAAAAATGCGTTAATTAAACCCATACATAAGAAGGGGGATACTCTAACCCCAAACAATTATAGACCGATTGCTCTACTCCCGACATTTTCAAAAATCTTTGAAAAAGCAATGTACAACCGTTTGTACGCATTTTTGGAACAATACAACATACTAGACGATAGTCAGAATGGGTTTAGAAAACGTAGATCAACAACATTAGCGGTTTACAAGTATATACAGAGAGCACTTCAATACATAAATGACAAAGAATATGTTGTTGGATTGTTACTCGACATGACCAAAGCCTATGACAAGGTACTCTACAACATCCTCCTAATGAAATTAAACGGTTGCGGAGTTAGAGGACCTGCTTACTCATGGTTTAAGTCATATCTCACTAACAGGACCCAAATGGTACAAATTGAACATTTTGATAAAACCTCAAAGGAAATAAAATCTACCCGATCTCAAACTATAGCTCTATCATGCTCAATCCCTCAGGGAAGCGTTCTGGGATGCATATTGTTCTTGATTTACGTTAATGACTTGCCAAAATCCTTGGATTCAGAAAAATCTTTGCCAGTACTGTTCGCTGACGATGTCTCGATTTTAATAAAATGCAACAACTTAGACTACAATAGTCAAATACAAAACACTCTTCAATCTGTTACACAATGGCTCCAAGAACATAACTTAGAAATAAACACACAGAAAACAAAAGTAATGCAATTCAGATCATACAAAAAAACACCTCTTTCTCTACACACAACACACGAAAATACACCACTAGAAGAGGTCAACACTTTTAGTTTATTGGGTATAAATATAGACACACATTTGAATTGGAAAACACACATTGAACACGTCAAATCCAAATTATCTCAATTTACATACGCTCTATTTCAAATAAAACATAGCACGGATACACAAACAGCATTGTCGGCGTACTATGCATATGCATACTCCTGGCTAAGGTATGGCGTCATGCTTTGGGGTAATAGTGTAAATGTAGAGGAATTATTTATAATACAAAAGAAATGTGTTAGAATACTAGCACACATAGACAATACGCAAAGCTGCAAACCTTACTTTACTGAATTCAATATTTTAACATTACCATCAATATATATACTCGATATATGTACATTTGTTTTCAGACACAAAGACTCCTTTAATAAAATGAAAGACATGCACAATTTAAACACACGCCATAAAGACAGATTACACTTACCTCCTTCAAAAACGAAAATGCTCAACGAGAGCCCATATTACATGGCTGTTAAGATATACAATAAATTACCTAAAAAAATTAAAGAAGAAAAGCTTGAAACAGCATTTACTAAACGCCTCAAATTTTTTCTGACCCAAGAGTGCTATTATTCGGTTGCAGAATATCTAAATAATAAATGATTCGAATTTGTTTGGTAGAGACATAATACCTATATAATAATAATAATACCTATATAATAATAATAATACCTACATAATAATAATACATGTCCAAATAAGAAGTATATGACGAAGCTCTTGATTACACGAACTGATATCTTAAATAAGGAGACAATTATTTATTTGCATTATCTAACTCTGTATTGATCTATTAATATTTATTCTATGTTTATGCTATAACTAATAAGATATACCTAATTATTATGTTAATTTAATTTGAAATGTTTATATCCATTCCGTATTTCATTAATTTTATATAATTCTAAATTTATTGTACTAATGACTATAACAATGGTTCCTATTTAGTTATCGTATAATTGCTAGTCAGCTTTCAATATTGCTACGCTTGTAAAAGGCGCTAAGTCTTAAGCACATATCATCATTGTATACCATCACCATGTACACTTAGTTGGCAATAAATGATTTGATTTGATTTGATTTGATTTAATATAAATTTTACGCGCTCCATTAAAATTGACATAACTTGTACTACGAGGCTAGACGTTTTATGACAGACAGACATTACGGTGAAACTGAATTATTATTATTGTCTTACCTATGTCGAGCGGCGACTCGTAAATTTCAACCTATAAAATTAGTATGCATGAAATAGTCGAATGTCTGTGGAATAATAAAATATTTTCTTCTATCTACTTACAATTAAAAGCCGAGTACCTACGCAAGCATAAAAAATCTAACAGGCATATATTTCGGGTGGTTACAGTTTTCAAGTTACGTAAAAGGCTCTAAATCTGCCAGTCTTATGCTTAGATCTAATACTGGTATCTAACCTATGTATGCAGTACCACAATTTCCAGAGTTAATTGTATATATTGTAATATAGCTTGGGCTAAACCCTTACTCACGCACGGTTGACTTATCACACATTGAATACAAAGAACAGCCACGCTCGAATCAACTGCAATAGTGAAAAAACGATAACGATTTCAACGGTTAAGGAAAGCATCGTGAGGATACCTGCTTGTCTCATAGTTCTCTATAATGTTCTTGAAGATTTGTGTAGTTTGTTAAACTGCATTAAGCTAGCAAAGTAGAATATGACTTAAACCTTCTAAAAAATTGAGAAGCGATCCGTACCCATTAGTGAGCCATTTTATATACAGGTCTTATATTATTAAATGTAAGAACAAACAATCTCAATTGATTTGAATTACTATCATATCAAATAAATAATAATAATAATAATAATATTTTACCACATACACACAACACCATCTAGCCCAAACTAAGCAGAGCTTGTACTATGGGTACTAGACAATGGATAAACATACCTAAATACTTTTTTTTTGTAAATACATACATACATATTATACATAGAAACACCCAGACCAAGACAAACATCCATGTTTATGCACACAAATGTTTGACTTGTGCGGGAATCGAACCCGCGACCTCAGGCGTGGCAGTCGGTTACACTAACCACTACGCCATCGAGGTCGTCAAATAAAATTAAATACAAGCAAAATTAATGGTACAAAATCGACATCGTAGTAAATTAATAATTTATGGTTAATGTAATCCTCAAAGCCCCGCTAAGCCTAATAATCTGCGTAAAATAATGTACCTACCTGTTCACTAGTACAGTAATAAATTCAAATTATCTATGATGAGGTACGATAGCAAATATTACATAGATTATGGAATTAAATTATTTGATCATTATGTAAGTACGTATTTATAATATTTCTCACAGATATATTATAAATTAGTGTTTACTTACAAGAAGAGAGAAGGTAGGCAGATTTTGCTAGTAATAGTTTCAAGTTACATGTAATAGGAGCGAACTTATTGCCTTCTACAGGACACTGTTTCAAACCGGAAAACCTAATAACAATGTGTCTGAATTAGGAATCGAATGCGAAATTGAATGCACAGCTGCCTTATTTACTACTTCATAAAGATAAACCAATTTGTTGTCCGTAATGATGGCGTTACTCAATACATACAGTCATAATAATAAGTAAGATTAACATCTATTACTTAAGCCGAAAAATACCACTATTTTCAATTGTTGTCATTTTTACGATACATACTTTAGTGTTATAAATTATGGAATAACAGCACCAGGACGGTTGCTAAATATTTTACGAAGCATTACAGTTACAACGTTTCGCATGTGCCCTGTTCGTTTGTCGTATGAAGCAAATATTTGGGTGATTCACAAACAGTTTGCCTGGGTGTAACTGTTTGCCCCTGTTATTTGTACGTCTGTAAAGGCGTTGCCAGGAATAACCCGTATTAGGAAACAAGGATAATTATTTACGTAATGTGGGAATCGCTTTAAATAATTTTATAGGCAATGTTTATTTTTATTTCTGTTCTGTTATAAGTATTATTTATTTCTTTACTTCTAACTTGTCCATGTTATACGTGCATTCGATGTAAAATTATAACTCGATTTATACGCGAAGAAAAAACAGCGCTGGCATAATTGCATGTCTGAGATTTCTTGCATAATATTCCTGAAGCGGTGCGAGGTCTGCCAACCCGCATTGGGATATTGTAGCAGAGTATGGCTTACTGGGGCAAGGTGAGATGGACCATGACACAACGTCTTTCAAAACGGAGAAGAGACCCGAGCCCTGCAAGGACTGTTTTAAACAGGGCTATTATTAATAAATGTTAAACTTTCGCGTTGCATGATATATACAGGATGTCCGGTAATTAATGGATAACCTGGTTAAAATGTTAAAATGTCTTATAGTAGAACTGATGGGCGTTCAAAAAAAAAATATAAATCTGCAATAGATATTCATACTTTTGACAGTCTCTATTAGCATAATTAGTGTTTAATAATAAAACAACAAAAGACCGATGGAATTAATTCATTTATGGTCGTAGTGTACAAGAAAGTAAAATATGGTAATTAAAAAAAATCATATCTCGTAGTTAGGATATATTTTATTAATTTTTTCTGAACGGCCGTTAGTTCTACTATAAGAAATTTCATGGTTATCCATTAATTACCGGACACCCTGTATAAGCTGAGTCAGCTTGTGACCAAGGCCGGTAAAACCTGGTCGAAACGTCAAGCATAAGAAGGTAAACATTATACATGATCGCGTTAATACCCGTTACGTATTATATAGGGCTATTATTTTATAAGTATTTTAGTACAATGAAATATAAAAAAGTTGTTTTGGATTCCATTTCTGATAATCTTAAAACGAACAGCATAATATTATTGTGAACCGACAATCTAATTGTGATCAAATAGTTCTTGTCTCAACGCTGCAACTGAAATTAGCATCTGTTTGTGTCACAATGCTGGTACTAGGGACTAATCCTTCTTGACTTTGACGAGATGAATGAAATATATAATATACTGTGAACCATTACTTATCTTATCTTATGTGGGGGCCAGTCAGTGCAGACCGACGACACTTCGACCCAGTGGGATCTTTTGTGTCGACACTTTCCCAATAACGACTGCCATAGATGTTCATGGCAGCCGGGACCGACGGCTTAACGTGCTCTCCGAGGCACGGAGCAGGCGATAATTGTCAATCAATATGCACATAATTTCGAAAAGTCATATAACTTTCGAAAGTCAGAGGTGCGCGACGTGGGTTCGAATCCAAGACCCATTACTTACACAATTGCTGGAGGCCGTACGTCACACTTAATTTATACATATCTAGGCTTGCTATAAATATGATTAAAAGGAAAAATCTTTTTTTCTCTTGCATAAAACATTTATAATTGCAATGTGTGTTGGTTTATACATTAATATAATAATATTAAAAATATATGAAGCTTATATGAAGCATTCAAAATGATCTCCATTGGCTTTAATACAGTCATTTAAATGTTGAGGCCAGTTATCAATAGAAACCGCATTCTCTCCATGGGAAAATTCTTCACTGCCATTCTTATGGATTGTTTTAGGGACTCCAAATTATCATGGCGTTTAGAGTATGCCATACTCTATAAAAGTAATCATAAATCATAATCCAGAGGATTAAGATCGGGACTAGATGACCAGTCTTCAGCTCTGTTGAAGTCCGAAACGTTCGTTTCCAACCACGTTTGAGTGGATAGAGCTTCGTGACCCGGTGCTGAATTTTGCTGAAAGGGACATTCTTGATTATGGAACATGGTGTTGTTAAGAACTAAGAAGAAGCTAACACTCCACCAAACCTTCACTGAAGTCGAATAATGTCCACGTTGTACTCGGCTGACTAATTGGGAAGCTTCTATAAAACTTTGAGCATAAACTCCGTCATTTTGCTTGTAAAAACATTGCTCAATAGTAAAAAAATCGCGTCAGTAAATATTTTTTTTCTGTGACGTCCCTTTGCGTACCGCTTAAGAAGTTGTTTTGATTTTACCACCCTATTCATTTTTAATCAGTGCGTAAAAGACGCACTCTTATTAGGCTGTAAGTCATCTTCTAAGATACGCGACATGGTTCTAGGTGCTATATTTATTGCCCGAGATAAAATCTTATGCTTTCGGACAGGCTTTCTTTCAATTCTTTCCTTCACTGTTTTAATCGCCTTTTTCGTACGAACACTACGTGGACGGCCACACCATTTTCGGTCACAAATAGAGGAGGTTTTGTTGTACCTATCAATAGCCCGGTACACAAACATTCGACTAATACCAAGCGGATGGAGTATTTCAAAAATTGCATTTCGCTCCCTACTTACTTACTTTTACATTACACATAATGCCATCACAGCAATTCGGTTCTCTTATTTAATCACCCCAATCCATTTTAATATCAATAAAATATTTAACACCGGTTGGCACGAAAATGAGAAAACACAATGAATATTCATATAAGAATGACAGAATCCAAATTCAAACGTAATATTGTTTTTTTTTTGTAACAGTATTATTGGCCAGACTAAGTATATATAATATCAGCCCTGTATTAAACTATCTCACTGTTAGGCAAGGGCCTCTTCTCAGTGTAAGAAGAATAAGGCCATAGTCTAACACGCTGGCTCAGTGCGGGTTGACAAACTTCACATATCTGCAAGAACATTATGGAAAACTCTTAGACACGCAAATTTCCTCACGGTGTTTTCCTTCACCGTAAAAGCAACCGATAATAGAATTAATACGTATATAAATTCAAAAAGTCAGATATGCGCGCCCTAATATTTAGGAGATAATACAATGTTTCCAATCAAACCATTGCATATTTGTGTACAAAGGACACATCGTTACAAGCGAATTCCGCAGCAAAACCAACCCATCAATTTTTCTACCACGTCGACGAAGGTAAATAAAAAAGTAAAAAGCATTGCAAGCGGTCTAAACGGGATCAAATCAAATAGCCGTGTGTTGAGGTACGCCGAGATGCGGCGATCACGTGTGCACGCAAACTGGATTACACACGACCATTGGCAGGGTTAAATTGTTGTCTGTAAACAAATTGCTTACGCCATGTTTATGGCCGAACAAAAAAGCGACGTAAAAGGGTTAAACGCGTTTCAGTTTTTATTTTATATATAACTTTTAGAGTACTGGCTGTAAATACAGAGATGAATGTACATCGTTAGGCGACCCTTTTTAGTAATAAGGCATCATCCCTATAGATTCAAAGGGATTTGTATGATCAACATTAGTCAGTTATGCTTAGGCCTCGCGTAGTCGAGGCAGAGTCTATTGCCGTTTTTAATACTCCAAATGCCATGCTGCTGCAACAACTCCTTAGATAGTAAAGCTTTATGTATGCAACGTGTTGGCATTGGAATATTATTTGATATTAAACTTATCACGTCATCTTTAAGAAACATAAAATAACCTTCACAGTTACCTATTCTCTTTGACTCTAAGATTCTTATGTGACTGATTGTAAAAGTTCTATCGTTTTTGGCCTCTTCTTTTGTTCAATTAACCATATTGTTAACGGTTACGACTTGATTTTCTACCACTATGAGTTTTCCTTTCTACCCATATCTTCATTACTTTTCCTATTAATCCAATTTATTCTCCATCCTTTTCTAACACCTCATCTCTCAATCTTGAACCAAAAATACATCTCAAAATACATAGCTACGCATATAACTACTTCTATCCAAACCACACACCTACATCACATTTACCTGTAATAAAATATTTCCAATAACCACCTACGCTGCCTACATGCGAGTACAAACGTATGTGACACAATACACAATACACTTTTGGCCCAATTCTGTTATCCCAATCCTTTCGTCCGTCACTGGCTTCCTTCCGCTTGTTTCGTACTTGTCGACGGTTTGAGGATATTACCCCTCAGGTAGTCGAAGTTATTTGGATTATTTGGAGCATTTGCTCGAAGGATTTGTATGGTATGTGTATTTTTTTGACTTGTTCGGTTTATTTTGAAGAGTTAACTGGTACACCTTACTTTTGTTGGATATTTTAGGGTCATACAAAGTGACCTAGGCTTAAAATATGTTTTGCATGTTTGGCCAATGTTTTCTTTGTTCATGTGTCTTAACTTTTTATTGAAACATTTCTGGATAAATTGTACTTTCTATTAGGAGCCATGAATCCATCACCGAAACTTAATTCAAATATGCACAACTATCTGATGAGAGATTCACTGTACTGATATTTTCCAGGTAGACAACTTGACAAAGAATTCAAATACTGTATTGAAAACTAAAAGCGTTCTAATATATTTAGAGTTTAGTATATAAAGGGTCCATTATATTACCTTAAAATATGACCAAACCATACTGTTACGCACTGTACAGAAAACTGTATTTACTACGAAGGTATTAATTTGAACAACAATGACTTTCTTTGCGAGTATTTTTACCTCAAAGGCTGGGAATGTTAAAAGTGGCTTACAATTGGAAAGCCTTAGATACTTAAACCTACGATGGCTAAAGATCGTGCGTCATGTCGTTGTAGAACAAGCTTTCGTGCTTTCAGCGCATTTAACCTTCAGTCCATTGTCGAACAAATATCTGTTTCAGTCGTAAAATCTAAGGTTACTAAAATAATTCAAGATTCAAACGTTTATTTATTTAGGTCACACAGCAACAATTAATTATGATAAAGTAAAGAAAGATAGAATAAGGAATAGTGTGATTAGAGAGAGATGCGGCATGGAAGTGGATATAGTGACAAGAATAGAAAAGGATATGTTAAGCTGGTTTGGGCATGTAGAAAGAATAGATGAGGAAAGACTAACTAAGAAAGTTTATAATGCTAGTGTGAATGGAACAGTCGCAAGAGGAAGACCTAGGCGAACGTTTCTTGACCAGATCGGAGGCGTTCTGGACAAAGGCCATGTTAAGAGCACCTTGAACCGACGGGCGTGTATGAGGAATGTGATGAAAGTGAATGAAGCCAGAGAAGTGTGTCAGGATCGTAGCAAATGGAAATCTGTAGTCTCTGCCTACCCCTCTGGGAAACAGGCGTGAATCTATGTATGTATGTACATCTTCTATATTATATTTATTGATGCAAATTGGTGGTTGTAAATATAAAAGCTGAAAACAGAATTAAGAAATTTGAATTGTGGAGAAAAGTCAAATTTGTTAATAAAGTTACCATAGAATCCGCAAAAAAATGAAAAATGTTTTCATAACTACTTGATATCTTTTGATAACTACATCAAAACAAATTTTAATTAGACTGTTTGTGACAATAGCCAGTGCAACCTGACCAAAATCGCAAGACTTACAAAATGGTATGTAAATACCGAGCATGACAATGTTAATATATTTTTAAATGATATGTACAAATTTTAATATCACATGTTTTTGTCCCACAACACTCTGCGCAATAGCGTGTAGTGGCGTATGTAACCTTAAACTTCTTATCATTAAATAGACCACATTACAGATTGCAAATACTAGATACTAAATAATGAAACTAAATGGGCTAAGCCGTTTTAACATCTAGTGTTCGTTTACAGTTAAAACGAATGATATATAGTACAGTTAAATAAATATGAAAATTATAAAACTCAGGATCAATCTAATTGGCCATTTTAATGATTTCAGATGAGAACATCATTATTAAGTATAGCTTAATTTATTTTTGTAAGCCACATGTTAAGCTATTTCAGGCTAATCTATTTTTAGGTCTATATATTTTGCTAATTATGTCTAAACCTTTGTTACCTAAAGATTGGTATACGCTACGCAAACTAAGCTGAGTACGAAGCATTCTGTTCGCGGTCTTAAGATTGGATAGAAATCGAATTAGACAACGTCCTCAAATACCATTGTGTTCTTTTAAAAGCTGAAAGTTGGCAGAATGCGCCGACCAAGAGCCGAATACTGGATGATTCTAATTACGTTTTTATTACATAATAGTATGTAGTTCGTTATATACTATGTATGTTTTTTTTGTTATTGGTTCGCCTAACATATCCTTGAGGTATCAACGAAATTTGTTTGTAAGCGCGTACCACTATCCGTGGTGATCCAATTGACGATGGACGGTGTTTGAAACGTCGTTAAACGTTACGTATTAACGCTGTTGGTTCTGCTACTTCACTATCGAATATTTCTATGCCCATGGCATTGGTACTGTGACTGAAAGTATTTGATGGTTGCAAGCTACAGTCAAATGACTACCTTCATAGATAGATAGATAGATAGATGGATGTTTAAGTTGTAGTCACTGTTAACTACTGCGGGTTCGAATACGACACGGAACAAACATTTTGTGTGATCCACAAATGGTTATTTCAAGTCTTAATGTTCTTTGCATCCGTTGTTTGAATGTTTTTAAATTCTCCCCTCAATACCGAAATTACTTCTAGTGCGGTGCTTTTTTAAATATAAAAAAGAATCTGTTTCATGTTCGCTTTCCTGATTGGCGTATGAACCAAATGTTCGTCATCGCGGCGTTAGCGTTCGTACATGCGTACACAGCTTAACATTTTAATCCCCATCCGAAACATTTTCCGAGCCACTACATCATATTTCATAAACCGTAACCTTGCTAAGGAATTATGAGAATGTAAAATAACAGAGCAAGGGCTGGATAATCGTGACGAGAAATTCTTGACATGCCTCAACCGCTCGACGAAGTGATTCACAATCGGTATGCCTTTGAGTATATATGCAGCATTATATTATTATAATATATGTACTGTAATTCCGCTAAGGGAACTTACAGTGCGTTGTGTAATTAGATTTGGTTGCAAACAGTCATTGACTGGGTCAAATTCGCTCAAATCACCTAAAATTATCGTAGCTTATAAGTATGGGTCTTTATTCGGATTGTAATAACAAAAATATATTCTTAAATAACGATAGTACGGATTTCGTCATGAGAGTCAAGAGATCCGGAAGCTTATTCTGATTGTGACATGTCCAGTTGCAAATAGCCGAGTTGAACAAAAGATTTTACCTTTGTAAACGATAAGAGTCACACACTCTATCTAATTCATGGTATTGGGAGGAGTAGGAAATTTTCCATCTGCCCAAATTTATGTTAATCCTAGTAAGTATTCCATCAATAAACTCCGATTGAAAGGCAGAGAAGCAGTAGCTGTACCATCCTTGCAGCCAGACTGTGTTCCATGGCTTCACATAAGTTTAGGAACTGTGGTTACCACTTGCCACTAAATAGGCTGCTGGCTTGCTGTCACTATCGTGAATAGTAAACGTCAAAACATTTAATTTGATTCATTACCTCAACAATCCTTATTTCCTTAAGTTCCTTACTACTAATATTATTATAAATTCGAAAGTAACAACACAGTCTGTCTTTCGGTCTTCTGTCTGTTTATGTATTTACGGCTAAATCTCTCAACCAATTTGGATGAAATTTGATATAGAGGTAGTTTAAACCCTGGAAAGGACTACTACTTTTAATTAATGTAGGTACTATGCGTATAGAGCCGCACACAAAAGCTAGTAAAAATAAAATAAATAATCGTCATCTTCATCCTTCCGATCTTATCATCGATTTATGTAAAAGATTCGCCATTTTATATCGCCATCGTTCTATTAGACAACAATATCTTGAGAATTAGCCCTCAAGTGACATTTTCAGTTACTCTAATAATAGGTTATGTATGTGTGCGACTTAGTGTAATGGCCGTTGAATACGACGCAGGTCACGTGTGCAAGTTAATACACTAGCGTGAAACGTATGCACTGTGCAAACCATCGACGTGAGCCCGGTTGCTCACATCATCGCACAAATAACCCGTATAATCAACCCACGCCTGTAGCCTTAAGCAAATTATTATTGACTTTTTTGTATTTTATGATTCCATTTTAATTCTGACTCGGTTCGATTTGCAGGTCAGATAAAGTGTAATTGGGTTTATTTATCAATACAATCTCAGTAACAGCATAAAGTCTGGAACTGTGCCCGGTAGACTGCTCCTACGCTTAGGACCTAAAATCATCCTTGGCGAAATTTGAATGTACCTATACACCTGTGTCCAATCTTGCCGAGAAATAGGACTACGTAAGCATAACTTCTCAAAAACATATGATATGTATCTCTTTTAAGAGCAGCGATAGATCAGTGGGGAGACCAACAAACTGCAATACAGAGAGTCTCGGGTTCGAACCCACGTCGCGCACCTCTGACTTTCGGAAGTTATATGACTTTTCGAAACTATGTGCGTATTGATTGACAATTATCGCCTGCTCCGTGCCTCGGAGCACGTTAAGCCGTCGGTCCCGGCTGCCATGAACATCTATGGCAGTCGTTATTGGGAGAGTGTCGACACAAAAGATCCCATTGGGTCGAAGTGTCGCCGGACTGCACTGACTGGCCCCCACATAAGATACATATATCTCTTTTATTTTCTTTTATACCACTAATAATGGTCACCGTAGCCTATTAGAGGTCTGCAACACCAGAGGCATCACTTGCGCGTTGCCGAACCTTTAGGAGAAAAAGGAAGTAGGAAGGAGAAGGAGCGGGAAGGGGGAAAAAAGGGTGATTAGGCCTCCGGCACTCTCACTCACCGTACGAAACACAACAGTAGGAATACTGCTATTTCACGTCGATATTCTGTGAGAGGGTAGTCCTTCTCCGGTCGAGCCGGCCCATTCATGCTGACATCAGCGAGGCTCTACTACTCTATAAAAATATTAATAACGTTTCAATAAAAGTGGAGTGCTCATGCTATTATGCAATACTCAATATTGCATTGTTATCTGATATAGCAACTAATTTCCGAATATGTAGCGATAACACTCCACTTCTGACAAAAAAAATCATCAACAATGCCGCTAACGCAATATAAGCTAAACTACGTCCATGTTACGTAAACCCACGTATCCGTACTAAATTCTGAACAATACATCGTATACCCATAAAACTAAAATATTTACTATGTAATATAATATTCCTAGTTATTGAGCAACTTTGGCTCATTGACCTGGAAGTCAAGGTCCGGTCGAGATTGAATGGGCCGAATGAATATGACCCGTCGTGGCTACAAATTAGGGCTGCCGATGTTGAAACGGGAGCGACTTAAATTAACCCAAATAGAATTTCAGGTAGGTAAATTTAGGTAAGAATGAAGACTGGTTTTTGAATCAGTGCTTTCAATTAATAGATAAATAATCGATGTGACTGCTCGGATGGCGTAGTAATTTCAGTGGTTGTCTTGCCACCTGCACCTAGTGTTGTGACTTTGATCCTCGCACTGGACAAAAAAGATGGCGTTGTGGTATTAACGCTTACCTTGCCACCAACACTGTGCAGGGAGTTCGACATGGGCCAAAAAATGTGTGATCCACAAATAGTTGTTACAGTCTGGGAGTATTTTGTGTTCGTTGTTTAAATATTGGTACATTCTCTTGCGATACAGGATCTATTCCAAGTACGAGAACTGTCTTTAAAAATAAATAATCTGTAATAACATGTCTTAAACATAATATTATTAGGATTACTTATACCCTTTTATGTGAAAGCCACATCAACAAAATAATTGTTTAACAAAAGGTAAAACGCATGTCAACTACTTGGATTGGCTGACTGAATTAACAATAGCTAATCACTTGAACTGAGTACACATCGTTGTTAGCATACCAGAAACTTGTGTAACATAATTTAGATAGATAGATATATTTTATCAATGTGCTGAGTATTGTGCGTTTGAAATCATAAGGTATTTTTTTTAAATTTGGTATTCATAAGTAGTTGTTACAAGCCCTGGGTGTTCTTTGTGTCCCTCGTTTTAATGTTTATGCAGTCGCCGCGGCGGCGGCAGCTACAGAGGTATTCATTAAAAATATAAGGTTTATACTAAAGGTTTAGGTAAAAATGTAATCATCCAAAATTATATTAAGAGCTGCTAGTACTTCGGGTATTTTGATGTCTATAAAACGTACTTTGTGGCTTATGGCTAAACAAAAAAAGGTAGGTATATACCTGACAAGAGTGTTTAATTTACACGGAATTCTTGGCTAGATATATGTTATTGATATTGCAATAATTTTACTGAACTGCTGTTACTAATATTAAGTTTAACCAGCAAAAGATTAAATGATCATACGATATTTCTTTTATACGATATTTCTTTATTTCAAATTGTAATTATTTTAAATTATTTGATTGAGGCTTCATTATTTCAGCCATTTGACATACACTGCATATCAATACACATAGCGATCGATTGAGTCGCCTGCATACAACGCTCATGCCGCGTGCCCTAAGTCTTATCAGTAATCGATTCTAGAGAACTTTTCTGAGCCACCAGCCGGTGCTGTAGCTAATAAAACTGCTGACTGCTGGTTTATTTATTTTGAGAAAATAACCTGATATCGACTTATTTATAAAATTCCATATAACTGTTGCCAAAAAAGATATATACATATGCATTCCATAAACTTCACTTACTTCCAATTGACGCAGTCTGATAATTAGCAGTAAAAGACTAAGAAAATTTTAAGTATCAAAACTTATTTACGTAGTACACGCAAAGCTCCCTAGTGCTTTTATAATTTGGCTGGTTTTTATAGGCTCATCGTTTGCTTGTCTAACTATAGATGATTGATATCATACCGTAGGTCGCTAGAATCTAGATCACGTTAAATAGTTTATTTGGGTTACCGAATCACAATGCACCATTATGTATTTTTATATAGCATGCTTGCTGTTAGACAACGTCTTTATAAAACAGGTAATTTTACTTTTACATGAGGTTTTCAAAAAAATAACTGTCACACATAAACTGTAAATAACTTTGAGATAAAAAGTAGCCTTTGTCTCCAGTTTGTTCTCCAGCCCAACCTATCAACGGTATGTGCAAGGTATCGTTAGCCAAGTCCAATATACGTTGTGTGAGAGCTTTGTAACAAAAAACTAAGCGAGCTACGTCCTGTTCACTCTATATTTTAAATATTACTTGTGTTTTGTGGATGAGCTCACTAAAGCATCGAAGGTGCGAGTGCTAGTTAGAGTGTAACAAGCTATTTTATTAACGCTTATGTTAGTTTTAACGTATATTCGTTGATATTTTCCTTAATAAAACCATAATACCATCAAATTATGTTTCATAAAACACATATATTCTAAGAAAATGGTTATAGGAATATTTTATCAATTGACGTCTAATGTATGTGCCAAGATATTGCGGTTTCAGTGCCTTTGTGGATTCAGTAATTTGTCACAAGTCAATTCTGTCTAGACGTCTATCGTTGTAAAATGTTTACTGATATTATAGAAAGAATATTTTACAACCATTTGTTATAGTACTACATTGTTCGAGTACGCCGTCATATGACCTCGTAAATATTTGATACTAAAAATGAAATTCTTCATAGATAGTGGGCTCAAATATTTTTGATAAGCACTGCAGCAGAATAGAGTCTCCATTATCTATAACTTTCTCAGTCCCAATTTCTCAAAGTATACCTTTGAGAATACCGCAGTTTAAAATTTGTTTACAGACGGTCAAATGCATGTCAACTGCTGTGATTGGTTGACTGAATTAACAACAGCTAATGAAATCATAAGACGAATGTATTTTAACATAATATTCTGTATAGGATAACATGCGTAGGCACCGAAAAAAACATCATTACGTTTCTTTATATTGTTGTAGTCGATCAAATGACAAACTTCTTACTTTGAATGTTTTATGCATATTCTTACTAAGCCGTTCTGCTTTTGCTCATGTCTATCGGCAATCCAATGAGTAGACTGACTATACACTAGTATATATTTTGTCAATGCATAATTAATATATTTAATTAAAGGAGTATTCATGGTTTCGTTTTCCGAACAATCAAACGTGAACGTTAATATACACGCGTGAATCTTAGTTTATCTTAGATACACTACACCTCGGATATTCACAGTAACATATAAAAGAAGTTTTGGCAAGCTATAAGTTAAAAGTTAAAAAAACACACGTTAAATCAAAAAACATGTTCTGCTTGCATGTGAAAAAATAACCTAATTTAACGAGCTTCGTAAGCCTTTTGTGCAATAACCCGTCGAACTAGGGATATATTTTTATTTGTAATAGAATATACATTTAAAACACAATAAATCAAGGTACGTTTCATGAATGGGAAATGTGAAATCATGCTCCATACTTCAATGGGCATTCTCCTTTCAGTTATTTGATCATTTAAATATATTTGAATGTAAAATCGACATGGCCACATCGCTATGTATACAGCAACAAATTCAATACGAACATATTACTTAGAACTATATAAATGTAATGTGTGTAATAATTTGTCCGTATGTTTATGTGGGTAGTCGTCACATTTTCGCACTAGCAGTAACACAACGTGAGGACATTTGAGAATGTCATTAACATGTGGGACATAGCCGAGAGCGGTCGTACGTCGCCGTCGTAACGCGAGTTTGTGTTTGTTTTGTAAAGCTTGTAACACCTTGCGTGTGTAACTTTGTAGCTCACATATGTACCTACTCAAATTCAAATTTTATTTATTTGCTAGAAAAATGGTTGACAATGTTGTTACAAAAATAGTCATAATTATGTACATCATGTTTCGCGCGGTGGCATGCAAATATTATTAATTAATTTAATTGTTACAATGTCACAAACCTATATTACTATCATAAAATTATTAAATACAAATTTAAAATGTCAAACAGGTAAAAATAATAAAATAATGAAAAAAAGTCTTTGAGTTTTAAGTTTTAAATTTTTGTAATCTATATCTAAACAAATTTATAGGGAGTTCTCGTAATGTTTCGAGTCCGTCTCTAATAGGGTTTAGGGAGGGAGTTTTGCCTAAGAGGTAGGCCTCTTCGCGTAATGGCCTGCCGTTTCATACGGTGGGCCGAAACCTCGACGGGGTCGCGACCGCATGTACAAGTGATTCGCGCGGCCCCGTCGATAGTGATTTTGTCGAGGAACACCGTGGTAGGTTTAGTCGGTATTCTGGGAGGTACATTATTATTATTCCATCTTTCTCTTTTACCCCGGCTAGTCCAACATAAACCCTTCACCCGCCTCCATGGAGGGGAAGGCGTCAATGCATATCCCCACGTAAAAAAAAAATGCTGCTAGTGCAAAGGTACATTGCTTCCTTAAGTATCGCTGCAAATAAATAAGATAAACCAGTGATATTATTATATATTAGGCTGAAAGTACTTCTTCAGTAGAGCACCCATCAGCTTACGCGTTAACGTTGTGTGGAATGCGGTTTTATAAGTTAACAGTAATTAATTTCATACCCACATACGTCATATTGAACTACTAGAGCTATTAATTCCTGCTGGAGAGGTTACAGTACTAGAAAATTCTAAACAAAGTAAGTCAATTTTGTTTGGATATTTTCCAGTACTAGACCAAGCGCTGTATACTTAGTCATACATAATGCTAGTTGTCAATATTTAAATCTATGTTTACATCTGCATAATATTATATAGTGTTCAAAACTGACTGACGACTAAGAAAGTTTATAAGGCTAGTGTGAAGTGAACCGTCGCAAGAGGAAGACCTAGGTGAGCGTTTCTCAATCAGATCGGAGACGTTCTGGACAAAGGCCAGGTTAAGAGCACCTTAAATCGGCGAGCGTATATAAGGAATGTGATAAAGGGAATGAAGCCAGAGAAATGTATAAGGATCGTAGCAAATGGCAATCCGTAGTGTCCGTAGTTCCCCTCTGGGAAACAGGCGTCAATCTATGAATGTATGTATGTTCAAAACTAATTATAACTATCACCATACGTATAAATAAGCTTTTAGATAATTATCCACAACAATTAATTGAGGGCAACTGCGACAAAAATCCCCCTACTCAACCACAAAACTGGCATACCGAAAACCCATTATTTGTTTAGACAGCACATTATTTACTACAAACGTCGAGTTATTTCAAAAACAATGAACATAAATAGGTAATAATTCCGGCGTGTGGTGGGTTAATAGTTGATTTTGGCTGCGGCGGATTGAAATGTATACGTCACTGCGGTTCCAGAATGAAACATTAGTAATTGAATTTCGGTTATAAAGGATATACAACTATATAACTATATAAGTTGTAGTTCTGGTTATTCTTGAATAGTTGGTGATAGGTGCATAATGCATTTGGACGTCTAATAGTATGGAATCCTTTTGCCTGATTTCGACGTACGTTTTTTTTGAATTAAAATGCTATTCTATTAAAAATTCTTGATAGAAAAAGTAAATGCAACTGCAGCTGAAGGCTTCTGGTTCGAATCCTAGATCGAGCCAAAAAAATAGTTATATGACATTTCTGCCAAGCAATTTTCAATACCATCTTGGGGTTAGAAAGTTGGCAATGTAATACACCCAGGCATAGGGTGTATTACATTGCCAACTTTAAGCACTTAAAGTCGTTGGTCCTGCGCCTGTTCTCCTGCTAGTCGTGTAAGATTGCCGTCGCCTTAGATTATGAGAGTGAAGGAATAAAGAGTGCACTTTTGTTTGCGTACATGCTTGTGTATTATAATATTATCTCCCGCGCTGATGCCCAGTCTACATTAAGATTGGCCGTCGATCGAAATTCTGACTGGCATAATTTTTGTCACGGTTCCTCCAGCACGGGTCTATCAAAATATGGTCTCAGGCTGCCATGGCCAATAATTTGGAGACAGTACGAAAGAGCTAGCTCGCCGGCGAAGTAGTACTCCCTTAAAGGATACTGGCGTAAGAATAATAACAATATTACTGCGCTTTGTCTGATCAGTACTTTCCAACTTTGACCACTGCTTTCCTTTTATAGGACGAAATATTGAGCGCAGCGCCAGCGATATCAGTCTTATAATAATAGTGAAATCGACGAATTCTATATCAGGCAGGTAAAAACGATGGTCATTTTTGGCTCAATTTTGCATTCGTTTGGAGAAATAGGATTTCTGCGGTGAATAGTTTTATATAATACAGTGAAATTTACCCGTGACCATATAAGGAAATAATATACGATTATAATAGCTACCTAAACGCTCTTACAGTAGAAACCCTTAATTTCGCAAAAGTCAATAAGAATCATTTAACTATTATTCATTAATCACAATACAAAATGCGCAGCGGTAGTGAATTTGACTGCTGGGTAGAAGGTTTCTGGTATGATTCTCGTGTAAGGTATGTTACTAGGTTTTCCTGACAATAGATTCCCAGTAGAAGAGTGGAGTATAGAACTATGTCCAGTAGACGGCTCGCATAGTTAATCCGGTGAGGCTTAACATCATAGCTGGCGAAATGTGGGTGTACTTTAGATATACCTCGTATTCTTCTTCTTAGTCGTACACTCTTGACAGAGTGGTCGTGGTCATGTCTCAGTCGAATCTTGCGCCACCGCATCTCTCGTGATGCGACACCATGTAGTTCTATGTTTGGCGGCCTGGGAGTTGACATTGATGCTCGAGTGTGTCACAGATTTGATGAGGTCCGTCCACCTTCTTGAAGAGCGCCCACGGGATCTTTTGCCCTCGACTTACCCTTGCAAAACCACGGGTGATATGGCCGAAGAACTTGAGGATTCGTATTTGCACAGATGACGATAATCTCTCTTTGATACTGAGTTCTTTCAGGATCGAAGCGTTGGTTCGGTGCGCGGTCCATGGGATCCTAAGCATACGTCTCCAGCATCACATCTCCAGTGCGTCAATCTTTCGACGGTCTCGCATTCTAAGCGTCCACGTCGCAGCTCCATATAAAAAAATTGGAAAGACCAAGCACTTCATCAGTCAAACTTTTGTGTTTCTGGTTATTCTGCGGTCCTTCCAAATTTTTGTGAGTTTTTCCACTGAGGATCTCGTCATGGCGCAGCGCCTCCGGATTTCATCCTCGCAACCCCTTATCGTTGGTGATTGTGGAACCCAAGTATATATAGCTCTTGACTACTTCGCATCCTGCTATATCTTGGACGTCTGGTTGGTTGTTATCAGCACGGTCCACAATCATCATTTTGGTCTTATCGCGATTGATTGCAAAAATTAGTCTAAAATCCAACGCTGTAGTCTCCAGATGACTAAGAAGGGTCTCAATTTCGTCTCTAGTTGACGCTAGGAGACTAGTATCATCCGCATACCTTAGATTCGATATTTTGCGATATCTCACAGATATTCCCTTGCCCAGTCTTCGAGAATAATTCGCATGATGTACTCGGTGTATATATTGAACAATAGTGGAGATAATATAACACACACGATAATATTGAAACGTTTAGAGTTGATTCTGTCAACTCGGACCGCGGCTGTGCCATCTTCATACATACGTACGAGGTGAACAAGGTGTTATGGTACACCCATTTCCGTCAGGACCTGCCAGAGTTTCCACCACTTGACAGTATCAAAAGCCTTCCTGAATTCAACGAAGCATACATAGAGTGCGATGTTGAACTTTTTAGCTTTCTCCACAATTTGTCGCATTATGAGTAGCTGTTCTCTTGTGCCTCGGCCCTTCAAACCAGCTTGCTCGGAGGCAATTTCTCGGTAAAGGTAAGCTTTGAGCCTCATGTTTATAATTTGCAGCATAATTTTACTGGCGTGGGATATGAGGGAAATTATTCTGTAGTTACTACACCTCGTATATATGCTCGTAATTTTTAAAGGAGTGAGCAGGGAGGACATATCTTCTCACTCCTTTACAGATAGAGGCATAATAGTATATGTAAAAATTACGGACATATTTATGAGGTATATGTAAAGTAATGTGTAATACGCATTAAAATTAAATACCATTAGAAATATTCGTCACCCGTAGCCGTGTTTTCGATTTCCGTATAATGAACTGTGCGAATTTGCCTATATTTAATACGATTTTAAATGCTTCGTACCTTTGAACGAAAATTGAGGTGATTGATAAAATATATGTGTCTTTTTCTGAAGGAAGAAGTAGGCAATGAAAATTGATTGATGGCCCATTACAGCGTTAAATTTAACTGTAACCTAATAATGTGTACAAGCGCCGGTATATTCCTAAGTCCTAAGTAAACACTCAGCCATAAACTTTACTGAAGAATTATATCGAGCATTTGTAAGATAAATGTGCCTATCTACATTTTTACTACTCTTGTACTATATATTCATTCCCTAGAAGTGGAGCTCTCTCACATAATTTTCACTAGGAGTGAAATCTCTTGACACCTTATACATAATATACTTTTCTGTGTTGCTAGCTAGTTTTTATTTAAATAAAAATATCAGTTAAGCAACAATGCTAGCATAGCACGGATATCGCAGTGGTTTAAGCGTTCATTACTGTAAGAGCGCCAAGCGCGATAAGTTCGAACTGCAGAAGGGAGTCAATTTGTGTGAATCACAAATAATTGAAATTAAACTGCTTTGTATGGATTTTATCGCGTTGCTTATTAACACTTTTATTACATAATTTTGAAGATATTACACTACTTCTGAACCTTGAATACTATTTAGCTATTTAAAATTATTTATATTTACACTTTACCCGACGTTTCGGTTGCTTTTCAGCAGCTATGTTCACGAGGAGACCGTATAAAGCAGTTTAATTTCAATGTATAACATTCGCTTAAATGTAAGACGATGTTATCACAAATAATTATTTCGTATCTGGTTTTGCTTTGTGTTCTTGTAGGTAAAGACCCCATGACATCAAAATTATACCTGAAATGCAAATAACATACTGAAGATTTAAAATATCCCTCCTAATAATGAACTGATATTAGTTTCATGAAATCTATAATGACAGAATTCGGCACATCTTACCAAACTTCGACGCTGGACCGAAATTCGGCACCTAAGCAGAACTTTTGGTATCATACTACCCAATAGACACATAATTGACTAGATTGCTTGCCTGGTTGCATAGATAATATTTACTAACTATCTATATATAAATTAATATTAATTTAAATGCGGTTATAAGTAAATTAGAATTTGCATCAGTTATCACGGGTCATTTGCAATTAAATGCCCGAAGAGCACGTAAAACCGTTGACCCGGTTATTATACAGTTATGACAGTCATATGTAGCCGTATTCATTTTCACGACTGCTCTAAGTATCAGATCATTAATCCCACTTCCGCCGCAGTGACAACTTACCTAATAAGAGAAAGCGTGCTAATAAACATATCTTCAGCCAGAGAGATATTAAACAGCAAAAATTGAACTAAGCATTGTTTTGCACAAAACTGTTTATAGAATTCGATCTTTTACAAACAGTTTACTGCCATGTTGTTCTATTGTAAACGTTGATTTTGAAAATCGAATGGTGAGTACTGAGTTTTATGTTTCCGTTTATTTTATGTAAAAGTTTAGCTAACCATCAAGTTTTCAAGTTATCTACATATTAATACTTGAAGCAAAAGCTTTGTAGTTTTCACAAAAATGACGCGGACCGAGAAGTATAAAATTTGGCACAGTAAAATTTTATATGGAAAAGGAATGGTGAATCCTAATATTTTTATAAAATATGCATTAGAAATACATAAAATTTATGAAAAATCACTACAACCACACACAACCATGCATTTGACACAAGCAGTCGAATCGCGTTCGTAATATTTCGGCATTGTTCAGCTGATGTCGTAGAATTCTTTGTAACTATGGTTACATGTTATAGTGCATCTACTCATGACTAAATGAAATGAGATTATAAGGGTATAGTTATAGACAATAAAACCTTAATAAAGATCAAACTTAAAAAATCAATTTAGGTCGACCACTTGGCGACCGCTAGTATCATTAAGTATGTGTACAGCTCTTAGTGCAGTTTTAAGTGCACAGGTCATTAGGGTAGCTAGTATTTTTTTGTTTTTAATAGTATATGTATAGAATAAGAATGACTTTACCACCATCTCTCAAAACATTGCTATTGCATGTGCGAGAACTTACCAAAGCTATTCTCTGTAGCACGTTGTCTCGTTTTCGCGCGAATAGTAACAATTCTGTAATAGACTATAGATTGGTTAGGCCAAACGTGGTACTTATTTTTGTCAAATAATGTACCCGTAACCGTACGAACTGCCATGTACCAATCATCCTGTCTGTAATAAGTCCAGGCAAAAACCTTTAATCCCCCTTCCCAATCGCGAGTCAAGCCCGATTGGTTCTCAGTCACAAAGTCTTAGCCACACATCCGATACGGGCATTTCCTAACCCCCTAATACTCATTACGGGCACCACCGCAGGCTGCGAGGGGCCGTAAAAGCCAAGAACTTAATTAACGTCCCGAGGGTTTTACTTCACATTTATTTGGGCGTGAATTTGGTCCCGACAATAAAAATAAACAATGAAATGAAACAGGTGAAAGTCGCCGTGTGTGCGTGTGTGCAATCAAGGTAGGTGTGTACTTCGATTGAACAGATAAATTCAGTTTACCAGGAAAGCGCACTCAGATTCGACAACGTTTCACGAGCCTGAATCTGGGCCATGACGCAAAGGAAAATAATTCTTAAAAGTCGCATATCCCTCTTTCTGGCATAAGACATATAGATAATAATTCTGTAGTTTTATACTGAATATAGCCAAAATACATATGTACACTTTGATAAACCCACACGCCTGTTTGCCAAAGAGGTAGGCAAAGACTACAGATTTCTACCGGCTACGTGTCCAGCCTTCTTTGGCTTTATTATCTTTAATTATTATAATTATCTTAGTTACATCGATAAGCGTTTTCTATGTGTAGGTATTTTGATAATAATAAAACTGCCAGAAAACAATACGATGTCTATTTTTAGGACTAAATTAAGAAAATGTGATCAATTATCATTTATTGACTTTATTTTTGTACGAAATATCAATCTACATAAGATAATTTTCTTTTCTACTTATATTTTAACCCTTTCGCTGTCCCGTGATAGTGTGTTGTCCTATGATACATAACAATAGAAAATCTATTGTTATTTATCATATGTGATTCATCGGACATGAAACCTGTTAACAATATATTCTTCTTGAAAATCTTAATCAATCGCCACAAGTTTTCTCTATACTTAGATTTCCATCTGAATCCTAACTGCCAAAGCTGGAATACAAAATAGTGCAATATGAATAAAATAAAATAATTAATCGAAATAGCCTGTTAAATAAACTGCAAGGTGTCCTGTCTGCTAACAGGTAATAAACCGCCGTGATTAACCCTTTTAAACTGAGTGAAAAAGCGGATAACGATAGCGAGAGCTTTAAAAAAAGAGCTGATTGGATTATGCAGAACCCTGCAATAAAACCTAATCGTAGCAATAAGCATGTACGATCCTTCGTAATGTGTATTGTTAAACTTTGTTCACCCTATAAAACTAATGGGCGTGAAACATTACCATTTGCTGCACGTATTTGCGTGCATGGTGAACTCCTAGCTTTTGCCAGCTTTACTCGACGGCATTGCCATGGGTTTTCAAGGTTTAGTCAGCCGGAACAACGTAATCCCCGTCCTTTCCAAGCATGCAAGTCTATGTGATAGGTTTCGGTACTGCGCACTGGAAAATGTGATTAATTTTTGGATGAATCTCTTTACGAGTGTTTTAACCGTTTTGTAAGGTTATTGACGGAATAATATACTTGTTCTTATGACTGCAACGATGGTTGTGGTTAAAGTTAGTATAGAAACATAATATATCAATGTTTATGGGTTTACCTAGCCGCTGCTAGTACCTACATAAAGAGTTGTAAATTCGATTCCCACACGGGGCTAATAAATTATAGTTGTGTGATTTACATATACGTAGTCGCACGAGACAGCGTTTTTTTTATGCGTTGTTTGTATGTGTTTTCCGAGATACATGTTTTATTTCTTGAGCAACAATTCTCTTTTTAAGTAAAGTAAAGTTAAAAGTTAAACTTGAATACTGTTACAAATATTTATTCTGGTTATTTGATAAATTATTTTATTTTGTTCTTAAAAAGTTATAATTAGTTTGTTGCCCACAACTGCGACTTTTGATTATGTCGTAGGTATAAAAGTTTTTCGGTATACCATTCGAGTACTGCCTTGAGTGATTTTTAATATTTTTCATTTTCGGCCACGTGGTTCGGTAAATTAAAGTTACGATTCCAAATCTCGGCTATTGCTAAACATACGTCTTCTTTAAGAGTGCAACTTCTTCAAGCAAGTATTCGAAGTCACTAAACAGAGTATTCGCATCAGCACTTATGCGGTCATAGCTATAGTCTTAACTGACTCGGTTACATCTTACAAGCTTATTTTCCAAAATTACGAAGCTGAAACAACTAATAAGAAAACTGAAACTTTCCCCTTTATAATCTTAAGTAGGTATAAGGAAAGTGATTCAAGTCATAAGAGTTAATAAGCAAAATGGGCCTAATGGTGCCACAACGTCGCTTTAGAAAATGTCAAAACTTGTTACAATACATACTTGTTTACATAATTATATTATCAAGTTCAAGGCTAACAGCTACATATAATCACAATCCATTAATATTAAAGTAGTATCAGGCGGCATATTATTAAAGTAAATTTTTGGTAGCCGACTAAATGTTAATCTTACATTTAGTCAGCTACCAAAATGTATAGTGATATAACAATATTTCTGAGATAGTTTCTCAGCAAGATGGATTTATTATCAATCTCTACGATCTTTCTGACGTTCTCTATAGTTTCCATTTCCGATATAAAATTACATTTTCTAGTTACTTAGAGGTATATAACTGAAAACCTTAGTACTATGACTGATTCGTATCGCCGATATGATCCGCGAACACAGGTAATCTCTGGAACCAATATTATCTATGGCTGGGATCGATACCGTTGGTAAAACTTCTTGTAACGTACTGTACCGTGCTAATGGGTTATAATTTCAATCTTTATCCCTTAAAAAATACAAAAGCGTATTATTTGGTATCAAATCTTCAGCGTTACTTATATACCACTCTCAAAAATGTAAGAAGCAGCTAAATATTAACTAACGGTTAGTTAGAGAAATTTTTATTTTTGTAAAATAATTATTTAGCGTTATAATAATAATTATAATATTCACGAGACCCGTGATGGTGACACCGGCGCCGCACCACTCGACACCCCTAGCCGCTCGCACCAGTGTTGCCCTTTGCTGCTGGCTTGTATGCTTATCGTGGCTATTCAGGGGGCCCATCTAGTGAGTTGGCGAGTCACCGTTTGTCCATTAGATTGATGCAATTAGAGTATTTTGGGTAGTAGCCGTTTTAACATCCATAGTTACCAATATACCAGTCCATCAAACACCCATACCCATAGCCCATATATTAGAATCCATACGTAGCAATAGTCCTATGCCTGTTGCGGCTAATACTGCTGTAGGTGTCCCATCCCACCTTTGATTAAAACTCGCGAAGGGCCTCTTTACGTTGGACCCATATCTCTGTGTAAGCCTCCCAAAGGGCCGGTTATTTTCCCAACGTATTAGGGAAATACCCGTGAAAGAGAAACAAATAATAATATTCTATCACATACACACAACACCATCTAGCCCAAATTAAGCAGAGCTTATACTATGAGTACTAGACAATGAATAAACATATTATTACATATATATACTTTTTTTTTTGTACATACTTACTTATACACTAACCACTACGACATCGAGGCCGAGAAGAGGTCATTGATAAGAGAGAGCTATTATTATATGTAAAGTGTATTGTGCTTTTCTCATCACCTTAAGATTTTAATTTGTTATAGTAATAATCAAATGCAAAATAAATCGACTTGTATTGCAATTTTACCGACCGACATTACAAATAATAATTGATTAATATGAAAGAGCAATCTAGCATTGCACGTAAAGTTTATGCAACTTGCTATCATTTCACTAACATGAATACTTAAAGTACCCTAATTTGATGACTATATTATTTATACGCCGATTATGACTTATATGCTTACTATAAAGTGCAGTATGTTACTATAAACTATTTTTTTTGGTTCATCTGTCTTGTTGGTGTAGTAATGTCACATGACATTACTATACCAACATGACCTAGGCGCGATGTCTTCTGACTTTGCAGGCCAGCCCAGTATATTGCAGTACAAAATAGCCCATTTGAAAGCCTTTTAAACATGTTCTTAAGTTGCCGTGCAACAGTCAGGTTGCACTTTTTTATTAAATAAATAATTAAATATTAACATCTCTGTTAATATTTATTTATTTTTAAAAGTGCTTTTCACAAGAGGCTTTTGTTTATGGTTTTTCGGTTAACATCTGCAAATGAAGTTATCTTAAATTTACTAAATGGGTTTCTTATCTTCAAAGCTTTTAAGGTAAGCTCCCCTTACAATGTCTTGGATCTTGAATAACATAAAAGCTTTGTTGTAAAAGTTATATTTTTAATTAATATTCTTTTAATTATTTTGTTAATAATTACAATATGCGAAAGTGTTAATTGAAAGGGTTGTGAAAGTAACCGACGAGAAAATATGGGATGCACAAACGGGATTTCGAAAGGGTATGGGATGTACGGATCAGGTTTTTTCCTTACGGTGCATAGCCGACAGAGTTTTGGCCAAAGGTCAAAAGGTTTATTGCGCATTCGTGGATCTGGAAAAGGCTTATGATAAAGTGGTGAGGAGTGAACTTTGGTCGGTATTGTCCATGTATGGAGTGAATAGCACCCTCACGCGAGCTCTGAAATCTCTTTATGATGATTCCAGAGCTTGTGTTAGGATAAATGGGACCTACACAGAATGGTTTAGCATCGAAAAAGGTGTTAGACAAGGATGTGTAGCGTCACCTTGGCTGTTTAACCTATACATGGACAATTGTTTAAAAGATTTAAAAGATTGTGAATGGGGATTAAGAATGAATGAGTTACTTGTCAAATGTCTTCTTTATGCCGATGACCAAGTAATACTTGCGTCATCAGCAGAAGAGTTGCAGGTGATGGTAACTATTATGCATGGTGCTTTTGAGAGTAAAGGAATGAAAATAAATGTAAGCAAGACGAAAGTAATGGTATTTGAAAAGGAAATATTACGATGGATTAATAATACGATGTGTAAAATTATGATTGATGGAGAAAAAGTGGAGCAAGTGAAAGAGTTTGTATATTTGAGTACTTTGTTTACAAGGGATGGTAAACATGAGAGAGATATTGAAAGGAGAACGATTGCGGGAAACAAAGTGAATGGAGCTCTACGCGCTTTTATGAACAGTCGAAATGTTTCCGAAAAGGCACGTTTGGCTGTTCATAGAGGACTATTAGTGCCCACACTTATGTATGGAAGTGAAAGTTGGGTATGGCAAAAGAAGCATGAGAGCAGAATAAATGCTGTAGAAATGAGAGCGCTGAGAAATATATGTGGTGTGACTCTGAAAGATAGAATAAGGTCTAGTGTGATTAGAGAGAGATGCGGCATGATAGTTGATATAGTGACAAGAATAGAAAAGAGTATGTTAAGCTGGTTTGGGCATGTAGAAAGAATGGACGAGGAAAGATTGACTAAGAAAGTTTATAAGGCTAGTGTGAATGGAACAGTCGCAAGAGAAAGACCTAGGCGAACGTTTCTTGATCAGATCGGAGGCGTTCTGGACAAAGGCCAGGTTAAGAGCACCTTGAACCGACGGGCGTGTATGAGGAATGTGATGAAAGTGAATGAAGCCAGAGAAGTGTGTCAGGATCGTAGCAAATGGAAATCCGTAGTCTCTGCCTACCCCTCTGGGAAACAGGCGTGAATCTATGTATGTATGTATGTAATTACAAAGTATTAATATGTACGTATTTACATTAATATGTAAATACGTAAATATTAATGTAATAATATGTAAGATGGACAAATTTATTAGAAAACAGTCGCATCATACTATCCTATCGTATACTACCGGGGTCTATATGCAATATACATTAAATGATAATGAATATTACCTATAGAACGAGTTCTATTCGAATTCATATTTCAAAGTGATTCGTTAAGCTTATGCCATCCGTGCAGTACCTACTAGTTTATATATTATTAGCTAGAGAATCTGATAAATGTTTTCTTTAGGTAATATATTACACACCAGTAGAACTCGGTTGGATTAGGTCTATGTATTTCTCTTCGTTACTTTTTGCCAGTAGTATTTAAATAATTCTATCAAGAATTTAGTGGCAAACATACTTCTATCATATGCCATGTACATAAGTATTATATTGCCCGACACCATACTGCTACCATGAACTACCTATTCGGGAATCGAACCCAGAACTTTATGTTCGGTTATAAACGAAATCACAAGTTCATGCTGTAGTCAAATTTAATGCAAAACCGTTGAATTATTAATACAATAATTTAATTTCCATTCAAGTACGCATACAGCATCGTACTTTAATGCAATACAATTAAAGAATATAATTGAATATCATCTGTATTTAAATGTAATCAATTTAAGCTTGATGAGATCCAGAAGGAATACGCAATTAAATAAAATACGAATTTATAATATAATATCTTTCGTTGCCATTCGAACTCTGATCATTCTTTACGTCAACCACAAAGCCAAACAATAATAAGGAAGAAATAAGATATTAAGTTTCAAATCCCGTTACGTCATGATATTTGTTCGACAACCACAATCTTCCTTAATAAGGGCTAAACTTTACAGTCAGGTAACGTTTCATATCTAAGTACCTACTAATTAATGAGGTTTAACTTCGGATTTGATATGTGTAGTGGTATGCGATTTCTTATTATAGTATCACACCTGGTCGCGTTGAGAAACAAAGCCGATTTTTTT
Organism: Catocala fraxini; assembly: GCA_930367265.1. NCBI lineage: Eukaryota > Metazoa > Arthropoda > Insecta > Lepidoptera > Erebidae > Catocala > Catocala fraxini. The sequence goes on along the minus strand of OV884039.1, from coordinate 17,628,168 downwards.
ATTTTCTTTAAAATTCTTTGAAATGTACTTTATACGAATTTAACAACGTTGCTTATTTTAAAAAACAACTTTACTAACAAATTATTAATATAGTTTTAATGTATTAAATTCGCGAAAACGTAAAACGATATTATTCAAAACACATTTACATACTAAAATTAGGTATTCTATCAGCTGTAAAAGAACACACAAGCAGTAAAATAAAGGAAATATCCATTCTCAAGATGATTATCGACAATCTCAGATCACGATTGAACCTACAATGCTCGTTGCCTGATCATTGGCGATATGACCTTATGTCTATATGCAATACGGTTTAATAGTGTTCACAGCATGTACTGTATTTCGTATGCCAGTTACTAGCCACACGCAACGCATTTGCTGATGACAATAAAACTAACCAGAATTATTTATGATGATAGTATGAATTATGATGAAAAAGTAATCTGCAGAAATAGCTACAATAAAATTGACATTATATCCAAATCGCAACGAATGCCTTGAATCTGTTGAAATCATTGGTTAGTATATTTCAGAAATAGTTGCGAAAAGCAAAACGTGTCTGAAACGGTGCGGATAAAGGAGTGACCTAGAAGTCAAGAGGCCGCGAGTACACCTGCTTATCGTGAATTTCAGGACTTTCAACTTGTGGAAAGTACTATGGAGTAAGATGGAATTCATTCTTCTGGTCTGAAAATTCTTAGGAACAGCATTATCGAATATATCAGCATTAGTAAATAGTCATTTATAGCTTAAATCAAATTTTTGTTGTCGCATATGTGCATAGAAATTTAAAAATAAAAACAAAATGTAAAAATTAATAGTACTTTAAAAGAAATATGGCATTGTAGGTACAAGAAAATCATAATCACTAACAAGGATTTTACATCGGCAATCAAAGATTTTAAATTAACGACTGAGTTTGGCCATACTTTTCAAGTACGCTTATTGATTTTTATTTTCTTAATAATAAATATATAAATGCCAATATAATATGTTAACCTAAAAATAAATTGAATTAGAAATCCCGGTCATCTCAACTTAAAGGACAACAATATCCTGACGCTTGATCTGATGGCGTATTATAAGAGAGCGATTCTCATATTATCTATCAAGCTGCAAAACTTTGCATCAGTTTTTATGTATCCAATGTCCATCTTTATAAATACAGTTTGTCATTGTTAATAAATATTCCTTATATTTTCTTATAGTTGTATGTTTTGGTGTTCACCCTTCTTCACTAAATAACTGGTAATTGGTCAATAGATGACCCAACTTGCTGGTGAAAATACAGCCCTTTACAGGTAACCAGCGTAACAATAGTAATAATGTTTCTGCGTAATTTCTGTTTCATAAAGTCGGCGTCACTAGCGTGTGCCTAACAGCGATCAGAGGCTACGGTAATTTCCTTTTAGAAGGACCTAACGTACCTTAGCATGTTGTCAATTAGCATCTTATCGTTCACATAGTTTCTTGTTAGGCAAGACAAAACAAAATTGCAAGACGCATCGAAAATGCCAGGAAAAGCTACTGGACCATGAAAGATCTCATGAAGGGTGTCTTCCTCTTGTCTTTGAGAGAAAACTCATGGACATGTGCACTGTACCTCTAATCCTCTTATTGCGTTCGCAAACATGGTCTTAAACAAAAAAACAGCGGTACATGCTCGAAGTTTAATTAAATTCATGGACCGGGTTTTAAAACACAACAATCTGTTCCATCACAAACATCACTGATGTCTTCCGAAAACCTATTTCGTTCAAATGGAACAGACCTAGTAATAGCTAAATGAAATAAATTAATATCCAGCTAAGTCCTAACTGAATTATTGCATTACGAATTCCGCGCTATCGCATTCTTGCGCCAGCATATATAGAACTACTACGCGAGCTGTATCACAACATTCATCGCATAGAAGCTACGCAATATTAAATATTATGTCAAGACATTTCTGTTTCACGTTGTATAAGGTACGAGCATGTACACAAAAGCACCCAACTTCACCTTCCTTTAAGCAGTCTTGCGATAATATATATAGAAAACCCGACACTGACTCCTATCTAGCCACCGACAGTTTGCCGAGGGCGGTATTAGGTCCTATTGTGATGGGAAGCGAGGCAGTCTCGGAAAATAATTGAAACTAGAAGCTATCCGGCTATTCGTAGCCGAGAGTAGCCAAGAGAATGCCGTAGAACTGTTATTACTATTGAATAATATATAAGGAAAATAATCACAACGTGGGGAATAGCGATCTCTTGCTTTCTATTTATTTTCTCGCGAACTATCGCGAGTATTGAGTGAAGTATGAAAATAAATGTTACTATAATAATCACTGACGTTGCAGAAAGAACATGGTAGTTTTAACAATATTAGCTTTAATCTATTGAATCGCAGCGGCACACTGGCGCCCGGACAGTCGGCCAATAGGCCACAATGGCGTAGTGGTTAGTATAACCGACTGCCACGCCTGAGGTCGCGGGTTCGATTCCCCCACAAGGCAAACATTTGTTTGCATGAAAATGTATGTTTGTCTTGGTCTGGGTGTTTCTATGTATAATATGTATGTATTTAGGAAAATAAAAGTATATATGTATGTTTATCCGTTGTCCAGTACCCATAGTACAAGCTCTGCTTAGTTTGGGCTAGATGGTGTTGTGTGTATGTGATATAATATTATATTATATTAATAAATTTTTAATTATGTCTGGTATTCTAAGACTTGACAGATGAAGGGGATACGTTATCATAGATCTGAGCTATGAAGAAAAAAATATTGATTTAAATGTATCTATTTTTACCTTTATTCCTATTACTAAATATTAAACACATATTTTCTCGAGGTATTCAAACGCTTTTAATTTTGCAATGTGACTATTTTACATATACGTACATAGATAATATTTTTATTTACATGTACAAAAGCAACAATCATAATATACAATTTAACTAATATTAACAAACCAAACTACTTAGGTATTGGTAAAACAAAATAAAAGGTAAGGGAACTAAATATATGTATAATACTTATATATAATGAGATAAAGAAAATGATTTATATGTTTTTTTTGTATACAGAGATATTTATTTGAATTTAAGTACCTTCAGACATAATTAACATAATATATACACAAATTCTAGCTTTATAAAGCTAGAATAGCAATAACAAAACAAGTGTTTAAAAATAAAAACTATATATTAACATCGAAAATATGCAGGAACACCAAGAAAAAGTTTATAAAAACATTTGTATGGAGTCTGGCATTGTATGGGTGTGAGACGAGGACACTTACACAAAGGGATAGAGAAATTTTAGAAGCGTTCGAGATGTGGTGCTGGAGACGAATGGAAAAGATTAGCTGGACAGAAATGGTTAGGAACGAGGACGTCTTGGTAAAGATCAATGAAACCAGAACGCTACTTAACTCTATTGCAGCTAGAAGACATAAAATGGTTGGCCATCTCTTACGACATGACACTTTTATTAAAAACATCATTGAGGGAAAGGTAGAAGGAAAGCGCGGAAGAGGAAGGCCAAGAATAAGTTACATTAGTCAGATCAGGGAAAAGTTAGGTGTCATGTCGTACAGAGAAATGCAAAAAATGGCGCTAGACAGATAGATATGGAGAGACAAGCTACACCGACGAGTCACTTAGACTGAAATAAGAAGAAGAAGATACACAAATTATTTACGAGAAATATAAACTAAATAGAAAAATTAAAAAGCGTCATAAAATTCCTCAGCATTGTCGTCAATTGGCAACGTGGCCAGAAGACTGGCAGCATTGCCACGTTGAACGGCAATACTTATTCTTTGTGCAAAGAAAATACCAGCCCTCTGGTCACGCGAAGCGCCAATGAGCCGCTAGGTGTACGTATACACATTTACAAATATATAGAAGTAAATACCACTAAACCAAAATTATGAACCTGAAACAATTATTTATATACAATACATGCATATTAGTGCGAAAAGTTCTAAACAAAAATATTAAAACTAGTTTATCATTCACTAAGGTTAAACACACAACCCAACGTAGCACTCGACGAGCTAGTTTCTTGGTTTTACCTAAAATCCGAACAAATTACGGTAAAAAAATGTTAACATATGAAGGGGCACAGCTACATAATAAACTACCATCGCACATTAAAAATGTACACTCAATTAATGTATTCAAAACCCGGTTAGCTCAATATGTACGTACATCATTCACATAGTTTGTCCTCGGGCAAGTGAATACATTAGTTGAGTATCTCCTACCTTCAATAATATATTATAACTGAGTGAAATGACGAAGTTGTAACTATACATTAAGTTATTATTGTTCTCAAGTAAGTGACTATTTTTGTTTTTATTGAGAATAAAGATTCTTTAAACCGAAATAAATAATATTCAAAGAAATCTATAAATTCCGATCTGAAATAACAAAATTCTAAAACTTAAAAAAGCACAAAATACCAAAGTTTTATTTTCACGTAATCCTTGCAAGATCGCATATATCCAATGTACCAAAATTAAATTCTGCCTACGTAGCATTAATACATTATAAATAATCGAAAAATTCAATAGTTCCAAACCACGTCCATCTGACCACAGTCACTAATGGCAGTGACCACATGCCGCTAATTACAGTATACGCTCCACTTTTCACGGGACATTAATTGGACATCTTAATTCGTATCGATGTCGTCCTTGCTGCTGATCGATTTATGTTTAAATAGTTACACTTTATAATTATATATTCGTACAAGAAAGGAAGATTATTTTTTATTGAATCACTGTACATACATAAATAATAATTACATGCGTATTTACAAGGTGCATTGTGCCAACAAAGTATATTTTATATTCCACAGATTATTTTTCGTCTTGAAATATATTGATACTTCTATTTTTATTAAAAATATATAATATAAGGTCTTCGGTAAAAATTTCAAGCAAATATTTTATCTCATCTCTTAGAGACCTCCAAATTTTCCTATTCTTAGTAAATTCTTAACTAAAGTTATTACTTTTAGTGGAATTTCATGCGACTGCAAGTTATTTCGATCAGCTTGTAATGAAAAAATGGATGCCGAATATATTTTTGCGATAGTTGCTTGCTTTTTCCGCCAAAGTTGGCTTCGATTTTATTTAAACATTTGTTAGTAGTTCCTCGTTATATTCTTTGTACAAATCTAATACGGCACAAATCATACTCTTACGCCTATATTTTCATAAGGGTAGGCAAAGAAGTATTACCCCGGTAGAGATTGCGATTGATACAAATGGAATCCCAGGATCGAAGAAACTATTTTCGATAGACAACTATGGACTCGTCCCCTATTACGTGGGCACGTAGGACAATTTGGAAATTTGCTGGCGAATTGTGGGTATAATACAACATCGGCCTATTTCCTCGGAGACATAGGCCACAGACAGTTCTTCACTTCTAAAGATCTATCCCACTAAAACAGTGCATTTTTCTGAGAGTCTTTCCTTTTTGCTGCGTATAATAAGTAAAAAGAAATAGAATATCAGACATACTTTTGCATTTATAGTATTAGTAAGGAATATGGTCTAACTACATGCGATCTAAGCACCAACATAGGTCAGCCACTGACTTCGGTAGAACAAATTGCTACGATATAAATGTCGTTGGTAATAGATTTTCGCAAACCGCTGCTACGAGCAATTCTGGAAGGACGTTACCATAACGACCGTTCTAGATTGATTGGTGAACGCGAAATGATTTTACGCACAAGTCACAGGTGAATCTTACTACCCATTTCGAGGCCCAAAACTAAAGCTTCAGCTACCTGGAACACGCTACTGTCCTCATAACTGAGATAAATATCTCAATTCGCATGCCGTGATTTGTGATTAATTTCGCCTGCCAGCCCCTCCAATTTCACAAACATTTATAAAACTTGTAACAGCTATGATGGAATAACATTATTCAGTTCTGGAGAGAATAAAGTCTGTATTAGTCTCATAAAATACAATTTTATATTAAATCATTACTATATTCTTATCATTACTAACACTCATTGCCTGCGTTTTTCAAAATGTTTCAGCTTGCAAGTTACCTTCATAACAGATAATATATCACCCAATCGGTCAATTTGATTAGCCGTGAAAACGTCACAAATATACAGATTTATTGCCACGGTTATTGTATCAGTATGGATATTGGGATAAAAATAACATGTAGCTAGATAACGCGGCTTCCGCGCTGTTTATTTCAATGCCAGCGTATGTGTAGTCAACAAATACTCTGACAGTAATGTGATTTAATAGGTATAACCAGCTGAAGCCTTCACCACAACTTAAATATTCAACAGTACTTGATTTATTATAGCTATTTTTGTACTAAAAGCATGTTCTGATATATTTGCATAGAAGCATACGTGAGGTACAGTCTTCGCATGTCTAGAAGCAGTTGGTTTTCAATTCGTGACCACAGAGACAGGCGTGTTTACAGGCCTTACAAGAAACTGTTAAAGTTTGATTGTAAAGCTCGAGACGATTTATGAAGTCGAAATATGCATGTCGGATATTCGATTTATATTGAACTTCAAATGTTTCTACCAAATCGTCTCGATGGTAATTGAAAGTATATTGTTTCAAAATTATCAAATTTTGATTCTGACGTAATTATAAGGATTGCGGCAAATACGAAATTGATTATCATTAATACAAAAGTATATTTGTTGACTTGTTCTAATTTCACATAGTAATGGATCGACATTATTTTTTAGATCGAGATATGGATTTTGTGCTGAAAATTAAATAGTTTATTTTTTATTTTGAAACAGTAGCGAAGCGGCTGGTATAAGTGAATGAATTAGGATTACTTCGTTAGTCCTATCGCATAAATTCAATTCCTGGGTCCAAGCTAGGCAATTTTATTGTATTATATATATATATATATATATATATATATATATATATATATATATACATATATATATATATGCCCAGTAGAAGTCGAAAGGCTCGATCTCTATTACGTGGGGCCTTAAAATAAGTGGGAATTAGTATGTATGACTTTGCTTATTATTCTAGCCTTATCGCTGTTTGAAATATTCTAACTTTAGACCAGATGTCAAATTATTTAAGATTGTCTTGATCGCTGAGAATAACGAGCTTCACGTATCCCTCAGACACAAAAAGATGAGAATTCTCTCAAATGGCTCCTAATGCAACGTAACGCTGATACCTTTAGTTTAACTTGCGGATTGTTTAATGTGTGTAGTGGTTATCATTACGTCAGAAGGGACCTGATCCTCCAATTGTTTAGGTAGATATATATTTTTACTACTCTTGATGGCAAATGAGCCCGTGGTTTTGATGGCAAGTGGTATTCGCTACACATGCACAGGTTTTTGTTTTCCTAATATCACGCACACACAAGGTTCTGCCAACCGCTATAAATCTCATAGGTGGCTAAGAAGCACATGGTCGGCCTGATGGTAAGCGGTTATTGCAGCCTAAATGCGCTTGCAACATCAATGCAGAGGGTCTCGGGTTCGAACCCACGTCGCGCACCTCTGACATTCGGAAGTTATATGACTTTTCGAAATTATGTGCGTATTGATTGACAATTATCGCCTGCTCCGTGCCTCGTAAAGCACGTTAAGCCGTCGGTCCCGGCTGTCATAAACATCTATGGCAGTCGTTATTGGGAAGTCAGTGCCCTATAATATCCTGATACTGGTCTAGCCTTAGGGTATCGTTAGCCTTCGGGTTGCGGAGGTCAGGTGGCAGCCGCTCCGTGTAAAAACCGATACCCAGTCAAATCCGGTTAGACCAGAAAGACCGACCCAAAGTGACTTGGGAATTATAAAGGCTAGGGAGAAGAAGACAGGAAGGCTTTACTAATTATACAAAGTATATTATATTTTTATAAAACGCCTAAGTTATCAAACGATTTGGACTTTGAACATTAGCAAGACTTGCGTGACACCAAAGTTTATCTAGAATATTGACTTATGAATCCAAATTAGTGTAACCGAAATGTATTTGCTAAAAATATAAAGACAAACTAAAACTTGAAACTCAACAAAATATTAATTTGAAATAATAAACTTAAGCTCTTGACTTTGTGTTCATTAGTTACATCTAATTTGTAATGCATACAAATTTACTGTTTAAGACTTGACCTTTTTAGTTTTGCAACAAATAGAGTTTAATTTTTTAGATCTCATTTAGACGCCTAAACATACCGTTGAGATGATCTTATTTTTTAATAGTTGGGATTAAATTAACTAATTTGTCCATGTGAAGTTTTTATTTACTCACGTAATAATGCTAACGTAACATTAGATAGGTCGTTAACCTACCCTATGATACGTATAATCTGCGCTTATTGACTTAAGGCAGCAACTAGGTTATATACAAACATAGTTAATCTGCAACCTACCCTGATATTCATGCATAATCATACAATTTGACAATAACTAACTTGTACTCTAACTAACATAGTCTCCCCTAGAGATTGCAGGACAAGGCGAGCGACGAAAATTGTAAGTAATTATCGTGCACCTTATGCTTAAATATTACAAAATTATGCCTTTAGGTGTCATGATCGGTCACGCAGACTATTATTTCATCGGATTATAATGATCACGAATCTACATATACTACAACGGTAAATGTGTTAAACAAAATCAACCCACTTACCTGACCTTGGATTTGAATCCAGGTATGGTTAGCAGTGACGTGCGTTTCGTTTTATAAGTCTGGTAATCTCTCTTCCTTTCTAGTTTTCACTTTGCTCTGTCTCCGACATCATCGTTGGATAGCTAGTACTCCTTAATATCGCTTCTTCTTCTTATCGTGTCGAAGGTAACAGTTTTAGATTATTTTAGCCCAGTGCTCGGCAACGCGAATCATATAACCCACCCCACCTTGAGATATTATCTATTATCTTTAGATCTGCCAACCTGGGTACGTAACTTTTCTGCCGGTGGAATAAAGGTCACGCCACAATTTTAGTCTGTCCTTAGGAGCGTTACTAGCACTAGCAGGTATGGTGTAGAGAAAACTGTTCCGACTTTTTAGCCCTTTTGTGACTGGTTTCTGGCCACATAGTGGGTGTCTTGAATCAGTTTCCTGTTGCCATTTTTCAATTCCAGTTGCTACTTCTCGGCGAACAGCTGGAGGGGCAATAATTGCCAGTGAATATAGTATCCTTACTGGAGTCGGCTTCAGACATCCTGTTATTTTTCGGCAAGTTTCTTTGAGAATATATCGCTTCACACTACATATTTTTACAGGGTGTACCTCTGGATCCTTAAACAGGGATGTAGAGAATCAGTGCCCAATTTTGTACGAGATCTAACAGCCGCCTTTTCACGTGGACTTCCTATCTCAGCCTGCTCGGCGGCAACTAGTTTACTGGACTAGATTAAAAATACAATATGTTATCACAAGATTTGATCCTACGAGAGTCCTAAACCGAAAATCTTCAAACAATCTCTTAAACTATAGTTGTTAAACCTTCAATATCCTCCCCAGTTGGACTTAATAGTTTAGAAGGCAACTGTAAGGTCAACATCAAAGACCAAAACCGAACCCTAAACATCGGAAATTGATTGTTAATACGGACATGATATCAAAGTTAAATTCCAATTTAACAATGCCCTTATCGTAAATGGGGCTATAAATAAATCCCGGTAGGTCAACCCGAAACCAATAATTATCCTATATGCTTAAATGGTTCTGTATCAGTTAATTGGTGTTCGATGGGTTTTGAACTGAAAATAGTGCAGTTAATATGCATTTGAGTGGCTTGTAAAAATGTGTCATGCGTTTAATTTATGGCCGTTTTATAAGCTTTTTGATACACAGGTATATTTATTTGAATAATAAAAATATGGTTTGTGTTTACTAGTCTATGATCGCTAACAACTCCTTTTCCTTGTTCAACAATGCATTTAAATGATATTCGCGTATTGCTGAACCTAGGGCAAGTATATTAAAATGGGATACAAAGAAAGCAATGGCAGACGACCGTAATGCAGTATCTACTTAAATGGAAAATGGCTCATTCGCACAGTTTTCAATAGTATAAATGGTTATTCATACTACGAATGCGAAATGAAACCTACTTTTACGCAAATGGAACCGCGGGCAAAATCTAGTTGGATTTTGCCCAGGGCTCCGTTTTTATAAGCTTTTTTTCTCTGTCAAGAACATCTGGGCAGGCCGGACTGCCTCCAGGTGATGCTGGACGGCTTTCAGATTGGAGTGGAGTCCCCGGGTGTTGCACAACTCCAAAAGAACGGTGAGGAGGTTAGTAACCGCTGTAAAACTGTTTTTCTTTGTGGGCGCTATTATGGTGGGTTTAGGGAGGTTGTAGTGTGAAGTGGAAAGCTGTCGGCATGATAATATAGAGGAGAAAGCGAGGAGAAATGGTATGCCGTTACCTTGGCAGAGAACGTATAGTTGAGCAGTACAGTTCCGTGCGCGTAAAAGTAGGTTAAGTTAGGTTCGGATAAAACGCTGTTCCGTTTTCAAATAAAATATAGCCTATGGTACTCGGTGATGCTTTCTAATGGCGAACGATTTTTTAAAATCTATAATATCGATTTTTATACATGTAACTAAGTTAAAGTAATTGGTTGAAATTGAAAAGTAATACGTAGCTTTTAAACAGTACTTGTTAAAAACTACACGCATAATGCAATATCTTAAGTGGTGACCATGCCAACTACCTACGCCATGTATTACAGGTGCAATTTGTGCGCAGACTAATATATGATTCAAACCTGACCTTTCATGAAATGAATGTTCAATCCGACGGTGACAAGCTGAGCGTCCTCCGACGGTGTCAAGCTGAGCGTCCTCCAGTAGGTCAGTGGGGGAGTGAAGGTACGTAGGAAGTACTGCTAATACATACATTTCCAAGTAGGTTATGGATTTATACTGCAAGATATCAACAACTTAATTCTTATTCTTAGCTTATCGTTGGAAATACTTTTAAAATTATATATTTGGCACCCAGAAAGCAACTAAGCTAGCTGCGTTGTCAGAGACAGCCATCAGATCCTCCTGCGTGCAAGTTGTCGCAACAACGTAACGCTCAGTGTTGTTGTTGTACAACAACTTAAAATAATTTGGTATCGAATTAAAAAATAAATTTTATATATTAATATTATTATTTTATATTATTTAGATCAATATTCTAACTTCTATTTGCTTTTTTTGTTTACGACGTTCTAGAATGCTCTTTTAGAACCTAAAATACGCAAAATCTAATTAAACCTGTCAAGTCTTAGAAAACCAGACATAATTAAAAACCTATTATGCCTGTCCGCCGGTGTGCCGCTGCGACTCAATAGGTTAAAAATTACTTATTATTATGTACCTCTCAACTACAGAATTATAAACATAGATTTATTCTTGCGTGTTCATACCAGTAAGATATTTTTTGTACTTGTATAATTTTGCCATAATTCGGTCACGCTACTAAACTTAAGAATTTCTAATATCAGAAAATTTAAATTAAAACGTCAATCTAATGTGAAATTTACTGTATCGAGATTTTTCAAATTAATGTTTCCCTCTTCAAAATAATTGATATCTCGGAGAATAATAATAATAATAATATTCTATAACATACACACAACACCATCTAGCCCAAACTAAGCAGAGCTTGTACTATGGGTACTAGACAATGGATAAACATACATATATACTTTTTTTTTGTAAATACATACATATTATATATAGAAACACCCAGACCAAGACAAACATCCATGTTCATGCACACAAATGTTTGACTTGTGCGGGAATCGAACCCGCGACCTCAGGCGTGGCAGTCGGTTACACTAACCACTGAAGCAACAAAATATAGGCGTGGTATTATACTTCGTACGTATACTAATGATAGGCAAATACAAGAGAAATAAAACAATAAAGGTTGACTGTGATTGTCTCTGATTTGACCCATAACGCAGCGAGTTCGTCCACCAAATGTGTCTGCGCTCGAGTCTCCGGCGCTTATATAACGTCAATATGACACTGACAGTTATAACTGTCACTCCAACTGACACATTGGCTCTATGGCGACCTCACTCAAGCTTACGCTTGACGTTCCTAAACAAACCAATAGATGGCGCTTTATTCAACTCCAATTACAGAAATAAATTGCAATCCAATGATTATTTTCTTGACGCTCCGATATATATATATTATTATTCTAAATTTATTACAAAATAAATACAGGTAAGCAAAAGAACAATTTCAGGCAACATTTTCGATTGTAAACGACAACATTTCAAAACCGTCTAAAAATCTCCATATTCTTAATATTGTACAATTATATAGAAGATCTGTTGACGAAATTATTTATGCTAACAAGTACCCTCAATATAAATGGATGGCCCTTTGTGTAACCTCTACCTGTCTTCTCAAAGTGTGGACATTGGCATTCCTCTGAATAATAAGCCCTTTAGTTTGGGAGAGGATTTCGGAATATTTACCAAAGGAATAACTTCGTGAGGTGACTTAATCTGAGAAACCTGCGGTATGTAACTGTAGATGGTTGGGCGCGCTTTGTGTGTTTCATCTCATACTTTAGTGTTAACGCTTTACAAACATTGTGTTTTAAGAGAAATAAAGTTTCAGCGTATATGTTACCCACACTGGTGTACAGAAGGTTTAAGGCGCGGTAGGCGTAAAGATTATGATATTAACATGTATTAAACTTACTTGAAAGTTTCTTGTTGCAATGTTATGGTGTAAATAATTATCGTCGTATTTCTAGATGGATGAATCATTGTTTCTATCAGTATCAAATTATTTTGACACTATTATTCATATAGTTCGATTCACAAATAGTTGTTCAGAGCTTGGGTGTTCTTTGTGTCCAATGTTAACATGTTTGCAAAGTCCACAGCGATACAGGCTTTTCTTAGTACGGTAGTTATCGTATTAAAGTAAAAGAGAAATATTGTCAGTGTTTATAAAAAAAAAATTGTGTTTGTGTACTATAAATACCTATATGTAAGTTACCCAATAATTATAACATGCATTTCGTTACATGTACGCCATTTTACTATGTTTCACTAATAAATCGTTTACATTTTATTAGAGCAAGCAAAAAATATTTAGGTCGTTATCTACAGAGATGTCTAAAACCATTCGCCGATAAAATGTTAAATGAGACTCGCCGAATTTCAAATATGTGACATTATACATTTTAACTAAATTAATTCATTTAAGATATATTTTATTGCCATTATTGCAACATATTTTATGATTGCCAAGTTTCTAAAATAATAGGAGACCAGAATATGCTCTCCATAAAACAAGAAGATAAAAATCGTTTAATGTAAGTAACATTAAGTACTTAGATGATATCTAAAAACTTAATCTTGCATAATCAATATTTTCCAGCCTGACTTCCAATACTTATAACTTCGTTGATTCAAACGCTGTACTATTATTTTCACTCACAATCACCAAATATACTGTAATTACGACACAGAATGTAAACACATTTTTATAGTCTACGTAAACAGTCCGACAGGACGGGACAACTTAACAAACAGCTACAATTTAATTATTATTCTCCTACAAACAGAGAAATCACACCATTATTCAGGAAAAATTAAAACAGCCTCCAGTCTCCTTCGATGCCATTTATTTTGTCGACACTGAAAGGTCGAATGCATTTAATTGGATACCTTTTTATTTCTCTCTCTTACTTCTCAAAATTGATTGCACTGAAATCCCCTTTGCTTTAAACCTCGTAACAGTTCTTGATATTAAAACTTTAATTAGTTCTATTTTCGCGTTACATTTAGAAAGTTACGCAACTGTTTACAAGTTAAAAACTTTTAATGATAGCCAATAAAAATGTTTACGTTAAAGAGCGAGACTGAAATATTTTTTAGATTTATTATTTTAACTTTGAAATACAAAAATGGATTATGTGCTAGATAATTAGCGATTTAAGTGGGAAGGGCCGTAAAATTTAAGCAAAAGAAGTTTTAATTTTAAATTAAGGCATCTGTTCCCGAACAAAAATGCCCGCCCGTACCAATTACCCGGTTCGCAGAAAAAAACTTTTTTAATAGAAGTGAACAAATTTTTATCGAAGTCAGCGAAATTACTCAGATGAAGAAAGTTACGGATGGCCCTTACGATATTCGACACTAGATCGATTATTTAAAAGTGCTACCGGTAGCGACCTAAAACTTGAAAAGAAATAATTACGCAGAAATACGTAAAATAAAGGTAATCATCATTAATAACATAATTTTAGGCAATATTTCTTTATAACAAATTGCTATAGCCAAGGCATAACATTATAATATGATAAAGAAAAAAAAAAAATGAAGCACCACAGGAACTTCAAGTACCACTAATCTGGATCATCAATATAATATTTACTATATAATAATGTTATTTATGTATGCAGCAGTTCAAAAGCATGTTATGTACTAGATCAACACAGTCCTGCAATAAAATATTAGTGTGAAAACGTCACAACAAAATGAAAAGACCTTGTATTTTCTACTACAATTAACGGACACAGTATATCCTGACTGGTAACAGTATTTTGTGGATCACGTAAATAATTATCTCGTGTGGCATTCATACTCCAACACTTTACACGGGGAGTGTAACCTGGTCGATACGTCCAGCACTTACAGCTAAACTGTACGCATAGATTAGTAAGTAAATTTATCTAAAAATAATACTTACTGTCTTTTTTAATTATATATTCAGGCTGGCGAAGGTATACTTCCACATTTCGCCAGAAATATGTTGTAAGTCGTTCGTAAGCCTATTGACGTGTGTCATACATATTTTCAGAGCTACTGAGAATTATGTAAAACTAATAGAAAAGCCAAATGTTATTAGGTTTCTTATCCAAAGTTATGCCACAGGACATCTTCTTTTGTTATAAAACTAGTCTGAAATTGTATTTTTGTAGTAATTCTTACTATTTATAATTATAGTTTGTTATAACTTTTACACAAACATGATATGAACTTTATATCAAAATAGTTACGAGTTAATGAACACTAAGTAATATCTACAGTAGACTGGACGGATGGCGCAGTGGTTTTATTGATCACTACGCAACGCTGAGTGCCGAATGTTGCGTCCGACAAAAATTGTGTGGTCTATGAATAGTAGTGAGTGAATGTCATTTGTGTCCGCTATTTCAATGTTGACAAAGTCCTTTACAGAACTTTTAGCATTAGGAAACAGTATTTTTAAATTAAAATTAGAAATATGTATTATAAGTACAATACTAAGCAAATTATCCTTTCAATATTCAAAGCTACTATAATTAAGTCTAAATATTTGCTCAATCAAGAGGGCTCGTAAGGACCCAAGCCTAAAAGAAGATAACTAAAAAAATAATTATCAGAATCTTTTCATCAATATCCGTATTTCCTGTCCGGTTACTAAAATCAATGGAAACATCCAGTAGCCTATCCCTCCATAAGATTTGGGTAAATATTAATTCTTAAATTAATATTTACATACCCCAATCTATGACGCCAAGGAAATCTGTCCATCTAAAAAGATTAAGAAAGACCAACCCCAGTCATAACGTTAATTACTGGAATTTTGAAGGCGTTAAGATTGTTTAAACGAAAGTTTATTCAGATTCCGGACAGTTTGTCAAGACGATGAAGTATGTTTGGTTAACTTGTTTTAAGCTTTATTTTATAAGAAAATGGCTTTAATTATCTGTAGCATTTTGACAAAAGAAATATCGGACGTGAGTGTTACTTACTTCTTTTCCTATCAGGTAATTTTCAATAGCAATGAGTTTTTAATAACGGCATATAGACTTGTCTGCTGTAAAATAGAACCTCAACGTAGTTAGTATTGTGCCACAGCCATTTAGGTTATCGAGAATAGGTGGATAGGGTGAGACATCATGACTCTATCACGAATTCGTTCAGGTAAGTCGCAATTATAAACGTAAAACTTTAGCGCTTAGTAGGTTTAAGTGTTTTGCTAGATTCAGGCGAAGGGTTGGTTGCCTATGAGATGCATACTTACAAGAAACGAAATGCCACTAATTTTCAATCGTCATTGGTTCTTGGCATTGTACTATTTATATTTACGAGATGCCGATGTTGCATCACTAATTCTATACTGACTTATTACTGTATATACAAATCGGTACCAAAAAAATATTAAAATAACTACTTCATGGAATTGCCATTTTTGTTATGCTGCTATATTTACGTGGCATATGGTAAGTTAAATAATCCAGTTTAAGTCCATTAAAAAAAAGCAAGCTAGTAAAAAACCGTTGGACTGCCACGCAGAGGTCTCGAGTTCGAACCCAAGGCGTTATATGCGTATTAAATAGTTAATTATTGCTTGCTTTAACGGTGAAAGAAAACATCGTGAGGAAACCTGCATATCTGAGAGTTTTCCAAAATATTTTTGAAGATATGTGAAATCTGCCAACTCGCATTGGGCCAGCGTGGTGAACTACCGCCTAACCTTTCTCACACTGAGAAGAGGCCCGTGCCCAGCAGTGGGACAGTTTAAAACAGGGCTGACATTATTTATAAATAATCCAGTAGCGTAACTAGTAAGTAATAAAGTAAATTTATTTGATAAAAAACACTGACAGAATCACAATATAAATGAATAAACTTTGCCATATAATTATGCTAGGCTAAAAAAGCCTAGCGCTGGTTTTCAACTAGATCCTTTTGGTGACTGCACTGATGCTAATATTTTGTATCACATTTAAGTAAACAACATTTTCATTTATATTCATCATCAATTGAAACTAGGCAAACAGGTAGGTTGGCTGCATCATAAAAGTGTATATAGCCTTTATACTTTACAAGCAACAATAACCGAGAAATCCGTAACACTAACTTATTTTATACACAATCTTATCTTGCTTCTTTAACCATAACATATTATATATCAACTCATGCCTCTTTATTTTCGAGGATAGGCAGAGGTGTAATCCTCAGAATTTCTGTAGCTAGCTCTAGGTCCCGCATAATGGAGGCGCGTCTATTGCCGTCTACAGCACAAAGTACCAAAATACCAAAGGACAAATGGAACTCAAGTGCTTTCACTACAGGTGCATCACCAAGAAGCACGACTTTAAAATAATACCATTCATCGAAACTGATCACTATTAACTGCATCGTAAAATATAAATTTCATATTTTACAAGCGTTTTATAACTTGATTTTTTTAAAACACAATCTAATTTTGAGTACAATCAATAATATTCTAAAAGCATTTTCACATCGTTTCACAGTTACTCAATGAAAATATTGCCCGTATTTTATCCGTCGGCCTAATGTTTCTTATTAATCTCAGTCGTTAAGGGGCGCGTGCGTTATTTTGTTATTTATCGGATGGTCGGACGTTATTGCCACCTTCATTAATCTCTTGGATTCTTGAAGGAAATCCCGCAAAAAGCATTGTTACCCTTAATGATAAATGTCGGGTACGGTCCTCCCTCCTCCTCATTTTTAAGAGATGTGCACATAAAGCGTGCTTAAACGCTGCGTGGCCGTATGACATGGATGTGGTTAACAATGCATAGCAGCATTTGTTGCATCGTGTTTTCCTTAGTAAGTTCTGGATACAGAGCTTTATTTGTATGAAAACGTGATATAGAAACTAATAAAATAGAGTAGGTCCCGAATTAATTTCTGAGAATCACACAAAAGTTATAACTGTCCACATTCGAGGCTGAAACTATCTCGGTTATCACGCATGTTGGCAGATGGAGAGCGATAAATTAGTGTAGTTAGTACAGTTAGTAGTTAGTACTAATTTATCGCTCTCCAATCAGTACTCAATCAGTACACTACGGTCTTCCTAGATTTATAATACATGACTGAATAGCAGTTTTACATGGAATTATTTGATATGACTACCGCAATGGAATGACGATGTTGAAAGGATTAGACCCGATGTTTATTTATTTATTTAATAAAAATTCACACCAATTACTTATTTACACAATTTTACCTAGGATATAATCACAATGGCCAATGAATGAATATGTCCTTATGTATTTTAGTATTGGCCATTGTAATCACATACGTGGCAAGAAAAACAAGAAACCATTATCACCAACACTAACAAAATAAACATTAAAAAACTTTTTATTATTACAATATAATCATATTGTAATAATAAAAAAGTCGATCCAGGAGAGTAAGTACCCTTGTACGTACTCCCCAGGATCGACTTTTTCAATGTTTATTTTGTTAGTGTTGGTTATAATGGCTTCTTGTTTTTCTTCCCTCGTGTAGAAGCAATAATATCTTGTAATAACGTGATTTATGTCGCACGTTTATCAATTTATTCTTTTACTTATTTTTTACAAAAATAAACTTAGTCTAATCTCAAAAAAAACCTATAAATATTACAATTTTCTAAAAAATGCTATGAAATAATTTTAACCATTAGATCAGTAATTCTATATTTTGCTATAGTATAGTTAGAAATGAAGGCAAAACGTATGAAATTAAGTGCACTTAAAGGTCTCTCATTTGTCGTGTATTGCCGCCCGGTCAGTGTGCAGTTTCTCTAACACGCTGTCCCGTTCACAGCTGCGTTTTTAAGGTAAGTGTAATTTATCTATGAATTGTTCGGGACAGTTTTATCTTTTTCTCGAGGTGGAGGTGTTCCGGTGTTTCTTAGCTGGACAGGGGATACGTTTTGTGGGGGGGAAATAAAAACTCATGCTTTCGAGTACTTACCAATATTTATCTCTTCTTTCAAATTTCTTTGTTGTAATTTTTTATGGAGCTAATGACCAAAAAATGGGCGATTCATTTTTGGTGTCCGTGAATATTTATCTTAGCATAAATATTATGAGGAAATAATTTTTGTCGTTGTGTGAAAATTATCATTATATTTTATGTGGCCTAGTGACTCAAGTTTATGTAGTTTGTAGATAGCTGATCTGAAATTGAGATAAGAATAAAAAAAAAGAATTCAACATTATAATTACTTAGTTTAAGAACCAAACATTCTTAAATATACTACTTACTAGATTATAGCAGCAATGCATATAACAGGAATATAACTGCCAATATTCTCTCTTTTAACTAACAACTGCCTAATTCATTTAAAATATCATCCACTGCATACATTTTTAAGCCCTGTTATGATATTATGTATGGAAATGAGTTCCCATTTTGATACTTTTTTTAACAAATTCTGTCAAATATGTTCCACGGTGCTGTTCTCAATTACAGGGTTGACCCGAGGCTCCCGTGGGTGTCGTAAGGGGCAACCAATCTGCCCACAAAGCGTAGTGATTATGGCAAATTTTTTTCCATACAGGGAAAACCGAAGGCTAACACGTACAATGGCCATCTTCCGGGCAACGACAATATTTCTGTACTTATTTGACCGCGTATTTTTTAAGTATTAGAATAGTTTTAACATAGGTAAATATTTTATGCTCGTTCCAAAGAATGTATGTATCCATGTTTTCTTGAAACATATTTAAAAATATAAAAACCATCCCACCGGCATCGGGAACTGGGTCCAAGCTACCGGTGGTTAGAGCTCCAGCAAGAGGAACCTCCTCAAGATGCGAGCCGTGTCAAGCAATATGGCCTTCTACATCAGAGATATAATCCAGCCGACTAACGCGAGCCTTCTCAGATGGTGATCGAGACTCTTGGCAATCAGTCCATTGACTGATACGACTATCGGTATAATGATCGCCAAATCAACATCCCACATGTCAACAATCTTGTTCGCCAGATCCAGATATTTAACATGTTTATCCTTTTCGGCTTTCACGAGATTTCCGTCATGAAGAATGGAAATATCGATGATCATAGCACGGCGCTCTAATCGTTCCACCACCACAATGTCAGGTCTATTGGCTATACCAGTTCTGTCAGTAATGATGGACCGATCCCAGTACAACATTGCATAACCATATTCGAGAACTGGGTCGGGCACATACCTGTAGTACGGTACTTCTTAGTCCACCAGATCGTATTTTAAAGCAAGTTACTGATGTATAATCCTGGCCACTTGGCTGTGCATATGCAAGTACTCGCCATTAACAAGACGAGAACAACCAGAGATAAAATGCCTGAGAGATTTAATCGTGAGGTTCTGGATTGAATTACCGGACCGGACAAACTGTTATTGGGCTATCCTCCCAAGAAACGTTTAGTAGCAGAACGAAGTATGGAACTGTGCACAGTAGAATGCAATAGGTTCGTCCCCTTTTACGTGAGCCTAAAGCTAGCAAAATGTTGCTGTAATACACCTCCGCATACCCCTGCTAAAAATAATAAAATACTTCAACCATAGACTACAGACACCGCTTTAGTCAAGATACGAAAAGAATTTCCATGGAAATTCTACGAAACCTTTTACCATAGGTTTTTTCATGGGATGTTCTCCCTCGATTTCTTGCCCACTTTCTTAATTACGCTCTTACACTGTGACGAACGTTCGCTCCCTACAATGTGCTCATTAAGATAATCGACTACCATTTTCCTACTGAATAAGACATTACAAATATGTAGCTAAAGGCACAATTTCCTCCTGCATTTAAAGTCAATTACTCGTACAATGCATATTTTTTTTAGGAATAGTGCTGTTCTTTTTGTGTTTATATTCGGATGGCGTAGTCCTTTAATCAGTCGCCTTGCCACTGCCACTACTAGTGCTGTGAATTGGAATCCTACACGAAACGAAAAATGTGTGATCCATAAATGGCTGTTTCCAGTCTGGACGTCTTTGTGTCCGATGTTTGAATGTTTGTGATGACCCTCACGTTACAAGAACAATAAATAGTGCGGGACTTGTCTTTTTAAATATTAATATACTGATTATATAACAGAAGAATGATATACAAATGTTTGGTTGTCACCTACTCTATCATGTGGAAACGATTTGCACAAAACTCGACATATAGAAACATGAAGTCAAAAAGAAAGAAAAATAAATACTCCATTTAGTAGGACCAGATCGACATTATCCTTTTTCGAGTCAACCAAATCGATGAGATAAAGGTTTATCTAAAATAGTAGATCTTCTCCCTAGCCTTTATTATTCCCAAGTCACTTGGGGTCGGCTTTCTAGTCTAACTGGATTTGACTGGATATCAGTTTTTACACGGAGCGGCTGCCACCTGACGTCCGCAACCCGAAGGCTAACGATACCCTAAGGCTAGACCAGTGTCAGGATATTAGAGGGCACTGACTTCCCAATAACGACTGCCATAGATGTTCATGGCAGCCGGGACCGACGGCTTAACGTGCTCTCCGAGGCACGGAGCAGGCGATAATTGTCAATCAATACGCACATAATTTCGAAAAGTCATATAATTTCCGAAAGTCAGAAGTGTGCGACGTGGGTTCGAACCCGAGACTCTCTGCATTGCAGTCTGTGGGTCTCCCCACTGAGCTATCGCTGCTAAAATAGTAGATAATGAAGCATAATAGCTTTAACTATACCTAATGCAAAGTGCGGTACAAAAACATACAGTAAATTAGCTTACAATCAAAGCTTCACCACCGTGTTATTTCTTTGAAACAATGCTTCTGTTTTACTGAGATGATGTGGGCTTCTCTATCTGTGATAGGATTTTTAATTCGATTAAATAGTTTCCATCATTATTAAAACATTTTAACACATTAAAAACCATATAGCAAACACAATAGAAAATGTATTGACCGCTGTAATTTATGACAGACATGGCATTTAATATGTTAAGCCAAAAATACAAATTTACTGTAATAATGTAGAGAACATCATTACTATAAACAGAATGAAGCTAAATAATGCTTTAAGATAATGAACATCCCAAAAACGGCTTTTCACCTACTTAAGACTACGTAATACGAATAAGCACGATTGGTAACTTTGGTAATGGTGAAAATTGGCTGTAATCCACTTAATGGTCCAGTTGCTTGAAAGGTTGTCGGTTTAATCCATGTCATTTAAACCGATGTCCAGTTGGTCTAGCGGCTTGATTGTACGCGTTTACGTAATTGCTGATTGAGGCTCTAGGTTCAATCGTCGGACAAAGTGGTGTTGGCTTCATCTGTTAGGATTTCGGTATGATGTCTCGAGATGTGCCTGTGACTGATAGTAAGTTTGAATCATAATTATTACGTGATACTGGATTATACTTGATATATAACATCGCTTTTTACCTAACATTATGGGGATATAAATAGCTAATGTTATACTAGCCTAACTAATTTTATATTTGCGAATGTGAGTTTGTTTGTTTGTTACGCTTTTACGCCTTAAAGACTTGATCGATCATCATGAAATTTCGCACACACGTTGTCTATGTCTATATGATTGAAGTGATATAAAGCTGCGTCATATGTAACTGAATATATATTTTTTGTATAAATAAAATATATGTGTAATAAAACGTATGCTTAAAGAAATTAGAAATAGCTTTCAACATAGTCACAAATACTAGAAATTAAAATTATAACACATCGTCGGGTTGCATATTTTAGAATAGTTAATACTAAAGATTGTTATATATTCTTTTATTTTTACTTCGAATTTATACATGATTAAATACCAAACTTTAAAATAAAATAATCATACTTTTAGCCACAAAGCGTTTTCTATTCTGTTATCTATGGAAATTTACATAAGTACTAGACAATTTTTTTATTTAAACACATGTTAAACTATTTAAGTAACGTCAACCGATGAACGCTTGCAAGTTCTCATTCAAAATAATATAAATAGGCAAAGACCAAACATTCCAGTACATTTTTCTCCTCTGTTTGTCCACTGATTTTCTTTTGTTTTTCTTAATAGCTTTTGATGAGCTTTAGTGGTATTAATAAATAAAAGCTGAAAGCAGTAAGCTTTTTTAATGTAAATTCATATATATTGCCGCAAATTATCAAAAATAATTAATTAATTTCAAGCAATTAGCGAGCGTTGATTACTACAAGTAAATGTCAAAAGTAAACGTAAATGATATTTCGTTTTACATTTGACGTTTGTTAAACTAAATCAAAACTTAACAAGGCTATTGGCTTTCAAATGTCTTGTTTGGATTCGTGCGACTGGTTTCAAAGACAACCAAGACTCCTGTCATGAGCACAGTGATCTGTTGCAATGAAACAAAAAGCTAAATTCATTAGCACCAACATAACTGAGCGACGTCTACGTTTTAGGTAACAACACAAACTGTGTGCTTATATCGCCACACTTCGCGCTTTAAGCTACTGCACTAATTAAGTCAATTTAATCCTCACATACGCTTTTGAGATCACCAAACTCATCTCTCAACTACCTAAATAATTTTGTTAACAAACGAAGGAACACGAGAGCTGTTGAAGAAAAGGGGTTGTGAGTACTAAAATCATGCAGCTGTTGCCAGCAATAAATCATCTTATACGTATTCATGATTGATTAGCTTTTGCCGCGTGCACGAAATTAACTGCCATATTTTTTTATTATATAAAAATCCTTTGTGATCGTTGTGAAGGTATTTACATAATTGGCGTTATTTTGAGGCCCTTCTGTTATAATGTTGGCAGGAAGTTGAGGCGTGACATTGACTTATATGGGCCTTTATTTAATATAGTTACAGTCAAGATAAATGCAGGAACAGCTTTCACTGGCTTTTGTGATGGATCCAAGTTATTCCATTTTATTATGTAACTTTTTGGACGAATATATATTTTTCTTTTGTATTTCATAATAGTTATTATTTTGGTATTGCCGTTCATATGAATTGAGATGTAAAATAATACATTCAAATAAACGTTGGAATAATTAGATTTTTCAAGTTTTTACTTGTATTTAAATAAAATATAGTATCAACGAAAAATTATAGGATTCGATAACAAAAATTTATAGTGAGTGTGTTTGCAATCTAATACAGTTGGGTACAATACAATAAATGCTTTGTATGGATACAGCGCACGCACCTATGGAGTTGTCAATATATTTGAAAATAAATCTAATGCAATCGTGCATGGCTATTGCGCAACTACAATATTACTTCTACTGTTATTTTATGAATATGTTTTTCCACTAGGAACAATTCCTGTGTCGCGAGGGACTATTCAAACAACAAACACAAAGAACATCTAGACTCGATAACTATATGTGGGTCACACCATTTTGTGTCTTTTGTGAGGATCGAACTCACAACACTCGGCGCTGTGGCAATGGCGAGGTGACTTCTTAAACCACTACACCATCCGTGCAGTAGGTAGTAGTCACATCACATCATATGCCAGTTTTCAATGTACCTTCTAAGGTACATTGAAAAGTGGCATATGATATAATGGTGAAAGAGTTTTTGAAATCGGTCCAGTAGTTTTTGTGTGAAAACATTACTAACGTACAAACAAAAACACAAATGTTTCCTCTTTATAATATTAGTTTATATTAAAAGAGGACAAAAATTCATCAATACCCAAAATTTTACTAATATTACGAAGATCTCTTCTGACTTTGTTTATTAACAAAAAAGTATTATACATGAAATAAATAAATCAAAGTAAACCGATATAGATTAATCCATATGATCTTTTTCTTTTAGGTACTGTTAAGATGGCGAGTATGCGACTCCTTTAGCGGTAAATGCTTCTCATATACTCACTTACTAACTATGGACCAATCACCGGTCACATCAACTGAGTGTTGGCTAGGTTATACATGTCCAATCTCCTGTAGAAGGGCAGTGCATCCCCGATACGTTTACACTGTGTCCACCCGAAAATCCATATTAAGTAGTAAGCAAAGGAATTAGTAAGGTGCAGTTGTCAATCTATATACCGCAAGATACGTATAGGAGTACAAATTGCTTCATTAGTTCTGTAGCATAAGTTTGCATGCAATCGTGAGGCCAGGAAAGTCTTAAGTTTTCCTTTTTAATAGCAGCACGGAGTCTATTAATATGGTAGGCGACAATTTGCTCGCCATCCATTACGTAGATTCTACTAGTAATGCATATCTGCCTACCAATTCAAAGATATACAGACATGAGTCTATGTATGCAAGTACATAAGAGTAACTAAATATAGTCTAATGAGTGTAAGTAAGAAAATATTATCCCTAAAAGTAACATTACAATTTGTTCAAGAACATTTCACCTACGGTTTGGTATGTAAAGTTTATGAGGCTTCGCTTTGCCGCCAACTGGCTTCAAGCGCACTGAGTCACTGACTCATGCATTTTTCACACTGATGCGCCCCGTCTGACTGGGACTCACTGGAATTTTCTGAATTTAAAAAACTACCAATTCATATTTTCCTTTACATACACATCTCGTGTGACGATTTTGTACCGTAACGTTATAGCAATAAGAACGTTGTACCTGTTTGAGCGGTGTAAGAAGGTTTTGGTGTCCAAAATCGTTGTGTAGGTAACTGAGTGCTCTTGTTGGTAGTAATGACACTTGTAAACTGGCCGCTGCTTAAATTTCAGCGCACCAGGTTTGGTTTTGTACCTAAAACATTTAAAATCATCTACGTATTTTTATAGGCACTGTGTATTTCGATGGTTATAGGAAAAAAAGAGTGTGTATTCGTTTATTTGCAAAATATGGTACGTTAATATAGTGATAATATTGGTACTGTTTTTTTCTAATGTGACTGCAAACCTGTTTACACATCGCCTAAAAGTTAGCAGTAAGCTTGTCCAAATATTGCTTGAAACGACAGGTTTATCTTTTGCGCATTGATAATCCTAGACAAAATAATTAAATATGGGATGAAAGTAGATACATTGGAAAAGTAGCTTTAAATTACCGGAAAAGAGCAGTAACATATTTACTATTTTACCTCAGTTTCCTATACAGGGTTTCAACCCTTCTTCTTCGGGTAAGCTGACAACCACAATCTCTACACTCAAGTTGTAGTATATTTTAAAAGTATTCAGTCAATATAAATTTTTCTGTCCGAGTGGTGCCGGCAGAGTAGAATAGCACCACCCCATTTCTTCCCGTGGGTATCGTAGAAGACGATTAAGGGACCATCCGAGAGGTGGGCAGCAGCGCCTCTTGCGTAGACAACACAGTCCATATCAATACACTGCAGTCACCAATCCGCCGGGTATGCCCGTGCATAACCCCCCATAATGAGTCCCAAAAAGAAACGGCCCCCAGTTCCCGGCCGCCCTACTATTCCAGGTCACGGCAGCGGCCTTGGTTATGGTAGAGTAGGGGGTGCTAGGAATCCCCGGGCTACGGACTGCTGCCAACAATTGATCCTGGCTACATTTAATGGACGTAGTCTACGGCTGGACGAAAGCCTCCAGATCCTTGAAATAGAATTAGAGAAGATACGATGGCATGTTCTCGGGTTATCGGAAGTTCATAGAGAGGGAGAGGACACGGTAACCCTTGAGTCAGGCCATCTATTCTACTTCAGGGAAGGGAGCCAGAAATCCCAGGGTGGCGTGGGATTTCTCGTCAACAAAGCGCTCCGTGACAACGTGGTGGATATCTGCAGCGTCTCAACCCGGGTAGCGTACCTTGTACTGAAACTGACCGAGAGATACTCTCTCAAGGTCATACAGGTATATGCGCCGACATTGAGCAGCTCAGATCCCCCGAAGGCGTGGAGCAGAGGTGTAGTGGCATTGTTTTTCAAGAAAGGAAACAAAACGCTAATTAAAAACTATAGGCCGATCACGCTTCTGAGCCACGTCTATAAGCTGTTCCCGAGAGTCGTTACAAATCGTCTGGCATCAAGATTTGACGCCTTTCAGCCACCGGAACAGGCTGGGTTTCGTAAAGGCTATAGCACCGTAGAACACATCCATACTGTTCGGCAGGTTATACAGAAGTCCGAAGAGTATAACCAACCGCTGTGTCTGGCGTTTGTAGACTACGAGAAGGCCTTCGACTCCATCGAAACCTGGGCTGTTCTGGAGTCTTTGCAGCGATTCCAAGTCGACTGGCGGTACGTGGAGGTGCTGAGAAGTCTCAACCAAATGGCAACGATGTCCGTCCAAGTGCAGAACCACCAAACAAGACCCACCCAGTTGCTTAGAGGTGTAAGACAGGGTGACGTTATTTCCCCGAAACTCTTCACCAATGCTCTGGAGGATGTCTTCAAGACCCTGCGGTGGAATGGACTGGGCATCAATGTCAATGGTGAATATCTCACACACCTCCGCTTTGCTGAGGACATAGTTATAATGGCAGAATCGCTGCTAGACCTGCAGAAAATGCTGTCCGGTCTTAATGCTGCCTCGAGACGCGTTGGGCTCGGGATGAACTTGGACAAGACTAAGGTCATGTTCAACGAGCACATCGTCCCTGAGCCCGTTGCCGTCGAAGGTGTAGCCCTTGAAGTTGTCCAGGAGTACGTCTACCTAGGACAAAAGTTACAGCTGGGTCGAGACAACTTTGAGGGTGAAATCACCAGAAGAGTGCAGCTTGGCTGGGCAGCGTTTGGAAAGTTGCGTCACATCTTCGAGTCACCCTTGCCACAATGCCTGAAGACCAAGGTATTCAATCTATGCGTCCTGCCGGTCATGACATACGGAGCCGAGACGTGGAACCTGACAGTGAAACTAGCCCACCGATTACATGTCACTCAGCGAGCTATGGAAAGGTGTATGCTCGGAATCTCGTTAAGGGACAAAGTCCGGAACGAGATTATCCGACAAAAAACCAGAGTCACTGACGTAGTTCAGAAGTGTAGCAGGCTGAAGTGGCAGTGGGCTGGTCACATCTGTCGCAAAACCGATAATCGTTGGAGCAGACGGGTTCTCGAGTGGAGACCACGACTCGGCAAGCGTAGTGTAGGACGCCCTCCGGCCAGATGGACCGATGACCTGAAAAAGGTGGCTGGAGGTGACTGGATGGCAAAAACGGGAGATCGGGCCTTGTGGCGCACCCTGGGGGAGGCTTATGTCCAGCAGTGGACTGCAATAGGCTGAAATGATGATAAATTTTAGGGTACATAGTATTTCTAAGCAGAGTTGGTTAAAATAGACTAACGTCAGATTGTGCAAAGTTACGTTAGTGTTGAGAGAAGTCAAATAAGCATTCGCTGCTTATCTTCAAATTGGTGTTAAGACTTCGTACTCAGATATTTGCAAAGCTTTGCCATAAGATTTTTGGTGGATGAATTCGTTTAGGCAGATAACTTATAGCTCATACACCCGATGTAGAAAACATGTACAGGTTTAAGCATATGTGCGAGTGTATGCATTGTGTAAACCGATGTCATTATTATTTACAATCAGATGTCAAAACTACAAGCAATAATTAAATTAACAAATAATTTTAAAGCGAAGTAAAATATTTGTTTATTAAATAATAAAACCAAAATAAAACCATCGATCGGTTTCTGTTTCAATTTTCAATTGATACTCAATTCAGTTATCGTTTATATAATATGCTTTTAAAATTATTGCACCCACAATTCAATTTTATTTTATATGTTGTGAAAATATCAGTACCATACGTTGATTGAAGCCTATTTATAAACTATCCACTGCTGGGAATAAGGGTATTTTTATTATGGGGAGGTTTAAGCGTGTTTGACGCTAGCCCAGTGTGGGTTGGCAGACTTCATAGTAGTTCGAGACCACGCAGATTGTATACAATGATTTTACTTTACGCTTTGTTTAGTACACACACATTAGACTATATAAAAAAAAACAATTGTCACATGTATGACGGAGCATCAATCAAGAACGGCTCCACCGATTTGGCTGTTTCTTTTTTTGTTGTGTTTGTACTTGTCAGGACAAGGTTTATATGAACGAAAATCAGCGGGGTATGCCGAAAATTTAAATGGTATATTATGTAAAAAATTGATTTGATTTGATGTGTTGAAATTGATGTGTGACGTTTTGATGTTAAATTTAATTACGTAAAATGTATTTTAGTATAATTTGACAGAACAGCGACTGTCGGGTCAGCTAGTTTTTTTATAAAAGTGTAACTAGGCTGTGTCAGAATTGGGCAATGTATTAAAAAACTAGCTAAGATAAATTATTTAAATTATTCTTATGTATAATATTGCTTTTTTTTATAATCCGTCTCTGTATGTTTATTTCGGCACCACGCAACAACTACTGAACTGATACATTTTTAAAAGTATAATGGCTCGGAATTAAAGTTATAATGTAAGATACGTTTCACATAATGCTGGCAAGTAGAATCTGGGATATGATGCATGGTTTAATCGGACGATCGACGTCACGGAAGATTTATTTAGTCTAATTTTAAAAAAAGAACCTTCGCTTTGGGTTTAATTCCTGTATCGCGGAGAACTTTACAAACTTTTAAAGAACACCCGAACTAAGAACAAGCATAATATATGGCTTACACATTTATTTTCGCTTGTCAACTGAGCCGCTGGGCATAGTGGCAATGAGAAGGCAACGACTTTAACCAATGCACTGTCTGTGCAGTCAACGTAGTCCACGCAGACGATTATTATAATTATAAATCTCAAATCCGATTAGAGATAAACTTTATAAGAGTGTTTGTTTTAAAGATACATTAAATACATTAAAAGCACGTTCTATATACACATCCTTATAACATTCACATTTCTGCAATTTCGGTAAAACATTATTTCAAAAGTTCAATAAATGTTTCCTCAGCATCATACATCATCATCATCATCATCATCATCATCTCAGCCGAAAGACGTCCACTGCTGGACATAGGCCTCCCCCAAGGTTTTCCACACAGTCCGGTCTTGGCCCACCCGCATCCAACACATACACCTAACAAGAATGAATTCGCCACTTATTTACGGCATATAAATTTTATATTATCAATGGAATTCACAACATATAAACCTTAATTCCAGGAATGCTCATTAAAGCGCTTTTAATATTTTAACGAAAATCAAAACCATATTATTGGAATTTATACGCAATAATTTCAACTTGTAGGTATGTGTTATCGATATTCTAATTAAGAACCTACGCAATAGGGTATATAGCATATAACTTACATTTAAAAAAATATAAAAGATATTTTACGTAACTTTTTGTCTTTGACATTGTTTAATTAATATTGTCCACTTGGCCTCTTGAACCGATTGTGAACTTTAAAAGGCCAAGTCCTTTTTGGTAAGTCAATGTGCGATTGATACCTATAGTGAAGATCAAGCTCACTATCAGGCATGCCATAAGCCGGACATGGTATTACACATATCTTTTGACTGGCAAAGCTCGCTTGGCAGGCAATGGAAGGAATAAACCGGGTTGCTCGGAGAAGTATCTATCCACTCCCCCTCCTTCTACAGGAGCCAAGGTAAGACTCGTAACACTGTTATTACGTTTTGCACGGTAAATAAGAATTCCAGAGATTCACATAGTATTCCACCCGTTCGTACAGTTCATGTTTAATTATTTTCCCCTAACGTCCGCAACGCGCCTTGGAGAGCCATATGCGTCTTTGTTATGTAAAACGAAACATAGTAGGTATTACTAAATAATTCTAATCCTAACTAATATTATAAGTGTGAATGTGAGTTTGTTTATTTGATTTTTACGATTTCACGCCTTAACTGTTCGACTAATCATCATGAAATATTGCATACACGTTTTCCAGGGGAACAGAAAAGGAAATAGGGTACCTTTCATCCAGAAAAAAGTACTATTACCAATCTCATCTATATTTACGCGAGCAAAACCGCGGGCAAAATTTAATACTATTTAATAATACCTAAAACCATTTCAAAGTAAAAACAAAAGTCAAAGCCATTTCTTAACGTGCGCGACGTGGGTTCGAACCCAAGACCTTCTGCATTGCAGTCTGAGGTCTCCCCACTGAGCTATCGCTGCTCATAATCGTCATATCGCTGCTATATAATATATCAACGAATATTCTTTAACATGTTATTAACTGAGTGGAGCGGGCCGGCCAGCCCAATAGCTCGTTAGTTCAATGATAAGTGAAATCACTGGGCCATTGCGATGGACATTAGCACAGGACTCAAGAAAGCGTTCGAAGCAAAGTATACTTACAATTAGAAATTGGCTGTGAATTATGATGATGATATTAAAGGGCAATTTATTTTTTTAAACTTTTAAGTGCTTTGTCTATAGAATCATTTTTGTAAATAGGTAATTAAAATCTTAATATTAACTACATTTATAACGCATTGACTGGCAGTGTTGAGGTGACTCAGTTGTACAAACCCAACCAACAACCAAATTTCATGATTATAGGTCGACAAGAGGTATCTGATAGTGATAGACTAGATATTTTGATTCCCTTGCGTCAAAGTTTAATTTTTACACAGCTCCATTGCTGACCTGAGTTATAGTATCCCCTTAAGAGTAGGCCGAGGTTATACAACAACATATCACCAGCCGGGTTTCAGATCCCATGTAACAAAGGGCGAGCCTACTGCCGTCAACAAGGCACAATTACAAACTCTGTGCTGCTAAAAAATCTAGTAAGAAAGCCTAATAACAACATGATATGAATATTCACAGCTGCGTCAAAATTTTTATAAAATATAAAAAAGTTCATGGCAATACCATCATATTCTCCCCCGGAACAATCGGAAAACGAATTGAAAAGGGAAATAGGATTTAGCATGACATCTCTTTACTGAATTTGTATGTCAGTTGCCTGTGAATCGTTGATACGTGAATATTTAGATGGTTCAAAGGGTACTGTGATGGATTGAAAATTTTATATATTGATTTTTTTAGAATTCGTATTTTTGTTGTTAATATCGCTGTTATTGTTTGTCGTAGTTTCTTGACGGGTTACAAATTGAGCAATTTTGATGAAGGGTATGAACTTTTAAATATAATCAGTTTATGTGTTGCTCAGAGTAACTTATTTAAACATAGCTATTGAATAGCAGGCAAGGTAAATTAATAATAAATATGCCGTTATTCAATCGATTAAGTCAAAGTCAAAAATCATTTATTCATTTAGGTCACAAAGTGACACGTCTTATGAACGTCAAAGGAGTTAGTGATTTAATTACATTTACTGAATTTAAATTTATTTTAGTTAGATTTTATTATGTGGCACCTCTCGTTGGAACACTTGCCAATCAAGGTTGAGAGAAAAGCAGAAGACAGAGATGCACTTACTCCTGCTTTGCTCTCAACTTTGATTCGACATGACTCCCCCTTTTTTTTACTTGAAAGATGGAGGTTTTTCTGGGTACTTTGGAGGTAGTTCTGGATCCATTCTAAACTTAAAAATTTTGCTTCTAAAATTGTTTTAATTCACACGTCATGTCGTATTAATGGCCAATTAACATTCGTCCCCTGCTGTTGTGACCTATTTTCATAATTAAATTTCCTATATTACTACGAGTGAAGCCGTGGGCAAAACTTTGTATATAATACTAGATTTCACCCGCCGCTTCGCTCGTGTTAGTCTAGATTTTGACTATATATTTTCTATTTCTATACCTTATTTCTTTTTTTGTACCTCTAACAAAGTATACGCGAAATTTCATAATGATTAGTCGAGTAGTAAAAGTGTGACAACAAACGCACATTCGTATTTATAATATTAGTTAAAATAAGGGTATATTTTTTACTATTAGTCTATGTTCCACTTCATTTCGATGAAAAAAACGGTCCTAAGGGTGAATACGATCAATCACATACCGGTTTACTAAATATAGATCGCTTTATGGACCTCGTCATCATGACGGACTTCAAATGAACTGCAATCTAAAGTAAGTGTTTTGTATGAATAGTTTATTATTAGATATATCAACATTTAGGCTAGTCATAGGTTGTAGCGTAAATATTTAGGACATAGAGTGCTCTCAAACATTACTCAGAGTTGCCAATATTCATATATATAGACATAATATCATTCATATCCCCGAAGGTGGAGGCAGAAGTTAGATGACATCCATATTTCGCTAGCGAAGATTTTAGGTCCCGCTTATTCAAGGCGAATTCAACTGCCGTTTACCGGGGACACTACCAGACTCCGTACAGCTACTGAGAAACGATTTTTACCGTTTATACTAGCGTCGTGAACCCTCTTCTAACAAAAAGCTTTTAGTTTTATTGCATAGGTTAACAAGAAGGCTAATGGCATGTCACCCAAAATTGCTAGTAAGTTTTATAGATCAAAATTATGTGGCGATACAAACTTGTAACCGTAAATATTAGGTCGTAACATCAGTTATCAACAGTATCATCAGATAGTGACTGCAAATCAGAAATTAGTTATTGAAATATCCAAAAAATATAAACTAAGTTTTAAGTGGAATAAAAGTGTCAGGTTGGCGTCTATTAAAAAATAAATAATAACGCAAATAAAATAAAGAGCATTTAAGATGACGTATTGATATTTGTGGACTCAATGAAGGATAATATTTTAAAATTGATAATCCAATATAATACCTGATTTTAGCTAACAAAAATATTTTGTAACTCTAAAGATTTTGTTACACTTTGTACAGAAATACAAACCAAATCGAAAATGGAACAGAAACAATCTTTATTTTGTCTCTTGGCTGATATGTGGAGGGTCGGTTGGTGTTATTTTGCTAACCCGTCCAAACTTTTGATCTGGGGTTGATTTACGTCACTGGACCGATTTCAAGTCAACTTAACCGAACTCGATCTAAAGTGCCCAACCGGCTACAAAGTTGCCATCTTCGTACACTACAAGGATCGTTTCTAAATCGGAACAATCACATTGACCAGGGTATTGAATGACACTTCACCATATCTTTGTAAAATAGAGATAGTGTCATTCGTTATAATGTAACTCTAAGCAAGTCATTTGACAGCTGTAAGTATGTACTAGCCAATTCTCTCGAATGTTATAAGTAAGGAATGTAGCTATAAGTGATTGTCAATTATTTGATATCGCGTAACACTGTTTGTTTACGTTTTTCTCATTAATTAAGAGTTCTGGTGGGTTCCATGCCCATATTTTTCATTCATCGTATATTTATTTATTTACCTAGGGCTAGCAATTAGCTACTAATACTTATATAATATATTAAGCTATAGGCTACGGTAACCGCTTACCATTAGACGAACCGCATGAGAGATTAAAATATATGTTCGTAACAAACAGAATGTACCAGAACTGGTATTATTGTTTTGCTATTACCTAACTTGTGAAATATAAGTGCATTTACTGATATATAGGGATGAATAGGTAGCAGTAGGAGCGGCGATAGCTCAGTGGGGAGACCAACAGACTGCAATGCAGAGGGTCTCGGGTTCGAACCCACGTCGCGCACCTCTGACTTTCGGAAGTTATGACTTTTCGAAATTTTGTGCGTATTGATTGACAATTATCGCCTGCTCCGTGCTTCGGAGAGCACGTTAAGCCGTCGGTCCCGGCTGCCATGAATATCTATGGCAGTCGTTATTGGGAAAGTCAGTACCCTCTAATATCCTGACACTGGTCTAGCCTTAGGGTATCGTTAGCCTTCGGGTTGCGGAGGTCAGGTGACAGCCGCTCCGTGTAAAAACTGATATCCAGTCAAATCCGGTTGGACCAGAAAAGCCGACCCCAAGTGACTTGGGAATAATAAAGGCTAAGAGAGAAGGGATGAATAGGTAGAAACGTAGCAGCTTCACGTAGGCAATTCGAGCTAATGTTATGGATTAACAAATCACAAACTGTGCTTTGGAGCTAAATCTTTACATTAAACTGATCAAAGAACCTTTTGAAACGGATCACTGCATATTATCACGTAACGGCAGAATTAATTTGTAAGTAAGATTTGTAGTAAAAAGATAAGTTGGAAAATCTGATACACACTACTCTATTCTAGCTTCTAGCTCTATTCTCAATTCAGCAAACATGGGTTTATGAAAGATCGGTCCTGTAATGTTTGTAGTCCACAGTCAATTCTTTAATCGCATACCCGGAATAGCATGACGATATTTCAAAACAAGTCGTTGTGCCTGCTTCATTCTTCGAGATATAATCGAGTCGTGACCGTATGTAAATTCATATTGTGTTACTGGAATATTTGAATGTCATCTCATTGGCAGCTTAGTTCGTTTATTTTAACACGTCGTACTCTAACATCCACAGGGCGCGGTCTGGCTTATACTACAGACAGACTCAATACTAGTCTAAAGTAACGAGCCTACGAATATTGGTTCCGAGAAATAGCTACGGTGCTTAACGCAATCAAGATACTTCTGGTTAACAATCTCTGTATTCTATTCCACGAATCTACTGTTTATTGCCTCAGGAATAGGGAGGTACAAGTGTCAAACCCTTTTTGTTTGTAGTATGCTGTATCATAGTCCCAATATATTGAAGCAATTTTCGGCGTAGAAGTGTCTTACCTCATATGTTTTTGTTAATTAATACGCGAGGTTAAAGTTTTGTAACACTTTCTAATATTGCGCACACGAAGGAGTGTTAAATAAGTAATTATTATCAAGTAATAATTAAAGTTTATATAGAAGCGAAGTGTCTGTTTTTTTAGTAAAATTCTTATTATACGTATGTAAGAAAGAAACTGCTTCGTTGGTTCTATGCGTTAAAGTTTTTGTGTTCCCAGGTCAGATTATTGGAGTGGAAACTCCTAGGAGTTTCATTATTAGTTGCATTACATACTAGACTGACATACTATGTTACTAGTAACATTGCAGTCTAGTATGTAATGCAACTAGTAGACAGTATTGCTCTCCACAAAGTTGATGAAAATTATAATACACGTAGGTGTGTATATCTCGGCAGATATAGTAAAAGAAAGATGTATCCTATATCTCCGGAGACATAAAATAATGAATATGGACAAAAATAGTGTCATAACGTTTCATGTACATATATTTATTAATGCTTGCTCAATAAAATAAACAGTTATTTTGGATGAATATACTCTTATTTTATTTACCATACAGATGTAACCATTATAGATTTTAAATAAAATAAAGATTATATATTCACTAATCACGTTCACAACAAGTTGTTTCGTTTTCGATAGAGTAGTAATAATATTACACAAGCGTAAAAACAGCATTCTTATAAAAGTTTCATTAAGCACCCGTTGGCAAAATTTTAAATTCGATTTTACGAATTAAATTACACACACTTTTTTTAGAAAGTTAGATAAAGTTACAACACCGTTTTGCTAGTATTTTCTATTACCACTACCAATAAAAAATATTTTATTTGCGTAACCAGACATGTATTGATAAAACAGCATTTTCCACAATCTAATAAACCCACTACTTCAAAGCTCTAAACAAAATGTGTCATCAGAATAGGCAATAAATATAATCCTAAACCAACAAAACATTGAAGAATGTAATACGGTTTCAATATTATGAACTTCAATATATTAAAACACTTTTACTTTTATATACAAAATCCATCACCTTTTTATTAACTTTTCGTGCCGAAATCTTAAACCTATAATCTTCTAAGCTAATATATTGGTACTTAACATAAATATTTGAGGGAAAGTAGAAAGAATTTTCTAAAATAATTTCTATATTTCTATCTTTGAAACAAGCTGAAAGTTATAACGAAAGAAAGTATCAAAATATTATAAATTTACATTCACATTTAATTTATCTTTGACGTAAAGAAGCACTCAAAACTTTCAATATTAGGTATTCAAAGGCAAGTAGTGTATATTAAAATATACACTATATATAATAAAATTGAGTCAAAAGTGATGTGTAAAAGGAGCTTAGCTAAAAAGTCATATTCTACCTAAGTCATTTTGCATAATAGATTTTATTTTTAATAATATTTATTTATTGACAGAAAAAATAAGATACATCCTTACACTACATCATACATATTATATCAACAGTGTTAAATATACCTGCCTTAAATAATTTAAGCTTAAATTAGAATTAATTCTTAAACTATGTTAATTTATAGTGTATACAAATTAAGTGAAGTCCAAAAGGTTATGTTTAAGCCAAACCTGCCTGAACTAGGATAAACCTGTGTTTCAGGAAATATTCGTATGCAGGATAACACAGCGTATTTTTTATTCATATGAAAAAATTTGGATGAAATGGAGGATATGCACGAAGAAGACTAGTATCACTATGTAGGAGGAACAGACGGGAAGAGTGAGCTGGTAAATATGGGTGTACCGGAATCACAACTTGAACCTACGATCTCGGAAATCTACATATGCCGCCATTTACCAACTAAGCTTTTCGTGATCTTTAGGGATTCAAATTTCGTATAGGCATCTTAGGCGGCGGTGCAGGTTTATGGAAAGTACATATTTTCCCTCGTTAATAATGATTTTTATTAATTATTAATAAATACTAAATAAATGTGTGCTAAATAATTATTTACATATTTATTTAGCACAAAATATGTTTTGAAATTCATTTGAATATACTAAAAAGTAATTTCTTTTTTTATTTAAAAAGACAATTTGTGCCTTTGTGGAACATACGGGAATGCATTTAGAAAAATAAATATCGTTTGAAATCTGGGATATAATCTATCTACGTAAATAATTTCATTCAATCCCGTTCAACTGTTTGCTAATATGATTGGGAACAAATATTCAAATAAGTTTACAGACTTTCACATTAATATGAGTAAGATGTGTGTACCAGAAGTTTAATCAGATATTAAAGTAATCCATGTTAGCCTAACTGATACTTTTATAACATTTAATAAATCTTTTCAAATATAATAAAATATTATACAAGAAATACGTCGATTCATTATTCGATTAAACGTCTTGCCACAAGAAGACTCCCTCCCACACAAGTTGCCTAGGAACTGCCATATCACACAACGCTCTGTGGGTGGAACTAAGGCTTAGGCGTCGTTTATTTAACTAACAACTACACCCGCGTTATAAATGTTTGCACAAACTTTATTAATCGCGGACTTAAGTACGAGATTCAACACATAACTTTATATTACAGTGCTTTGCTTAGTTCTGAAGAAACATACATAGGAAGATATAGGGTGGAACGGCGTAACTGTGGTATAATATTATTAAATAGGCATTATTTAGTGTAAATTGAATATGTTTAAAATAATTGTATTTGACCATAGACACGGCGCAGTGAACGATTAATGATATTGCCTCTAGCAATGAATCAAATGTAGTGGTGTTAGTAAATGGTGAACAACGTTATTGCATTTTTATGACAGAAATTATCAATTGCAGTCCGGAATTAGGAAGTTGGCGGTGTCGCGAATGCCGTTCATCGGGAAGTACGTAAAACCATTGTTTCCGCACCTGATCTCGCTCCAGACAAGTCGGATTGCCGTCCTATCCGACTATGAGTGTACAGTAAATTGTCATTGTAGTGATAAAGTGGTGAGAAAATAAATAAATATTATCATTATTATAATAATACACACACTTGTGTTTGGTCAGCACTTGCGAACAAAATTTTATTATTATTTAAATATTCTCATCACATTTGCCACTTTTAAATATATATATATGTATATATAAATACATTTACACTTTAAACTCATGACCTTGGAGAATCGTCGACAGATTTAAGACCATCTATTCTTGTATAAAATGTGTAATAGCCATATTGACTGCTCTCATTTACTTGGTCAGATAAATATTAATGTACCATACAAACTTGCTCAGTTGTCTAGATACCAGCCTTTCAACGCCAAAACCTCTAGGACAAATCTAGGGTATTTCTCATCTATAAACAGAATGCAAGTGCAATACAGTCTCCTGTCACGCCTACCTGCTATGGATATAGATTTATCCTACTCCTTGCCCAAGTTTAAATCTATATTGGTCGACAAGTTTATGTAGAATTGAATTCATTTATTAATATTATCTTCTGTTTACTCGAATGTTTACATTGAAATTAAACTACTATATACGGATTTTATAGCGTTGTTTATTTTACACTTTATTACATAATTTAGAAACTGTTACACTACTACTACTAGATATTATTAAAC
The DNA here is from genome assembly GCA_930367265.1 of Catocala fraxini. Classification (NCBI taxonomy): domain Eukaryota; kingdom Metazoa; phylum Arthropoda; class Insecta; order Lepidoptera; family Erebidae; genus Catocala; species Catocala fraxini. The sequence goes on along the minus strand of OV884039.1, from coordinate 17,589,354 downwards.
TATACAAATTTTTAAGCTATGCTATTTTAAGCCATGGTCACGGGGAGGTCTCCCTTGGCTGCTGAAAAGCAACCGAAACGTCGGGGAAATTGTAAGCTTAAATATACATAGTTTCAATAGTTTTAATAATTTAATTAGCTTAAAAATTAGTAAAGTTTAATATTATCTAGTAGTAGTAGTGTAACAGTTTCTAAATTATGTAATAAAGTGTAAAATAAACAACGCGATAAAATCCGTATATAGTAGTTTAATTTCAATTCATTTATTAATTTATTTTATTCTAATTTATTTCAATTATGTTAAATAAATTATAATAATTATCATATTATGACATTATTTTTCGAGTTTTATAATAAATAATAATTAATAACTTACTGTCATATCAATTTTCTTTTTTAATATAATTTATATGTAAACACTATGCATGCAATTTGTAATGATTATTATTAGTTTCTTTTTTAATTTTAATGCCATTATTTGTTTGTATTTTGTTTAATGTAAGTAATGTCACTATGACGTAATTTCTCAAACGAGCATAAATATATATATTTTTTTATTGTTAATGCATGCCGTGGTAGCCTATAAGTAAGGTAGCACTACGTAATGTACCCGTAATTATGTGTTATCACAATGTTTGTAATTAGTGTGCTAATTAATGTGTAATTAATGCTTTGTTGGTTGTCCATAAATAAATAAATAAATTTAAAATACAAAATTCATGGTACCCCACCGGCATCGGTAACAGGGTCCAAGCTGCCAGTGGTTAGGATTCCAGTGACAGGAACCTCCTCACAATACGTGCCGTATGTAAAAGCACTGCCTTCTGCATCCAACCCTTGATTCAAGCACCTAACGTGAACCTCTTTAGATGGTGATCGAGGCTCTTGGCTTATTATTTTTATCATTATTGTTCGGAGAAGTCATAATTATATAAATTAGCCCGTTGCAGTCCACTGCTGGATATAGATTTCTCCCATTTTGCGCCACAACATCCGGTCTTCCGCCTTCCGCATTCAGACTAACCTAGTTATCTCCTTTAGGTCATCAATCAATTATAATTAACATAATATAATATAAATGCAACTTTAGTTAACTATTAGTGACTTCTACATTTTATCTATATTCATATGCTTGTAAAGAGTTTTAAAACGTTTTATTTAAGAACCAAACAGCTTCCAGACGGTGGTAAAAACTATATTTGACGCTAGTGAAACTGCGGGCAACCTTCCAAAAAAGCTACAAGTAATATTCTACCCACATTACAATATTAATTCTATGTATCTGATGCAGAAGCTTTCATAAAATTGTAGCTATTCTTCTAGAGAGAATCGAACGAGAAACGAATGATCGATATAGTCATTCATTTCAGCATTTCACAATTGCACAATGCAGGTGTCTTGTCATTGTGGCTGTCGTATCCCGCTTTAAATAGAATCGCGTCATTTCTTCCTGTGGATGTTTCCCTGACAAGTGAAATAGAACGTTAATGAAATTGATAACTCGGTGCTGTAAATAAAGCACCGCTGCAATTATGAATAAGAGTTGAAGCCAAATTCAATGCAGACATTTTGAGAAGTAATAACTGTCAAATTGATAAAAAATGGTTATAGAAAGCATTTCACATAAAAATCTTTTAAAATGTTATAAACATTGGAAATCAACAAATTTATCCAAAGCTTTTACATAAAAATTATTATCACAAACAGCTTTTTTCAATTTTTACGTATTTCATTTGTATTGGCAATAAAATATTGTATTAAACATATTATTTATATCAAGCTGTAAAGTCCCTACCAACATTGACTTTACATTTAACAGCTATAGGTTATCTTTACTTACTCGGATGTAACATACCTAATAAATTATGTCTATGCATTGATTATTATTTTATACGCAACAGCACATAACACTTAAAAGGCATTTGAGGTTTATGGAAACAGTAATAAAATTGGTTACTAAATGAAATATAAATTAATATTTTAATTTGAGCTATAAGACAAAGTTGCGGCGTTGAGGGAGTATCTTGCTATTCCTATATGCTTAGCAGTTACTTGGAGCGCAATATCGTGCCATTTTTTTCGGTCACGCAACTATTACCGCTGCTAACACATTTCCAAAGCATCATATTTATTTCCGGTCAGCTACACAAGCTACAACTACAAGTAACAGATAAGTTATCCTAATTTCGTTAATCAATTCGTAAGCAGTTAAAACTATTGAATTAAATTAAAACAATTAATTTAGCTCCTCTCAGTGCAACCGGGTTTGCTGTACAAATACAACATATCGCTGAGCACAAACTTATAACCTAAACCAAAAGTTGTGAAACTTATTTTATCAATTTAGGACAGCCTGTAGCAAAAGATTAGAAAATATATACATTGTTTGCAAAAAACTTATTGTCACGTAATTTCGTAGGCCAGAGGCTACTGTAAACCTTTCAGAATCCAGTAAACGACCAGAGACAGAGCAAACTGACCTTTATGAAGCCTGTACAAACAGTGATAAACCAATATGACATACATAATGTTTGGTTCCAAGATAAATTTTGTTTTTGCTCATACTTATTTTTATACTTAACAGGATTTTTCTTAGGGCAAGTTATTGGCTGCGACGTTGATGTTTAAAATTTAAGTTCGTTCTTCGGGTGTTTTTATTTACTTATTTTGGTTTAGTATATTTCGTCGCAAGTTTCGGCAGACATTTTGTATTTGTATTTTATATCACAAAGCGTACAAAACTTTAAAAACTCTGCTCGTTGTATCAGTGCTAAAACTTTATGAACTAACATTGCATTGCAAAACAACACAGCTGTAATTAATCAATATAGAGAACCCTGATATGATTAAACATTCTTTAGTAGAACTGCCTGGAATTGAATAGGAATAAAACGGTTGTAGTTGCAAAATCTGAATCATTGAAACGATAGTCTTTTGACGTGGAATCCAATTTATCGGCGCAATTGAAACAAGAGAATAGGGAATGATTGGGTGGACCGGTGGTCTAACTGAGTCTATTTCGGTAAATATTCGCTCCGATTGGTTTTATTAAATAACTGGTCTTATAACTTCATTGGAAATATTGTACAGGTTTTAAAAAGCGTTCTCATATTCTTCCTACAATCGCTCTGGTAAAAATAGGTACGTGATTGAATTGAACATCGTCTTTATTTATGTTTATATGCTATTGTTTCTAAGTTTAGTAATTTATGATAAGTTTTTATTTTGAGAGTCATTATTGCTTCTACTTTATTTTTAATGGCTATGAAGAGTCATCTACCACATTGATACTTTCTAAAAAACGAAATTAAAGCTTTCTTGTTCACCGCTGCTAAGAAATTAATACATACAGCGGTCGTCTTGCATTCTTCGAATCTCAACTGGTAAAATTTTATTTGAGATACGATAATTAATGTGCTGAGTTATTGTGTGTTACTTTGTGTTCATTAATTGTATGTTGATAAAGTCTCCCGTGACATAGGGCTTGTAATTGTTTGGGCTGACTACCAAAAAGTATTGTAGCTTCCACCTCCAATATTATAGAATAGATTATTGCAAAGGGTTACGGCAAAATCTACTGCTAACTTATCATATTATTCTACTCTTTATCGCTCGCTCTATGTGACGCGGAGGGGTAAAAACGTTTTTTTTCCTCAATCGGAAAATCTAGAAAAGTTTGTAAAACACCCGATTTCTCCACATTTCAGTTTTTCGGCATTTCGGAGTTTTCGATGAATTTTTCTGCCAAATTAATTTTAACTAATATCTACATTATATTGAAATTAAACGACTATTAACGGATTTTATGGCGTTGTTTATTTGACACTTTATTACATAATTTTGAAAACTGTTACACTACTACTACTACTATTAAACTTTACTAATTTTTAAGCTACTACTTTACTAATATTTAGATTTAATTTTACACTTTACCCGACGTTTCGGTTTTCTGTATATAGTAGTTTAATTTCAATAAATAATATTCGTGTAAACAGAAGACAATATTATCTACATTATATTTAAAGCATTTCTACTCATTCTGCCAAAAAATTATTTTCCATGCCGTTTTTACCCCTCCACGTGACATAGTGGCTCGGGCTAATAAAATGAATGGCAATACCTAATTTATTATATATCTATAAAGTCGTTTAATGTCTATTTCTTTTTATTAAAACTAGTAGGTGTTTTATTTGTTTGATGTATACACATAGAACATCAACCTCCATTAGATACAGTCAGCTAAACATATAACTAGCTTTACATAGATACAAGTCCCTTTAACCAGTCATATAAAGAAAATTTCATGCATTGCTGCATCTCAGAGCGAGAGCATTGATATATATTTCGATGCAACGCGAAGCGCGACGCAAACGTGCTACGTTACCTTGTACATTTAGCAACCATATTATTCACATGATCTATTTCGAATCTCATAGCATTTTATTTTATATGCATCGTGTAATATAATGCATAACGTAATAAATTATGCATGGGCGTATGTCAGTTTCTTCAGTAGAATTTGACTGCATGGATATTGAAGTTGAACCACTACTTCAAGTGTTTTAGGTTCCCACACAGCACAACAATAAAAAAGATGTGTGGTCCACAAATAGTTTTGAATGTTTGTAAATTCTACCGCGACATAGGAATTACGGGTAGTGCGGGCGATGTCTTTAAAAAAAGTAAAAGGTAATTAAATTATTAGATTACCTCCGGTTTCTAAAGGGCTAATCAACCCTGTGCTCAATCTTAGGTCAAGTGATTTAATTGCCTACAGCTAATTTAGTTGGCAAAGTTTAATACAGAGTTCTAAAGCGATCGTTTCGAAAGCCTCGTTAAGGAATATGATAGAGTACCTATTCCACCATATACAATATACATTATTGGAATTAACTTAGTTTAAATTTTTACATGTAAAATTTTAGCATATAAATTTTTACAAGTTTTTACTGAGTGCATATTAATATAAAATTTTCAAAGCTGATATTGCAGTGGCTAAAGTCATCCAAACTTATAACATTCTTGGCGAATATTCTTAAGAGCAAAGTATGATAAACACACAAAATGCACAGGTAAACAAACAAGTGTAGCACGAAGGGCCAGTCGTTTCATACATGATTCACAAAGGAGTCTGTTGATTCCACGAAGGTGTTTGTGACTTGTATTATTCAACACTATGGTTTTACATTTACATAAGCAAATTGGTCGCATTGCCGCTCGGTATGTAGAGTCTTGTTTAGAATTTTTCTACAAAGTTAGAGATACTTCCTCGAGTTAAAGTTTTATAAGATGCAAGCTTGCTTCGACTCTGAACGAATCAGAGTCACTGGTAGATTTGTTTTCTTTAAAATTGTGATTGCTTTTCGATGTTCAGTGACAACATTGACGAATAAAAAGAAGTATTCTGTGACTGAATTTTCTTAACAACATTGAAACTTGGAACGTTATCTACGAGTAGACATAATAGCTAACCTACTCACTGACTAATCACGAATTCGTCAGAATTATTATAGTACCTTTTTCCTAAAATAAACATGAAATATGGCAGGTAACTTCCAAATAGGGTGTAGGCATCTACCAAGGTTTCCCACGTAAATTCGTATCAAGACCCAAGGGAGGTAAATTCATGTTGGAAAATATGTTTAGTTCCATTCCCGCCCCGAAACCTATCTTTTCGGTCGAGTAGTAAAGGCGTAAAAGCGTAACTAAAGAACAAACTCACGTTCACATCTATAGTATTAAAAAAGATCTTTAGCTATGTCATTTATGTCCTACATCTAATTTCGTGACTTTACAATGGTTATTCTAAAATTAATTCGTATTACGAGTATGGACTATGTATTAATAGGTAACATGTATTATTAATTTATTAATTATAAAAATTAATAACCTGTTTCAGAATTTGTACTTAATATAGCTTATATAGCTTAGTGTCCTTTTTTCGTTTCTTTAAGGCTGTCGATATTCATTGTTTTAATACGCAATCATTAGGCACATGATGGTTGATGTTTTTGTTATTTTAAGACAAATTACAGTAGCAGTCTATTTCCCGCAAAAAAGAGCCCATTCCAACTGATTCCAACTTTCCGAGATGTATCCGTACCGATAACTAATCGCCTTGAGCTTCTGGGTATGTCATTGACTCCAACTCTTAACTTTGGCTCCTATATTGAGGCAAAAGCCCAACTAGTCGCCAAAAAGCTGGGCATCCTCAGTAAGGTGAGGCAGAATTTCATGCCAGAATATTTGCTTAATTTGTACCAAGCACAGGTTCAAACCTGCGTGGAGTACTGTTCTCACCTCTGGGATGGCTCTGCAAAATATCAGCTGGAGGCTTTGGAGTCAATTGAGCGGAAGGCTAGGAGACTTTTCAGCGATGACCAACTGGTCAACATACGACTCCAAAGCTTGGAGCATCGTCGTAAGGTTGCCAGTCTCTCGGTTTTCTATCGGATACATTTCGGAGACTGCAGAGAAACTGCTTAATTTGATTCCTCTTTCCCCATTCTACCATCGGACGACCAGACAATCAGACCAGCGACACAGGTACATGGTGGATATACCACATTTACGCACGAAGCGCTTTGCTTCCACTTTTATAATGCGTACCGCTAAGGAGTGGAATTCGCTACCTAAGTCTGTGTTTCCCGATGAGTACAATCTGGGTGTCGTCAAGTCGCGAGTGAATAGGTATCTTTTAGTCAAGCGTGCTCCATCGTCGACTGTATTTTCACTTAAGATCAGGTGAGATCGCGGTCAAACGCGAGCCAATTACAGAATAAAAAAAAAACAACTATACTTTAGGAACAAAATAGAATACGAATTGGCCATTAAAAATATTGATTAAATATTTTGTATGATAACCACAACGTTACCCATATTTTTCATTCAAAACGGCAACTTCATGTTTAAACCTATATTATTAGCCAGGATTACATACTTATTATAAATACCAATTATGGTATTTATACTAACGTATACATTAGTATACCTTAGATTTACACGGTAATATACTGAGCATTTTAATATCACAATACATCTAAATAAAATGCCTCACATTGCTAACGGCAGTGTATTATAGTCAAAAGAGAATTGTATAACGTGCTTATCGTTCATTTGAAATACTGGACCTAACTGTTTCCGTCCGTTGCTTAGAAAATTTTGACAACCTTCTACGCTCACAGCATTGTAGTTTTGAAATGACGTAACACATTATTAAGCTGACACAAAAGTGCCACCGCCTTATTTATGATATTCTATTTTTATTGTGTTTTATTTTTTATAGAAATAAAGAATAAGACGACCTCGATGGCGTAGTGGTTAGTGTAACCGACTGCCACGCCTGAGGTCGCGGGTTCGATTCCCGCACAAGTCAAACATTTGTGTGCATAAACATGGATGTTTGTCTTGGTCTGGGTGTTTCTATGTATAATATGTATGTATTTACAAAAAAAAAAGTATTTAAGTATGTTTATCCATTGCCTAGTACCCATAGTACAAGCTCTGCTTAGTTTGGGCTAGATGGTGTTGTGTGTATGTGGTAAAATATTATAAAATATAAATATTATATTTACTGCAGGTAATACAATAATATCGATTTTTCATCGAAGTAATCTGAGACCTTACACAAATTCTTGATCCCTTAATACCGTCTTTAAGTTGATTTATATATTCTTAAAACTAAGCTACTGCACAGATGGCGCTGTGGTTTAAGTGGTCGCCTCACCACTGCCACCACGCCGAGTGTTATGGATTCGAACCCCGCACAGTACAAAAATTTGTGTGATCCACAAATAATTGTACCGAGTTTGGATGTTATTTGTGTCCGTTGGCTGAATGTTTGTAAAGTCCCCCGCGATAAAGTAATATTACGGAGCGGGATTCATTTAAAAAAAAAGGTGTAAAAAGTAAATACCTACTACAGTATATTAGGTAGTTTTTTAAATCTCTTCTGGTCATCGGTCAAATAGCATCACATACCTTTAAATGATGCCAGCTGTATTAATACACACGTGATAAAAGGAGTCTTCCTAATCATGTGGCATAAATACGGCAAGCAAAAAGTGAGCAGGAGCGTGCCATGTTTATAGGTCATATTTATAGTCGTATAGGGGAAAGCCTAATCACATGAAGATGTACACACACACATCTTCTTAAATAAAAATACTTGTTAGAAATTGATAATTTTGTTTTGCGACCATTTTAACCTATACCATTAATTTATTTTAGTAAGAGCAATTGGAATGAATTACTACATCCTTGAGAATGTTCAAATGTTTAAATTTGCGAACATATGATCATGTTATATAATACATAAAAATCGTTTTGCGAATCTGATCTATTAACTTCTGTTTACAATAGTAACTAACTAAGATGAAGATAACGGTATCACATTTGGAATTGCTAATTCATAAAAAGACTGCGTTTAAAAAAGTATATATATTTCCAAACCTTTTAATTTTTCTTACAGGACTATCCATCCTATTACCCAATAGTGTCATGCAGTATATAGCCATTATATTTGTTACATACCGAATATTTGCCACGTACGTTACTTTTGATTTTACTTACAATCTTTAGAGAAATTAAAAGTTCTAAAGTTATGAAGAATAATAGCACTTTTCATTTCTCATATATATTAGTTTGTTATTTTTAATTAAACGCATTCATGTATGTAAAATAACTAATAGAATTAGGGCGCTAAATTACTAAACAACCCTTCCCTTACACGATGAATTTAGTTCTGAGAGAAATTCTGTACTTGACAGGGGCACGGACTGAACTTGAATTTCTTGTCACTAAAGGTCGAATCTGATAGTTTTCTCTAGTTCGTTATGAATGTTATACATTCATCTGTACATTTATTATGTACTGTCGTAAAGAAATAGGCTATAGTGGTAGAGAGAGTTGTCAAAAGGATCCTTTGACCATACTGTTTTAAGTTACTGGTCAGGCCATGGTAAAAAGATTAACGTTATAGTGAAAATATCCATTCTGGTTAATCAATAAGTAGTTTCTCCCGCATCTTTGATAATCCAATTCAGATTATTTTGTGAATATAGTTTTATAATTAATAGTTTTCTAATCATATTTTTGCATTTGGTAATGCTACTAAAGACATAATAAAGAAAGAAGTAGAAAGAAGGTAATGGATTGGCTGTTAGGCAAAGGTTATGAAGAAACTGAAAATTTACACGCACACACACACACACACACGCACACACACACACACACACACACACACACACACACACACGTACACGCACACGCGCACGCGCACGCACACGCACACGCACATGCACACTCACACGCATACACACACACACACACAGCCACATACTTTCGCACTACTACATGCACAATCATAAGTGTCAACCTAATTTTTATTTACTTGTTTTCTTAGATTTTATTTTGATTATTATTTTATATTCTTTATTTTCTTTTTGTAATTTATTTGGGAACATCAATGTACGTACCTAAATTAATACCAAACTGTTAAGGAACCTGAAAGTGGGGCGTGGTTCCTATAACACAGGTTAGATCTTGTCTTACTTATATGTATTTAATAAATTTCATGTAATTTCAAAAGGTAAAGAATAATCCATGAAGCTAGATGGATGAAATTTTCCCTTGTTCATTATTTACATTCTAGCCTTGGATTCTGAAAACTCGAGATAATTTTATTATACTGGTATTATTTTAGTTTGAACCAATATCATTGGGTCGCCTTGTAAAAAAAGGGTCAATAACAGACCGGTGCTGCTTAAAAATTATTCGGTTTATTCATTTTTAATGGTCCTCAAACACAACAGACAAAGTGATAACATTACAGACAGCTTTATAAACATAGAAAAAACATTGTGGACATCCAGACTAGGAACACCTGTAATGTTTGTTTACTGAACCTGTTGTGTGTTGAACCCACAGCGTTCAGTGCGTTGACTGTGTCGAGGAGACCATTTCAATGGCTGAACATCTGTGCAATATAAACGGTAAATACACTATACACGTAGTGGCGTAATACTAACTTATGTTGTACACTTGAGACTTGCACCAAAACACAACAGATAAAAACAAACTTATAAGAAAAATTACTCCAATAAGGCGTATTTTTAAAGGTCCAATTTACTAAGGTAGCTGTATTGAGTCGTCTGGGGACGCTAGTGGAGGTAGCGATTTTATTTTCTCGAGCCCCTTGACTCGTATTGCAATCCCCCTAAGGGTTTTCTCTACGTGATGCCAATATTCAAAACGAATGATGTTGCGAATCTGTTTCGGCGCCAATTTAAACGCTCGTTTCGTGCGAGAGTTTTGCGCGAATGTACGAAACACAAAATTCGTTTGGATTTCAATTTACTGCGGGAAGTTTGGGTATTGTCTCTGTAGTGGTTAGTGAGGTTTTGATGTGATGCCGTATCGATTAAAAACGAAGCGATTAAAATTTTATTGGCTCGATAGAATGTATTTTGGTTGTATGTGTACCTTTTTATTTATTATCTAATGTGACATACAAGTCTGCGTTCGTCTTGCCACTGCCGCCTGCCGGCGGTTCGAGTCCCTAATAGAACAATAATTTCTTTACCCACTTTATTTTTAACCTGGGTTTACTTTGTTAATTGTATTATTATAAAGACTCCCGTGACACACAAAAATAAAAATAAAATGAAATATTATTAACTGATGGTCAGCGATAACGACACTCATGAACATGAATCTATTTTTGCTCGCCATATGCTACATATTACAAAAATTTCCTTTTATACGCTAAAGTAAACGATATCAACGCTGCCCTTGGTGGTTTAAGTAAAGTAATGATACTACTAAATTGGGACCAGTATTTAAGAACGCAGTCCCAACTACAGCTTCACCCAGTGAGCAGAGTGCTAGGCGAGAGAGAAGAAAGATTTAGTAGGATACTCGTACTAAGGGTGAGATAAAATGTACGGCATAGATAGGTTTAAAAAAATTAAAATCTTCTTCCTAAAATCTCAAAAAAGACAATACAAGCCACTTACATGAGAACAACTTATTTTAACATTAATAATACTATTTCATACAACGGTCGCCTAAAACATTTAAATATTTAATCAAAGTTCAATAAATATCTTTTAAATTGTTAGCTACAGAACAACTTATTTAGCGAGAAAACAACTTAACTTATTACCTTATGTATTTTGCAAATGCTATTATGCCTTTAGAAAACATATGAAAAAATTAAAGGCATTTTGTCGACGTTTTAATCGACTTGCATTGGTTGAGTGGCGTGAGTAAACCCGTGACCATGATCAATGCTAAAGTTAAAAACGTTTAAATCAAGCTACTACATAATTCAAATTCATAGAACTGGGATGCCGTAAAAAAATCGTGTTATTCCATCTATATGTGCAATTCGAAGCACTACTAGTATTTGTGTACATATAACAAATCTATGTAAAATAGACGTGGATTTGTTGTTAAATACGCTAATCATGTTTATTAATTATAAACAATTTTGAACTTACATTGAAGTACGCGAAACGAAAAAACCATAGACACAAAAATGCAAATTCATAACAGCTGAATTTATACGAATCCAAACACAATAAGTCTGAGTTTACCAATAAACTTGTAATGATTAAAAAGTTATTTATCTACGAGTACAGGTCGAAAACAATTTCCAAATTCAAATTGAAGATAAACAAACGTACAAATGAGAAGTAGCCGCAGGACCGTTCGAATTGTAATTTCAAAGAAAGTTTTATAATTTTGACTCCTTTGTATTTGTGTAGACGCTCCGTTTTCTGTTGATTTTCAAAACTGGTGGGAGTCAAACGTTCACGTTGGGCAATGAATTATTCAGGTCAGAACGGAAACTGCGTATTTACATAAGCAAATTGGGTGCGACGACTCAGTACGACACGGCGACAACGGCGAGGAAACATTGGGACGCGATCACATTGCACCAAACTTACACCTGCGCATCTGCTCGCGGGCAATAAAGGACTATTTGAGTTTAGTTTTCAATGAAACTAGACCAAAACAAAGTTGCACTGAATACAAACCTACTACTTCACCTATTGATTATGGTAACAGGCTGTTCTTATATTCTTTTAAAATAGAACTCTGCACTATTAATAATTTGTAAACACACAAATTACCTTACAAAAATTTAAAACAAAACGAAAATTTTGAAAATTGAACTATCTTTGTAACATAGGCGCACTATATCTTTATCTACAGCTATATAGTATACAAACAATTGTGTGCACCCTCTCGTGCATAAACATGGACATTGAGTAGTCTGGATATCAATTTGAACAAACTGAACCAAACACCACACGGCTGGAGCTAGTTATCTGGTTTTCATAATATTGTCTTCTATTTACGCGAATATTATTCATTGAAATTAAACTGCTATATACGGATTTTATCACGTTGTTTATTTGACACTTTATTACAAAATTTTGAAAATTGTTACACTACTACTACTATTAAACTTTACTAATTTTAAGCTAATTAAATTATTATTAAACTATTTAGATTTAATTCATTTTTACACTTTCCCCGACGTCTCGGTTGCTTTTCAGCAGCCATGGTCACGGGGAGACTGTCTGTATCTGGTTATATTTGCCATACGACCACTGGGCCCAAAGTACGACAATACGATACCACAAGTTGAAAATGTTTAAGGTACAATTGTATCGATGAGCAATACCCGTGACTCTTATCAATACAAATTACTAGGTACTTACTGTCACGAACTGGAGTCAAGACCACATGACTAATTAAAATTGTTAATGTTCTAGTTTTCCTATCGTAACCAAATAGCAATGCTAAATCCAGATCATATAACATACTCATACTTATACTAATGAATACTTCTTGAGCTATAAGCGGACGGATCGTGAGACAGAATTCATAAAACTCTGTCGGAATATGTAAAGATTTTATTAATAAAAAGTTATTCCTTTCAAGCTTAACCTTAAGGAAAACATTAACGCTAATTGTATGAAAGTAGAAAATTTAATTAAATACTTAAGAGCAACTATAATTTTCTTTACTTCTTAGTTTTAATTTCTCTACAGTAATTTTTATTTCCTTTTTACTTCATATCCTATAGCGCGGCACGCAAGCTGAGTCAGCAAATTCTGGTTCATTTCGAGATAACACGATTTTATTGTAATCTTAATTAAGTTTTCATGATAATCAGTGAATAAAAGAGAAATGTATAACAGCTTGGTTTCCTTGTAGGATTTCCTTGGAATTAATTTTAGAACGATCTGATTACAATTTGGGTGTAATTCTTATCATAAATTAGGATTAGTACTGGTCTGAATTTCGTTGAAATATTAAGTTGTTTTTTATTCAAACATTAACCGATTCGACTTAAAAATAAATTTAACAATATTTTCGGTTTGATTTCTGAGTCGAACAAAGCCAAATAAAATCCAGAATACTGCAGACGGCATGCAAAAAGTAGGAATAGGACATGTTGGGTTTGATACACCTCTGTCTACCCCCTTACGTATGCTATTGTTAAGAGCTTCTTAACAGAAAACCCAATAACATTTTAGCGACGCAGGCATCAATCGCGGGAACTAAAATTTAAAAAAATATATATTTTGCGGAACCATTGAGACTTCTAAAAAGAAATCTTGCTTAACTTCCATTTTCTCTACCTTAGAATATGTCATTTAAAAATCCGGACTCAAAAATACTTTTACTTTACCAGAAACCTGTAAGCGTTCAGTGACCTTTTCTAAAATAAGTTGCCCTTTAAAAAAGGGATTCCTTTAATACAATGTTCGAACATAACACTTACAAAGACTTATTCTGTAATTCATATACCTCTTTACCTGAAAGGTTAGAAAAGGTCTATCAACTAGTCTGTCAAATACAGATGACGTATCTTAAATTCTTTTTTACTGGAGAGGGTGGTCTGTACGAAGCCTAACGTTCTTACAAAGGGCCAGAGACCGACCTTCTGTAAAAAATGTTTCAGAGCAATGTTAGCCCACCGACATTATTACCCATCGATCTTTAGGAGTAATAGCATTGCGTGATATTTTTTAACTAGTTTTACTAACCCTCAAATTGACTGACAATGACTCAACAGAGCTGTATATCACTTGGACAATTAGTTTGTACTTTTTGCTAGTACGACAATATTAGTATTTATCTGGCATAGCTACTTGACGTGACTATGTTCGCATTTTTTGTCAGTCTATTTAATTGTTGGAGGCTTTAATTATCTACATGATAAATTACATTAAAATGTTACCATAATTTAGCTATAAAAACGGAACACACGTTCAAGTATCTTTTGCATTTCAAATTTTGCAGACTGAAAGCTCTATCTTTCAGTATATAATAGGGATGAAACAATTCCGCGTTCTCTAAACAAGTTCTTTACCACTATATTTTAAAACCAGTGTGTACCCAGTATATAATTTTGTGTTTTTCGCGCCTATACAATAATAAAGCTTTATGAGATGGTGGTAATTCGTTGAGCTTAAGAGTATTCTTAACCGACAAGCCCCAAATGCCTCAATTAAGAAATAAGAGTGAATGTAATAAGAGAGATATGCCAGTATCATAACAAGTATTCTAGTCTCTAGCTACCCTTTTGGGCAACAAGCGTGGCAGCCCATTAAAATGTAAGTAAGATATTTTCAGCAAAGAAAACATGAATTCAATAATATATTAATTATTAATATTCCTATTTAACCGGCAGCAATAAAAAGCAATCTTAAAAATAGTGGTGGGAACTCGTACAATCCTTCTACGTGTGACTAAATCATAATATATTTATGAAATGACTTTTAAGGACTTGTAAACAGAAGTATGATGGTTACATTCGGCTGTAAGGGTGGTCGCACACAAGCAACTTTTATTTAAAATGGTTGCCAATGTAAGTGTTGTTGTTGAAGATATATACAATCAATAACCACTTATATCAAAGTGGTTGTTGATTGTATATGTCTTTAGTTTAAAAGAACGGTGGGCAATTAACTTTGAGCATTTCTAAATAATTTAGGTTATCTCGTGGCTCCGTTGTCGTAGTTCTTAGGAAAATAATATTACTAAGGAATTATACCTTTTCTGGTGTGAAAAGTAGCTTGTCTACCCATAAACTATCTATGTGCATATATCATGTGGATATGTTGCTCGGTATGGTAGTAGCAGCGATAGCTCAGTGGGGAAACCAACAGACTGCAATGCAGTGGGTCTCGGTTTCGAACCCACGTCGCGCACCTCTGACTTTCGGAAGTTATATGACTTTTCGAAATTATGTGCGTATTGATTGACAATTATCGCCTGCTCCGTGCCTCGGAGAAGCACGTTAAGCCGTCGGTCCCAGCTGCCATGAACATCTATGGCAGTCGTTATTGGAAATGTCAGTACCCTCTAATATCCTGACACTGGTCTAGACTTAGGGTATCGTTAGCCTTCGGACTCCGGTGGTAGCCGCTTCGTGTAAAAACTGATATCCAGTCAAATCCGGTTAGACTAGAAAAGCCGACCCCAAGTGACTTGGGAATAATAAAGGCTAAGAGAGAAGAAGACGTTGTTAGGTATGGTGTAACTGCTTCTCTACGGCGATTTATATAGCAGCTTATATAACTGGACAAATTAAATGTGTTTTTTTAATGCAGCTTTAATACCTGTTTAGTGGTAGTTTGACGGAATGTGATGTTATCATGATATAAGATTGTAAATGATATCAGTAACACAAAAAAATAGTTGTATTTATTATTCTAAAGTTGTAGATCTTCAAAAAGAAAACCAAACTGCGTAACAAAATTGGTGCTTTATACACCAATTTTGTTAAGCAGTTTGGTTTTCTTTTTGGAATATTTTATACATTCTTTACTACCATAGTGCGACGAATAGTTTAAAACATATAAAAACAGAGCCATTTTACCGCCGCGCCGTTCGAGGCCTGTGTGCGGCGAGACTAACACGAATAATTTCTTCAATACTATAAAAACTTCATAAATTTCGTGAAACATAAGTGTTTGTTTCAATTTTTTACTATTCTATCGTTTCCCTTAACGATATACATAATGATACACCATTAGCTATTCTGTAAGCCTGTACGTTTGTATCAACCCATTAATCATTCATAGTTGACTGTTACAAACGACTTGGTGCGTTTATACAACCCATTTATGTGAGAACAATAACACAATTTTTAGTTCTCCGTTGCTATTTGGTATAATTCTAAAGTTTGTAATTACACTTGGAATTGCTTGTGTTTTTTGTTGAGTCATGTTTTTAGTTGTCAGTCAGCTATTTTGGAATAATATTTAGTTTTGTTGGAGTAATAACTGCTCCATTGTTTCAGTTAGGATATGTCGCAATGGCTTAATTATTCGGCTATAACTATTACTGTTAGGTAGCATTTAAATATGTATTATGGTAAATACAACTCTGCTTTATATCCATTATTAGTATTAAGAATATAATAAATCAAAATAAAACTAGCGGTTCCGACTGATGTTATCCTATCAGAACATTGCTTGCAGCGGCACCTACCGGGTCTAGTGGTGAATCTAAATTATGCAGGGACCTGTGTAAACACCAATTTGGAGAGGTTCAGTGACATTCAAATAAATTATTTTTAATTGAAAATCAAACCTATCTTAAGCAGATAAACTAAACATATTTTTCTTTAAACCATTTTTATCACGAGAATGGCTCTTAGATTAAAAATAGAGACAACCGTAAATAAAGAAAGTGATCAAAAAGGATGAAACTGATGATGTTAGTCATCATAATAATAAAATAATTAGTTGATGAAAAAATATATTTTTATCAAAATACCATAATAACTCATTAATATACTAGTGTAAATGTTATAGTAAACGGCTCCGATAAAATGTATTTTGTTTGTGCTTTTAGGTGAGGCAGAAACTGTTACAGCGTCAACGCTGCAGCTTCCTGGAAACGCTTTATCGTAAATAAAATGTACACCTGTACATTTCAAAATATAATGGTTAACAACACATTTTTTTTAATGGCGTACTTTCATCTCCATTCTCTTATATTTTCTTACCAAAAAACATCCAATCATTATATTCAATAGTACTATAAACCTATAATTCCATTGACATTCTCTCACGTAACAAAGCCTTTGAAGTGTTCACGAGGCCTTCCAAATCAATAACACGTACAAAGGAGCTTTACATCTTTGGAAAACAAAACAGATCATAATATTATTATAACGTGACATAAATAAATTTTGTGATACATTTTATTCATTGAAGTGAAAGTACTTATATAAAGCTTAATTATTATGTATTTGATAGCTTCGTTATCACTTTCTTATATAATGGAAATTGAGATGTACATACGTTTCATGTATAATAAATTGATATGTGTAGTTAATTAAAACGATACGCGGAAAACAATATATTATAATATGCTAAATTTTAACCACGGCTTTGCTCGCGTTTATGTAGATTTTGTCAAACAATTTAAATCTTTTTTTTTTACCTAATAGGCTTGCGTTTGACCGTGATCTCACCTGTTGTAAAGTGACGATGCAGTCGACGATGGAGCACGCTTGCCTAGATACTAGATACTTATTCACTCGTAGGAGAGAGATAGGGTACCTCCTATCTCCTTTTCTGTTCCACTGACAACGTGTATGCAAAATTTTATGATGACCGGTCGAGCATCAAAGGCGTGAAAGTATAACAAACAAACTCATATTACTAGCATCCATTAAGTTAGGATTCTCTTTTTAAATTATTTCTTATCACGATAGAATATTGCGTTTTAAATTTTTGAGAACGGAATATTGCGCCACTAAGCTTATAAAAAGAAAATTTTGAAACTATGCTCGAGTATAGAGGCTGTAAAGTATCGTTTAAAGCGCAGATCACTAAAAGTACTGGCATATAGATCAACTGCCTAATTTTTATGGAAGATTTGTAGTACCTGTTTTACTTTTTTCACGTCATATTCGAGATAATGTTATGTAAAGTGATTATAACAAAAGTTAATTTGTGCTGTACAGTACGTAAGAAAGAACGTACGTACCAAAGAAGGTTAAACTGTAAAAATGGTTGCTTCCAAAAAATAATTTAAAATAAAATCTATTGACAAGGTACGTAATAATAATTAAAATTAATAATTTAATCATAGTTAACCTTTTGAATCGCTGGGGCACACTGGTGGCCTGACACAATAGATTTTCAAACGTGTCTAACATTTGAAGCATTAACAGGTTATACCTGATATTTTAAAAGTTTTTTTTTTATTTGTGTTATAATATCTAGACAGCTTAATCATTTTGTGTGAATTAAACTTTAATAATTATCACACGATACATAAAATCAAATGTCACATAAAACTAAGATTTTGCCTAAGAACTTCTTTGTACAAACTAAATTCACATTACTTCTCCCTTATTAAACCTAACAGACTCTCAAACACCTATGAGCCTGCACTCCCATTGTGCAAACCATAACCGTAGCATAAAACACCCAATTTACGCATAACATCGCCAAGTAACCGGATGATTTAATCAATATATAATTCCCTACTTCACCCGTGCAACGAGGAGTGCTTAAACTGCCTAAGACCTCAGTTACTACGGCCATATAATCCCGTCGGGCAAAAGGCCGTCTTAATATGAAGGGACAGGCTATTGTAAGAGGTGTTACGCACATTTTGCCCTTGCGCGAGATTACGTGCTTGCAAGTTTAACATTAATTTTGGAATTTCCATCTCAAGTTTGTTGAAACCTCCGCAGATCAATTTTCGTCACCAACACTCGGTGCTAAGCCCTTAAGAGGGTAAGTAGGGTGTTATCGCGTTGACTTAGGATTAAAAATATGAGCTTTACAATTTTGTACTGGAATAAGGTATTTGTGTAAAACGTACACTGTGTCGCCTTTACAGTCATGAGTAGTTTATGTGTGACACTTTTTTGTTTGCGTTGAAAGGAGCTAGCAAATAAATATTGCTAACCAAATAACTTGACCTACTATGTAGCTGCTGAATTTATGTCAAAGTAGTTCCCAAATTTTTACATTCTGCTCTGATACAAATCCATACTCAAGAAAATACTTTTTAACTAAAATAAATTTAACTTACTAATATTACGCTTATTTTTATAAAATTAGTTAATAGCTGAGTAGAGCTACTATGCAGCTCTTACTAACTTACTACTCCTACTAACTTTCCTTCTTTTAAAAAGAAAACTTCTATTCTAGGAATAAATCCTTCGTCGCGGTTGACTTTACAAATGCTCAATCAACGGACGCAAAGTAAGTAAGTAACTAAGTATTAATTTTTCAAAATATAGGTACACGTTCTTATCGTGTTATTAGAACACAGAAAACAAAAAAAAGTATATATATAATGAAAAATGAGGTTACCACTCTGGTTTGTTGTTGGTTTGCGGTTGATACCTCAAACCAACCCTGATATTATTTGGTAACCCCAAGTGACGCCCGGACGTACATCAGCTACTCATTGTAATATTTTACAAACACAAAACTAAGTAAGATATATATTACTTATATAAATTATAATTGATAAGCATATATATATAAATTAATATATAAAAATGTAAAATATAAAAATGTAAATAAATAAAATAAAATAGGAATAGTATAATGTTTATAAATATAATATTCAATAATAACCTCTACTAAAAGAATACTCAGACTCGATACAAATTTGTATTTGTGGATCAAAGTTTTATCTGATTTGGATCGAACATCACAATACTCGGCATAGTGGCAGTGGTGACGCCACAACTTAAACCAACCATCTGTCTTTTAACATAAAAGCAAGACGCATATTTTCAATTAGAAATTAGTTAGAAGTTATCTAATACTTACACGCAACACCATCTAGCCCAAACTAAGCAGAGCTTGTACTATGAATACTAGACAATGGATAAACATACATATATACTTTTTTTGTAAATACATACATATTATACATAGAACCTAGACCAAGACAAACATCCATGTTCATGCACACAAAGGTTTGACTTGTGCGGGAATCGAACCCGTGACCTCAGACGTGGCAGTCGGTTACACTAAATACTACGCCATCGAGTAGTAGTCGTAGAGACTGTCGTTGTAATAAGTCGTGTGAAATCAACTGGTACAATCATTTTACAATTCTATAAACTCTATATTATTATTTTAACTTTCTTTCTTTACAATAAGTTCAATACTGTATGTATTCAGCGTTTTATTCATGCAAGGTTATATTATTCAATACTGTACCGTAAATAAATGCAATAAAAATAGTTTACCTACTGATAGAAATGTAACATGAAAATATGGATGTATTCCAAGTTATATACCTACATTTCAATATTCAGCACAGAATTCACGGATTGCAGACGTTTCCGACCTAATATGCTAAGAATATTTTTATCGCATTGAATTTGAGCATTCAGTACTCTCAAAATCTATGACTATATTTATGAGATGTTTAAATCTGTTTAGAACAGAAAAGTTAAGATATATCTTAACTGCGTATACGCTTAAGGTCATTTTGGTGACGTATGTATAATGTAAGTAATTTGGTAATTAAACTTATGTAGAATTATACTATCGTAGTCATATTCAGTGGTGTAATCTCTATACATCTCACCTCTCACGTCAAGCAACAGTCTGTAAAAGAAATCACTAAATATTATCAAACACCCTAAATTGTTTAATTCCAGGAAATCATACTTACTTTCATTTTATTTTTGTATAGATTTGTATAGTCAGTAGTATATATGGTGTAATGGCAATGGCTACAATACCTCGCAAATGTAAGTTGTAAAATAACAAATATTAATGCCTATTAAAGAAGAATGACCGTGAGTTTCTACTCATAGGCTAAACTATTTGCCTGCACCTTGCAACTAACCTAAATATAGCATTAGTCACTTCACAACTGCGACGTACAAACGTGTTACTCGGTGACCTAAATAAATAAATGATTTTTGACTTTAACTATATCCCAGAGCGGAGCTTTATAACCTAAAAAGGTTATAGGGCACCTCTCCGCTCCACTCTAACAGACACGGACAACACGTAGACGCAGAACAACTATTCCTGGACCACAGAAATGCGAGTATCGTGTGTGGCTCGAAGCTGCATCAGAGTCCATTGGTAAAGCTACGATCTAAACCACTCCACCATCTGTGTAACGTGGAACAGTTTCAAAAATGTCAATATTTTTTATTTATTTATTTCATACAATGCTGACTTCTAAGTAGTACGGATTGCATCGATCCACTGTAATACACAAATTTTTTTATGCAGCTTCGTTAACACCTTTGTAAGCTTCTTTCGCATATTTATCATACTTCAAAGCACAATGGCCGGATAGCATCACCTGTGTGTGAAGAATTCCTGTATAATCGAAAAATACCTAACATGACCCCTTTGGCAATTTATCGTTGCGTTCTTTGTCAACTTGGGAAAAGATTCAAAAATAAAATACGCGATAAATTTTGCAAGTCACCTTTAAATCGTTTGTCAAATAATGAACTGCAACTTTACATTTAACTTTCTTATAGGTCTTATGTTTTGTCGAATAAGGACGACAATTGCTTGATTTGTTAATTTTGAAACTTGGTGCGGCGATAGAGCCTTGTGTCACTGTGGCCAGGAAATACGGCGTCGAATGCAAGTACGGAAATGTACTGCTGGCCTGAGTAATATATGACAATATTTATTATTGTCGGCGTAATACAAGTACACGGTAACTAGTGAATAACCTAATATTAAATTCAAATAATAAAGCAAGTATAGAGTACAAAAATAAGATCAATCAAATATTTAACTAAAATACTTCTATAGAGAATGATTTTTAAAAGATTTCTACGAAATAATAGACCAATATTTTGGGATAAAATTAAGCACATTCTATCATATTTTGTGTTGGATTTTCTTGCAGGTTGAGCTGGTATATTTATACCGTAGTTTGTTTCAACTAAAGAATGGCTGACATGTGGTAGGCCTGTTTCTCCCAATTCTAATGTAGTGTGTCGGATTACCCAATAATATAATATAATGCTGTGTAGGTGTGTAGCTGTACATGGGTAGTATTTGATTGAAAAATTCAATGTATTCATTAGAACAAAGCAAAAATATATAAAATATTATTAAATTTAATATTAGTCCTGTTTTATTAACCTTAGGAACGAGCCAATTCCCTGTATAAAACGGGAATAGGAAAGTTTGGTAGAGTTCACACATCGTCAAGAATATTATGGTAACATGCAGGCACAATGTTTATTTTTTAACATTAATGCGAGTGATAGTCTTTTATTTAATAAGATTATGCACATAGCTTTAACACACACACTAACTCTAACACAGAGGTGCGTAGCGTAGGGTCGAACACGAATAAAATAATGATAGCCGACGTGAATTCATAACACGGTTTGAGCGTGCTGTGAGAAAGAACAGACCAGCCTACTTTCAACATTTAATCATTTCAATGACATATTAACTTTCATAGCAATTGTCATTTCTAAAATTAATTATATATTAATCCTTAAGAACGCAACTTTTAATAATTTAGCCAGTGATTAGCACCATGCAATTTTTTACCGTATTTGATTTTAGCTAACTTCGTACGTTACAAAAATATTCTAGTCTTATACTTCATAATTGATCACAAAATAATAAACATAAAATAAAATTTTGCAAACTTAAGAAATCACGTGTATTTTTAATGAAACACTTTAACTTGACTTGCCATAAAATGTAAAAGTAAAATCGAAAGTATTTCTGCTAACCAATTGCGAATTGCTTAATACTTTCAAATCAATATCAAATTGAATACTAATCATCCTAAAGACAGTACTTCAGAATTCATTACTTAAAATGCCGAATCAATTGAAATCACAATGGAGTTCAGAAAGCGTTAATAGTGAGATTCTCATTTCTATTGAAATTAGAAACGCTGGCGATAGTAAACAGTCTTTAAATACTTTGTTTATTTTATTAAAGTTTACATCTGACATATCACAAGATACGTTAAAGATAGAACTGTATTATTGAGTGTTACAAATAACGCTATTTGGAAATCTAATTAAATATGCTTTCAAATTTGGTATCAATAATGTTTTATGAGAATTTAAGAATTTTGAGTATCTGCATAGGTAAGTGTAGCGTATCAGCGAAGCTTTCTTTTGCGTCTTAAAAAGTACCTACTTAAGTATTAATCTACGTCATGATAAATACATTTATGTTTAAGATAGGATTCAAAATATTTAACTTTATATCAAAATGTAAGAACTCCATAGCAGTTAGGTAAGCTTGAAGAACTGCAGAAACTTAATAAAACAGATACCAAATTGTACCCAAAGACAACGAACTCTACGAAGTATGAAATGGGAAATTCTCTTAAAACGAGTGTTTTAAGAAAGAAATTCTTACAAAGACTGCAGAAATATGAATTACGATCGGTGACTTTGAAAAGTTGAGCGCGCCGGAGCAGATTCAAATGCTCTCCCAGTTCAAGTTTTATAAATTGTTTCCCGTTTATTATAACTGGCTTATTGTTTTTTGATCTCGCTCACTTAGCGTAAAAGTAGTTTTTGATGGGAATGTTTTAATATTTTGCAAGGAACAATGTGCTCTCAAGGAACTAATTTTTCTATCGGATTGCAAATGAATCTAGTAGAGATAAGGAAAATTCTTATGTAGTAAATTTTGTAAATAAAAATTGTATGCTTGGCAATAGCCAAGCTTTATAGATACATTACGATTACGACGATTACGACGATACGATACGATTTTGCATTTGCTGTTGATGTTTTAAGAAAGAATTGTTGAACTTATAAAATTTTGGTCTATGTAAGTTAGTAATCTTTTTAAGTGCTCTTTAAACGGAGTTCAAACTTAACATTATATGAGGTGAGTCATACCTACTAAGAATTTGCCATTTAATAAAAACTAAATGATTTATAACAGCGTTTTATTCTGTGGGTGTCTGTTCTTTTTAGCCCAAAGTAATTATGTATTGCCCGGCATTTGAAATTTAAATGTCTGACATTATTGTAGATAGACACATGCACGTAGGTAATATACAAACATACATTTATTAAATCGTCAAAAAATACCCATATATATTGAACTGTAATAAACTTTTACAAAAAACAATTCGCGTGTAATAGGAAAGTGTGGTCATACAAGATAGGATCCTGTGCCACTCTACTTAATACTCTCATACCACCCTGAACTAAATGCTTGGGTAATACTTAGTTTATGGTCTATATAATTTTTATAGAATAGCTAAATGCAAATCTTCTCAGATAATTGGACGTCTAATCTTTTTAACCCTCACAAGTGTGAACATGTGTATACTGAAAGTAGTTAACTATTCTTCAGCGTCCAAGTATGTGCTCTCACTACATTCTACGCTATCCCTGGTCTGCTACTCCTTGAACCCCTACATGAGAAAAACCTAAGTTCCTTAGATAATCTACGATAGCTGGATCCTTCTCGATTCATTGGCTCAGTTTTGGAATGTCAATGACGTCGATCATTGATTGCCTGCTGGAAAGCACACAAACTACAAAATAGCTTGTGGCCATGTGCATTAGATTGGTAACACTGCGATCATGAACACCTCAGATAGTTGGTCAAGGCTCGCTAGATTGTTTTTATAGCCTGGTAGGACCTCTCAGCACTCACCACGCACAGTTATGGAAGATTTAATTATGATTGGTAACTCAAGTAACGAAATACAATATTAAATTGACAGATTATTAAAGTAATTAAATAAATCTTGTTTTAAAATATAACATTTAATTTTATGATAATAATATAAGAATTAAATGTATGAAACGCGCGCTTGTTTTCTTCTCTACGTCGTTAGCAAAATCTTAGTATTCAGGTTAACTTCAGTTTAAATTTTATTTCTGCATTATCATAGTAAGGTAGACTATTAGAAAATGTCCCATGCATTTAGCCCGCTATTTGTATTTTTTTATACAAGTAAGGTGGCAAACAACCATACAGCCCACCTGATGGTAAGTGGTGACCGTAGCCTATGGACGCCTGCAACACCAGAGGCATCACTTGCGCATCGGGCGAAAAGGTGGGCAATGAGGAAGGCACCAGAATTCAATGTATCCCATTGCCAATTTTCAAAGAGATAATACTTGAGTGGATAAACAGTAAAGTTTTAGGAAATACCGGGATATTATTACTGTTGCGTTTCTTTTGTTGAGTAAAAGCACAAGAAGCTTAAACAACCCCTCGGTTAAGTTTTCGTATCCTATCTCCTTTCATACGTCCCATTCACATACGTTAGGGTATTTGTTTATCATCAAGAATACCGTGTGCTTTTTGCCACCAACGTGGTTAACAGTAGCAACGTCTTAAAAGTATTAATTACTGGTGGTACATTCCAACCATCTTCTCTATTAAAATTAGGATGTTTTTTTATTTCAGTAGCCTCGCGAAGCGTCCTTGGTAGGAATCGGTATTCTTTAGCATTTATTTAGGATCCAGTAATTCAAATAGTCAAACCCAAGAAGCAAACCACAGCTAGACTTCATGATACTTTGAGCTCATTCTGCGTAAATAGAAACACCAATGATTAAATTATGTTCGGGTACTTTGAAATAACTACACAGGAACATTGAGACAACTACCATCTTAGTCTCCCCGTGACCATGGCTGCTGAAAAGCAACCGAAACGTCGGGGAAAGTGTAAACTTAAATATAAATAGTTTTAATAATTTAATTAGCTTAAAAATTAGTAAAGTTTAATAGTAGTAGTTTCTAAATTATGTAAAAAGTGTCAAATAAACAACTCGATAAAATCTGTATATAGTAGTTTAATTTCAATGAACAGCATTCACGTAAACAGAAGATAATATTAAGTATTAATTACTGCCTATAGGCATGGCTACAGAAACAAAGTGATAAGTATACCATAGCCGCAGACTGTCACTAACATAACAAAATAGAAATACCTTTAGAAATTGTAGAAGCCATGTTCTTTTCATTATTTAAATGCTCTACAACAGTATTCATATCTTCTCAAAAGACCATTAAATCATATTTTTCACGCATTTTTCAAAAGCACTTCCATTACCCTGTAAAATATTTCTCCTTATTTCTACACCTACATAAACACGAGTACACCTCTCGGCCATAAATTACGCTAACCCCATTACACTGTCGCTAACATTTAAAAATCCATCATAGGGTAATGCAAGTCACCTTCAGTTCATTTATACGACCTCACAAGGAATGACAGTTTGGTTATGCGAACTCAAAATAAAATTACGTAAATGGATTACCGTGCTTTGTGCTTACCCCATTTTAATATTCAGCTAAAAAAGCGGCAATTCGGAGCGTGTTTTCTCTTTTCGCTTTTGTGTGTAGTATTTTCTTTTTATTCAGCCAACGCGGATTTTGATTCGGGTTGAGTGTTTTTAAATAAGTTTGCTGTAATTACTTATCTTTATCTTTTTGCTGTGGGCATGTCCCGTTCGTGACGTTAAAGATAACTGAGGGATTCTGACGGGATTGTTATATACTGAAACGTCCTACTCATTATATTAAAATTATTTCTAAACAATTTTAGAATTGTTATACTATTTTTAAGTTTTTACCTACATAGTAGAAGTGCTATTAAAACTCCGTTACGTCGTTACATAGGCCACTTCTGGAAGTTTAAGATTTTATATACTTAATTTCGAAAACCTTAATTTTAAACCAAACCAAGGCTAAAAAACAATTTTAACCTTGAAAAATACTATGACATAACAGCTACGTGGTATGGGTATTATTATGCGTAGAAAATGAATCATAATGATATAGATTTTCTGTGTAATTACAAGTGTAGCAAAATGTGTTACAGTCTTGTGTGTATTGCGTAACGTATAATTTTGTACTGTGGTAATTATATGTGAAAGAACCAAAAGTATTCTGGAGCTACGATAGAAACACAGCCGCACTAATGTCTACATGTTTCGCTGCTGTGGTTACATATATATTTACATACACATTATATATTATTTCTATGGTTGACTTTGACATAAACCAACCTATAACACGATTTCCAATATACATCATGTATAAAATCTCATTATTTTGCACTCCATACTTACAAATCTATTATTATCTAATTCATACCTAACTACAGCTCCAAGTTTTGTTCCAAGTATTATTAATACTAACTATTTAATGTTCAAAAGGTTACAAGGTTACGTATGTACCTATAGAATATATCTATACAATTTTATGTTTAAGAAATCCTCGATGGCGTAGTCGTAAGTGTAACCGACTGCCATGTCTGAGGTCGCGGGATTGATTCCCGCACAAGTGGGTCCTGGGTGTTTCTATGAATAATATGTTTTGTGTGTTTTCTGTTGAAAATGTATACATACATACGTTAATTATGTTTAGGAATCTTAAATATAATTATTTACTGTTTATTATTTAAGTATAGTATTGGATTTCTATATTACTGAATATTAGGTTGACGGAAAGCGTTCCGTCAACCTATGCAATATCTACAGCGGTAGATATTGCAACGTTTGTTCAATAGTGGACGTTAAACGGCTGATACATTATCATCACCCTCGTATCAGCTACTTCATGATGTCCGAGACGATGAATGAAATCACATTGTGACCAAATAACTACATAACTTGTTTATATAATTTTAACGTAGGTACTTGCCAGAAAAATGCTATACACAGTAAGGATAGTAAGAGCTTAACCAAAGTGTTTCAAATAAATAAATATGTATGTTTGTAATTTAAGTTGTATAGAAGAAGTATAAAATTATTTAAGGTACATTTGTAGTTGAATGCCATTTACGAAGAGACTATGGCAGATTCTTGTAAATAAACTGCTTGCCAGCTTTTTTGATCATAAGCTTAAATAATTGAAAGAAACCGTCGATCACTTTTCCGTAAGAACAAAGAAGAAAAAGAAAGAAAGAAATAAAGTAAAAGTATTTAAAAGAAATAATTTCTCGTTCTTTTCATGACAATAGCAATTAAATTTAAAATAAAAAAAAGTTCTACGCGGAATGTGTTATAGTGTAGCTTTGTTGGAGTTGTTGAGTGTCCCTATCAAATACGTTTGGCGCCGATTTCAGCACCACTGCTGGAGGTGCCAAGGGCGAGAACAAACCTGCTCAAGGAGTCACCTCTGACGCGCGCACTTTGCATTCTCAATCTCTTACACAACATATCAGACCTATTAATTTGTACTTTGAGTGACTTTAACAGAGTAGCACTAACGGTAGCACTATTTGCTATTGTAATTAAATTAAATAAGTGTACTGAACAATTGTAAAGTTATATTATGTAATATTCTTTTTGTTAGCTGCACTGTCGCATTAGGTTTTTATTCTATAAAGATAGTATACAAGTAAGTTTGAATAAATGGGTAAATAAATAAATAAAATTACTAAAAAAATATTTGTAAAATATAAAGTAAAAATTTATATCAAACGACATTTTTCGGCCGACTAAAAATCCACCCCTATGTAATGTATTTTCAACCCAACTATACCGAATATCGAATCTTAGCAAAATTAGGTTTCGTTACGAAAATAACAGGAATATTCGCAATATCGTGCGCCGTATGTAAAATACCGCAAAACGTATTTCATTATGTGGTTGTATTGAATGTATCACAATGTGGTTTGGCAATTGATGCCAGTATGTCTGTAATTTGCTTTATTTCTATTTTGTATCAAATTCATAATAGAATAATATGAAGAAGTATATCACGCCCCTTTAAATGTGTTACCTTATACCAAATTTTACTTTCGTAATTAACGTAACTAGTTTCTTAATGTTGCAACATATATTACAAAAATGCAATGAGAGGAATCTGTTCTATTTATTTGAAGGAATAAATAAATACCAAAAAAATGGGTGGTAATAATTAATATATGGCTGCAATACGCAACTAAATAACCGTGCCTTTTCTATTGATCATAGTTTATATGTGATATGAAAGAGAAACTGAAACAAAAAGTGATAAATTGTTATCGCGTGTTTGACATTATAATCAGTTTAATTTAAAAATATCTTACATTTATATATATATAAATGTAAGATATAATATAAATATACATTTTCCAAAATCCTTTGTAGCGAGAGACTTAGCATAGATTCAAACAACGGACACAAAGAACACCCAGACTCGGCACTATTTGTAGACCATACAAATTTTTGTCCCATGTGGGGATCGGACCCACAACACTCGGCGCAGTGCGAGGCGACCATAAACCACTACGCAATTATTTTAGACGTCTTTTAGTAATTCTTCAACCTTTTTATATCACAAAACGCGACAAGCCAAGCGACGCACCAAGTTAAAATTACATTGTTGAATAACTTTAGTTTATACAACTGATTGTAAGCTCATAACATTGTAATATTTGAAATTTTAACAAGCCTATAAATAAAATAGTACCTGTATTGACTATAAATAAATAATACGAGGCTCAAGAATCTAACTTTATGATTTATAAACAAAGAACACAGAAGTTTCATCCCTTTATATCAAAACAAACAAATGGAAACAACGTCCATAGATCCCATACATATTCAGTGAAGGTTTTAACGTATTAGAACTTTGATCACGTATTTTAAACTGGCATAATTTCTATATATTAACATATAACTCGAAAACAAAGTTCTTAATTACTTGTGAAGTGAAATAAATTATTCAAAACAATTAGCGGATCTAACAACAACTTAGTATTGAATATGGACGTCGTGAACTCGTAAAACTTCGTATAACAATTTTGTCAGGAGACACAGTTAAGTTGGCCCAAGTGTGATTGCGAGAACTTGAATTATCTATTTTCTCATACATATTGGATGAAGATGTGACCTTAATGCAATGTGTAGTATAAAAGTGCCGCATAACCACAATTCAGTTCATTAAGTTACCAAATGATTGAAGCTTACCAATTTGAAATATACTTTCTTATGAGTCTTCGAATACGCCTTGGACGGATTAGCAGTTGTGTTTTTGTAACGAAAACGAGACGTTCTGGAGAAATACTAGATTAAAAGCGCCTTAAACTTAGAAACGTGAATTAAAAAGGAAATGAGAATAAATAAAGCAAGACACGTATTATGCCAGGATCTTAAGAGAGTGGAATATCGTGCTCTGCCTGTCCCTTTCGGAAACATAGATATGTACTTTAGGGCTTTGATCCGAAATTTCGGATGATGATGATACTGATTTTTTGATGATGATGATTTTGATTTGATTACTAGGAATATCCATACACTATTAATAATAATTTTGGTACAATACACATGAGTTAACAACTAGGAGCACCAGTTTCACTTGCTATCAGGACTCGTATCTGTAATAAGGCAAATATGATAGATAAATCCACGAAATTGCCAGCGTATACGCTTAAATACTAAGAATTTAGCTATCAGCCAATTAAATGTCATCATACTAATAAATCGGCTATCACATATGCTTGCATTAACACTAGAAGCGAATAACACTATTCTGAGATAATTTTTATATGTATATGATTGGAATATATATTATAATATGTGAAACACATTATAACTAATCTGCATGCATCATAAAGAGTAGTGTAAATTGAAATAAAATTGTCAAGAATGAGTACTTATTTTCAAAAGTTAAACTCGGTAATCCACCTCCGAATCTATATTGGAAACAAATCCGATAGCACCGAATCTGGATAATCTGACTTCTGCATCTAGAAATAAATCCAATATCCGATTCTACATATATCCGTATATGGTCTCTTCATAATCCTTACAATCCGAGTCTCGATTTTCATTTACTCATGAAGCTACAAACAAAGAACGGGTTCGAACACACAAGTGTCAAATATCCACTTAGCTCTTACTGTCATACTACCTCGCAAAACCAATTATAAAGACGGATTACGCTAACTGCCTACAGAATTGAACCCCAATTTGTGGACATATATATTTTAATCCCGATTTACGCATATCCAATAAATGAACGATTACATTTTGGACGTATCACGTGAATGAAAGCCAATCTGCGTCTATCATAGTCTGAGATTCTCAAATGTTGACACTAACGTTTTATAACTAGTGTTAGTAAGCCTTTATGTGTTTAGGATTAGATTTCGTATTGTTTACTACTTACTGGTAGTTCTTTTGTTATCATGACCAGCTAAGCTAAAATGCTTTTGTTAGTAAAAGATTCACGTCAATAGCAATGGATGGGATCGAACCAACGGCCGGATCGCAGGTCCAATATTAGCCATCAAAGTTGACCTAAAAGTATTTATATAATTTACAACAGTACTTATATGTTTTTCCTTGTAGGAATTACTTTTATAAGCTGCTAGTCATCACGTTAAATTAAATAAGAAATTCTTAACGTAATGTAAGTCTTATAGCAGCTTATAGTAACATTTGAGTCCCATTTGCATTAGTTCATCTGAATTGCTCCTACATGCATACCAATATGCTTACCTTTAATGTTATCTTAGCCATTGAAACTTGGACATATAATAATTATCCAAAATATCATTGCGTGTCATTCAAATACAATACTAACTATTAACTATCTAACTCATGTTATAAAACTACTTCAGTTTAGCTTTTTCTAGAGACGAAAAAATTAACAAAATTTTCTTTATCATATAAAAGCATCACATGACCTAAACCACAAGTAAAATATAGTTTAAATTTTAAATTTTTCGTTTTCGTAAATACAATACGAGCAATACTCACCGTTTCTCTTCAAATGTTTAAAATTACATTAACATTTAACATACACTTTGATAACATATAGCATTAAGCAAGTTTATCTATGTATATTTAATACAGAACGAGATGTGAAATGTTATAATTATAAACTTGTATGTGTAAAATAGACTAAAATGTGTTAATTTTCTTTTTAAGATTCGGCTGCCCAGTCTAATCTGTACGGATTGGTTAGCTTTCCTTTAAACCACCACCTGACCCTTGCAACCTCAAAGCATTTCTATTTATATTTCGTAGCTTTGACACACTACACTACACCGACGAGGTAGTCGTTTGAGTGGTCGCCTCGCCCACCACTGCGCCGAGTGTTTGTTCCTCACACGGGTTATGGGTAGTTGTTCCGAGTTTGGGTGATCCTTGTGTACGTTGCTTAAATGTTTGTAAAGTACCCCGTCACACAGGAGTTATTCCTAGTGCGGCAGTTGTCCTCATTAGCACAAAAAAAATAGTACGTACTCGTGATAACGAGTTAGTATTCATTACTGTTCTAACTATTAACAATCCTCGACAACGGTGACTTTACGGGAAGCATTGCAATAATTAAGGATATGCCATCTTCATCGAATGTAGTTTTCTCTAAAATGTTTGAATTATTTATGTAAAGAAAAGATAAAGAATTATTCTAACCCAACAGAATATAATCAATTTACTGCGTCGCTTTCAAGCTATCGACATTCATGTCCAGAGTCTTGTCACGCACGCCAATGAATAATAAATTGTTTGGGTAGCACCGAAACTTTTATTTCAAATGTCATCACTAATAAAATAGTTCAACAAGATGTCTTCCACAGCCATTAGATAGTTTTCCAACTAATCGAGATGGAAGACACAAAATCCATAACTTCATTAAAGCCGCAAAACATTCCACAAACTCGATTATTATACCCATAAAGGTTCAACATCTTTTTATGGCCAATAAAGTACATGGTTAATATTCAATACGAAGATTTTATAAGAAAAGTTTTCTCGTTAGTTCGTACGAAGTTTCCAGGCGCGGTCGGATACAAGACACGAGTTCCGTGGAGTTGCATAGTGCATACTCCAATAGCACTTTTTGTGCATTCGTAGTGACACGCGATGTTTTTGCAAACCAGTCACATATTGCCTGCAGTGGCACACGGGCCAATATAGGAATGCCTTCTTAGAGCGCCTTTTGGTTTTTAAATAAGACGTGGAACGGTGCAATTGATATTTGCACAAGTAACTTGGACAACATTTTAAGCTAATCTTGCTTTCATTTACAATAAATCAGCTAGGAGTTTCATGTTAATATAACTTTGTGTTATTTGCCGGGAATAGTTAAAACCGATTCGTTTTAATTTTTGCGACAGACTGAAATAATATAATTCCATTCATGCTTTTACTCATTTATTTCTGCTACAAAAACAAAATCCAGATATTTATCGAGAAAGAACGTTTAATATAAACGTATTGATATAAAATTGCATTGAATATGTTGACTGACTTGTCGGCCTCGATGGCGTAGTGGTTAGTGTCACCGACTGCCACGTCTGAGGTCGCGGGTTCGATTCCCGCACAAGTCAAACATTTGTGTGCGTGAACATGGATGGTTGTCTTGGTCTGGGTGTTTCTATGTATAATATGTACGTATTTACAAAAAAAAAAGTATCTATGTATGTTTTCGTTGTATTTTGTATAAAATTGTGTGTATTCGCAGTAGTAGTACATATCTATCTGACCATACAAGCATATAGGCGTAAGCTACTTGCCCATCAAATGAAGGCTAAATATGTGTTACTTGTATATAGGTATTTACTTGCAAACAGCATACATGCCAACCTATTATAGACTTAATTCGATGTTATGTTCGCTCTACATGAGTGGAATAAACTCGTATATGACCAATAGTTCAGATAATAATAAATGTTATTCTGTTCCATGTGTATTCAACCTTTAAGCCGGTGATATGATTTTCAAACCAATACTTTCAACCCATTTAGCAAGCAGCGATAGCTCAGATAGACCAACAGACTGCAACAATTTTAATTTATGATATTACATAGCCTAGTGGACGTCCATAGCTGTTGTTACGTAGCCGTTGGAGTGCCACGCAGAGATCTCGAGTTCCAATCCGAAGGTGCGCATCTCTGACTTTTCGACGTTACGTGTGTATTAAATAGTTAATTATCGCTCGCTTTATCGGTAAAAGAAAACATCGTAAGTAAATCTGCACGTCTGCGAGTTCTCCATAATTTTCTCGAAGACATAAGAAGTCTGTCAACACGTTGGCACAGTCCTGGTGGAATATAGCCTAACCCTGCTCACACTTTTTTTTTTTTTTTTCGTGGTGGAATGCATGTCGCGTACCCCTCCGCGGGGGCGGGCGGAGGGGTTATGTCGGACTCGCCGGGTAAAAGAAGATATTAAGATGATAAAGTACCTCCCGGAATACCGACTAAACCTACCACGGTGTTCCTCGACAAAACCACTATCGACGGGGCCGCGCGAATCACTGTCGCATGCGGTCGCGACCCCGCCGAGGTTTCGGCCCGTCGTATGAAACGGCAGGCCACTACGCAAAAGACCTACCCAGAGGCACTTCACACAATTATCCCTACTGTCCCCCCTAGAGGGGAGACGGACTTGAAACAGAGGCGCGCGTGGGAACACGCACGCCGCCTCTCGGACCTGGTGCTGAACGGATGGCGGGCAGGCCCACAAAGCCCACCACCCCCAGGTCAAACCTCAGGGTGGCTGGAGGTCGTCGCGCGCCCTCCGGCGCCCGGCTCTGCGGTTGGGGAGAGGGTTTAAACGCTCCCTCTCCCGCTCCGCCACCTCCTTGATGGAAATAACTTCCTCACAAAAGGAGGCGACGACGTTCCACGACCTCTCACTCCGGACCATAGACTGAACTACGGCCGGGAGCGAGAGGGCAACCAACCCGACTGCCGCGATCAACTCACGGCGCTGCGATGCCCAGGCGGAGCAAACCGCCAAAGTGTGCAGCGCCGTGTCCTCTACAACGTCGCGGCAGTCGCCGCAGTGGTGACAACCAGGCGTCTCTTGCCGGCGTATACGACACAGGAACTGGCCAAAACAACCGTGGCCAGTCATTACCTGTATCAGCCGGAAGGTGAGGGCGCCATGCCGCCTCTCCAGCCACTCCTCAAACACGGGACTTACCGCCACGATCGTGGCGTGCCCAACCCTTCTCACACTGAGAAGAGGCCCGTTCTTAGCAGTGAGACAATTTAATACTGGCCTGATTTAATATAATATGTTACATAAATAAATGATTATTTTGATTTTCTTTTACCATTTTGAACTAAAATCACGGAAAACATGAGTTGTATAGTTTGGCATCTATTTTGGGTTCTTAATTTTAAGTTGCTAGCATGTTGCCATTACACAAATATCTTATTAATCTATATTACAAATACACACGGTTATAATGTGATATTTTAACCTGTTTATGTTTTACTTATATTATATAATCCGTTCACTCTTGTAATCCGTATATGCTTAAAATAGCGCACGTGATTTTAATGATGCTTCCATTTAATTTTTACATGCTGAAGAGTGGATTAATTAATTCAAAATATAAACTCAACTATCTATTCTAGCCTTTAGTAAAATGTAAACACATAGGTTTATGCGCATGTGTTAAATCCGATGTAGAATAAGTTGGGTTATAGGAAAGTACAATGCATTTTCTTCTACATATGCGTGTGAGAAGGGTTAGGTCCACCACGCTGGTTTTTGCAGGTTGTTCTGACTTCACATATCTTTGAGAATGTAATGTAGAACGCTCAGAAATACAACCTTTCTTCCGTCCAACTTCAAAAAGTGCGTGCCTTGAGATGGATTACGAGTGCTCTGCGTGGCAGTCAGTCTTACACTAGGCTATCGATTTTTTTCTTTTATGAGGAAAATTTTAAAATATTTTCTTTTGAAATTTGAATAAAAATGTGAAGACGGAAGATTACTTAATGATTCTATCTCCTTTACTGAAATCAATGAGCACATTTGCATTTGAATGATATAGATTCGAATATATAACACAACAGATCAACAAATTACATAATTGTTCGCGTGCATTGCGCTTGACATGAAATATGCATACAAAGTAACGCATTACGCAAATTCGTATTTGAATGTCATTTACAACACATTAAATCCTAAAATTATTATTTGAGGTTAAATTATAGTAATCTATAAAATACTAGCTGACCCGGCGAACTTTGTTCCGCCTTAATGGCAATAAATAAGCAGATTGTGTTTTCTTTTTTTTTGGAAAAAAAAACAAAAAAAAATTAAATAACTACATTAATCATTCATCATTATTTCTGTATTTTAGTACATAGGTTGCTCTTCACTTAAGTACCTTGTGATACACGACATTTTTTGTTTTATTGTCAGGCGCAAAAACAAACAACGCAGATGGTCTTCCGACCCGTGAACATGCCACGTATAATTGACGATGTGAAAAACATGAATGTTCTAGATTCAAACCACAAACTTTTAAGGATTGGCCTTGTGATTTGTTGATGGTCATGGCAAATGCAAGACGTATCGGAAATTGAAGTCTTTTAAATTCAAACGGCATATCGGTTGGGATCATCGGGATCCTCGGGATGAGAACTTCCTCACCTTTGAATTTTCCTATCATTATGGTAGCGTAAATTACATTGTTCATCAATTTACTAACTACCAAGCGCGTACCGTTGCACAGTTTTGGTTGGTTTATGTTTCGAAGCATGATTACTACGGAGCCAACCTTTAGGCGTAAATTGTGCGGTGGTAAGCCAGGCACGTCCAAAGAGTTTAAAAATTCAATTGGATAGTTGGTGGCTTCATCTTCATTTGTGACGCAGTCAATAGATTTGAATGAATGCATTGTTCCAATGATCTTATTTTGAATTATGTAGTTCAGGTCATCTACATCTTTATTCTTAGCCGCTAAAATTGCTCGCTCACTTAACCATTCATTATTCTTGTAGTTATAAATAATATTTGGAAATACATTGTTGATAAGTTCGTCTTTTGATGAGACAAAATTACAGAAATTATTTGGAAATGATATTAATCCGCTCGATTCATCGACAGGTACTTGACCATTACCGATAGTCAGCAATTGCTCCGAGAAATCTTCAGCAGATGTATCATTAAGCAATGTAACTCTCATGTTTGTTGTCAGCTGCAGTTTCTTCACATAGCGCCATAGAAATTCAAATTATCTATTTGTTGCCTTCTGTTGTTCGCTCGACGATTCTGCATTGCCAACCGAGCTGTTTCACGGGCTGCTTCACTTTGCTCTCGTGATTGAGAAGCACGAAGTCGAGCCATACTATCGCGGCGCTGTTCACGTGCAATTTCTTGTTCTTCTTCAGTCCTTTCATTTGCAGTATTTTGTATTCTTCTTGCATTACGGCTTTGTCGGGAAAGATTCGATCGTCTTGGTCGCGGCATTATTAATTAAACTTCACTTCACTTCAATCCACTTGTTAATTATTTATTTAATAGAAATAGTTTTAATATTGATTTCTTACAAATATCAAATTGTCATCCATACGTCAATACATAGCTGTCATTTTACGTCAATTACATAGCTGTCATTTGCGTTTTGTTATTCCGAGTCTGATTCTTTTTTGTTATACCACGTTTTATAGTGACTGACGTTTCATGTCAAGTCACACGGGAACGCTGTCGAACGGGATAAAAAGTATCCTATGTCCATCTCCTGGCTCTAAGCTACCTCCCTACCAATTTTCAGCCGAATCTGTTCTGCCGTTCTTGAGTTATAAGTGGTGTAACTAACACGACTTTCTTTTATATATATATATAAATATAATATAAATATAAAATATAAATATAAATAAGAAGATTATATTATTGCTAATTTGTCAAGTTAGCCGAAGAATAATTGTACTTATACTAATAATTATTTGTCAGTTCTCACCATTGTGAATACGCTAAAGGATGCGGATTTAATTTCTACTGGATAATAAATAATTTTTGTTGAGAGTCACGACGAAAATCCACTGAAATTTGGTAATGCATAATTTGGTATTCGAATTAATTTGGTAAGTTAACTGAACTTCCATATTTAGTTTGTGGCTCGAACATTTTAACATAGCATACATACACTCAGCTCATATCACCGAATTTCTATCACAGTCCCAATGTGACGAAATTTTTGTAATATGCACCAGCATATATTACAAAATTTTCGTCAAGCCATTACGTTAGATTCAATATTATACACCAGTGTAATATAGAATCTAACGTTATCTGCAAAATAAAGTATATACAAGCCCATTCTTGCAATAAAAATTTTGGACAAATTAAAGTTAATTAGATCATGTCTGTCATAATATGTGTTTCAATTATTTTATGTTTTTTTACACATCTCTCGCACTTGAAATAATTCTTGAGTCACGGGGGAATTTTACAAACATTCAAATAACGGACTCAACAAACACCTAAACTTGGAACAACGATTTGAGGAACACACAAATTTTGTGGAATTCGAACCCACAACCCTCGCAGTGGCAGCGGCGAGGCGACCCTCTGAGCCACTACCTACGTCATCCGTGCAGTCAATCAATGCCGTAAATGTCATAAATAGGATTCTACGAAATTGAAATAAACGTTAAATGTGAATACGTACATTTCAGTTCACATTTGACTTTCATTTCACTAGACCGTGACTCTATTTTGAACATATTTTATCACGAAAATTGGACTGGTCTTAATAATTGGATAATGATGAGTTGAGCACTGAATAAGTTCACTGCGCGTATGACGCAGTACCTAGTTCATCGAGTCTTTTCAGTATCACGGGTTCTACCCGGGATACGTAGTTGTTTCACAAACAGTATGGTTGTTTGTTTGTATCCGATATTTAAGAAATTAATCTTATTGACTAATCTGTCGATCAAAATAACATGGTAATAATAGAAGAATAATTTCAATCCATGACGTGGAAAATGGTTAAATACAAATGGAAAGAGGAGATGTGTAGTACAACGAGATATATGTATGCTCTAGGTCCGTCGCTTGCCCAAAATAACATGGAATTCAATCGAAAACGTTTAACCTCGGCTCCAACGTTTCAACTGAATATTCGGCCGTGTTCAACATTTAGATCACTAGCTCTCAAACTTAAAACTCGAGCATTATACCGAACAAAATTTAATTACAACAATTACAAAACTTCACACTCTGTATTAATTTAATTAATTTTACCCAATTACTCTAGTAAGTGCAACTTCTGTGCTAGAAACTTGAAGGTACAAATTTGTGTAACATGACGCGCGATAACTTACACTTCAATGTGATTAAACTTTAACGTTATATTCGATTATGATTAGAATTTCACATGTATTAGATTACATATATCTTTGGTTAAGCCTTGATATTATGTTGTAACTAAATATTGACAAACACGCTACGATAGTGCTTCGATCGAAGCGGGCAAGCGGTCAGCTCGTTGATACTAACGCGCCCATTGTTGTAGGTTCAGACCCACATTATTTGTGTAGTCTACAAATCTTTTTTCTGAGTGTGGGTTTACTATGAGTTCATTCATCGTATGTTTGTGAAGTTTACAGTTACAGTTTACAGTAGACACAGGGCTCGAGCCTTACTATGAAATATGCCTTTTAATAAAAGAACAATTAAATAGATAAAAAAAACTTATTAAAGAATTTTTGATACAATGACAATAGGAATCAATTTTAGGCAAATTTTAATTGCAATAACTAGCATAACATAATTTTCTTACTTTGCCATCGTGAAAGACTGTCAAGCCAAGAAATAGCATAGTATGTTTATCAAGTGACACCTACCGTTTTATATTCAATGTAATAAAACTTCATATTGCTTTTAAATTTTATGGTAGGTACTCTATTTGAGTTGAGAGTCAAATCAAAATATAAAAAGCATAAATTAAAAAATACACACGATGAAATAGTTAATAGCGACCTCAATATAAAATGAAATAGCTTCGGGTGAACAAATTAACGTCAATCACGATCGGCCGCTGTTACCAAAGTTATTTAATTTTAAGTCTTGACAGATAATACTGTATAGGAATTACTTTTTACCGAGAGTACTTATCTATGTATCAGGCGCCAAGACTATACAAAATTGTATAAAGGCTTTTAAATTTCTTATGATAAACGCGCATTAAGTCGTAAACTTACTAACTTGGATTCCTTGTATAAAGAATAATATATTAAACATTACCAATTTTCATATAAAAGCTGGTAAAAAAAGCGTTACAAAACAATATTACTATGTTTATACAAAGTAACAACACTGAAAACATAACATCTTTGAACCGTGACTAAAATAAATTCCATTGCTTTGACAAATCGTGTATTAAACGAAGACCGTTATATTTCCGCAGAAACAAGCCCGTACAAAACTTCAAAGGACTCAAACACAGTACGTTATTAAAACAGAAACGATATATTGTACAGTAAATCTGTGAAACTGATTGGGGTTTACGTCACATAACTCGTAGAGGCCTCATTAGTATATTTGCCAAACGGGCTTTCGACTAAAACAACACAGCACCGAGCCAAATGCGGATCATACTCACGTAATTAGTACTTACATTTTAGTACTATATTTATTTATGTTCTAGCATTCACGTTGTTCGTGTATTAATCGCGAAATATGCGGTGGTGCCTTTATTACTTGTAGCGTAAACGCCTACAATTAAGGTCATAGCAAAGTTTGTTGCTGTGATAAAACTGGAATGCGTGGCGCATACTTTTAGGAGCGTTCCTTTATAACCTTTAGAAAAACGTGCTCTGCGACCGATTTATGCCAAGTGTTGCAGACATCCCCGTAGAGAAGAAAATATGTTGTCCATTAGATAGTAGTAGTATAAATTATAATAGGTTTCGATGTACGCTAGGTCATAATATAGTCAACATAATATGCAATTAATTAGGAACTATCCCTATAGTTTCCCAGACCAGTTATACACCTTGTTTTAATTTAAACGCTATACATAAAACTATGTATACTAGTGATCGAAATTCCACTGCAAGCCATTCTCTTTATGTTATTATAAATTGTATCTTTCTGCTCGCATCTTCATAATTATAAACGTTAACTATACGAAACACACTCCTCTGTGCGCGCAATATGCATTAAACAGAGATGCAATGCGGTTCAAATACAAGTATATAATAAAACATCCTACTTACCCCAACCTCATTCATCGCAATAACAGGGTGCTAAATCAAACCTACTTTGCCATATAAACCAACGTCAAGAAACCTTTTAAAAAAGTACTCGTATCCCAATCCTTGTACAGGCGGAAGATTGTAAGTCCCCAGGAGTAACACATTTTCGAAGTACCACGAATGAAACTAAGCTTGGATCTTTACGACACCGCAGGGTTTTCACCTAAGCAATTTGTTCCATTTTCTTGTCCTAGAAAATGTTCGGAGCTATAAAGTTTATTGTCCCTGTCAGTGTTTTAAGGATTTATGGGATTATAACTTGTTGATCGGAAGTTTCCGAGGTTGATAGATTGCTTTACGTCACGAATCTGAATTAAAGGATGGCCGTTCTAGATCCCAATTTGTTTTATAAAGATGTATCATTAATGTTGCTTGAGGAAATTTTTGTTAAACTTTTTCGTTTCTCCTTGAATTGGCGATTATTTTACTTGTATTTTAGACTCTTGGGAGCCTTTTGTAATTTGATTTATAATCTCAGTTGGACAATAAAACACGAAATTTTATTGAAATAAATAGTATTTTATGTATTCCAAACAATAAATAATGTTATTTTAACTTACATTGATGCAAGCAGGCGACGGAAATCACTATTATGCCACGAGTTATTTGCGTGTATATTGCCTATGTACAATTTGCCTTATAAAATACGCGATGTTTGTGCTATCTATGAGAAAATACAAAGTTATACCACATCAGCATTTGAAGAAATAAATGTGAACCGGATTGTAAAATGATTTACCCGAGAACGTCAACAAAGTAAGCAGTACACCATTAGCTATGACTTGAATTTGGGATTTATGATTCTCAATTTTATTAGAGCTGTCTTTCTGTGCTAACCGTTGTCAGCTAAATGCCAATTTCTATAGCGATTGCCACCGGCTTTCGCAATCCAATCTAACAGAATAATGAAATAGTTTAGATCTGAAGTCAGTATATTTGACGTTATCGGTTACCCGTATTGACCTTTTGTAAAATGGTCACACATCTACTAATGTGACGGTAATTAAATTGCTTAACCTCTGCTCAGTCGATCCGTGTGGTTATGTCTGTGTGGTATCAGAGCAAAGTGTAAGTAACATAAAAAGGTAAAAAATAAACCTCTATTTCACAAAAACTCTGGCAAAAATAACTTTAGCCTTTTGTATTCCAAAAACCTTTGTTTATTTTATAATAGGATTTAGTAAGTTAATTGGTTTACCGTACGGTTAAATTAGCGTCGATGTTTACAAAAATGTTCGGTACCTACGAAACGTTAATATGCCTTAATGAGGTAATAAATAACTATTTACCCCAAAAGCCATTTGGTTTAAATTGGGCCGGCGAACATGCCACACAACTTTTGTAATGAATTAATTAACTTCAACCAGAAAAGTGGACATCGGCATAAATTTCCAGACTGCTTTATTAAAAATTTGCGCCGAACTTATAAAAGTTGGTAAGTTCGTTTTGATCGGTAACAGGCGCCACAAATTCTATAAAATTTTCTAATTTGGGTGTGTCATTTATGCTAACTAACTTGTCATTACCGGTCGGTAAGTGTTCTTAAACAATGTTGCCGGAATTCGGTTACAAAACATTGGTAAAAACTTAGCAGAAGAGAAAGGTTATAATTCTGTTTAGGTAATTCAGAACAATGGTATGTATATAGAGAAGACGGTTTTGATCAAATTGAAACATTAGCCACGATGTAGGCTTTTTAAGGTTACGAATTCAACATAAAACTTACAACTAACTTTAAAAAAATGAAGACTGTATTTATAACGATGGAAAAATATGGTGTAAAATCATTACTTGGCAGTTGTCACAAAGATCTCAAGATACTTACTATGGCAGCGATTATACTTACTAAAGGATAATAATTATTAGAGAGCTGATACTGATTTAAGTAACAATCAACAAAAATATAGATATGCACTTTTTTTAAAGGACAAGATTTATAACAGTTATAATTAAATTTTAGAAGACTAATTTAGTTTATAAGCTGTTATTAAAAGGACAATAAGTGCCTTAAAGTAGTTGTGGTTTACTTAATACGTATAGTATTATCAGCCAATATAACGAGCATTTAGCTGACAAGAGAACGAAGACGGAGAACGACTCACGGCACCCTTTGTATGGACACATCTCAGATCCCCATAGACTAAAGAGTCGTAAAAGCTTTCTCAAGTGTATTAAACCCTTGATATTGGAACTAGCAGTTGCGAGGTGCAACCTGTGGAGGGAAAAAGTATCCCTACCAGTCCTATTCATACCACCGGGTGAGAATCTTCCACCTGGACATAAATTATCATGGCCGGCCTGAAAGTCATTAAACAGACTTCGGACCCAGGTAGGCCGCTGCAAATTAAATATGTTCAGCTGGGGATTCTTAGACGATCCCAATCTGGGCTGTTTGTGCGGTGCAACCCAAACTATGTCACACCTTATATTGTGCCCTGAGTGCCCCAAATTATATAATATTAAGTTATAAGTTATGATTGCCACCGAAACGCTAAGAAGAAGAAGCCAATATAACATTATGTATAAAAACATGAACACGTTTGATGGCTTTTGGACGTGATGTATGTAGGTAGATTTAGCCAAATATTTTACATCAAAAAATATTTTTATTCCCACGTCCAAAGTGTGAATACGGCCCGGGACGTTTTGTGTTTAACGTTTTCACCTTTTCTATAAGGAAACATCGTTATAGAATTGCGTTTCCTCGAATAATGCGAGTCTTTGATAATATCCTATATGTTTTAGTTAGGGATACGACGATAACATATTCTTTTGATTTCTCTTCATGTTTTGGAAATTTTATTGGCAGTTCCTCGCAGAGTTCTCTGATCAATTTTTATAGAGGTTCTTTATTTTTGCTTTTTATAACGTCTACTTGAAGTATCATTGGTTCGTGAATATGATACTTGTATCAATATCGCTATAGCATCTTGATATTAAAGTAATATTAATCACAATATGAGGATATATGTACTTAAAGTGGTAGAAAATATGAAAAAGAAACGTTTTTTTTGGTATGCCCATACCAACAGAAACGTTTCTTTTTCATCTCTCAATTTAGAGGAGACATAAAACGCATGTGTTTAAATGAGTTATGAATATGAATATAAATGTACATAGACAGAAAGGTAGATGAGGCCAAAGAAGAGACGGATACGTCAGATACGACAGGCTCCGTTAGAGAAAAGATGTTATTACGTATTTCACTGAACTGATATGGTTATTTAGAAGATGAAGGCATACTGTATAGGCCGAAACCGAATTAAGAGCAGGCTGATTGAATGATAATATTATTATAATGGTGAATAAAAATACAGAGTATATTAGGTTCCATTAAATAATATTTTTTGTTTAAGTTCTGTTAAATACTAACTGTCTAAACTTTTGCCGTCGCTTTTAGGAGTATTCTAATGTCGAAATTCTTATAAACAATCGAAGTGCTTAGCGCATTTATACCGATCAAAAATTTGATCATGATTTAGGATTTAAATTATATTTGCAAGACGTGTAGATAGTATTTTTATATCAACATTATTTTATGATTGTCAGATTAGTAATGGGAATTTGCACATAACATTTTGATGTAACTACTTATGTTAACAAACCTTCATGCTTTTTATCAAAATATTAGAGCAAAGTCCAACAGTCTACTTGTATCTCTGTCTTAGACCAAAGTGAAATACAATACATTTTGTCAGTTACTTTTACGTCTTACGTAATGCGCGTTGAACGTATGCAATGAACCCCTTTTAATTGAAGCAAGTACACCA
Organism: Catocala fraxini; assembly: GCA_930367265.1. Taxonomy (NCBI): domain Eukaryota; kingdom Metazoa; phylum Arthropoda; class Insecta; order Lepidoptera; family Erebidae; genus Catocala; species Catocala fraxini. The sequence continues at coordinate 17,544,617 of OV884039.1, read as the reverse complement.
ACACTTGACTCCGAATTTGTATTCAATTGAAGAATGTAACCAGTAACATCCCTTCGGTGTTCGGAATTGACTGTTAATCGTCGAAGTTTGACGATTAGGTAAAGATAGATTAAAATTAATTGCTCCCAACGCTTGCCTTCGGGGAGCCGTTGATTATCCATGAGGGTTTAGCACTTCGCTTTCGCTAAGCCCCTTATTAATCTTCTGTAGATGCGGACCTTACATGCAAAGACCTTTGTTGGCTGGACTTGAATGAGCACATTAGTACCTCATAAACAAGAGATCAACGAAACTGGAAAAAATTACAAATATTTTATTTGTCAGTTTATAAATACTAGTCAACAAGTGCTTTTTTGGTCAACATTTTACAGCAATCTTGGAAAAATATGAACGAGGTGTCATTCGATTCAAAATGGCATGTAAATGATATTTGAAAATTCACGATCCGCTTTCAAAACTTGCAAAACTTATAAACAATTAACTGGAAAAAAGGAGTTTAGTTTTTTGCAAATATCTCAAAAACTAATTGAGATTTTTCAAATGTAAGAAAAGATTCAATAAGAGGAGGAAATTTCCTAAAAAATTTTTGACTACCGTAATTGTAGGACCGGTGTTTATAATTTCCAGAGGTTTCCCAGTGTTTTGCATTTATTGCAACCGTAATTTGAATTTTTTCAAAATTCATCTACATGCCATTCCGAATCGAATGACAATGCGTTCATATTTTTTCGAGACTGCTACAAAAAGTTGACCAAAAAGCACTTGTTGACCAGACTATAGTTACAAAGAAGCAAAATAATAAACTAATTGATGTTGAAGCTATTTTCAAGAAACTGTTCAACAATGTATTTAGTTAAATAAACAAATAGCTTCTGCCCACGGCTGAGCTCGCCAAAAGATACTATGTTCATGTTAATTCAGTACGTCTGTGTGCCACGCTTAATACTGGCATATAATTATAAATTATAACAAAATTAATATATACAATTACATTAAATACATTTTATATTAGTCTCCTAAGCTAAGTAAAACCATTGTCAGATACCACTAACCACTAACAAGTATTCGTTCCTGGAGTTCCATTATACGATCTCAAGGCGTTACTAAGTTCTTCCTATTAATTAATTTAAAGATAATATACTGAAAATTTCTGTAGTGCATAAAGGATCTCAAGCTACTGAAATAAGTTACAATCTTAGTGATTATAAATAATTTATGCGGCGATTATAAATCGAAGAAGCAATATGTTACTTTCCTAAATACCAAAATACCATACTGTCATATCGTCGATTGGACTCCTGAGTTTAACGAAACCTTATTTTGAAAATGCGAAAAATGAAAAAGAAAGTATTATCACTTCATTTAAAAAATTATCCGGTAAACGGCAATGATTTCGCTTCCTATTACGTGGAACGTAAAATGTAACTGGAATATTTCGTCTTCGAGTATCTTATATCGACGTCAGTCTATGTGTATGCAGGTTTTAAAATCTGTTATAGTACTTTAAAACGTTAAAACGACCTACTTACCTCCAACAGTTAACAAAATATTACCCAATGATATTCCTTGAAACGAAACCTTTAACTTGCCTCATGATCCCATTTGGGAGCAAAGATTCTCCAAGTAAGAGCTTGGCGCTGTCACACGTGACTTTTAATCACTAATTTTACGCTCGTTGTGGCTCCCTCGGGTAGTATTCGTATGGGCTCTCTCTGGTTTGGCGAAGAGTCGGGGTGGTATGCCGTCACGGCTTATAAATCATATTTAATCGTTGGTTTTATATGGGCTATGTAAATGTGGGCTTACGACTCGTGCCGCACTGATAAAGTTATGGTGTTTTTGTGGATTTAATGATGACGGATGAGTGGACTTGGAATTTCGTGATAAAAGTTACATTTTATGGTTGCATAAAATTGTGATAAAATGACACAGATTCACTTCAATGCATATAAAAATGTTAGATCTACTTATATATAGAATCACATCATAAAAGTCGAAGACGTAAGCACATGTGAATTGAGTCCATATTTTACCAGTTATGTTTTTAAGTCACGTGCATCAATCAGAGGGCGAGCGTATTACAGTCTGCTAGGTATCTTTCTGAACTCCATGCTGGATAGAATGTTTTTTAATAAAACTACCCGCATCGAGTATCAGACCTACGACTTTACAATTGTACGCAATTATTTGTGTAAATTTATGCAAAGAAACCGATGAGGCAGTCAATTAATGTTTTCAAACGACTTTCATGCTAATTCGCTAACTGGCTTTTGAAGCACGTACTGCTTTTTGACGCCCACATGCCGACAATGCGTCGTCGTATGGTGATTGATATGTGTACTGTAGTAACTTTAGGTTATATAAAGTATTATTAATATTATATTTATTTTGGTTTCAACATTGTTATCCTCTAAATTTTTTATTAAAGATCTCTCGCACTAAGATTAAGTCCTGTATCACCCTGTGATACAAGGTTAAAACCAAAATAAATATAGGTAATATTTAATATTACTCTATATAACTTGAAGTTACGACAAAGAAGAAATGGTGTAGGGACTTTACACCACGCCATCCATGCAGTCTAAGTATCTCTATCAGAAAAAAATCCTTACCATTCGCGTTCCTTCGCAGTACCAATTCTAACATTGTGCAACCAAAGCAATAATTCCAATGCCTATATAATTTCCCTTCACTCCAGATTGACATTTTAAATCAACACCTTTTACTTCGAGGCAGGCATAATCCAAAGTTACATGTAATTGGCATAACCAATCACTTGATTCTAAAAGACCGACGAAGTGGGTCAAATTGTTATTAAAACTGGCGGATTTAGCGATTGCGGATTAAAATGAAATATTAATAGTTGGAGCGGCAGAATTGCTAAATCATTAGGATAGCAAATTAATCACACTGGTTCGATGGCGCAGCGGTAATGAATACGACTACTGTGCATTAAGGTCTCGATTTTGATTGAAGTATAAGAAGAGATTATCAGCATGTTATCTGGAACCTGGTACATGTTGGACTTAAACACAAAGCCGGCGAAATGTGGGTAGAATTCACCTCTAGTTAGCCCTTTGGGAATTTACGCCTTTGGTTACATAAATGAGTATTTATTAGCTGACAAGTGTAGGTTCAAATACAGTGCACTCTTTATTACCTCACTCGCATAAGTCCCATGCTACGGCAAATCAACATGGCTTTATATGCTTGTGGAGGCACGGCAATTAAATACTGCTAACTCACTAACCCTGGACTTCTATTGAGAAAACCCAATAATATTACTAATTGCCTTAACCCGGAATTTGCAACTCGAGAGCTTATGATCGACAATTATACACAAGAGCCACTAGAATAACGAGGCAAAATAATCACTGCAATTAGACACTAAATACTTACTCGAAATTTCATGTGCCTTGTTCGCAAGGAATAAAAAAATATTATCGGTATTTACAGTAATGAAAACGCGGCTAAAGTGAAATTAAATTTCAAGATTTAAACTAAAATTACCATTATAACAATTAAATGTTTAAGCAGATTTTTCAAACAACATAAGCACCACAATATTTAAATTATAATAACTATTTAGATTTAATTTTACACTTCTCCCGGCGTTTCAGTTGCTTTGCAGCACCCATGTTCACGGGGAGACACCCCGTATATAATAGTTTGAATATACGTAAACAGTAACTAGTAAATAAGTAAGTGTTTAAAAATAGTAGTTTAAAGTTTCAAGATTATGTAATAATAGTGTTTTATAAAAACTAGTAGTTTTCCCGCGGTTTCACCCGCGTATGTCCCGTTACCGTGTGAATATCGGGTTTCACCCCTTTCACCCCCTTCAGGGTGGAATTTCCAAAAATCCTCTCATACTGCTCCCCTACACTCTCCAAGGAACATACATGCCAAATTTCAGCTTCTTGCGTTCAGTAGTTTCGGCTGTGCGTTGTCTGTCAGTCACTCAGTAACGGAAGAGTTTTAAATATATAGATAAACAAAGTGATAAAATCCGTATAACAATAATAAGCGTTATGTCTGCTAAGGCGTTTTAAGGGATAATTACCTTTAAGACTATATTACGATAACGTTATAAGGTCCAGATTATGAGGCTAGTGTGCTACAGAGTGACAATAAACTATGTAATAATAGTATCAATTAAGCTTAAACCATAGTACAATAAGAAAGTTCTTATTGTACTATGCTTAAACTCTCATTTCTTCAGATCATTGTTTTATAATTGGTGTAACAGTTCACTATGTGCCTGTAGTAGGTATGATTCCTGTACGGTACATTATATATTAGATCGACAAATATCTAGCTATTTTGATTGTAGACTTTTTATGTGTACCAGTTGTGTACGAACAATGGAACTATGTAACTACAAAATATTGTCTTCTATTTACGCGAATATTATTCATTGAAATTAAATTGCTATATACGGATTTTATCGCGTTGTTTATTTGACACTTTATTACAAAATTTTGAAAATTGTTTCACTACTACTACTATTAAACTTTACTAATTTTTAAGCTAATTAAATTATTATTAAAACTATTTAGCTTTAGCTTAACTTCACTAACAATGAAACAATGGTTAGTTTTGATGTACAGTCATTATTTACATGCTTACCTGCACATAACTGTATTGAAATAACTAAAAGGAAGCTAATACAGTACAATATGCCTGAGGAATATGCAGAACTACTTAAGCATTGCTTAAAAACTGGCTATCTGTTGTGGGACAATAAATTCTACATACAAGTCGATGGTGTCGCAATGGGCTCCCCAGTATCGCCTGTCGTTGCTGACATATATATGGAGGACTTCGAGGCTCGAGCTTTACATACTGCCCCCATCACACCCAGGATTTATAAGAGGTTTGTAGATGATACTTTTACAATATTACAACAGATAGTGCAAGTATATTCCTAGAACATCTTAATTCCATTAATAATAACATCCAATTTACTATGGAATTAGAGGCAAATAATTCATTAGCTTTCTTAGATGTACTTGTCATCAGGAATCCTGATCTTACTTTGAGCCACACTGTATATAGGAAAAAGACCCGTACAAATAGGTACTTAAACGGTGAATCTCACCACCATCCTAAACAGTTAGCTACCGTGGGAATGTCTTTGTTTGAGAGAGCCCATGGGATCTGTGACAAGAAACACCTGGACGCCGAGCTTCAACATGTCAAGCAAGTACTGCAAGACTACAAGCTCCAACAGCCGCGCCGCTGTCACAGATCCTGAGAAAAGCCAGCCACAGTCGAGCGCCAGCCTGCTATACTGCCTTATGTAAGGGGTGTCACTGACAAGATTGGCTACATCTTGAAGCGAGCTTCAATCAACACATACTTCAAGCCGCCAACGAAGATAAGTCAATTTTTACCAACCGTCAAGTGCCAACTACCTTTACAAGATGCAGGGGTCTATAAAATAGATTGTGACTGCGGACTCTCATACATTGGTCAAACCAAGAGAAACATAGGCACCCGCATAAAAGAACACATAGCTGATGTAAAACACCAACGCTCGTTGAAGTCTGCTGTGTGTGAACATGTGCAACAGGGGACCAACCACTACCTGAGATTTGACAAACCACAGATTCTCGCTAAAGAACACCGATTCCTACCAAGGATGCTTCGCGAGGCTATTGAAATCAAAAAACATCCTAATTTTAATAGAGAAGATGGTTGGAATGTACCACCAGCTTGGGATCCAGTAATAAAAATAGTCAAACCCAAGAAGAAGCAAACCACAGCTAGACTTCATGATACTTTGAGCTCATTCTGCGTAAATAGAAACACCAATGATTAAATTATGTTCGGGTACTTTGAAATAACTACACTGGAACATTGAGACAACTGCCATCTTAGTCTCCCCGTGACCATGGCTGCTGAAAAGCAACCGAAACGTCGGGGAAAGTGTAAAAATAAATTAAATCTAAATAGTTTAATAATAATTTAATTAGCTTAAAAATTAGTAAAGTTTAATAGTAGTAGTAGTGAAACAATTTTCAAAATTTTGTAATAAAGTGTCAAATAAACAACGCGATAAAATCCGTATATAGCAGTTTAATTTCAATACAAAATATTTTTATTTTATACTGTGTCAGATATCATGTATTGTTTTGGTAAATAAATTTTATTATTTATTTAAAAAAAAAAGAAAAAAAAGTTGTTTACTAAGCCCTCCATGTGCCAAGTAAAAGAATTTATATAATTTTTGATCATACAAAAAAGCGATGATGACTTTTTTATTTGTTGTGGATACAGCTTTTCCATCAAAAGCAAAATAATTTTTTACAAATCAAATGTTGAATGACAGTCATATAAATAAGGGAATGGTTATTCAGCAAAATGCCAAAGTGTTTGTATGTAATAAGCTTTAGGCTATGTGTCAAACAAGATCCTTTTAGTTAATAAAATTGACACGTGCCGTACAATCTAATCTAATTAAGGCCGTTATATACGTATAGTTATTAAAGCGGTTGTTTTGATCAGTGAAATAACCCGGTCTAATTAGTGAGCCGTGTGATAATGGTGTAATATATCCGATTATATAGCTCACGTTAGGAATACTCCCTTCATATTGCGAATTTTGAACATCAAAATTGATGGCCATACTTGACTATAATATTATAATTAAAAACTAATTAATTTATAAATTTACTTCAATACATTATTATGAAGAATATTGGTTTTCCTAATTATACGCTAGTATAAAATTACTTCCGGTAACGCCATCTATCGAAAAACGGAAGAACTAGTACACAACACATCGGCTCGTACCAGATGTTTTGTAACTTCAAGTCGAGATATCGCAGAAAATAGGTGGATATATTATGTTTCATTTTGTTTCAAATATAAGATAGCGAAAGATACAGAATTGAGAGATGTTTAAGATTTTGGTAGGCACTATCCTTTTATCTTTAGAGTACATACCTAAGCTGTTTATGATTCGATTATGTTTATAAATGACTTTAAATCAAAGTCATGATCAAAGAACAAAGTACACTAGATAATGAGCTTTTATATACGTTAATATATGTGTACCAAGAAGTAGTTCCATACACAAATATTTTAATATCTTCAAGTGAAGCTTACCCATATTAAAAATTCCTAAATCTAGAGACTTTATATTTTATAACATGTTGATGAAATCACTTAAATGAATAAAATAAGGTCAGCGATAACAGTATTTTATTGTTTGTAATTTGAGCCACTATTAAACTTTGTAATCGTAGTTTGTTAACCTATAAACTGCGGTACCTAAGTGAAATTGGTTTAGTTTGGAGAGCTATAACTGTCGCTGAAAATATTTGTTAAGGGATTTCGTCTATGGCACAACTCCTGAGGGGTTACTCGATTTCTGTGTCCAACGCTCTACAAGTTTCAAACTTACAATCAGTTATGACTGTTTGGCTTATAAATGTTTGATTCATTTGTATAAGGGATTAATATATTGCATCTGATTCAACGTGACTACAACACATTATTCGATAGCTGAGTTTACTGGGGTTAATCTAAAATAAAACCTAGATTTAAGTCAGATTTTGAAACGGCATTGCGTATTTATTGCATGCAAAATGCGAACGTAACAGTTATTTTCAAGCCATAATTTGAGCTATGCTTTTTCTATAAGGGTCAAACTCAGGAATGAATATACTAATCAAGGAATCAAATTTATCGTCATAGTTTAAAAATAAGTTAGCTAATGTAACAATGGCTGGCACTAACTTTCGAAAGACTGATGGTCGTTAGCAAACGAACATGGGGATCATGAATTATTGGTATATGACAGGCAAGACTCCCCTAGCAAGGTGGACTAGTAAGCGGTAAACGTGACTAGGTTGGACTAAATGCGAACTGCACAAAACCGAATTTTGTTGTGTTAAATGAACAGGATGGTTTATATTATATATCAGTGGAAGTCACAAAAGTCTAATTGGTTAAAAAGCCAAATCTGAAAACATCGTTGGCAATCTATAGTTCTTACCAAATCGCGAGCTTTTAAAATTATGATAGTATACAAGTGTGATCAAAATGGATCACCCAAAAAACAACATTTAAGCTAAATTATTTAATATAAAATGAAAACATCATCGAGCACACAAATTAAATACTTTCGTAAACATACACGATATTTTAATTGTTATTGCATTTATACATTCATAATGACATGATGTAATAAATATAAAAATAAAAACTGCCATCAAGTTTAAGTCAATTTAAGTAGATTATTTTCTTTAGGAAGAGTCCAATTATTAATATTTTACTACTACCAGTGAATTTATCAACAAGGTGTGTTCATTAAATAGAAGCTTGTTCTACAGAAAAATTACTTATTAAACATTTATTGGATCTTTGCCGTCCTTCACCTTTGCTGAGCAGTCTTGAAAAATAATGGTATGATAGTTTGTACTTCGAGAATTATCTTGATTGTACGAGTAATTTGTCCGGTTGAAATACAGGTGAGAATTGCAAGATATTCTCGCGGCCTTGTTTTAAACCAATTATTATTAATGCCTAAAGTACTGAGTTGTACAATACGCCTTTATTTTTGGATTTAATGGTCTCCCAATTTTCCCCTCTTCTAACAATACACAGTCATATTCATGAATGGCGAATTCATAAAATGGTTTGCGATAAAAAATTTGTAACTAGCTTGGGTTATTATCATTGTAACTTTGCCGGTTGCTATGCCAGTATCTCGAGCATGCTTCCTAGGCTTTTAGCGATGTTCATACCACATAGTATGCCATAATAGAAAAACCGAGAAGCTAGGAAAGCCTATTTAAGACCTTGCGCAATCTTTAGTAACCACTGCACCGATTCTTACCATCTAACTCTTTTTATACAAAATCATTTTGGCGATTATAGTAAACCGTTGCATTCTGCGACCTTGCGAAATAAAATATGCCGTACATTGACTACTATTATCTGAATTGACAGAGTTAATGTTATTTTTACTTAACCCCCTTATACTGATGCAGGTAGTTCAATACTGCGCATAGCTTTTGACGCTTACATAGTTACACGCTTTTGACAGCAATTACGATATTATTATCGTGAACGCCGTCAAAACCACCGTTGTATAGCGTACATAGAGTGAAAACTCTGGGATAATTTAAAGGTAGATGGGAGTCAAAAGTTAGATCCGTCGCCACGACAAAGACAGTGGGACAGATTAAATGTTTTATTCCAATTTATAAATACAGGAGAGGTTATTTTTATATATCGATATCGAAAGATAGGAAATATACCTATCCTTTGTCTTGTATTCGATTACGAACTTATTACTTAGTTACTTAAGTTTATCCGATAGAATGAAAATAAAGAAGTTCAAGATCTGTACATTTTCCGGTAGCGGCGGACACACCTCGAATCTGTTTAATCCTGTTTGTCTCTTAGAAACAGTGAGCAGTCGAGAAATAGTCAATTTCTGTTGTTCCCTCATAGATACAATGAGATACAGTTCGAACGATTTATTCCTGATTTTTCTCCAAAGTCGACTTATCAGGGAGAGAGATGGGAACAATCTATCACTTCACATAATATACACAAAACATCATAACCATTGGGCCATTATAATAGTTAAGTATGCAATTTAAAATACTTCTGTATTACCAAGCTTAACATATTACCACGCATCATTACACGAACGATATTTTAAGTAAAGGTTTCACTTAAGTCAAGCATTCAAGCCTTTAGGCGTAAGACATTTTAAGTAAGTAACAAGTAGGGATATTTAATTTAATACCATAATGTATCTCGATGAATCAAAATTACAGTATTCGTAATAATTTCGGCTATAACAGAAAATACAAGCAAAATGCTTGGGGTTCGCCTATGTGTATGATAAAATGTTTAATAATGTTAGCATAGTTCAAATTTATATATTGTAGAGTGGTTGTAAATGCGACGGACTTTTTGAAGTTATGTGCATATCAAATAGTTAATTAATGCTTGCTTTAAAGGTGAAGGAAAACATCGTGAGGAAACCTGAATGTCTGTCGGTCTGAAAGTTCTCCATAATGTTCTCGAAGATATGTGGTCTGCCAACACGCACTGGGCCAGCGTGGTGCATTATGGTCTAACCCTTCTTATATTGAGAAGAGGCCTGAGCACAGTAGTGGGACAGTTTAATACAGGGCTGATATTATTATTATAAGTTATAAATGGCTTTCTATCAAGAAATTATTTGTAGCATAGAGTCTGGAAATGTGCCCGGTTGCAGGCAATACATATATTATTTTCTATTACGTGGAATCTAAAACGGTCACTGACAAAATGTGGGACATAGGTCATACATACTTTGTATATACTTACTGGCCTAGAAATTATGCAATTTATCACATGTAAGTTGTAGTACCCAGAACTGTTGTTTCACGAGAGGTGCGATATCGTCCCTTTTTTGCTGTATCATCGTGTAAAACTAATGCTGAATTCCGCTCACCTATGCGACGTATATGTAGAAAATACAATGAGCTTTTCACTAAACTGGGTGTGTTTAGTAGGCCTGCTAGTAAATTTCGCTATACATTAAAAATAGCCATTGAAGAAACTGAGTTACAAATGTAAGAAACATTGTGTAAAATCCAAAATTTTAATTTATATTTAATTTATTTATATATATTTATTTATTCATAATTTATTTATATTATGTTTAATTTTTGCAAAATTTTCATAAATTTATAATTATGTAAGCTGTGAATATCGGTGTGGGTTGCACATTTAATCAAACTTTATTTAAAATGTATTAGTAATAAGAACATAATGTGTAACTGTTTGTTATTCCAAATAAATAAAAATAAGACATACATATTTATCTGTTGTGGTCACCAAATTAATTTACCGCCACCAATGTGCTTTTTCCTGTCTATTATGACAAGTAGTTTACATCATTTGCTGCCAACTGTTCGAAAAGCATGAAGGTTAGAGAAGTCACCTGTATATTAAATCACTACCGTTGTGGACCGTACACTCAGTGGGAATAAAAATACCTGAATTATAGCTGCGTGTTTTAGTGTAAGTTGTGTTTGCTTACAATGCACTATGTAACCAGTGAAATTCAACAAGATATAGGTGCATTTTCTACAAACAATCGTAAAACTATAAAAAAGTTCGACAAACAATACAACAGCTTGAACAAATTATATCGGAAATGAACGAGCTATTGCTTGTGATACGTTGCACCGTTCATACAGAAATGCCTGAATAGACCGATACGATCACGTGGGTAAGCGAAACGTGAGTAATTTTAGCATGAGCTTCCATAAATAACCGTTCACTATTATTACAAGCGCCTTAATCAAAAGATAAAATCTTAACATAGTCGGATGCGACTTAATCGGAGCTTTTCCTATACTATTTGCTTACGATCCATTTTCACGCGAGCGAGTTCTGATCGAGTACGATAACGATGACATGATAAATGTTACAAAAAGTGGCACGAACAAATTTATTCTTTGTAGTCGTGACAAATAAATCAATTGTTCTAAAGAGGTCGACAGTTTTAAATGCTTAATGTATTTTTATGTGCTTGATAGCAAGTAAATAGTTGGGTTTATTTAATGTTTTCTAGTTGAATCGTAAAATCGTTATATAATCATAGACGTTTTCCTGAATTTATTGTGATTAATTTTTAATTAGCTATTCGTAAAGATATCTGCTTTTAAAGTGTCTGTTTGTAATGTCAAAACAGCAGCTTTTTACTATATGCATACAATATAATTATGTACTGACATAAAAAATATTTTTATTATTTTTGTTTGTCTAGATAGTTAATGATCGTTTATGTAACGTATCTTATTAAGAACAGTGTCACCGGCTAATTATTTGTAAATTGTAGTAGCTGCATGAAGTCAAAAAATTTACCTGAATGCGACAATAGTCACAACCTCTATTATGTTAGACCTAAAAAAAGCATAAACATAGTTAATACATTGGGATTACAGTATTGCTAAAAGATACGACTAGCACCCATTCTCACTGTTTTATATCTCAATAGCAGCCCGGAGTTAGGAAGTTAGCGGTGTTAGACACCCGCGTGCCTCGGAAACTACGTAAAGCCGTTGGTCCTGCTCCTGATCTCTCTCCTGGCGTGTCAGATTGCCATCCCAACGGATCATGAGAGTTAGGGACCAGAGATTGCACTTGTGTTTGCGCATGCGTTTGTGCACTATAATATCTCCTGCGCAGATGGCCAGTCTCCGTTAAGACGTGACCGAAATTCAGTCTGGAGGACATTATAATAAATATATTCAATGATATGCGTGAAGGAGGTATTTTTATTGTTATAATTATATTATGTAGGACCAAAATTGACAGTCCAATGGCTTATCGCTGCAATAATGATACTAATTTATTATTTAATTATACAAAAGGGAAAGTAAACAAATTAAGTTTCAAATAACGATAGTAAGGGTGAGCCGTCATCTTAAAATAAAACAAGCCCGAACATAAAACTTCGAACACTATCGATGCTTTCAGTAATGCACAATATGCAATAAAGTGGCCTTAGGGAAAATTTATCAAAAGGTAAATCGTAAAACTGACGAAAATAGAACTTAACACTATTTCAATATCAATATCTCGCTGTTCACTGAACTTTATAGTTTATGGGTTTTATAACAGACGTTTCTGAAACCTGGCTTGTATATCATAACATTAATACACATGCAGTCTCATGTCCATATCCCTGAAGAGATTGACAAAGAGTAGAATTGAGTTATACAACAGCAATATATTGATAGCTTAGTTTTAAAATCATACGTAACAGGGGCTGCCTGTTGTCGTTTTTAGAGTTTAAAAAACTATTATACAACAGCTTTGTCCGTCCGTCCGTCCGTCTGTCTGTTATACAACTTTCAACTCAAGAACTGTAAGAGCTAGAGACTCGCGGTCAACGCCATTCGACTCAGCATAGTCGATATACCCCGAAATGACTATGACCTTTGACCTCTGACCTCAAAGTCACGTGGTATCATGTGACCTTTGCATATTACTTGAACTATTTTTTCGAACTCTAAGATTTACGGCAATGCATTGCCGATTCTCACTTGTTTTAAAACAATATCAAGCTCGCTAAACTGACTGCATGGATGGCGTAGTGGTGTGAGTGGTCGCCTCGCCACTGCGCCGAGTGTTGTGGGTTCCAATTCCACACGGCAATCCCACATGGGACAAAAATTTTGGTGAGCCACAAATAATTGTTTCGACTCCGGATATTCTTAGTGTCCGTTGTTTGAATGTTTGTAAAGTCCCTCGCAAAACAGGAATTATTCTATTATAAACCCACCCGGCTGCTTAATTTCTTGACAGAAAACACTGATAGCTCTTAGCCTGACTCGAGAATAGATTCCTATACTACTATGATGCACAGTAGTCGCATATACTATCGCTTCGCTACCGAGGCAGTCAGTTTATTATAAAATATGTACAAAATGTCTTAATTAGTTATAAACAATTGAAGCACAAACATTCCTACATTAAATTAAATTATTATCTACCAATTTATACCAAAAGTTTTGCATCCTATCTACAGGTGTTACAATAATTGAAATTAAGGTCACGAATATAGAGATTATGCAAACTTATATCACCTTGTATCACACATTAATAATGATTTTATTCCTTGCAATGATGACCGGTGAAATGAATACCTACTTCTTAAAGATAGGATAGTCTGACAGTGCTTGTATACGACACAAGTAGCTGGCATGAGCTGCAAGCACAAACTATCTACACGGGCTTTATGCGTGTGTTAATCATAGAGACTAACTGTTCGATTGGCACGCGTGACCGCTTATACGGTGCATACAACGCAAGGTACAAGTGTCTTAATCTGTTCATATTACCTGCGTACTTTTTCTTGGTAAAATAAAATATTTAACAACATTATTTAAAATCAAGATTGGACTGGTATCGTTATACAAAAAATAAACGTATCATGCAGCGCCTTAAGACACTTGAACTGTTACATGTTGGATATCATATTATCATTTACAAAAAAAAAAAGTATATATGTATGTTTATCCATTGTCTACAGTGTCTCCAGATAGTTTATTCGAAAATACGGTGTTACCAAGTGAAAATTACGGTAGATTACGGTGTCAATAGAAAAAAATTAGACGCTTAATTTTGCCAGTTTTTATTCATAATCAGTCTTATAATCAGTCTTGTATCAGAAATTGGTTTATTATTCACTTTTGTAAATAAAGCTGTTCATCATGTTTATCATTTTTTCTGTTGGAGCAAAATCTATGCAGTTTTTACCATTCCTTTGAATGCCTTGTTCGGCTAATATATTGCCGCTAATAGTTTTTGTAGCTAATTTGTTTCTCTTGTCCGTTTTTATGTTATTGATTTGACTGAAAACTCTTTCGCAGTCAGCATTAGAGTGTGGTAGGCACAATATTTGAAGCATGAAGTTGCACAAGCTTGCGAATGGTTTCTTTCCATTTTTGTCTTGTATTTGGATAATCTGAAAGTAAAAACAAACGAATCAGCTTTCTATAAGAGCCATCCATAATAAAGTATCACTACTAACAATATAAAATAACATACCTCATGCCAAAATTTGTCAGGAGGGTAATTGATATTCAGTTTATTGTGTTCGAAAGATGGCAAATATCTCCATTCGTCATCTAAATTCTGCTGTTCTTGCAAAGATTTGGGAGCTATACGTGGCAATAGCGTAAAAAAAGGTGCCAAGGTGGAAGGTCTTCCGTGTGACAGACAAGCTTCTGGGCTTAGGGTAGAAATTGCATGAAGAATTTGATCATCAAGGCTGTACCTTTTTCTTATTCCAATTAGAGCCCTAATAATGAATTTTCGGCAGTTACTTTTGAACTCTCGTATGTCATGCTCATTGTTTGCCATTTGAGGTAACGATAATTGTTTGCGGACACCGAGGCCAAGGTATATATCGTCAAGATTCAGGTAAAGATTTTCGTTGGTAGGATCAATTTCGTCGAGCTTATCATTGCGCGTGCACTCCGGCCGCATAACAAGTTGAGAAGTCTCTGGACACTAGGGAACCCACGGGAATCGGCTGCAGTAAAACCACGTCAATCGCGTAACAGATTTATTGAGAGACTGGCTCACACACACAAGTTGTACATACCCTCTTATTGGCTATTCATGTAAAATATAGAATCACCTACATCACACCTCCACACTAAAACTACAAGTATATAACTAATACAGACAGATACAATTTAACGTTAACATTACCTACCTAATACACTAACTTAAACATAACTATAACTAACTTTACATACTACAGTTATCTCTATAGAAACTTTTATTTTTTACATAATTATGTACAATAATATTACACAATGAATTCTTAAATCTAATCAAACTCCCACCCATATCTAACCGGTTTCTTACGAATACGGATGGGACGGCTCACGGAATTGGCGTCGGTCGCGGTCGTCGGCGATGACAACGATGGTGTACTACAGGTTGGTGAGGTCTTAGTGACTGTTGTATCCGCTGCGTCACTCACTACTGGGTCCTCGCCACCTACTTCACCATTACCCGTCCCCTCAAAAACCCTCGACTCCGCTATTCTCGGAGACAGCTGTTGCTGCTGCCGCTCAACGACACCCTCACTGACTTGTCCCTCGGGCATTAAATTTGGGTATATTATACTTGAACGTCGAGTTCTGTGCCTAATTTGATCATTATGTCTTGTGAGAAGTCGACCATCATCACTGTTTACTACATACCTACGCGAACCTTGTTGGTTTACTACCGTTCCTTTTAACCATTTGTCTTTGTACCGTCGCCAGGAGCTTGTTGTTGCAACGGCTCGGTGCCCGAACTCGTCATCTGCTGGCGCTGCACCTCCTCCACCCGGTCCTGGCGCGCGCGGTCTGCGCGCAAAAGATCCAACCGAGAACGCAACGACCTCCGCTGCAACAGCATGGCGGGGCTTTCCCCTGTAGTGCTTTGAATACTATTCCTATAAGCTAGTAGGTATGTTTGTAAAGCTGTGTCGATGTCTACTGCATCTCGGATTGCTTTTTTTATTGCTCGCTTACATAGTTTGACTGCATTTTCTGCTGCCCCGTTTGATGCTGGATGGTATACTGGGGAATACGACTGCTTTATACCGTTAAAATTAAGGAATTCCCCTAACTCCGCACTAGTAAATGGTGGGCCCTGGTCTGATACTATCTCCAATGGCAACCCGAATCGCGCAAATAACGACCTCATAACTTTAATGACCGACGCGGCATTCGTTTTATTCATTTCAAAAATTTCGATCCACTTTGTGCTGGAATCGATAATTACGAAAAATGTTTTCCCCTGGTATGGGCCTAAAAAGTCTACATGTAATCTAGACCACGGCTGGGCTAAATACGGCCAACTACGTGGCGCAGCCTGCGGCGGCGCCGTTGCTTCCATCGCGCATGTTTCGCAAGCGCGTCGATTCGATGTCTGCGTCTATATTGGGCCACCACACAAAACCTCGAGCCATCGACTAACTTATCTTAACTATGCCCATATGACTAACATGAAGCTCTTTTAGAATTGTGTTCCGAAAAGTCGGTGGTATTACAACTCTGTAGCCCCACATAATACAACCCCGTTCCACATATAATTCGTGTCGCCTATTAAAGTACGGTTTAATCACATCGTCCGTGCAATGTGCCGGCCACCCCGACTGGACGCTAACCATCACTCTGCTAAGTACCTGATCCCGCGCTGTTGCTACTCGCACATCATCATTCGTCACTGGCAAAAAATTTTCTGCAAAATTTAAATAGGTATAATATTCACGCCCGATTTTATTCTTATCTGTCGGTTGAGGCAGTCGCGACAATGCGTCGGCACAATTTTTGGCGGACGTAACATATTCTATATCATACGAATAACCTGTTAATATTATTGCCCACCTTTGCAACCTGGAAGCTGCCATAACCGGAATACCTACTTTATTGCCAAAAATGTATGTTAAAGGTTTGTGATCTGTCTTTAAGGTAAACTTCCTACCGTACAAGTACTGATGAAATTTTTTAACACCGTATATAATCGATAATGCCTCTCTGTCTATTTGGGCGTACGATCTCTCCGCGGAGTTAAGCGTGCGTGACGCGTATGCGATGGGGCGCTCGCCGGCCGGTGTGATGTGCGAGATGACGGCGCCTATCCCCGTGGCGCTAGCGTCTGTCGTCAGCACAAGCGGCAGCTCCAGGGAATAATGCACAAGCACTTCACTCGTGCTTAGTGCTCGCTTTACCCGCACAAAGGCTACCTCGCAAGCGTCACTCCATACGTACTTCACCCCGGCACGTAACAAATTATACAACGGTGTAAGGATCGAACTTACATTTTTTATAAATTTACCGTAATACATGACCATCCCAATGAAAGCCCTCAACTCAGATACGTTCCTTGGTATCGGAGCTTTAACAATTGCTTCTACTTTATCTTTGCACGTGTGAACACCTTCCTTACTTATAACATACCCTAAATACTCGAGCGATTCGACAAAGAAAGAACATTTTTCTTTTTTTACTTTTAAGCCACTGGACTTCAGGCGTTCAAAAACTTTATGTAGGCTATCAAGGTGTTCCGGTGTGTCTTTTCCTGTTATGATAATATCGTCTAGAAAAACTCCCACGTGGGGTAAATCTATAAACAATTGCTCTAAATACCGCTGAAATATGCCGGGGCTCGACGACAGCCCATACACTAATCGTTTATACATAAAAAGCCCTTTGTGTGTGTTGATTACCGCGTTTCTCCTAGTATCATCCAGCTCAAATTGGGCGTACGCCTGTGACAAATCGATTTTACTAAATCTTTCGCCCCCGTGCAAACGAGACAAAAGATCTTCTACCTTAGGTAATGGATAACGGTCGACTTCCAACACTTTATTCAATGTTAGCTTAAAATCAGCGCAGATTCTAATCGTGCCATCTTTCTTGACGACCGGCACGATTGGTGTTGCCCAGTCTGAGTGGTGGACGGGAGTGAGGATGTCGTCGCGCACCAGCTGCTCCAGCGCGCGCTCAACCGGCTCGCGCAGCGCGTACGCCAGCGGTCGTGCGCGCATGAACACCGGCCGCGCGCCCGAGCGCACGCGGATGCTCACTTGTCCTCCCGTGAACCGCCCCAGACCGTCCGTAAACACCTCACAGTATCTGGAACTGAATTCCGAAAAATTAAAATCCTGATCGAAATTCCAATTATTATTATTAACTTTATTATAATGCAAAGCCGACACCGATATATTTAGCTCCGCCATCCACTGTCTACCTAATAAAACTGTATTTCCATTGTCGATAACATATAAATCCAATATTTTTTTTGTATTATTATATTTAACAACTGGACTTATGACACCTACCGGGTTAACAAGTTCACCCGTGTAATATCTTAAAACCAACTTAGTGGGTTTAATATGTAAGCTAGAAAACATTTTCTTATATAATTGGTAATTAATGCACGATATTGCACTCCCTGTGTCACATTCCATTTTTAAGTCACAACCGTGCACTCTTAAAGAAATCATAATAGGCTTACACTGCCCAAGTGATAAGCGATTAATAGGTACTATTACCTCATCACTGTCGCTATCCGCCGAGTAAGTGCCACACTTGTCGTTGCTGCCACGCCCGTCTTCTTGCATATTATGTAAGGAATTATTCTTAGCCAACTTCGCACACATCCTCTTCAAATGCCCCTCTTGATTACAAATTCGACACACATAAAGTTTGTATTTACACGTGTTCGAATTGTGTCTGCCTCCGCAAACTTTGCATTCCTCATTTTGCGCGCCCGCTCGAAGCAAGTTGTAACCCGCTCCGCTTGTGGTACTAGGACCGCCGCCGCCCGATTGCCGTGCGTCACGCGTCGAGCGAGTGTTCCGCCTCGCGGCCGGCCGATAGCCGCCACCGCCGGCGCCGGCAACCGCGCCGCCTCCGAACACCCCGTGCCTCCCGCCGCCGCCTTCGTGCCCGACCTTATGCACGGGTACGGACTCCGCAACCGCTGCACCGCTGCCGGTCCTTCTTCTCGTACCGTCTTCCACTAACGCCGCATTCGTCTCAGCCGCCTCTATCGCTAATGCCAGCTTATACGCTCTGTCGATAGTGATGCTGTCGTCTTCCGTAAACAACTTCTGTCGAATGTCATCGTTTATCAAGCCGCACACAAATTGGTCCCTCATATTTTCTTTTAAACTGTCCGCCGTAAAAGAACAATCTTTACTCAGCCTTTTAAGTTCCGAAAAGTACGTCGCGATATTTTCACCTGGTTTTTGAATCCGTTGTCGAAATTTAAACCTTTCAGCGAGCATGCTCGGCTTGGGGTTTAAGTGACCTTTCATTACCGCTACCAGTTCCGCATAAGTCTTTGTGGATGGTTTAACCGGTGTGCATAAATTAACCATCAATTCATATGCACTATTGCCAACGACCGTAATTAAAGTTGCGACTTTTAATTCACATTTTACACTATTGGCAATAAAATATTGATCTAATCGATCCACATACGTGTTCCAATTGTCTTTCGTTAGGTCAAACGCACCGATCTTTCCAACCGCCATTTTTAGTCCGGTACTTAACAGCACAGTTCGCACAATAAAACCCACGGCACTTTTACTGCTTTCCCGTTGAAATATCAATGTACACGCGCGAAATCGTTTAATCGTCGCCACTGAGAAGTCTCTGGACACTAGGGAACCCACGGGAATCGGCTGCAGTAAAACCACGTCAATCGCGTAACAGATTTATTGAGAGACTGGCTCACACACACAAGTTGTACATACCCTCTTATTGGCTATTCATGTAAAATATAGAATCACCTACATCACACAAGTGAGATCAGATCTTTATATAATTCTCTCATTTTAGTATGCATTTCTGTGATAACAGTACTTCCACTTTGAAAGTACGCATTTGTTTTTGTAAATTTGGGTAACATCCAAGAAAGAAAATAGTAGTAGGCTTTAATGATTGGGTCATTTAGGCGTTTATGGATTTCTCTACACTCGTGATCATCTAACCATTTACTGTCGAAATAAAGTCGTAGAGCGTCCCATTGTTCCAAAAATCGGTCGACAACTGATAATAGCGATAACCACCTTGTTTGGGCTGGACGAAGTATTTTGTGTACATCAACTTCCACAAAAATTTGGAAAGCCTTAAACTGACTTTGAAGCTGCTCGATGGTTGTGTGTGTTGATTACCGCGTTTCTCCTAGTATCATCCAGCTCAAATTGGGCGTACGCCTGTGACAAATCGATTTTACTAAATCTTTCGCCCCCGTGCAAACGAGACAAAAGATCTTCTACCTTAGGTAATGGATAACGGTCGACTTCCAACACTTTATTCAATGTTAGCTTAAAATCAGCGCAGATTCTAATCGTGCCATCTTTCTTGACGACCGGCACGATTGGTGTTGCCCAGTCTGAGTGGTGGACGGGAGTGAGGATGTCGTCGCGCACCAGCTGCTCCAGCGCGCGCTCAACCGGTTGGTTGTAAACATCACGTGCTAGTTGTTCACAATCTGATGGTACTTCTTTAGCGGCGTCACTAGCACACAGGTGCAACGAGTGGCAGATACATTTACCATACCCGATACCCGGTACCGGTACCCGATACCGATACCCGGGCAGGATTGTCGAAATCTGGATGACACTGAGTTGCGAACCCCCATCATTGTATTACAACCGTCCGACCCAAAACCTATTACGGCTTGTAGTGGTACGTTCTGTTCTTCAAATGATTTTACTATATATATATACAAAACGTTACAATTTTATTTGGCCGGGTATACAAAGCAGGGAATCCCTAACTCTTTTTACAGTGCATTACGAATGAACCATGGAAAAACTCAGGGATTCCCCGCGTTATGCATGTCAGCTGTTGTTGTTTATTAAAAGGTTTGTTACAGTTATTAGATATTAGTCCTTTTAGCTTGAGCATCAGTATTGTCATATTAATTAATGTTTCTATCTCTAACAAAAATAATGGCTAATAAATCTAAAAAAACAAAGTTTCAAATTACGGTAGTTTTTGCTACCGTAACATAGATGCTACGGTAGGTGGTAAACCCGGCAAAATTACGGTATGTCTACCGTAATTACGGTGTATATGGAGACACTGATTGTCTAGTACCCATAGTACAAGCTCTGCTTAGTTTGGGCTAGATGGTGTTGTGTGTATGTGGTAGAATATTATTATTATTATTATATAACGTTCAAAACAGATATCTTAAAAAGTTATTGGCCTTCCCAATTTTCTGATGTATACGTGTCGGTTTACTGGTCGCCAAGGACCTCGTTAGCAGCATTTCGGAAGCCAGCTCTATGTCCTATCTAAAATCTCACGACTGTTAGTCACGCTCTTACACGATTATGCCAGTACATGTACTAGACTCACGGGTAGTCTTGCATTTATTTTTAAACTGTCTAGTTTACATCCGATCCCGTATCTCCGTGAGCATGTTAGTAACGGATGCCCACTTAGGGATTCATCTATTTGTAGCTGAGCGTCCTACTACAAGTACCTTTGTTATCAGCCAATGCTTTGTTCCATTTTATTTATAGTCTACGCTATACATGTTCAAAATGTTAAGAATAATTTAAAGAAAGTAGACTTTCTTTTTAATAGTTTAATGTTATTATCAATTAGTAGTAAAGATTAGTTACAATTTTTTAACTTTACTACAAGGTATGTATCCTATTTGGAAATAATTATTTCCAGCATTTGAAAAATATATATATATTATACAATAATATTTTAGTATACATTTATTATTACGCTCGTGGACGCGACAGACGACCCGATTCCAGCGCCAACGGGTCCAGTTGTAAATTTTTATCATCCAGAGACCTATCTTAACACAGTTCAGTGACATACGCGCGTACAAAACCATTACATACATACATACATATATAGAGGATAACATTTTATTCTAGAACTAAAACTCGATGGTGTTCAAGCTAAGCCATACTATAGTAAGTATAGTACATAAGTTATCACAACAAACCTACAACACGAAACTTCTTAATCATACAAACAAATCTGAAATATCCATTTACATTACATAAAGAACGAAAAGGGCACCTAGCTTGATCCTCCGACCGCGCTAGGTGACCCTGTCACTGTATCTCAGAAATATAACACCGCGCATTAGACAATATTTCAAGTCTCATTTCAAAAGTACAAAAGCATGCAACGTGTTTCTTCATTTGGTTATATTTTTAATATTATTAATTCTCAAACACGTAATTATTATTTTATTTGTTGTATAAGTATAATCGAGCACATTGTGTGTCTTAATAGAATAGTCCCTACAATATATAACAAACGTAGATGGCTTAGAGATATGAATATTAAAATAAGTAAATTATTATGTTTAGATCCTCAAGCTGTTCTAATGTTTGTAATGGTACCTAATGCAATTTGGTTTTTATATTTAATACATTTAAATTAAGCTAAGTTTATATAGTTATTATAAACGAGAGTGTTCCCGCTGACAAACTGTTAAGCAGTTTGGTGGGAAATGTTTAAATTTTTGGCCTACATAAATATATTTATTATAAAAGAAAAATTGTATATTAAGTACGAGTATTTTATGCATAGTGTAGTTTCGTACTATTGTTAGAGAACACATACCAAATAACACTATATTTAATTTTAAATAATACAAATGAAGGCTTACTTGGAGATATATAGCCAAACAAAAAAAAATATTTCTAGATCTTTTTTTTTAATTGCCACCTTGTTCATAAGGCTCCTTGAGACACGAATCTATCTTTAAACCACCAGAGCTGCTCCCTTTTTAGGGTTCGAAAAAACTCTTATACAACAGCTTTGTCCGTCCGTCTGTTATACAACTTTCAACTCAAGAACCGTAAGAGTTAGAGACTCGCGGTCAACGCCATTCGACTCAGCATAGTCGATATACCCCGAAATGACTATGACTATTGACCTCTGACCACGTGGAATCACGTGACCTTTGCATATTACTTTAACCATTTTTTCGAACTCTAAGATTTATGACTATTCATTGCCGATTTTCACTTGTTTTGTAGTGTATACATGCATGTGCCAGCAATGACAAGTCCCTACGACTATCGCTTACTGTATTCTTAATGCTTTATGTTACTGGTATAAAAAGATAAATAGTCATTCTGCTAAGTAAATAGCGCGCACCCTACTCACTGCCAAAAGCAAAACAATGCACAGGTGTTGTGTCCTACCAAAAACTTTATAATTAATGGCAATCTACAACTGCTTAACAAACAGTTGTTTAAACTAGGTCAACGTCTTAATAAGTTACAGTTAAATCAAACAACAGATTAAAATCAAAATTAATTATAGTAATCTCCACTACTTTATCTATTACATGCAGGTGTAAGCCAATTAACGGCAAGTTTGTAAACAAGCCGACATCAATCAATGTTAAACGAAAACGTGCTGGTTATGTTAAATTAATGGGCCTTATATCAATACTAATATTGTAAAGCTGAAGAGTTTGTTTGTTTGGGTATAGGTACTAAACGCAGGTACTACTGGTTCGGATTGAAAAATTATTTTAGTGATGGATAGCCCATTTATCGGGGAAGGCTATAGGCTATATGACATCACGCTACGACCAATAGGAGCAGCGCATTAATTAAAAATGTTGCAAAAATGGGAAAATTCTCTTATGTGAAGCAGATGAAGTTGAGTGGGTCAGCTAGTTACTTCATACATATACTTTATGAATAATTATGAACCGAAAAATGCAAGTCAAAGTTTGTACTGCCACTTTCCATAATATTTAGGTGACAAAGTAACACTGATGAATGTAGAAAGTTGCATACTGTTATGAAGTTACTTTCAGAAAAGCAACGCGTAAACTTTAGAGGGAAAATTAGCAGGTTTTATTATTAAAAGAATAGGTACCTATAAAATAGTATATTACATACATAGGTTCACGCCTATATTTCCGAAAGTGTAAGAACTGGTATATTACAGCCACATTTCGCCATCAGATGTGGTGCCAAGCTCCACGTGATAGAGATTGTACCTATTGCCATTTATTAGACACAATATCAGACTCTGTGATGCAATTTAGAATTTGTTAACAGAAAATTCGATTCGATTCATTAAACCAATGATGCACCACCGAGCGTCCACCAAGATAACTCTAGTCTCTCTAATCATAGAATAAGTTCCCACACATTGTACTCCATTTTTCTAACAATAAACATTATTATTATAAACCAAGATAGTTAAAAGAAACGTATCACTTACACAGTCAAATGCATAATACTGAATCGAATTTATAGTTTACGCTGACAAATCCGCATGCGTAATATACTGATTTATATCGAACAATCAAACGCAATGATCGATATTAAGTAATAAAGCGAATAACACTGATTCATTTTCTGTTTACAATTTTTCTTTTCTTCTCCGACGAATTCGAATATGGAATTGAACCGGTTCAACCGATACTTCCTGCTTCCGTTTCGATGGTTCTTTATTGAACACTCCATTCTTAATTTGGATCGAAGACTTTCTTTACTAAGATATTGGCCGCCGACAAATGTTTACTGAACTGAACATTGTGTTTTGTTTTGTTGTTGGATTATGTAAAGAATCAATTACTTTTATGTGCAAACAGTACTAAATTTTCTTGTCTTTATTAGCAAACTAGCTTTATTATGCTCTGACGTTCGCGTTACATGTAAAATAATTAATAATTAAGAAAATAAGAATTACATATAAAATTGTATAACGTGTACATTAATTTTGTACATTGAAATTATACTACTTCATATGGATTCGCGGTTTATTTGAGAACGTATTGTTCAATTTATACACTTTGAGATCTATGAAACAACTGTTATGTGAAACTATTGAAATGAGTAATATTTATACTTTCATCGACGTTTCTGTTGCTATAGTTAATAATTAAATTATTAAAAATAGTTTTCTAAATTACATAAATGGTGTGTTTTCAATTAAACCGCGATAAAATCCGTATAAAGTAGTTTAATTTTAAAAAATAATAAAGGAAGAAATTTATTTTATAATAATATAATATTATAATAATATTGTATCACATACACACAACACCATCTAGCCCAAACTAAGCAGAGCTTGTACTATGGGTACTAGACAATGGATAAACATACATATATACTTTTTTTTTGTACAATACATACATATTATACATAGAAACACCCAGACCAAGACAAATATCCATGTTCATGCACACAAAATGTTTGACTTGTGCGGGTATCTAACCCGCGACCTCAGGCGTGGCAGTCGGTTACACTAACCACTACGCCACCGAGGCCGACAATTGCATGCATTGTATGTTGCGAATTATTCATAAAAGCAGTACTAGTTAAACTCATTTTACGCGATGACAATAGGTGAACACACGACATCACTATCGCAAGTTTAATGTCTTTGCCAATATACATCTTCATCTCTTTAAATACCTAATTGACTTAATTATAGCAATTATTTAATACGTACATAATAATAATATTCTCCAGACGGAATATCGGCCACGACGGCCAATCTTAACAAATCTCTCCAAGCGATATCATAGTACACTAGTGTTTGCATAAACACAAGTACAATGTGAGTGGCAATTCACCATGATCGGAGAGAGATTAGGTGCAGGACCACCGGCTTTACATGCTTTCCAAAGCACAAGGTGTGTAACACCGCCAGCTTCCTGATTCTGGGCTTGTCAATACAAGTCCGAAATCAGGGACCTGGCTGGCAAAGTCAAACAGTTATTGGGTTTTACAGCCAAGAAATCTCAATAGATTTATTAGCAAAATCCAATTACTTTTTCATTAGCTCGACCCAGGATTCGTACCCTTGCCCTCATGCATAGCAGTCGCATTTGTAATTGATGCATCACGGAGGCAATCAATACATACATATGTTATACGCCCACACTTCACTAGTAATGTTTTAGATCCTACGTAAAAAGGGGCAAGCCTGATATCGTTTGCTCTTCTTAAATTCTTAGACAGATCCATTTTCAGCTTGTTATGATGATCTATATGCCATCACTTACGTAAACCGTCCATGTAACAGATATTTAAGTATCTACGAGTGCGGCCGGCGGCTGTAGCACGAAAACCAACATTAACTGTCGGCACGTTTACACAACACTCTACATGCGAATTCGCTCACTTTATATTAGTTAATTAGTTTATGGAGAAGTTCGGCTGCATTTGCTTATTATACCTTCGGTTTTTATTAGAGGACTTAAATGATTAAACAAATAGACATCACGATATCTAGTTAGGAGCAGGCATTACTACAAGTTTTTATAATAAATAGTTTTTGTAGTGTGATTGAAGATCAGATAATGATGTACTATGCAGGCCAGGCATCTGAATTATTAGAGTCTAGGTTAAAATTGAATTTATCTTAGGTTTGAATACTTTGGATATATCTGGTTGATGCACCAAATCCATTCGTATGTATAATCAATTTCTCCATTAGCTGTACGTACACTTCGTTTAGTAATTAGATTATTTATAAGAATCTAAGAATAATTATTGTTTTGCGCATAGTATATTCGAGATTTTAACTATATTATATATAAACATGTTTTCATTTTTCACATTCAAATTTGCATTTGGTTTATTTTTGCTTAATATTTTTTTTTTGTTTTCCTATTACTTAAGACTAATATTATAAATTGAACAAAATGTTGTCGTTTCCAATTATAATGAATACAGAATAAACATATTTAATAAATGCTCTAAGTATTTAGGTTATATATGTATATTGACCTACTTTTCCCTTCAAACCAAATCACGATCATCAAATTTTAATTAGCAATTTCAAAGTACAACCCCACAAACAGACAAACTAATACATACAGACGCATACGTATTGACAGTTTAATTTCCCATGATTTATGGTTGCTGAACGACTCTGGCTCTGATTTGTGCGACCCAATTATTTTTGGGGTCAATAAGGGTCACTTTGGTACGTATAGCTATTAGATGTAATCACATTTACTTGAAGTGGTATATTATCATTTTGCTTGAATATATTTGATTAAATATCTTGTTAGATGATTTGACTTTAAATTTCACAAATTAAACCTTTAGCTCGAGCTTCTGTTATGAATTCTGATGCTATTATTCAGTAAATTATAAACATTTCAGATAGGTATAGCAAACAAAATCTTTAAGGTGATTTGTTATTAATGTTGCGTATTATGAATACTCTTGTTAATTCTATCAACTCAGCTTAAATGCTAGTTATGCATGGCTTTTATCTATATGTACTTCTAACGAAGTGGTTATATAATGGTAGTGCAATAGGTAGGATTTGAAGTCCTTGTCGTCCCTTTGATCGTAAGTCTTGTGTCTATTCTATTAGGATTGTAAAGTAGATCCACCCTACGACAGATCGCAATCTAAGTGCGCCTCCAACCAGAGCCGCGCTGGTGATAAATTCGGCTGATGCAAGATTTTAAAAGTTACAGTAACGGCTTACCAACTTTTTTTTTACACAGTATCTGTATACAAAAACAAAGACATGCTAAATCACAAAACCATGCAGCTTAAGCAGGTTATGCTCGACGGATAGCTAGGAACTACTTGAAATAATGTATATTTATATTTAATTGATTTGCTCCTCGAAATTATTAGGAAAAGTAATAAAGGATGTCGTTTAATATCCTTTGAGCAGTGATAGCATACTAGTACACGATCTGATGAGCCTATAATTCCTTGTAATACCAGGTTTATCGCTAGCTCGTTGCCGACCCTAGAGCAAAAGAATTAAAAATTTATAAATATAAAGGAATGTGAAAAGTACGTATGTGGTTTTCTTCCTAAGGTTTTCTTACCTGTAGGACAATAGTACTTCGTCGGGCAAACCAGCTCTTGCCTACCAAAAATTTGACAATACTGCGTGGTATTCGATTTATTTAGAGGTAAACTCTTCCCTTTGGAGAAAATAAACCAAATTTACCACGCAATGTAGGCTACCGGTATTTAATACTGAAAATACTTTGGCAAGGTGTATTTTATAACTCACATAAATCCAAAGACCGAAATAATATTTACATCCACTCAATTTAAGTTAGGGAACTATAACGAGTACGGTACACACCCGTAGTCCAGGTAACAATTTAATTTAATTTACCTCGAACAAGTGGCTACGATTAAATTACTATTCCTGAGTGCTTCTCAGAGTTTAATATAACTCTGTACAGAAGGGATTTCGGGATTGCTCGATGACATAATACTCCGACGGAAGTAATAAAAGTCGGCGCTCTCAATTTCTTAGCAGTTCTTTAAAACTGGTTAGTGAGTGTGAATTTGCAATCGGCTCGAGATTCCGTATACCATTTTTTTTCGTCAGTCATATCTTATTGAATAAGGTATTGCTCTAAATCTGTTATTCTTTAAGTCATTTTATTTTTGGAAATAATAATAAGGTACACTGTGTTAAAACGCGGCTGTATAGAAGATAAACAGTAAGTTTGACCTATGTACTGTATAGAAAGAAACTTGCTTTAGGCTTATAAACATCAGCAATCAATAAATGGTCCTAGCTTTACGTTTCATATTAGCAAATTAGGACTTCGTTCTTCAAAAATCTTTTTTACTTGCCTAATAATAGTTTTGGTGCATATTACCCTGCTATTCCCTGTATATACAGCTTGCAATAGAAAAGAGTTTTAATTCGATTAAAATGAACGCACTTTTAAACTTTCACGTCTAATCATTTATACCTAAGAAAACGGGTATTAACACGGTCATGCTCCTTATTCAGATGCCTTTTTGTTTGTTAACGTTTGGCTTGACGTTTTATCCAAGTTGCACTTCACATAAGCACACACGTGTGTGATGGTAGACTTAATGGTCTGCTTATGACCACGGCCAGTGCTACCTGACCGTAACGTCAAGTCTTAAAAAAGATTTGTAAATACTGAGTATGATCGCGTTAATACACGTTTTCCGTAATATAAAAAGCAATGCAATCGTGCGCGCGGCGTTAACAACGCGGTACGGTACCCTAAAACAAAGTTACAACCGTTAGCGAGAAGAATTAATTTATAAGGGCGCCGACTAATAATAAAACGCTATATTTCATCATTATAATCAATGAAGATAGTATTTTTTAATAACATTGCTCCTCGACTGTTTGCTTTGATGGGATAAGCTGGGATTTTGAATTTGGGGCAGTGGTACAGTAGGTATAACGAGGTCGCTTATTGCATTTAGATCCTCTACTGTAACTAACAACGTTTGGAAGTAGGATTTTAGGTTATTTAACTAGCTTAGGACTCATAATGATGAGCGGAACTACATCGACGACTGACGTCGACACACGTATTACGTGGCATGAGAATTTGCTATCGACGCCGATAAATTAATACATACAATAAAATAATAACTAGTCGATGTTAAGAAAAAAATGTGTCGTAAAAACTACTGCACGAAATTGATTGCGGTTTTCACAGTTATGTTCCTGCAGGTCTAACTTTAAATCTGGTGCCTAAGTCATCTATATACGCCGCTTAGAATTCGAGTATTATGTGTGTAGATTATGTTCATCCTACATTAATGTCAAGAAAAAACATTTTATAGTTAGGTATCTATTCCCAAATTCTACGTGTATAAAGTAGCGGGCAAAAGCTAGTACAAGAATAAAGCAACAGCAGAAAACAAATTTCTATGGCAGACAGTAGTTGCCTCTGAAAAGGGAACGTCAGTCAGCCGATGCCATCGACAGGTGACGACATTCTGTGCTAAGTAGTGATGATTGTTTATGGAAGTCTTCGACATCTAGCAACGGCAGCCATCTATAAACAGTGACTGTAATCAGTGATATTTAATGACAAGTGGCGAAAACAGCTGGCGATAGCTGTCGACTAGTGATGACTGTAGTGCACTAGTAACTTAGTCAGCCGTTGTCAAAATGCAGCTCTTCTGTACTTCAGTGTTTTAAAAGTCGACACTTATTTATATATATAAATTATTAAAATGGACTCTAATTGCTTTTAGAGAGCTTGTATTTTATAATTTACCATTAATCATAGAATTGACTTAATTATAAAATACCAAAAAGCTCTCTAGCTATTATTTCTGTCATTGAAATAAACAACTTTTGCGGGACGACATTTAAAGGTGGATATTATTTAGAAAAAAAGAAAGAAATAACAATAATAATAATAAAAGGAAGAAAAAAAACACAGTAATAAAATATCCAATAAACATCTTGAGACACATGCGTCTCGCAGCTGCAGCAATCAAGACTCCAGTTCAGCACACGAACCAGGCACTGGTCTTCCACTGGAGGCTGTATTTACGCTTTCGCATGTTACGCAAAGAGTATATACAGACAAAGTCTAACGACTTTATCTCCGAAAGCGTAAACAGAGCTGTATGGCACCTATATTTTACCAGCCAGTCGTATAGCCAGTCGTAGGTCTTCCGTAATAGGGAGCGTGCCTATTGAAATTTACTGCGCACAATTTCTGATCACGTGCTATTTTTGTGAACTTCATGACAGAACAAGTGAAAAACGTCAATGAATTGCCGTAAATCTTAGAGTTCGAAAAAATAGTTCAAGTAATATGCAAAGGTCATGTGATACTACGTACGTTGAGGTCAGAGGTCAAAGGTCATAGACATTTCGGGGTATATCGACTATTCTGAATCGAATGGCGTTGACCGCAAGTCTCTAGCTTTTACGGTTCTTGAGTTGAAAGTTGTATAACAGACAGACGGACGGACGGGCAAAGCTGTTGTATAAGAGTTTTTTGAACTCTGAAACTCAATGACTCAACCCGGGCATATTGAAACTAAAACTCTATGCACAGCGGTAGCATCAATACACCTACGCCTACGAGATAGTTAAATAATAAATACTTATTTTAAGTAGATTTTGCCCGAGACGTCGCTCGCGTAAATATAGGTTAGGTTAGATTTGAATAGTAACACTACTTATTTCTGGATGAAAGGTATCTATGTTCTTTTCTGTCGTCCTGATAAGGTGTATGCGGAATTTCATTATGATCGGTCGAGTAGTTAAGGGATTAAAGCGCAGCAAACAAACAAACAAACTCACATTCGCATTTATAATAATAGTTAGCTTCAATTGCAAGAATTTCCAGACTTCGTAGTGCTACTAGGAATTTGTTAACGAAAACTTCAATAGCACTGCTAACCTGTCGATTGAGCCCGGGCCATTTCGATTGTTCTCAAACATACACTCACATTTAACCCACGAGAATAATTAAGTAACAAAATTTTGTATATTGTTAGCAAAGTATTTAGGTCAGTATTCACGTAAACTTATCTAGGTTACGTTTAGGTCAAATATTTAGAATTAATACACCACCTTTGAAGCTTGATTGGAATTGGGTCTAACAGAATTAATTAACTACCTACTTTGTGTTTCGTTGTTGGTTTAACAGCGACATACACTGTTCGGATTTACTAGAACGCCACAATTTGTAGCACGTGACGTTAGTTGTGCCCATAATTAAAAGTTATACGTCCTATACAAGTATGCCGTCCCATACGAGGGTTTATGTTATTAATGAGGTCTAAGAAATCAAATTAGAATAACAGATTTTTAGTTTCTATACACAACATGTCTATGAGAGAAAAAATCCAGAAATTAAAAGATAATAGGCTTGGAATACGGGGCATATTTTTAAATACGATTTCTTCACGTGTTAAAAGACTGTCCTAGACCAGTGTCACAAATAACACAACTGACAGAAACATCGGACACAATTACCCAATCTATTATCTGCGTGAAAAAACGACGTAATCACGGATAACGTCACAAATTGTTTGATATGTGTCAGGATCAAACCCATAACACACGCGCACTTTCAAGGGTTAGGCGATTCTGTAAACCGCTATTCCATGCGCGAAGTCAAATTCTTAACAATTACACGATTGTGACCAATCTATACCAGCAATCAATATCGTCTCAAGTTTTGAGCAATCTTTTCATACATAAAGCACCCCGACCCAAAATACCTATCTGTGGATTATACAAATTATTGATCGTAATCCCAAAACACGTACCAGTGCGACCATTTATACAGTCAATTTGAATTCAGGTTGTGTATATTGCATGCATTATATACCGTCAGTTTCTTATACCTCAGGGAATAAACAGAATTCGGGGCGGTTGCCAGCTCATTGCTTACAAACACTATTAATTTGCCCGCTTCCTTGCAAGTCTTACAACATACGTACCAGACGTACGTACTGCGGAAATTGTAAAGTTCTGTATATTAGTTAGTGGTTCATACATACTTGCAGACGGATTAGTTTGGAATCCTCGGCCTTTGCAGTAGGTTACAGAACTGGTTCGAACATATCTTCGACGTTTATCTTGGGTGGTTCCGACTTATAGACGGTATTGGTAATCAATATGTACTGTCGGTACGAGTTTTATAGTTTAGGCATATTATGGCACATTGTGTTATCTTTACTTAAATTTTTTGTTCACTGTTGCAACTAGAAGTGCAGTTTTGCGTTTAAGTATACGTTAATTTTGATGTTTTATTTATATATTTTTTATTTTACCTGATTTTATGACAGGCATCTCTTTTTACTTATTTTGAATAAATTTATATGACGTATTATTTTAACTGATGAAATAATTAATTTTAGCCTATTCATTTATTTTAATTTAATTTAGCGAATGAAATAATATTATAGACTATGTACTTATTGTGATTTAAAATTTAAATTTTTTATGTTATGATTTTTATGTGTGATAATGTAATAATGGATATATTAATGAATTATTATATGCTGTATATGGAACCAGTTTTCTGATATAAATAAATTATTATTATTATTATTTTGTAAGCGTGTATTAAGAGTGCATATGCTTATTTATTTAAAGATCTAGTAGAAACGCATGTATTCTTCCTCGGCTGATTGAAGCATGTAAATAGAATCTTCTTTTTAGTAAAAACATGCCCCGTACTCAGAATATTTCCTGTGTCTTTTATATAAGAACTTTACAAACATTTAAATAACTGATACGAGTAACACTCAGGATCGGAGCAACTATTACAACTACACAAACTTTTCGAACACGAAAACTCAGCAATCACAGTGGCGAATCAATATAATAATATAATCATAACTAAGACATTCTAAAAGGTGTTAAAATGTAATCCCGTATACAAACACTATCAATTTACAATATTGTACGATAGAGAGATCAATTCATATTACTAAAGCGATCATTTTGCAACTTCGACAAATACTTTTAAAGTGCCTAACATTTTTACGTTGCTCTATTGGAATTTTGTTGAACTTTTTTATTGCGAAATATTTTTTATGGAAGGCACTGTATTTGTTTTATGCTCAAAGTTTTTAGACATGGCGGATTTAGATACGGCTTCCCATCCGAAACACTCAGAAACGTCGAAAACATTTTTATGTTATGTTGTATTTTTATGAGTTTTTTAATTTTTGTGACAGCGATTTTATTCCATTTATGGGTTTATTGTGTGGGGTTATTCATAAAATAAATAGATAAAAGTTATGGATTTTTATGTCTACTGTTTTATTTTATCTACTACCAAATTTCTTTCTA
Source organism: Catocala fraxini (assembly GCA_930367265.1). Taxonomy (NCBI): domain Eukaryota; kingdom Metazoa; phylum Arthropoda; class Insecta; order Lepidoptera; family Erebidae; genus Catocala; species Catocala fraxini. The sequence continues at coordinate 17,511,009 of OV884039.1, read as the reverse complement.
TATTTTAAATTTATCAGTTTATATAACGGAATGTATTTAAAACGCTATCCCCTGTAAAAAATTATCATCAACCATATCTAAAATTAATTTTTTCATGTGGTTAGCAGTTCTTGTTATATTAGTTATTTTTATTATTATTCTGCCTGCCTAAACTAATTATGTCAGTCAGACATGACTATTTTAAGTCAACGAAAAGGAAATTAACTAATTTGACGCTTTTAAAAATGTCCTTTCATATTTAACAAAATAGGGAGAACTGGATACGTCATCTGATACTGCATGTGATTTTTATTACAGGATAGATTTAGAAGATACCTAAGACTGGAAGCTGCGTAGGAAAGATTGAGGAGCATATGTAATGCTACAAGTGAACTATGCTTTGCTAGTAAAAGCAGAGCCATAAAGTAAATGCCTTTATATTATAATATTATTATATAATTCTATGATTTCACTATATATATTATAGACCTCTAAAAATATTATTAAGAGACAATTTTCTTACTAAAATCTTACTGGCGACGCCGGCAGCTTTTAAAACACTCAGTGGACACAAAGAATATTTATTTTACACTTGGAACGCCTATCATTAGGACACGCTTCAACCAGCATGAGCAGTGGGAAGGCGATCATATAAATCGATACACAACCCAAATATTCTATACAGATGTCATTCAAATGTAAATAAAAATGTGAGAATACAAAACCTTCAAAAACCCTGTACCTATAGATTTAACAACAAAACTGCAGTTATAGTAACCAAACTTGCGTATAATAAATCACATGGAAACGTCTCTATATGATATTTTGTTTCGCCGTTATCGCCTTAATATTACCCGTCACGTAATAAATTCAAAGTTAACAAAGTGATTTCACCGACAACACTTCCAATCAAGCTCAACACGGTAATGCAGACAGAATCTGCGGCTTAACCCTCACACAACGAGACAAGGGAGACCCATAATTGACATAAAATTTATAGTCAGATTAAAGTATAAAGCAATTTCTGTACCACTGGATTGTTAAACCTGAGGCAACGTTATTACGGTGTTTTCTGCTGATAAATCCAGTGCAAGCTCAATTTCCCTGTCAGTACAAAAATAAACAAGAGCATTGGCGGCTTATAAATCGCGCGTCGTGATTGGCTGCATCGCCAATAATTATTTACATATTTTAATAAATATTTATTTTGGTCCAGCCTTTCGACATTGACAGGCAGACGTGCTACCGTAAAATGATGAATGTAGGATTTTTGTTGAATTTTAGATAGCCTATCGAGCAAGAGTATTTTTTATGCATAAATATTCTAGTTGACTTGCGGTCAATATTTTGTAAATTCATAGCCTTATATCGAAATCTGTAAAAAATATTCCTGTGTCAAAGTGTAATAAATTTAGTGCCGAGAGAAACAGATATACACTATACCGTCAATACTATATCTCTCAAGCGTTAGGTGTTTAGAAAGTAGTAAGGAATATATTATATAAATAGGTGTAAACAAATTAAGGATATTATGATTAATATGAGTCGAAGAGTCAGCTTATTACGAGGTAACGGTATAAATGAACCGGCTATCTTAGAGCTGTACCACCTTATAGGAAAGAATCAGCTAAGAGTTGGATTTGAGGGAATTGCTATTCTATTATATGTATCTTATGTGGGAGCCAGTCAGTGCAGACCGGCGACACTTCGACCCAGTGGGATCTTTTGTGTCGACACTCACCCAATAACGACTGCCATAGATGTTCATGGCAGCCGGGACCGACAGCTTAACGTGCTCTCCGAGGCACGGAGCAGACGATAATTGTCAATCAATACGCACATAATTTCGAAAAGTCATATAACTTCCGAAAGTTAGAGGTGCGTGACGTGGGTTCCAACCCGAGACCCTCTGCATTGCAGTCTGTTGGTCTCCCCACTGAGTTATCGCTGCTCTTCTTATTCTATTATATACTTTATTTTGATGCCATGCTTAATTCCATTTCTCTACAGTCGGAAACGTGACTGCTAAGAAGAAGAAGAAGAAGCTGCTAGAAGAGCTGTAAACGTGTTTGCCACCTGCGTCGTATAAAAAAACAAAGAATTTGTGATATTAATTGGCTGACTTAAATCTTGTTTAATATTCAGAAGCCACTATTTAGGCAGCCATTTCCGAAACTCATGAGGCAACTTTGAGGTATTCTATGAGCTGAATAGGTAGGGTCCTAATAACCTATGATTTATATTTTCTAACAGTATTCGGACTGGACTATAAAATAGGTCCTGAGGCCTCGTTCTCAACTGGTCAGCCATATACACTCTAGTCACCTATGCCTAGTTTCTAAAAGGCAGAAGAATATAAATTTAGTAAACAGACAGTCAAACGCATGTCAACTCTTGGGATTGGCTGATTGGATTAGTAATAGCCAATCAAAACACTTGATATGAGTTTAATATGACACATCGTTGACTCGACTTTTAGAAATCGAGTTAGTCGAAACAATCGACATTGGTTGTTTTTTCATCAATTACAAATTACTTTATTTGTGAATTAAGGCGGATGAGGACACATACAGTCAGTTTTGCGTATCCACGAAACAGTAAATAATTGAGGTGTATTATATGAGTGTACCTACAACTAGTCAGTTATGTTTTTTAAGTTCCTTTTAATAGTGGTCGAGCCTATTCACATCTAATATCTACCAGGCTACGGCAATAATAATCAAAGTGGATTTAAATTACCTGCATTTAATTACAAATAAATCCATTGCAATGAATCATATTGTGGCCCGCAAATTTGATTGTCCAACATAAATGTACATAATGATTGTCATATGAGTCACTTATAGGCCAAACATTAAATAATTAAGCAAGTCATCAATCATTATTCATTAAGATGTTCAGCGCTCGCACATGTAATTAGAGTGCTTCCGCTCTTGAATAATAGAAGGTGCGCCAAAGGGACGCATGCATTAGTCTTCTAATGGAGGGAGTAACGTACTGTTTGCGATGCATGCAATTGGAACATTGAGACATTATAAACAAAATAATTACTTAGGTAAACCGTAACTTTTTTTTTTTTTAACGCGGCGAAATGTGCAAATCACATTCCCCATCGCCGGTTTTGGGGCGGGCGATGGGGATATGTCGGGATCCAGCCCATAAGATGGAAATTTGGGCTGAACCGACTAAAACCACCGCGGTGTTCCTCACACCTTTATGACGGGGTCGCGCGGATCGCTCTCGCATTCAAATCGCGACCCCGTCAAAGGTTTGACCCGCCGATGGACGTGGCGGGTCCCGCAAACACAATAAAAATTCATACCTATAATTGGGGGACCTGGTCCCCGACAACAAAGGGGGAGGACCTAGTCCCCTTTCCAACATCGAGAGGCGTGCGTGAACCGTAACTAAGCTAACTAACTAAAACTAAAACTAACTAAGTAAGACTATCACAACTTTAATTAATATTATAAAGTCGAATATGAGTTTGTTTGTTTGTTATGCTTTCACGCCCTAACTACTGGACCAATCGCCATTTGCATGCACGTTGTCAGCGGAACAGAAAAGGGTACCTGCATCTAGAAAAAGTAATGTTACTAACCTACATCTACATTTATGCAAGCGAAGCCGCGGTCAAAGTCTAGTTTAAATATAATCCTTATTTTTCTGTGCCACTCGTCTTCTTAATTCCGTTAAAGTCAGATACAACAATAGTGATGATAGAAAAGACCAAGCTTTGCCATTGATAAAGTTCCAAAAATAGCTGATCTCGAAACGAATTTATTCATCCCTGGGTAAATACTTTATCTATCAAGTCTTAGAATACCAGACATAATAAAAATCTATTTTGTCTGGCCACCGGTGTTCCGCTACGACTGCATAGGTTAAATATTGAGTAATAGTATACACTATAATAATAGGTATATGTCATATATTATTATAGTGCACTATGCATTGTAAGACTCAGTAAGTCAAACTCATTTGGTTTCTCTATACATATATTTTACGACTAAACCTACACAATGGAAACATCATTCATTAAACCATGTCCAAAACGTCTGTCGTAATCCAAAGAAGAGCACAGTGCAAAATTGTTGAAACGTCCTAAAAAGGACGTAAATACTCATAGACCGTAACCGTGTAACACATTTCTTATTATATATTAGCTTTTGCCCGCGGCTTCGCTCGCGTATAAGCAGGCTAGGTAAGGTTAGTAACAGTTTAAAAAAAGCCTAGCTTATGTTACGCAGTGATAATATAGCTTTCCAATAGTGAAAGAGTTTTCAAAATCGTTTTTGAGTTAAATCCTTACAAACAATCAAATAAAAAATCAAATCTTTCCTTGTTATATAATTAATATACATAGACAAATTCTGCCTATTCCGAAGCCGAATAATATTTAAATTCGTTGTAATGCTAGGAATTACGTAACATATAATACTAAGTATTCTAATCTGATAATAGTTTTTCATTTTTACGAAGTCCTTAACCAAATTCTAGTTTTGGTTTCCAAAAACTTGATGGAGCGAACAAGCACATACTTTTACACTAATCCCAATGTGATCAATATTATATTCGAAAGTGACGATTAAATTTAATATAATCGTAGAAACACAATTCATTAGTATCGCGATCAAATAAAAAGGTTTGCCTTAGTAAAAGACAATGGCGCGACGAGTCAGAAGCATCACCAGTTGCTAATGCTAAAAGCCGGATTTGACCCTTAAAATATCAAAATAATAAATAGTTAAAAAAACAAGATAAATTGATTGATAACAATCTACAGACAGTTGTTTTGAGTGCGTGCACTATCAGGCGTAATATTTCATAAAGAAAAATGGTTTTTAGACTTAATCAATATTACAATCTAAACACAGAATTGTCATTAACAATACCGTGACATAAAAACCTCAATATTTTAACTGACTAGCTGTGTTGTGACTCCTAGCTCGATGTTATGAAACCTTTAACTTTCTTTGAGAACTGGACTATCGAATGAAAAATATTTTTTCTAATCCGATTAGAATTGTCAGATCTTCTCCCTAGCCTTTATTATTCCCAAGTCACTTGGGGTCGGCTTTTCTAGTCTAACCCGATTTTACTGGATTTTACACGGAGCGGCTGCCACCTGACCTCCGCAACCCGAAGGCTAACGATACCTTAAGGCTAGACCAGTGTCAGGATATTATAGGGCACTGACTTCCCAATAACGACTGCCATAGGTATTCATGGCAGCTGGGACCGACGGCTTAACGTGCTCTCGGAGGCACGAAGCAGGCGATAATTGTCAATCAATACGCACATAATTTCGAAAAGTCATTTAACTTCCGAAAGTCAGCGGTGTGCGACGTGGGTTTGAACCCGAGACCCTCTGCATTGCAGTCTGTTGGTCTCCCCACTGAGCTATCGCTGCTCTTCTCTCTTCTCTTCTCTTCGCTCTGCTGATTAGAAGTTTCAGATATCAGCCAAAAATGATTTGATCATCAAACGAAAAAACAGTTTCATAAATATTAAGTTTTTTATACTAGACTTTGCGCGTTTCTTCGCTCGCATTAATATAGATTTTGTCAATAACTTTCTACCCCTCAGGTACTTTTTAGAGTTCGTAAAAACTCTTATACAACAGCTTTGTCCGTCCGTCCGTCCGTCTGTTATACAACTTTCAACTCAAGAACCGTAAGAGCTAGAGACTCGCGGTCAACGCTATCCGACTCAGCGTAGTCGATATACCCCGAAATGACTATGATCTTTGACCTCTGACCCCAAGGTCACGTGATACCATTTTTTCGAACTTTGAGATTAACGGCAATTCATTTCCGTTTCTCACTTGTTTTTAAATGAAAATTACCCTATGTCTTTTTTTGTTCTCCTGTAAATATGTATGAAAAAATTCATGATGATCGTTTGAGTCGCTTAGGCGTGAAAGCGTAACAAACAAAAAACTCATTCTCATCTATAATATTAGTTAGGATTACAAGTATTTAATAACGTATAGCAGCGATAGCCTAGTGGGAGACCGTTGGACAGCCACGCAGAGGTCTCGAGTTTGATCCCAAGGCGCGCATCTCCGACTTTTCGAAGTTATGTGCGTATTAAATAGTTAATTATCGCTCGCTTTAACGGTGAAGGAAAACATCGTAAGGAAACCTGCATGTCTAAGAGTTCTCGTACTTAATGATATGTGAAGTCTGCCAACCCGCACTGGGCCAGCGTGGTGGACTACGGCCTAACCCTTCTCACACTGAGAAGAGGCTCGTGCCCGGCAGTGGGACAGTTTAATACAGGGTTAGTATTATTATAGTACATAACAACTGTAGAATGACCTTTCGAGAGCACGAAATTCGAACAAAACTGATGAAACTCTATGAAAGTAGAGACTTGATTACATTCATCTATGGGAACAGGTAACATTATTCCTTTATTTCCATTTAAATAAAACCAAATTCTAAACTTCAACACCGGGCACAATAGATCTATTTGAATAAAACCCGAAACAACGTATGCTAAAAAAGTTTCTCGTAAATTAATTTAGTTCGGCATTTCATTAACGCTTAGTAAGCATTTGTGTAACCAGCCTTGGCCGGAGGTCATTGAATATGTATATATTTACTTAAACTTAAGTACCTATGTACATACATTGGCAAAAGTATACTTATGCGTAGTACCTACCTAACTAGATAATAATGTAGGTATGTACACACAGCGACACATCAACCTAGACTGTTTGAACTTTGAACTATTAGAAGTTAAACGCTGCGAATTGTGCGAGAGAGTGCGTTATATTTTTGTTATTTTGACTCATTCATGTTGAACGGGACGCGACGCACCATTACATCGACACCACTATACACATTCCCTTGCCGACAATTCTCTATTTTGTATGTAGCGTAGTTATGCGTATATAGGGTGTCTAACTTGATGTGTAGCCGTGTGTACTATGAGCTGGCGGCTAAGCAAATTGATGTAATAAGTAATTAATATAAGTTAATTGAGTTATGGATAGCCATGTCTATCATCATTGCAATGTACCCAATCAAATTAATAGTTAAACGATTCACGCTACAATAATTACTAGATTTTGCCCACGACTGCGCTCGCGATATTATATAAAAAAGAAAATATATTGTCAATAATTTTTTTATTCCTCATCATGAGTACTTTTTCCGGATGAAATGTACCTTATATCGTTTTTTGTACCTCTGACAACGTGTATGTGAAATTTCACGATGATCAATCATGAAACAAACAAATTCACATTCACATTTTATAATATTAGTTAGGTTTTCAGCTGTAGCCATTACTAAGATAAGTAAGATAAAGTATTTTTAATTTATAACTATAATTTTTTTTATTGTAGTATATTATTTCAAAACAGGCCATATTAAAGCTCATTTAAATACTTTATGCTTGGTAAAATACCAAGGTAGGTGACAAAATGTGAATATCACATTCCTATCTCTTCCGAAAGCTATGGGTGACATAGGTTTGACATTAGCTCTATATATATACGTATACTATGGTGTTACAGTTTAAGTTGTTACCTTATACGTACCAATGTCTCGCATATTAAGGTTTTCCACAATAGACTAATCCTACTAACTACATACATAACATACATGACATTTGTACTGAATCTGAGTGTCGTGCCTGTTGTTGCAATATTTGTAAAATCTTCTAAGACAAGGTATTACTGGTCACACACACATCTTTAGGGAAAAAAACAAAGAAAAAATATGATAAACATCATGTCCTAGTAACGTAATCACTTGACATTATTAGGAAGTTCTCAAATAGACACAAAGGCGGACTTCGTCGGCCAAGAATTTAAATGAAAGCTATTGATATCCGAGTACGACGATATTTTTTCATCAAATCGTGTTTTATATAAAGAATGCCAGCAATGTACACCTATTTACTACTATAATTTCTAAGTAATTTAAACAAAATACTGCATATAATAGATGTTTTATTAAAGAGCAGATTTGAAACTTAGGAAGATACGATCAGTTTTCAGTGAACATCTCGTTAATATAGAAGCTTCATCTCAGTAATGATAAATTAATTTTCCAATACTATATCGATAAATTTGCGGAGATATACAGATGTGATTCAATGTCTGTAATGCAATTTTATATGTGGAATCGATTAAAACGATTGCAAATGCCCATGCTAAACATTAGCATCGATTCCATTGTCCACAGTTAAGAGGACACACTGAAAAAATGCACTAACTTTCATCGAATAGTATAGTACTATGAGAAGACCAATTAATCTAGAATTTTGATATAGGTAAATTGATGTCTTTAACTAGAATTTCCTAGCTCAAAAACACGATATTGTGATTTTGGCTCGATCATAATTATTTTCGAAAACACCACTGAAAAATTACTATTTTTGAAATTACAAGGTAGTTACACTATCATTATGCTTAGGAATTACTCAAATATATTTGTAACATCAATATTAGTGATTTGCTAGCTCATTATTTCCATAACTAAAACCAATCATTTTTAAATAATATTTTAAGTTTTTTTAACAATTTCTAAGCGTTCTCGATCATTGCGGGCGCATCGCAATTTTAGACCTTATGACCGCTATTAAAGGATTGATACACAATGAGTGTCATTGGGGCGGATATGGGCGGAGCTATTCTAAACGATAATTTTCGCGGTGTCCCCTTAACTAGAACTCTCCATAAAGTCAATCCCATTAAAGTTCCTTAAGTCAAGTACTTATAAAAGCTCTAAATAAAAATTAATGTACTGTAATATATACATATATTTTTAACTAATTTATTAACAGAAGCTTCTTTCTTGTAATTATTATTAAAAAGAGATACAGCGAGATTTAACGCGAGATTTTTATTATCTGTGACATAATAATGATCGCGACATTGCAAAATCTTATAAATTATAGCAAAATCAATTAAATCATAGCACGTACGTGATGTCCATATCCAAAACAACTTCGTCTGTAAATCACAATACAAACCCAAAAACTAATATAAAACATATTAATTTTCCGACTAGTCTAAAAACTGGAGATAGAGAAGCATGCTTCACATAACGAGTGTTATCAAATCATAATTCATATTGCTACGATTTGTATGCACACGTAAGCTTAATGTTGTTTTAATGCGAAAATTTATACGTCGGGAGTGTATTAGAGTTGAAATAGACTAGCTATCTCTTTAAACAAAGTAGGTATCACTATTTTGAAACTGAAACTAATAATTTTTATCTAATATAATATAACAGAAGTAAACAGTAACTAGTAACAATGTTTAACAGTAGTAATTTAGATTATCAAAATGATGTATCTAATAATAGTGTTTAAAAATTAACAACACGATAAAATCCGTATAAAGTAGTTTTATTTCAATGTATAACATTCGCGTAAACGTAATAGAATATTATATAAATTTATAAATCAAAACAGTTATATTTTTATACATAAATTTTATGAGGAATTCAATTGTTAGTAAAAATTATAACACGGAATTAAGTCAGAGTAATTTATTGTTGACTGTCAGGACTTCATAGAATAGTTTTAGATTAAATACTCTCATTTTCTTTTCTTCACCTTATACAATCTTTATAATATCAGGGTTTCATTAAAGACCTATTTAAAGGTAACGGCAGAGGCAAGATAAAATGTATAAAAATGACATTTATTCGACGTATTTTATAACGTCTATCAAACAAATGTAATTTTAGGCACTATGCCAAATTATTTGGTTAACAAGGCCATATTAAATCATACATATCTACCAAAAGTCAGTAACAGGTGCATTACACCAAAATTTCGTCAGCTATGGTTTAAGGTGTCACGAAATAGGGCCGAAATTATTATGGCCTATCGAACACAGTTTCAGATTTTGTTCTGCCATTGAGTTTTTCTTGATAGAAAATCTCGATAATACTTCGCCCGACCCGGAAATCATACCCGAGAATTCATAAACAGCAGTCACATATATTTTCGCTGCAAATAAATATTTTATTGTAACTCGCATCGTCGCGGTAGAAGCTAATGTGCCGAAACCTTAGAAAGTATTTCTTTAAGAACGTGCTCTATTGCAAGCTTGTGCACTTGCATAATAATAATTGTTAGGACATGTGCATAGTGTTCGGTTGTTTTGTTTTTAGACTTCCGTAGACAATAGATGCGTTGTTCTTCGTGTGGGTTGTACAGCTGTTGTGCTCGTAGAATATTTCAGTTAAGCAAACGTTATTGTTCAACATGGATGAGTCAGCCGGTGTTCTACATTGCTTGAAATTCCTTTTAACATAAATTGCGCAGTTTCTTAAAGTTTACAGTCTTGGTTGAGTTTGTAAGAAAATTAATTTTCAGATCCTATTTTGTATAAAAGTGGTAATGAAGCTATTAGGTATTAAAAATATATATGCAAGCGAAATATATATTTTTATTACAAAATTAATATTCGAGTTAAGAGTAAATATATTTAGATATTTGTTAAAATGTATACGTAATATTGTCTTTCGTTTACGCGAATGGCTACGGATTTTATCGCGTTGTTTATTACTTACATAAAACAATTTTATTACATAATTTTAAAACTTTTAACTACTATTGTTAAACACTTTTACTACTTACTGTTTATTTACACACACAAGTATTTAAATTATATATAAACAATTCAGATTTAATTTTACACTTTCTCCGAAGTTTCAGTTGCTTTTCAGCAGCCATGCTCACAGGAAGACTTTGAAAATTACCTAAGAATAAAAAATAAAATGTGATAAATTCCATATAAAGTAATTTAATTTCAAAATATATACGACTCATTAATACTTCTTGCCTTTAGTTTGTTACATAATTACGAACTCACCAACGAAAAAATAACCGAAGGCAAATAATAAGATGACACGTTTAATAAATATCTCCCAAACTAAGGTTTGCTAATTTTGCGTCGGCGCCAAACAAACAATCTAAAAATTTCATTAATTTACTTTTATTAATTTATAAAACAAAGTAACATAAAAATGCAACCTCAAACTATCATTGATGAGCAATAACATTTAAAATACACTAAATTTGATTTGCCGACTCCGCATATTAGTAACTTATTAGTTTAGGAACTTAGTTCTGAAGAATTTTTTTGATTTCGTTATTTGTGTTGAATGTTTATGATAAATTGACATATTTTAGAATATATAATATAAATTGCCGCTATAGAATTCTTGATCTATTTCTCATGTGTGTTCAATGAAATATAATAAATTATTCCATTCGTTTTACAGTTGCCGGTTAAGGTGTTTGTACAAATTACACCATGAGCAAGTCATTAGCTTTTGTAATTTCTACATGTTCATGGTAATTTCTAAGGCCTAACATTTACAACATTCAATTTCTTATTTCAAAAAACGTACATATACAAACACTTCTCTCCATATTTAGTAACATGAATCCAAATAAAACACGATCAAGGTATAATCAGACAGGTATTCAATATTTATGTATTAAGCGGCACCTAATGCCTATAAAGTGAGTATCCTGCAATGATTGTAGTGTCGTTTCACATTGCACAACACATTATGGACCCCGGTCACAGATCACCGATTAATGCAACATGATGGAACATTATGCGTGACGCATTGCAATCGAATGGGGCCGTTAAATGATTTTAATCTGTAACTAGTCTACGCGAGCTGCGTCATAACATAGCCTGCCGAAATTGACGCAGCGTTTTAATGAATAGTGACAGAAGAATGGTCATTGAAACGAATTATGCGTAATAATCTTAACTTAATAATGCATGTACATACACGTCTCGATTGCTATCTCCCTCTCCCCTTTCTTTAACATATTATGCAAACATAAGCAAAGGCAGACATGATTCATTCTAATACAATATTTTTCTTCTATTCTTTACTTTGTGATTCCCTTGTAATGCCTTGCTTTAGAACATTTTAAATTAGCTGACTTATAGTGCAAGTAAAATGTTTTTTTAAATCTTAGGCGAATTTCAATTCACAATTTTAGACTTTTCTGTATAGATTTCATACCTATTATTCTTAAGAATTGAGTGAGTGATCAAACTGTAATATTATCCAAAAATATAAAGAAATTACAGAATTGAATATAGCGTTTATGACGAACATACATGATTATAATAAATTTAAAAATCCTTTAACTGCAAATAGAAAATTATTTTTATAAATAATGAAAGTCATGCACGCAAAAAACACCATATAAGACATACATTTCGATTTTGAAAATATTTAACTAACAACTGTATGAAAAGCACCATCTCACAAAAACATATTAAACTAGTATTATATGATACTATCATATTCAGTTGTTCTAATATTCTTTTTTAAAAGCGTTCTCAATGAATAGAACAATCACGACACAGAAATTACAATCTCGAACTACAAATTTTATTGTTCTTTAATAACATGCATCAAATAAATATGGAGACGCTATTATTAGAATATAATTCATAACAAATTCAATGTTTTATTAATGATGCATCTTCGATGCAAGCGACCAGCGCAGGTGTTTATTGACGTCATGCCTTTGAATGAAAATACGAATTTAGTGAATGACATCAGCTTAAATGCAGTTCATTCAGAGAATGTAATGAGAGGTATTTGGCACATACGTGATTTTGTATTTGATTCGTTCTTGAATGTTAATATTACGAAAGCTTAAGCGTTATGTTAAGAGCCGGTTCATGTTCTAGGTAATATAAATAACTAAGTAGGTGGCTACTTACTCACCCTGAATAATTACGAGCCTATAGGTTTAAGGGAACATATTGATAGAGATTATACGTCGAAATCTCTATTTAACCTCGAAAACAATTAAAGAATGCTGCAATTTTAAAGTTCTTCCTAAAAGTATATGTATAAGTTAATGCAGAAGACTTTTTAAAGGGAGCCTGTTATCCACAATGCATTTTCTTAAAAAGGAAAGGAGCGCCATAGCTCATTGCACAGCCACGGATAATCTGTAGATTGTTTCATTATTACCTATATTTGAAAGATTTTTGTTCTATTTGTATCAAACTGCATATTAATAATATGCAGTTTGATTTAACTTCAAGTACGCATTTTAATTGCAAAAGATCTTGTGTAGTCATCGATTCATTTGAATTATTATTTTGTAAGTGCGTAAGTCACTGAACGTCTTCTAAACAGCTGGACTGATTTTTTTAGAGATTATTTTTGTGTGTGTTTAAGTGGGTCCTTAGGTGGTTTCGATTCACAATTTGAAGCGGCAAGTGGCATTGTTATGGGGTTGCAAACCGACGTTGGGACTGTATAAATACATAATAGTGTAAAGTTACTTAGACTTGAAGTCCAGATACTTTATTTGGCAATTTAGCAGTCTTTCTTAAGACTATGATTTCGTTATGATTGTTTATTTTCTAAGTCTGTAGAATAATTTATAGTAAGCTACGTTTTAGGCCTTTTTCAGCCGTTCTAACTATAATTTACAACATCAATTAACAATTTTGCACAAAAGAGAATCATTACAAAAATGATAAGTTATTCAAGATTTTTGCCACATCCATTCCCTTTTGAAGCTTACAATAAAACACAAGAGTCATTCACATATTACGAGCAATCAATCAAATTTAAAAAGACGCGTCACGCCGAGAGATGATAAATTAACTTTAATAGCTAACACCGCCCTTTAAATAGAGCATATAATGTAGGAGTAAAATTGAATTAATTCTTTATGTTGATTCTCCGAGAAAGTTCATAAACAATAACAAGACGTGGGAGCGTATGTTTATGTTATGTTTAATTTTAATGTTAATGTTTCACGAGTTTACAACAATAACACCAAGTAATGTTTCATATTTGATTTTGTTTTAAATCGTTTCCGTTTCAAGTAAATCATTGTACAAATTGTGGATTTGTACAAAAAGTTACTTGAAACGGGAATTATTTAATTACACGTCATTGTTTGTTGACACGTGAAACCAAGGAGTTGAGGTAATAATGATCGAGTTTATAGTGTGTTCAGAACATTGCTTATTGGCAATCAGTTTACAACTTGAGTAGTTAGTACGTTGGTTCAGATTTAACGATGTCGTTTAGCTTTGGTTTTGCTTTAGCAACCTCAAGTTGACATACATTTAGGCAAATTTTTATGTGTATTTAAAGTCCTATTTAATGTCATTGCATTGGCTGATCCATCAATATATACAGGTATAATCTTTCAAGTCAATATTAAATAGTAAATTGACCATAAAATAATAAAAGCTGCTCATACACACTTTTATAATATTACTAAGTAAAGGATTATAATTAAAATTCACAAAAATATGTACACTCATATATCAAATAATACATTATATATTATATACATTTTCTTTTTATGGTATAAGAGGCAAACCAGCTTACGGATCGCCTGATGGTAAGCGATTACCGCTACCCATGGACACCCGCAACACCAGAGGAGTCACAAGTGCGTTGCCAGCCTTTTAAATTTCCCCCCACCCCCAGGAGGAGGAAGGGTTGGGCTTCCGGTACCCTCACTTACTCGACGAAACACAGCGCAAGCGCTATTTTATGCCGGTTTTCTGTGAGGCCGTGGTATCACTGCGGTCGAGCCGGCCCATTCGTGCCGAAGCTTGGCTCTCCTACGTTAAGAGTTTACTATTAAGTACCTAAAATACAGCTTGTTAATAAACAATAACTCTATATATTTTTTAAATGCACGTGTGGCGTAGTGGCTTAAGAGGTCGCCTCGCCACTGCCGCCGCGCCGAGTGTTGTGGGTTCGATCCCCACACGGGACAACAATTCTGTGTATGTGTTATTTGTATTCGTTGTCTGAATGTCTATAAAGTTCACCTCGATAAAGGAATTATTCCTAGTGGAGAAGTTTTATTATTTAAAAGGAAGAAAGGAATATGGTACAATAAATCTTACCAGTTAATAGCTTCTTAACAACATTTCGTAAAATTTTAACTTTAAACAAACCTTTTTCCTTGTGCTGGGTTAAAATTTTTTATAACTAAATAATTAAAAGAATGAATGGCATTTAATGGTCTACGGTAGTGCATAAGGTTGTGTGAATAGGATAATCGAATTTCTCAAATTTAAGTGAATGTTCTCTGGCAAGCGTACGTACAGTATACAACATGTAACATAATAAACGCACATCCTGAAAGTAGTTTGTTTAAAATCGGCTACTGAATCAATTCCAGCAATTTTTGATATAGGTAATTTTTTATCCCTAAAATAATTAAAACGAATTAAATTATAGTCACCCAAACAGCTGAAATAAACGAAAATGTATCATAATTCAAGGCAATAAGGTTTTTGATGCAATAAATGCAATAATGTTAGATTTATTGTAATATACCCATACTATCCGCGCACAATAAGTGAAACTAATTCGTTAAATTAAAATATTTAAGTACATAAAAGTAACATTTTAATGATTATATTATTATTACGATTTCATTATCTAATTGGGGTGTTTGAGGTTGTGCGTTATATCTGTGACATGTTGTATATAAGTGCGTCTGTAGCAAGAGAGTTATGTTAATACCAGAGCAAGTAGAAATCTGTAGTTTATTACTGCCTCTTTAGCAGGCAGGCTTAAGTCAACGTATATAAGACTTGCTTTTGCTTACGGCATCGCTCTCGTAGAAGTAGGTTAGGTTATGTTAGTAACAGTACTTTTAGAGTTCGAAAAACTCTTATACAATAGCTTTGTCCGTCCGTCCGTCCGTCTGTCTGTCTGTAATACAACTTTCAACTCAAGAACCGTAAGAGCTAGAGACTCGCGGTCAACGCCATTCGACTCAACATAGTCAATATACCCCGAAATGACTATGAAATTTGACCTCTGACCTCAATGTCACGTGGTACCACGTGACCTTTGCATATTACTTGATCCATTTTTTCGAACTCTAAGATTTACTTCAATTCATTGCCGATCCTCACTTGTTTATGAAATACAATATAGCATATGCTACTCGCTAATAATATAGCTTTCTAATGGTAAAAGCATTTTTAAAATCGGTTAATTAGTTTTTGAGTTAAACTCATACAAACAAAAATCAAATTTTTCTTCTCTATAATATTAGTTAAAAACTACTGCAACCGATGTTATTATTAAGTCAGACAAAGCAACATTTAGTCATGTACGTTAATAGGTAATATAAAAATCAGTTCACAATGTAAATACTTACAAAGAAATGTAAGAATCTACACTGTTCATTGATTTTTAATACTTAGTAATCTTGTAAACACTCCACGATCACACATAAATACACAATCCTTACTTGTCCAGACAACATTTTCAGTTACCTTTTTATATCATTAGAGTTTTACGCGTTACTTGGCAAGTCTCACGTATGACTATGGCCTACCCTCATTAGGGAAACGTGGCTCATAATGGTACACCTCTACTGGTTCATTAAACGGGTCACATACCGCCATGGAAGAATTTTTATTCACAGGCCTACACATTTAACTTAGTAAGATAGTCGCTTATACTCCAATATTGTTGTTTTGACAAAAGCCACAAAATTAACAAGAAATGCTGATTTTATTAAAAAGCTTTGGTTCTTGTTCTCAACTCAACTGTATATGGGTAACTAATAGCCTATATTAAATATAATATTTGCCAATGGAGAATTTTAGAATATTTAAAAGAAACGATCACAGCGTTTTTCTTTTGATCTTTAGACGAGCACGGGCTTGAAACATGTACCTGTGGGTTGCAGAACAAACCCGTATAACTTGCGCATGTATTACATGCGAGTAGCTTGCATCTGCATTTCACGCCAGCTAAATGTGTATGTCACCATATGTTTTAAGTTCGAATGAGATGAGACAGCTGTCTCTTTCCTTATTTCGTAATTAACAAACTTGACATTGCTTAAAAGCTATCGTAATCCAAAAAAGGAGCATATTACTGATACAAAAATGTTATCGGAATTCGGGTACCAAAGATACTGTATATAAAAATGCTTTATAGTTACTGTCAAACACAAGTTTGCTGGAACAAATTTACAATAGACATTAACGTTTTAACAGTACTGACAAGCTTTATAAGCGACTATCCGAAATCAATTTAACATACCAGACTATATAGACCGCCTAAAGGTTAATTTGAAATACTAGGTAATCCAGTTCCAATTTATACGCTGGCATATTATAAACGCACAAGCAAATGAGAGCGCTTTGTGGAGTAGCAACTATACAGATTAATTAATCCGTGAAGTTACTATTGCCACGGTCGAATTCTAGATTGGCGATCTTTATATGATATTTAGTTTTGTCCCTTAAAAGTACACAAAGTTATCACCAAGGACATTGCATGTATTTGCGTGTCTATGAAAAATCTTATATTGAAAGTTGGTGAACTTAAGTTCAAAAAATATGCTGACAATTTATCTGAGCGCTAATTCTCGTAATAAAAACTGTGTAAAACAGAGTTCTATCCAATCTCAGTGACATAAATATCACACATTGTTTTTCCTAAATGCAAATAATATATAATGCACGTAAAATATGATATAGCATTTCAGTTCCATTTGACGTCTTTTGGATTAGACAGCACTTAATACTTATTTATTATTACAAACGTTTTTAGACTTTCGCGATTCGTCCACATACATCGATATTTGCATTAATTGTGTTCACGGGGTAACTCATCGACCAAAGTAAGTCGATCGAAACATCGGGGAATAAATAGGTATTTATTACCTTTAAATACTTACCAACGTGATTAAGAACCGTACTATAATATTATATTATGAAATAAATATTCAATTTTTTTTCGATTCGATTTTAAAATACGCCACGACACAGCGATATTCCGTGGAACAGAAGGTTAATTCTAAAAAGCAACAATAAATTTAGTTGTTCACGGAGCTGAATTCTCTTTGCAGTCTCTCAATGAAAACCTAATATTCAGCTGTATTTGCTTAGATTAGAAGCCGATCCGAACATGACTAGGAATAATAAGGCTGGCATTTAACATAAGCAAATAACGTTTTCTGTATTCGAGTACATATGACGTGAGGGTTTTGTACCAAATGATTAGTCGGCGCCTTCTACCTCATTAGTAGAATAATAGTTCAGATTGCTCTCGATTCGTATTCAGTGCTTAATTTCTTAGTTCATGAGGAGATAATTAAATTTTGTTCTATAGAAACCTTAATTATAAATTACGCTCAAATGTTTGTGTGGTTTTCCTTGCTTTGAAGGAATTTTAAGGTATATAAAAGCGAATACACACACTGTTTTACCTGGACGTTCTGTCTTCATTACTTATTTTTATATTTCTGGCAATTTGTATTGCAAATTGCTGGTTCTATCGTTCTTCAACTACGTTAAATTCTTGTGTAAAGAGTAATATTACTATGGTAGGGCAATGGGTACTTTCCAATTGAATTTAAAATCGAGCGGTCGTCCCAACGCTGAGGCGAACCACATAAACTACAACGACATTCATGAATAGTGTGATTAGAGAGAGATGCGGCATGAAAGTTGATATAGTGACAAGAATAGAAAAGGGTATGTTAAGCTGGTTTGGGCATGTAGAAAGAATGGACGAGGAAAGACTGACTAAGAAAGTTTATAAGGCTAGTGTGAATGGAACAGTCGCAAGAGGAAGACCTAGGCGAACGTTTCTTGATCAGATCGGAGGCGTTCTGGACAAAGGCCAGGTTAAGAGCACCTTGAACCGACGGGCGTGTATGAGGAAAGTGATGAAAGTGAATGAAGCCAGAGAAGTGTGTCAGGATCGTAGCAAATGGAAATCCGTAGTCTCTGCCTACTCCTCTGGGAAACAGGCGTGAATCTATGTATGTATGTATGTACATTCATGCAGTCATGTCATCGTGTTTATAAAAACACAGGTCATATGCCTAGTGCAACAATAATTGTCATTATCAACGCAATTATTTTGTACGCATTTCAGATCTTTGCAAATTTCTCAGACATGCAGGTTTCCTCTCGATGTTCTCCTTCATCATCAAAACAATCGATAATTAACAATTAATTACGCACATAACTTCAAAAAGAGGTGCATACCGTTGGGTTGAAATCAAGACCTTTATTGAAAATCTTTACCTAATTTATAATATTAACCAAACAGTAATATAAAGAGCCACTTTGTGAGTAGATTGCTTTAACTTTACAATAATAAACTTATCTACACAATGAAATTTGAAATTAAACTACTATATACGGATTTGAACGCGTTGTTTATTTGAGACTTTATTACATAATTTTGAAAATTGTTACTCTACTACTACTATCAAACTTTACTAATTTTTAAGCTAATTAAATTATTATTAAAACTATTTAGATTTAATTTAATTTTACACTTTCCCCGACGTTTCGGTTGCTTTTCAGCAGCCATGGTAACATGGTCTCCCCGTGACCATGGCTGCTGAAAAGCAACCGAAACTTTACTATAATATAAACACAGTACCTATTAACTCAGTTTATATAATCATTCGAGAAAGCTTCTAGAATTGAATTACTTTAATCAAAACTATGAAGCTAAAGTTGTAATGCCAAGCCTTATAGTCCAGTGAACCAACAAACGATGGGAAAATGTTTGTTAAGTCGCAATCATAGACAGAAAAGCACAGCGTGTGTCGGTATCCAGTAGATGGATAAACAAGTAACAAAAACGGGAGACAGCCATTTAAAATAAACTTTGGATCAGGTTTACAGTATTAGTCGTCATATAATTCTAAACCGATGACGACCGAATCCTAAAACTTAACTAAAAAGTTAATTAGGATAACGATAATATCCCAGGGTTCAAAGAGGAACTGGAGATTCTACCTCACTTTAAAAGTTTTAAAATGGAGGTGAAATGTCCACTGTTTGCAGGTCGTAAATTAAATATTAAAGTGGCGCCAGTTTTATATTCAGTATAATATGAATATTCATCAAAACTTAAAACTTTTAGAAGAAGTCGGGTATTCTATAGAAGATCGCAACTAAATAATAATGTGTTCTTACTGTATAAGTATAGGTTTTACGGGCTCCTATAGAAGATGTCAATAGGGGAGACAGCATTCTAGTGTGGTCTTTGCACCTTAAGTTACTAACACAACAACGATTCCTTTTTAAAGCAGTCCTAAATACCTACATAAAGTTGAATTTATAGTTTTAATTATTAGAGTTTCTAGTTGTATTTACGACTCTATATCCATAATCACGAAATAAAACCGTATATACAGCTCAATATTTCCCAGATTAATGACAGCCGGATAATTAGTAGGGAGAAACATTTGAAACTAGCGCTCCCGATCATTGGATGGACCGTCATTAGGACCGCCCGTCCCGAATTACATACGGGTGACGAGCTGTCAGGGGTGTCAATTAAGTGCACCTCATTTGTTTACAGTTATTTAGTACGGTCGAGTAATTAGATCTCCAAAGGTTTGTTGTGACTTTATATTTGTTTCCGTTGCGCGAAACTGTGGTGTTTGGGATACGTTGGTATTTGAGGTGGATACAACAAATGTTCACATCAACCTGGAATTACAGAAGATTTAATGCGGTTGATAGTGTTTCCAGGTCAGTTAAATAGATTTTTGTTGTTATTTGAGGAAACATTATGCTCATTGCCCCTTGCGCTGGAAGCTGGAGTTGTTTTTTTTAAAGGGTTGGATTAAAATCTATAAACTGTTTACCGGACTTAGGCATTGAACCGATTCAATTCATTACCACTGCGGCACTAAGGCAGTGTGTATATAAAAAGGTAATATTTTTAGACGAATACGAAAACTTTTTGTATTTCTATACTTACTAATATTATAAAGCTGAAGAGTTTGTTTGGTTGAACGCGATAATCTCAGGAACTACTGGTTCGAATTGAAAAAAAATGTTAGTGTTGGATAGCCCATTTATTGAGGAAGGCTATAGGTTATATAACATCACGCTACGACCAAGAGGAGAGGAGCATCAATGGAAAATATGGCAAGAACGGGAAAATCTCTTACGTGAAGCAGCAGAAGTTGCGCGGGTCAGCTAGTATGTATATAACATAGGGGTAATCTTAGTGTTCGTTGTTTTGATACTTAAAAATATTCTCAGTATCAAATATCAAATAGTCTCGATACAGGGTTTAACTTATTTATAGGCCAAAGCAAAACTAAAACCGTATTAATGTATTATAGCCCAATCATTAATCAAATATTCGATCGTTAGTCAAATAACAAACGGTGACAACGCGTAAATCGATATTCGAATACATGGTTGTATCATTTTTGATCGTTTTAACGATAGTAATTGTGTATCTATTCTATAAAACGCAAGTAAAGAAAACGGCTTCACAACCAAAAACACTATAACAAACAAATTGTGATTCCTATACACAAATGGCGTGTTGGCTCAACGAGATAATATGTTATAAATGATGTAGGATATTACCTCAGTTCGCTTATTGTTTGCCTAGATTATTTCAGGCCTTATTTCACGAGTACATCGCAATAATACCTCGCATTATGAAACGCTCGAGGATATAATCTGACAGAATGCGAAAACTGACAAAGCGGTGTTCTTCCGAGCATCTGATAGCCGGAGAGTGTGCTTGACGTTGCAAAAATTAATGTAAACATGTGCTTGAATATCTGTTTGGTTTTATAATACTGGCTGAGTTGGCTTGAAAGATAAACAATTGAGTATACCACTACATTATTGTGTACCATTAAACGATATTTCAGTATCGCGTTAAGTATATGAATAAGTTATATTTGAACAATATAAAATATTTGCATAAGTTGCGCTAATATTCATAAACACGTCGTTTGACGACAGATAAGCCGGTATTGTCTTTCAAATTAAGAGTGCCTTTCCTAGGAAAATAATTCTTGTCTTGAGGTTTAACTGGCAATGTATTGACTCCCTTTTTTATAGGATATAATATATAATAATATTGGGTCTCTTCTAAGAGTGAGAAGGATTAGGGCATAGTCCAACACACTGCACACTGGCTCAGTGCGAGTTAGTACACTTTGCATATATTATCTTTGAAAACATTAAGGAGAACTCTCATCCAGACATCCAGGTTTTCCACTGTGTTTTCCTTCACCGTTGAAACGAGCCATAATTAACTATTAAATACGCACATAACTTCGAAAAGTCAGAGATACGCCTCTTAAGCTCAAACTCGAGACCTCTGCGTTGCAGTTCACCGGTCACTTACTAGCCTAACACTGCTATGCTATGGGAAAGAAACATCTCCAATTATTAAATAATTGTGTACTTATTTATTATCGTAGTAGTACAAAATTACGTGTAAAATATGAATTACGTACGTAATAATACTATCTAATCATGTTAATAGCTACCAAACATTTGTGGTTCATAACAGATAAAATTAAACAACTATACCATCCGTTGTAATAGTTGAACATAACCAGTAAAATTTAGCATTAAAAATAGCTGCATATAAGTATTTGACGATCTTTAAATTTTGAATGTTTTTGTGGTACTAATGTTTAAGATCAAAAACAAAAGCGTACCTAAATGTAATACATGATTATTTTAAATGGAAGCTTTGACGACTTAAAAGAGAAACATGGAAATGTTATTCAGCGATAAAAACTTAGACATGGATCGACGTGCGAATCGCGCTATGAAAATTAAGTTTTGTACATACGTAGCGTGTACATAAATAGGTATATCGTATGATTTGTTATGCTGCCTGTGTGCCTATTATGATCTTTTAACTGTTTGTAATGATATGCACTTAACTATATGTATATTTAATTTTGTACGTCGTTTGTAGTACGTCTTTAATGTCGCACGGACGTAAGGAGTCATCCTTACATCCGTGCGACATTAAAGGTCCGCACTGAAAATCAGCGCTCTATTGTAGACCCCTATGGACCGCAATACAGCAATATATATGTTGAGTGCGTACCAATTTGTCACAGATTACATGTATAAGTTAGTATTATTACCTACTTTATTTAAACCTATTTTCTTTTGTCTGTGGCAAATTAACGACTATTTTCTTTCTTTCTTTTCAGATAAAGCAAAGTTATAAAGAAAATTCGGCCTCGATAGCGTAGTGGTTAGTGTAAGGGACTGCCACGCCTGAGGTCGCGGGTTCGATTCCCGCACAAGTCAAATATTTGTGTGCATGAACATAGATGTTTGTCTTGGTCTGGGTGTTTCTATGTATAAATGTAGGTATATACAAAAAAAAAGTATATTTGTATGTTTGTCCATTGTCTAGTACCCATAGTACAAGCTCTACTTAGTTTGGGCTAGATGGTGTTGTGTGTATGTAGTAGAATAGAATATTAATTAGGGCTTGAATGAGACGAGAGACAACGGACACTATAAGGTAAGCGTAAAATCATCTTCTTGACGCGATCAATAACGATTACTCAGGGCACTTAAGTTCAAAGCTTAGTTGCAAAGGTTACCAAGTGACATTTTTGACAAGTTAAATAAAGGTTTGTATTGCTTCCTTTTTTCCTGCAGATAATGAGCCAGTAATTATTTATTTTTATTTAATATGATTTTGGTTCAAGAAACAAAGATAATTAAAGACATTTTGCAAACATTGCTTTCTCCGTTTTACTTTTCATAATATAACGTAAGCCACGTTAATGCAAATGTATTTATTGGATTTTAAAACGGGAATCAAATTATTACTTTCCCGGTTAACCTCTCAACCAATCCAGTTATCAAAAATACGAAAATACAAAACAGTTATTCAAACGTAGGAAGACTATCATAACAAAATTTACGTTTGAAATAGTCTGATCAAGCTCGGATGCCGGCGTCCTAGCGTTGGTTAAGCAATTAATATATTAAAATTATTAACATTTACGATTTTCCCAAACGCTGAATTTCCGCGTGAGATTATTAGAGATTATATGCACGGTTAGTCTTTGTATAGTGTAGTTATATTCACAGTTGCAGCACGATGTCTAAAACTGTGCCTGAGAGACGATGATACTTTATCCCTTTATTACAAGGGACCTTAAACCGTATCTGTCAAAATGTAGGTGTAATACATCTGTACCTACTTAATCTATACTAATATTATAAAGCTGAAGAGTTTGTTTGTTTGGTTGGCTGAACGCGCTAATCGGAACAACTGGTTCAAATTGAAAGAATATTTTAGTGTTGGATAACCTAATTAACGAGGAAGGCTATAGGCTATATAACATCACGCTATGACCCACGGGAGCAGCGCAGTAACTATAAACGTGGGTGAAACCGCGGGCATAGCTAGTATAGAATATACAGACTCAATAGCTTAACCTTTCGGATATAACAACAAGCACTAAATTGTATAAGAAATGTAAATTCAAATTTGTTTCCTATTTTATCCTTCAATATTTTTCTATTTTTACAAGGACATTATTTCAACCTCCTTTAATTAAACCTCTACAACAAGAATTCAAAATAGAGGCCTATATTCTACATCTTTACAAGCCGGATTGTCCCCTGAAAGTCGATTCTAATGCTAACAAAATTGAACAGGCGAGAAAATCGTCGATTACTGTAATGTTTACGGTTAGTGAAAATGAAGACATTATCCGGAAAATGACGATTGCGCCTTATCACGGCTTATAGAGAGAATAAAACTGCCTTAAAACGTGAATTGAGGCCATGCCAGACTAAGAACAGCGAATATAAAAGTTAAAGTTATGAGTGATTTGGATAAATTAGGAATAGAGGTTACGAAGAAAAGTGATCTTGAAGCGATTTTTGATGACAATCCCTTTAAATTCTTTATTTTATTTCCTCTGTAGCTTTTTATATGAATATTATTTAGGGTTCGTTTTATTATATTGCAAGGATTTTCTAATAAAAGCTTATGCCGTGTTAGCTTTTGCATACTACTTGTTCCGTGTGACTACAGTCAGGTCGAGATATACTGAACGTGATCAAACTATACCCCATACCGTCATACTAATTGTAGTTAGATAAAAAGTGACTGAGGTTTTAAATTTTTTCTTAACACGATCACTCTACGCCGAATCCCTATCCACTACACCTACCATGAAGACACAGCTAGCAACCAAACTGTAAAAGATACATCAAAAGCCGAACGGACGGACAAATACAGAATGGACCGACAGACAAAAATGTCGAAATGCTTGCAATTTTAACTTATAATATGTGATGCTTTCGGAAAAGAATTTAATTTTGTAAAATGTGATAGATCAGAAGTAATAAAGTATTATATAAAAAGACAGAGGTAAGAAGTTATTAGTATTTTTCATTTAACCTTTAACTGTGGGTGCGTGGACTCACAGGCCGTGTGACTGTTAATATGCTTTAATTATGTAATAAATAAATAAAGATTGAATAAAAGGATATACATTATTTCATTTTAATATGCCTAGAAAATAATAAATATAGCGTAAACAGAAAATTTATATTTACATAATATTTTGAGTTTAGAACATAATGGTCTGAGAGACCGCGCGTCCATAGTAGTGTGACAAAAAAATTATGACCATAGTTAAAGGTTAACCCTGTAAATAGAAGAAGTACTTTTAATAATAACGACTGTGTTCGAGTTGGATTCGCGCACGGAGAGTTCCCTACGATCACAATAAAAGGCGTCTAACGAACTTAAACTACCTTTTCTTTAATTTATTATTTTATTTTATAGCTTACATTATAATCATTTCAAGTTTGAAGCCTTTTACCATTTTATGATAGGGTATAAATAAAAAACTTAAAACAGACCATAATATCTAATAATGTTATTTATTTTATTTGATGAAATATTCGTCGTGGTTATTAATCCTAAAAAATTATAGTTGGTCACTTTTTTGGATTAAAAAGGAGACAAAGTGAGTCAATTTAAAAGAGTACCGTTGGAAACCTTTGTTTATGACATCCTGGTGGTCAGTACTAAGCATGATTATAGTGAAGTATACTTCACTGTAATATAGTATAGTATATATTTACTATAGTATAGTTATTGCTAACAATGATCTGCATGTTTGATGAGTCTCTCACCATACGTGCTAATCATTGATAGCAATAAATCGTGCGATGATGAATGCTCATATTGCTCACCACTCGTGCCGCCGTCAAGCAAATTCAATGAATAAAATGCTTCCGCTACAAGCCATTTTTAGAAAAACCCTATTAAACATTCTAGCAACAACGGCTATAGATCAATAGTGACGTAGATATAAAAATGATAGGAATATATAATGGTAAACATACTTTGTTGCTAAGTTGTAAAGGGCCTTAAGCCGAGTACAATTGAGAGCTATAAAGCGACGATCATAGTTCCGGAAGCGATAAAACGATGGCAATACGTGAAAATGTTAGCGATTGTGACGCGTATAACGTTATAAAGTAACTGTTTAATGTGACGCGATAAGTATTGCAGTCTTACAAAGTTTTAGTTTTATTGCAAAAATATAATGTTGCGGCAATAACAACGGATTTTTTGTATACCATCATGGTGGCAATGAAGCATAATAATATTATCAGCACTATTGCTGGGCAAGGGTCTCTTCTCAGTCATAGTTCACAACGCTCGTCCGAAGCGGATCGGTAGCCGCCACACATCTTTGAAACACTATCGAGATCTCTCCGATATACAGGTTTCCGCTCAATGTTTCCTTTCATCGTTAAAACAAGTGATAATTTATTAACTCTTTAATAATCACATAGGTTAAACAAGATAGAGATACGTGCCGTACCATAAAACTCGACACCTATGCCTGACAGTTCAACTATCTTCCAGTAGATCGCTGAAGAAGCTTAAAAACAGAAGAATTAGTTGTGCTTCTTCGTTTTTACGATTCTGCGTTTGTCTGTGTTTTCTTTCTTCTTTCTGTATTATAGTTTTTTTTTTATTGGAACGGTTGCAGTTACAACCAATTACAATAATTCAGGCATTTATGTTATATAAATTTAAGATAGCTTTTCATAAAAAGCATTGCAAACATTCATGACGACTTTCAAGTCGTCAGCAGCAATATCACAGTCCGGGTTGGCTTCTATGAGAGTATTAAGTGCGGAGAGTACACGCGGCACCGGTGATGTAGCCCGTGCCACCGTGTGACGCGTAGGCACAGCGAGCAATCTGTGTCTTCTGGCTCGCAAAAAATTGTTCGGTACGTTAAGTCGCACCAGCTCATTATGGAGGTCTGGGGCATCAATCAGACCGCGAAATACTTTTAACATGGTCCCTACTTGATCACTTGTCCGCCTAGTTTCAAGCATGTTGTAACCTAATGTGCCTAACAAAAATTTGGTAGGATATAAATATGGATAATATCCTAGAGTCCGCTTGTATAGGTATCTTAAAAATGTGTTTTGGACTTTTTCCAACAAAAGTGCGTATTTCGATTCATGTGAATTCCACACACATGAACTTGTGAGGCAAGCTCTGAACCAATGTGCTATACAAAAGCTGTAAAACTTGTTGGTTTTGGAAATCTTGAGCATTTCTAAGTACGAAACCCAATCTCTGAAATGATTCCTTGGCAACTGTGGTCACATGCTTATGAAACGTAAGCTTCTGATCAAAGGAACACCGAGATCTTTCATAGAGTTCGATCTGACTATTAAACTGTCGTTAGTTTTGTACACAAAGTGAATAAGATTACGCATTCGACCGAAAGTCATAAAATAACATTATTGAATTCCATCTTGTTGATTTTACTTCACTCTAACACTTCGTCCATGTCTCTCTGAATAGCGAGACAATCTGTAATGCTTTAGATGTCACCATAAAACTTAAGATCTTTCGCGTAAAGGAGACATTGCGCAGGCCTAGGAACGGAAGGTAAGTCGTTAATCATTAAAAGGAACAATAGTGGCCCCAAAATTGAGCCCTGGCTCACGCCAGAGCGTGTTTGATAAGGGTTCGATTCATATATTCCTAACTGGACAAACTGTTGTCGATCGCGTAGATAGTCAGCAACAAGACGCAACAATTTGGGACAAAATCCAATAGCACTGAGCTTAAAAGAAGAATATAACCCTATCAAAGGCTTTGCGAAAATCGAAGTATAGTATATCGACCTGCCACCCGGAGTCCAGCCGCGATGAGACATATTCTACAAGTGTTAGTAAGTTGGTACTAACAGATCTTTTGTACATAAATCTGTGTTGGGTATTACTTAAATATTTATCTACTTGGGCATATATAGGTACGTTTGTGTAGAATATTTTCAAATACCTTTGCAATTGACGGTAATATAACAATTTTCAGTATATTTGAGGACAAAGAACTTAAGTCAATAACTGTTATAATAGTCAATAATTATGATATATTAGGCATTAGATAGCGTTTTTAACTTTCATAATAATAGTATATTATTATATTTATACAATCACGGTATATTTTATTGTCTTTTTACTTTTCTCAATTTACTTATGTTATTAATTTTGATTGCGCAAGCTGATACGTATTTATGGATTTGATAAATTAATTTTCAGCGCGGTCATTGCGTCACGGCTTTCAAAACTGCTATAGAAGCATGCAGCGTTATCATTTCTCGTGTAAAACGGGTCGTTATTTGTTCGTATTAGCACGTTCGTATTATTCGGACTTTATATCCCATTCTAAAATCAGTCTGGATTGTGTGTTGTATGTTGTGACAAACAAAATATTAAAGTACTTTGATTTACTGTCAATGGGTGAATGCAGGTACAATTTAGCAATGAAGTGCGGCGAACAAAGCTGCTTTAATGTTGGATAACTGTTTCAGCTTCACAAATTACACGACAGCATAATTTGTAGCTACATCGCAACAATAAAGCGATGCTTAATAAACAAAGTCCACAGTACAAATTTTACGAGCAGAATTAATACGTCGGCGCGACAGTGTGTCCGTCAGTAATTGTGTCAACCATTCGCTTCTCATAATAATAAATTAATTTCGTCATCCAGTTTCCGGGAATTCGGTTCTGGCTGCTGTTTTTTTGGTAAAATTGCATTTTCTAATTGCCAATTTGATTTCATTAGGATATATTATGGGAAACGATGAAATTGGTAATTTAACGGACGTAAATTGACAAACAATGCTTGCATCTGTTTCTTTTTTCTACTCTGCTATAATCTATATGTGTATATTTATATGCAGTTAATTTTTTAATTTTAGATGATGGTGATTTCTCCTTTTGTTTATCTTTTATGAATTATATATCAAATGGAGAGCAAATAACGAAGTAATTTTAATTATTAAGATAAACGTTTGTATATATGTACACCAACATTCAGTAGCGTCCAAGTTTTTGTTACTTTATACGATAACAATACTAAATTGGTCAAATATTTTTACCCAGCTAGTTTTCCTTGACAACTAAAGTCTTCTTATAATTACATAGCAAGCAATCTTTTTTCTTCGCTCTCTCTTTACTAAGAGTAATACAATATAATAATATTTACTAATTTGAAACTCAAACAAAGAAAAATAAACATTGCTTATGCTTATACAGCTGCACATCGTTTATTAGTTAAAGTTTATCTACAAACAAATTTGTATTCTGATTTTGCATTTATTTTGTTGACACTGCCAGAAAAAGCATTTCATAACATTTCCATAAACAACAATGTTCAACAACATGCACTTTTAACAATAGCATTTCTGATTCCGCTATACAAATGTTCACAAAGAAAACGTGAAGCGTACGAAATCATTACATTATTTACGTAGTACAAGCACAATTTGCGTCGACACCGAAAGCGTAATAAGTGTGAAAAGTGCCAGTTATTCTCTTCATACAATGCTGTTACATTGTCAGCAGTATCTCGAATATCAGCATGTCAATTTGGGTCACGTCAGCGTGGTATGAAGTGCGAAGATGATGTTGCGTTATAAAAGTTGCCGTCACACGCTGGTCTGCGTGATGAGAAATTTAATACTAATGATAAGACGTCACTTTTCTGGCTTTTCCTAATAGAGAAAGAAAACCTAAATACGATTATTATGTCAGAATTATATCTTAGTATAACTGAAGCAAGCTGACCTTAATTCAGTTATGCTAAGATACAATTCTGGTCATATATGTATTTTTTTTTCAGTATAATACGTAATTATGTATTCTATTAATATAAAGAAAGATTACACACTAGACTTAGTCTACTACACTACCTGCACCGCAATCAAGTTATGTAGGTACTAGAAATATTAATTACGAGTACACATATAGCAACGTTTTAAGTCACATTTTAAGATAATTTAAATAAAAAATTCAGATATTTGAAAGATTATATGTACAAAGAAATGTCTTTATATATAAAAATTTACTAGGATGCTTTATTATCGCCTAACGCACACTAAACTATGATAGTTTTAGTTTTTGTTATCGTTAAATCATATATAACTAAGTGTCAATATGGCTTCCAGCAGACGTATCTATGAGATTGATGTCTCCGATCACCTTTGTGATTTTTGTTTTATATTGCCACGAGTTCATGGCTTGCTAATTTTACAACTATTTAGGTATATATAGTTATTCTAGAAGGACATTTTCAATAGAAGCAGTATAACTTCCACCCTTTATTATAAAACGCCTTTGTATAGTTATTAAAGTGCGGATACTGTAACCAAATCCTTCATCGCTTGATTAGTAAAAGGAACATGACCGAGAATACAACCCTGAGGTACGCGATTGTACAAAAGCACCTATTTCTGTTGAAGCACTGTAATGCAATGTTATACCTATTGCATTACAGCATTGCATAACGGCATGGTCGGGTACGTGCGGCTGAGCATACAGCGTGACCTAGCACTAGTGAGCTACGTGTGGGGCGTGCTGCGCGGGCAGCTGTAGCAACCGGCCGTACCTACTGGCGGCGCGGTGCTAAAGCTGTGCGTGCCAGGAGGGTACGCGAACGCGCGCCGCCCGCCCCGCCGCGCTCAACGTCCCAGCAGAAAGGACAAACTAACTAAAATTTGCCCCGCTATGCGACTCATTAATTTAATTGCCAATGACGTAGATATCTATCACTATAGCCTGCCGAAATTCAAATAAGTTGAGAAAAAGCATAGTATTTAATGTGTATTTGTAAAACTAATTGTATTGTATTATTTATATTATATTATATATATACTTATATGGATATTATGAATGTATTTAAATAAATAAATAAAATGCTGGTTACAATAATTACAATATGTATGTAAATAAATAATGAAAGAGCATAAAACATTTAATCCCGCGGAGCTTATTGTAATTGTGTTAAACGAATTATCGATAACGCCACATTCAATTTGAATGGCGGACTTCAGTTTAATCCAGTCGCCACCATCATTTCCCTGTATTAAATTTTTCTTTTTGTGTGTGCAGTAATAAAGTGAAATTTACAATTTATATGAAATTACAGTATTGCCTACCTCCTCGGAGAAATACTAGAGTAATTTCATGTTTGTAAAAATAAGTTACAAAGGATAAAAAGTAGTAAAGATATTAACTTGCAGTTAAGTAGAAGTATAGCTAGGTCATTATAAACAAGATAATAAGAAGAAATAACAAGAATTTGGAAAGTCAACAAAGTTTACATTGTGCCGATTGTAATATCCACCACCGGGGTAATCCCAAAATATTTACACCATAGTCTTAAATTGCTCGACCTAACACCAAACACCTATATTAACATTAAAAAAGCAGCTATATTAAACACATGTAGAATAGTACAAAAATTTATGCAGAGTGATGAGACCGAACCGCATCATACAGAACAAAACGCTTTTATTATATCTTAGATGGCGGCTACTTGGTGTCAACCCGTAACCGTCATTAAAACACCGGCTTTCAGCCGAGTATTAAAACAATCCCCATATAATAATAATATTCTATCACAAACACAAAACCATTTAGCCCAAACTAAGCAGAGCTTGTACTATGGGTACTAGACAAAGGATAAACATACATATATCCTTCTTTTTTTGTAAATAATATATATATTATACAAAGAAACACCCAGACCAAGACAAACATCCATGTTCATGGACACAAATGTTTCACTTGTGCGGGAATCAAACCCGCGATCTCAGGCGTGGTTAGTCGGTTACACTAACCACTACGCCATCGAGGCCGACTATATATATTTTGACTGACTGCCGCGGTAGCGCAGTAGTCGTGAATATGCTTACCGTTAGGTCGCAGGTTTGATTCTAGGATCGGAACAAGATAATTTGGGAATTGTCAGCCTGGTCAATGACAATAGGTTTGCCTCCAATTACGTGGACCCGAAATGCATTGTTCGTAAAATGTGGCTATATTACACCTCATTCTATCCTTTCGATGATATAAGCGTGAGACTGTATATAGATTACCATATTATACAAGAATACACGTAACAACCGAATATCAACTGTTTATAAAACTAAACGTAAGATTTACTTAAAAATATATGTTTTATCGTATGAGTTTTATAGAGATGAATAATTCAGGTACATACATGATTTATATAGATTCATGGTTTAAATTTAGAGTTATGTATAACACCTAAATCATATGATAACCCCAATACAAGAACCGGATCACTCTTGTGCTAGAAACGATGTCTATTATTTGCTTCTCTATGATGATCCCAACGTTATATTTCAAAATTATTCACATAGAAATGGTAGTTTTGGATTAAACGCATTGCAACTGAATTAATTGGTAACAAAGTTGTGTGTTGAGTGTAAAATCGGGCAACGGCTATGCACAGACGATGCGGTCACAGTAGCGGCCATAAAGCTACGCTTCCTTAGCACGCGCCACAGAAAGCCCAATGTACCATGATCCACAATTATTACCAACCACAACCTTAATGACGTAAGAATAAAGGACAGCTAAGATAGGAAAAGGTTCAAGTAATATTGGACGGCGAAGCATGTAGCGTTTGGTAACAGCGTGCGAAATAAACTATGATAACACGAAGGTATGTGGTCTTCGGTGTTAAATTTCCTCTTGCTTGTATACAGTATGGGCGAGAAGTGCCTTGTCTGAGGACAATGTATTGGTTGCCAGTATGGCGGCAGATTGAGATCGGTTTCAATTTCTAGCGGCTATCTTGATCAGTTTATTAATTGGTCGTCGTCGTCATCGTTCACTGTTAATTAATTAATTTATAGATTCAGTTATAGATTTATTATGTCTGAGAATGCAATTGTACGTCAACAATAAATATGTGTTTATGTGAATGCTACTTTCGTTTTTGCGATGACAATTGTAAAGTTATTTATCTGTTATATTACACTTCTACTTTAAAGCGAGTGACGTATTTAAAAAATAAATTAAAATAAAAAAAAGACGGATTCTAGAAAATGTTCTTTGTATTCGTACAAAGAATAGTTTTATGAATCTGTTTTAGATAATTTTAAGCATGTTATATAATAAGTTTGTAACAGAATTTTGTAGGTAAAGGTTGTTTACTATGATCGTTGCAAACTCGTAAATAATAAAATATTTAGATTATTATTATGTGGTGTACTGAATTCTATAAAATATTAGAGATGTTATAAAAAAAATTAAATATATATGAACATGGTCTGTATGGATGTTGTAGCATCGGTTGTTAATGCATTGTTATTGCATGTATAAGAATGTGACAAAGCTATACACTGTGTATTACGTTGTCTCGTTATAAGCATACGACGAGGATATTGAGAAGATGGTAAAGCCAATGAAGCATAGAAGCATATTTTGAGATTGTTATCTTTTATTAATATACTTATATATTTATAAAATTTATGCGTTCTATTTGCGACCCGGCCCAGCTTCGCACAGGTAGTACAAAAAAGACAAATGTTTGGTGATCTCTTAGCAGTATTATTATGACACATACTTTACGATAGAACCAGCTAAAATGCCCGTTACTTCATAACAACAAAAAAATAAAGATTATCGTTTATCGATATTATAACACTTCTAAAGCTCGTTACTCCATAATCTAAACTCTTTATGGTAAACTGTTTAACTGTTATAGAAAAGGTCTTTAGCAGACAGAAGGAAGATTTTTGTTACATTTATATTACTGTTTCACTTTTTTAAGGCAGACAAGGATGATGATTCGGTTGTCATTGTTCCACATGTGTCACGGCGAGGCTTTCTTGCAGAGAGCGAATGCTTCAACTCATATGTGTTGTAATCTTTGCATATTTTAATCCATGACATAGTCTGATCTTGGCCCTATATAACGTGGCTCCTAACCATAGCTGGTGAAATGTGGGTATAACGTGTACCTTTAAAGGTAGGACAGAGGCCGCCTAGGCTCAGTAATAGCATCTCGCTGCCATCTTTCAAGTAAGGAATTCTAAAAAAGATAAAATGTTACGCTTTCTCCAAATAAATTTACAAATAGTCTCAATTATGTGGGACTATGTATTTAAATATATGTTACACACACATATTCTTTAAAAAAATCTTGTATTAAATATATTTAATGAGACAAATCTAAAATTTTGTCTGGCTACCGATGTGCTCTTGCTACGCAATAGGTTTAAGGTTTAATATGTTGCTGGCCGAAAGACAAAAATATTTGGAAAATAAATTTAGCTCATTTATTACAAATACATTTAAAAATAGTCCCAATTATTAATCTCGATTGCTACAGAAATATATGTATCTATATGATGAATATTGAAGCATTAATAGATGCAAGAAATTACAATTTGACATCTGAATGACATAACGACAACTCGTTGATACAATCCAGATAATAAATCTGGTTATGTTAATATTTACAAGGTATTGACGTCTTCACACCTGAAACGATTCAAAGATAGCTTTACTTGCATTATTTATTGAGAGATAAGGTTATGATGAGTTGGTATTTATCCATTAGAATCTATCAACCCCGGCGCCGGGAATGTCCACGACAAACAAGACAGATAAGCTGTATTGGATTGATATATTTAAGCTGTTGACAAATCAGGTGAACTGCAATGTCATTGGTATTTCAATTCAATAGCAATAGTTATTATCTTGTTTATAAATCCTTTGGCCTATGATATAATTCTATTAGGTATATTGTTCATACATTAACTTGGTATGCTACTACGCCAGTTAAATAATAAAGGGGTAGGTTAGCCAGCACTGTTTTTTTATAAATACATTTCTTGCATTAAAGATGCCTTGGCGAAGCCTGCGTCACGGAGGGCATACCGCCAACCTGTAATTGTTTGTGACCTATAAACAATACTTTTCAATCATTGTTCCATGAGGGATTCGTACAGACTGAACATAGAACAGTCGATAGATGCGAGACAATCGTATGCACACTACGCCTTATATGTAGTCAAAATGAACGATATGTACTTATTGTGACAAGTAGTATAGTTCAGTTCTTCACCGGCTGCCATGAACATCTATGGCAGTCGTTATTGGGAGAGTGTCGACACAAAAGATCCCACTGGGTCGAAGTGTCGCCGGTCTGCACTGACTGGCCCCCACATAAGATAAGATAAGATACATAGTTCAGTTCAGTCGCATTTATAAAAAGGGGGTAATAATACCATCTACTGCATACATTGTTAGTGGCCAAGTAAACTTGGGCTATAAAAAGTATAAGGATTTCAATAAACCAAAAATAGTAATCCTTACTTCCTTACTAATATTATAAATTCGAAAGTAACTCTGTCTGTCTATCTGTTACCTTTGTAAGGCTAAACCACTCAACCGATTTAGATGAAATTTGGTACAGATATAGTTTAAAACCTGGGGAAGGACATGGACTATTTTTTATTGATGTAGGTACCACGCGGGCGGAGCCGCGCGCAAAAGCTAGTTTAATATAAATACATATCAAATTTTGTTACACGCTTCTCATTATTTTGTCACATTTTCTTAACTTATTTTTCATTTATGAAAAGTTACGCACAATTTGAAATCTATTTCTGATTCTAACTAAATCATAGCCTGATAATTTAATATTAAAATATTCTTAATAATTATAATCGTATATCAGTATTACACTTGCATTCGAATGCACGCTTGGCGCATAGGAAAAGCAGAAAGCTATGTAATATTTTATTCTGTTCTCGCATTGATCTAACCCAGTACAA
This sequence comes from Catocala fraxini, assembly GCA_930367265.1. NCBI lineage: Eukaryota > Metazoa > Arthropoda > Insecta > Lepidoptera > Erebidae > Catocala > Catocala fraxini. The sequence goes on along the minus strand of OV884039.1, from coordinate 17,475,060 downwards.
AAATATTATGTGGTATATTGATAGTTGTTCCATGTCTAGGTGTACAACAGTGCATGCTTGTATAAACAGCAATTGACTAATCTAGTTATAGAGATAATATTAGTATGTACTTAGGTTTACGATAGATCATGAGACCCCGTGTGATCATAAAAATCAGTTTTAATGGTAGTTTTTGGTGGGGAAATCTCAATAGCAGCGTGTAGTGTGAAAATGTGTTTGGTAAGACCATCTCCATTATATGACACTTATTTATATTTGAAATAATATTTACCTACATTATCTCGGGATCGAACCCACGTCGCGAACCTCTGAATTTCGGAAAATTCAAAAAAATTAAAAATATATACATACCTATATTATAGTATATTTTGTTTCTTTACCTTATAGTGCATTTAATACACAATCTATATAATATGATGCAATGGTGTAAAACAATATGATATGGTGTTAAATCAAATGAAAATGCATACGTGTTTTATCGAAAATCATTCAGTTTGTAAAATGTGGCAATATGGTACCTTACAATATAATGGGTATGTTTATATAAAGAGCTGCAACTATAAACAACGACGTCGCTTGAATTATAGGTAGTAATATCCTTAAACAAAAACCCCATAAAGAACTTACGTAGCAATGTTTGTATGTAACGCATCATTATCTCTCTACATTCCTCATGAGAACGGCTCACGTACTCACATAATAACAAAATAAACATGAACAAAGACGTAAGTACATTTTATTCCGTCATCACCGGGTTAAAAGAAAGAAATATCTCATAAAGACCGAATCATCTAACAGCTGTTCTTTGATAAAACATCGTGTTACGTAAAAGTGACGTGAAATTGCGTTGTTTCGTTGGAACTTATGTATGTACTGAGTGCGAGCTCGTACAGATGTTATCGCGAGTGTTGTGGGATGGTGCATGACATAGGATATAACAGATTTATTGTGTTGATTGCATTGGTAATTAAGGTATCAGATTAGATTTCCGGGTCCGACAAAATGTCATTGGGTTTTTCTGTCAAGAAATTCTTACTAGCAGCATGGAGTCTGGAACTGTGCACTATAGACGGTTATATAGGCTAATAGGCTCGCCTTATATTCCGTGAGTTCTAGAGCTATTTATTACAACAAATGTATTTGTATAACTTAATGAGTAATTTATTATAAATTATTGTAGCTATTATTAAAATAAATATATTATTATTATTATTTGGCGATTGTTTTAATACTCGGCTGTAAGCCGGTGTTTTAATGACGGTTACGAGTTGACACCAAGTAGCCTCCATCTAAGATATAATAAGAGCGTTTTGTTCTGTGTGCTGCGGTTCGGTCTTATCACTCTGCATACATTTTCGTACTTTTCTACATGTGTTTAATATAGCTGCTTTTTTAATGTTAATATAGGTATTTGGTGTTAGGTCGAGCAATTTAAGACTATGGTGTAAATATTTTGGGATTACCCCAGTGGTGGATATCAGAATCGGCACAATGTAAACTTTGTTGTTTTTCCAAATTCTCGTTATTTCTTCTTTCAGTTCTGTGTATTTGTTATTTTTTTTCGTAATAGTTTTAATATCGGTACTGCTATGTCAATTATGTATGCTGTGTTTTGTGATTTATTGTGTATTGTGATATCTGGTCTATTAAAATGTATAGTCTTGTCGGTGAGTATGGCAAGGTCGTAGTATATTTTGTGGCTGTTGTTCTCTAATACGGTATTCGGGTTATATTTATAGTAGGGTGTAAGTGTATCCTGTATAAGTTTAAATTTAATGGCAAATTTTTGATGGATAATATTCACTATTTGGTTGTGGCGCTATGTATAATCAGTTTGCGTGAGTGTTGTGCATGCTCCTGTAATGTGTCGTATAGTCTCAGGCTGCCTGTGAAATTTACGACATCTATCATCTGTTAAATCTTTAATAATGTAATTTCTGTAGTTTCTAGTATTAACTACTTGGTCCCGAATCGCTATGATAAAACCCTCGGTTTCCGGGAATAGATAGCCGCTCGTGAGCCATTTGTTTGAGGCTTGTGAGTCTACGTGCGATTGTTGTAAATCGTGAGGGTGACGACCATGCAATACCTTGGCTTTCCATTTTTCCATCTTATCTTTTTCGGGATCTGTCGGTTGGTTTGTTATCTTAAGTTGTTAGGTCTTTCTGCTAAGTTAAGAGGTGTAAATTTAAAATCATTGCTAATAATTGCTCTATGTAAGTTACTAGTGTTTGCTTTATTAAAGAAGAATGACCTGAGATTCATTATTTGCTTTACCCACAGCCAAAATATATCTATTAGACCTCTACCACCTTTTATGCGACTGAGGGACATTCGTTCTATTGCTGATTTTGGGTGCAAGTAGTTATTTCTTGTAAGTGTTGTACGGGTTTTTATTTCAAGGCTATTTATATCGGTCTTCGTTTTACTATTCCAAATGAGAATGTTAGAATGGAGATTGCATAGGTATTAATTGCTTTAATGAGTCTTTTGCCTGAGAGCTGCGATTTACAGATTTTAACTAGTCTATTTTTGTGTTCTTCAGTAAGTGTCTTTTGTAAACCAATGTGATCTAACTGTTTTGATTGATAATAATGAGGTATTTATATAAGTCATCTGGTTCCATAGCTGTTATAGTTTGGCCTTCTTCTATTGTATAATGTCCTGCCATTATTTTATCTTTCTTTATATTTGAAATCGTACATTTATCGAGTCCAAACTTCATTTTAATATCTGTGCTAAATAGAGCTGCAGTATCAATAAGTTTCTTCATGTTTTTTGCTGTGCTGCTGTAGAGTTTAATATCATCCATATATATCAAATGCGCTATAGATGTTACATTAGTGTTATGCTTTAGTCGGTAGCCTACGTTATTTTTATTTATCACGGCAGACAATGGGTTGAAGGCTAGACAAAACCAAAGTGGCCTAAGCGAGTCACCTTGATAGATACCTTTACGAATTTGAATTTCTAATAATGGAAATATGTGTGTTGCGTAGGTGTATATTTTGTTTTCCAGAATGACATAATATCTTTTAAAAAAAGTACTAACGATGGGTTAAATCTATAAATGTTTAAGATTTTAAGTAACCAACTGTGTGGAATACTGTCGGAAGCTTTACGGTAATCGATGTAAGTGCAATACAAGTTCCTTTTATTAGCGTTTGCGTGTCGTGTGAGCAACTAGTAATAGAAGTATCTATTACTAGTTGGTCTTTACACCCCATGTTATTATTATTAATATTATTACTCTACGTAATGTGGGTGGGCTCGGGAATATAGGCATGGGAGTAGATATGTATGTATACATGATGTATGTATAAATATATTATTCAGCAATTAAGGATATATTATCTAGTGGCAAAACCGCTTGAAACTAGGATTTCAGCTCCTGCTAGAACAATCGGTTTAAATAAAGAGGTAGTTTTTTAAACCGAACTTACTTTACCCCGCAAAAGATACTAGGCAAACTACTTTTTATTATGGTCTTATTGTGTATAAGGTTTTCAAACAGCATCGTTAAGAAAGCGATGTACCGTCAAAATTAGACTTTGCGCCTTGTCGCTGGAGTGATATCACAGTAACCTCCATAGTCTACGTTAACTGTCCACCATTAGATCGCCATTATGGTATACTTGTTTACTTTATTATATAAAATTCCTAATTTATTAAAATTTTGGTAAGTACTAATATATTGGTATTATTCAGAGTTGTACAAACCTATGGCAACCAAATAAACCAAACTAAGAACTGCAAAACGAACATATTTTTCAAGGCATTTAAACAGATATTTAAACACAACACATCGCCATTCTTATAGTCTATTTTGGTTGTGCTTATGTCAGATAAGTAATCTGAGTAGGATAACATTGATATCTTTAAAATTGCACCACACACGCATCCAACGTGTTGTTTCCATTACAGTGCGACACGCCATTTCGAATGCGTCTCTATAATAAAAATAAAATGTCATTGAAGAGGCAATTTGTTGACACTTTACTAAGAAATGTGTAACTTTTATGTTGACTCTGGCAACTCCTCTAAAAGTTTGTCCTGAAAAGGTAACTTTTGTTTGAATGCTCGGTCGCTTGAGTTATCTCAAAGGTAAACGCATTGAAGGAAATTGGATATTTTCTGCGAATAAATCATTTAAATTCAAGTCATGTTTTAAATAGGAGGAAGTCAATTTATTTTGTGACACTCGTTGAAAGTTGACTTTTAACAAATAGGTGTTTCAGCGTTAAATTACATTACTTATAATACTACTTTATTATTTTAAGAAGTAGGCCTACGGCCGAATTTCGTAATCTTTATATATATATATATATATAATTCTACTGTACGTGTGTATGTCACTGAACTCCTCCTAAACAGCTGGACCGACTTTGATAAAAAAATGTCATTGCTGCTCTGCTCCTATTGGTCGTAGCGTGATGTTATATAGCCTATAGCTTTCCTCAATAAATGGGCTATCCAACACTAAAATAGGTTTTCAATTCGAACCAGTAGTTCCTGAGATTAGCGCGTTCAAACAAACAAACAACCTCTTCAGCTTTATAATATTAGTATAGATATAGACGATATGTTACTGTTATTTAATATAAATATAAAAATCCTTAAACAATAAAAAAGCAGTGTGTCGGAACCCCGGGATCCGATAATCGATAGTTATAACCGTAAACATTCCTTAAGCTTCGAATAGCACACACACAACAAGCTAAAATAATTGCATTTCTTATACTTAGACTTTGAACATAAAATCTTATAGATGACGACACCAGTAAGACTATCTTTTATTATCTTATTTATACGCATTCACAGTGAGATGTGGTGGGGTCACGAAGTTTAAGGTCGCACATTTTATTTAACGGTCTTATAGTAAATTCCTTGCTTTTATACATACAGACAGAGTAGTAAGCTAGCAAAAATCTGTTCTATACTCATTTTTATACCTATTAGGTGTCCCGCAAAATAATTAAAACAATCTCACTCAAAATCTAAAACAGGATCACTCAAAAGATTAAATAAAGATTTAGTTTTAAAATTTGATACTAATATTTTTTTGATATCCTTATTTTTATATATTAGGTATATAATTATTCTGCACGTGTGTATGTCACTGAGCTCATCCTAAATGGCAGGAGGCAATTTAATATAAAAATTGTGTGTCTTTGACTGGGTTCCTGGGTGGTTTAGATTCTCAATTGGACCCGGTAGGTAACGCTGCGGTCGCTTCATTCGATTCGATGAATATTATTAGCTTTTACATTTGATAATTTTTCTATCTAACTATCTTAATCAGAGTGTCGAGTCAAAAGCACTTTTGTATACTATTGCCAACAAAAAAAGTATTGACATTAAAAAAATATTTTGGATGTCTATTGAATAAATCTACATAAAAAATCTTAGAGACTGTTCTTCACCTCACGGGTAACTGCACAGGTTAAGACACTTGTCTGGATCGTATTTATTGTGTAACTACCTACGCAAACCACCTACTCAAACAGCCAGCGCTTGTAGTCTGCGCAAGCTTCTAGCCTTGTGTACGATAACCTTAAATATAAATTATTCTAACATGGATGTTTGTCTTGGTCTGGGTGTTTCTATGTATAATATGTAAGTATTTACAAAAAAAGTATATATATGTATGTTTATCCATTGTCTAGTACCCATAGTACAAGCTCTGCTTAGTTTGGGCTAGATGGTGTTGTGTGTATGTGGTAGAATATTATTATTATTATTATTATTCTATCACAAGATAAAGACTTCAACAGCTTTATCTATAGGCAATATTTTCAAATGTTGTTTAAAATCAAATATCGTACCTATAAGACGAAGAACATTTAGTTTCTTTTTAGAGTTCGAAAAAACTCTTATACAACAGCTTTGTCCGTCCGTCCGTTCGTCTGTCTGTCTGTTATACAACTTTCAACTCAAGAACCGTAAGAGCTAGAGACTCGCTGTCAACGCTATTCGACTCAGCATAGTTGATATACCCCAAAATTACTATGAACTATGACCTCAAGGTCACGTGGTATCACGTGACTTTTGCATATTACTTGAACCATTTTTTCGTACTCTAAGATTTACGGCAATCATTGACGATTCTCACTTGTTGTTTATTAAACAAGACAACACTCTAGGCATTAATCCTGTGTAGCTGGACTCCTTACAAACATTAAAAAAACTGACATAAGGGTCACCCGAACTGGGAACAACTATTTGTGGGTTAAAATCAAAATCAAAATCAAATCGTTTATTGCGTTCATGTGTACATACAAGTTATTAAAAATTAGGAATAGTCTCAACATGAAACCCTGTTAGGGCGTAGCAACTTATTTATCTATGTAGATACATAACTGCTTTGGTAATTACATCGCACATCTCAATGTTGTTATTGATAACATACAAAAATGTTCGTTCCGTGTGAGGATCGAATCTACAACATTGCGGAGTGGTAATGTCGAGGTGATTACTTAAACCACTATGGTATCCGTAAAGTCATATCTATACTTATATTATAAAGCTGAACAGTTTGTTTGTTTGTTTGGTTGAACGCGCTAATCTCAGGAACTACTGGTTCGAATTGAAAAATTCTTTTAGTGTTGGATAGCCCATTTATCGAGGAAGGCTATAGCCTAATCTATAGATTATATAACATCACGCTACGATCCACAGGAGCGGTGCAGTAACTATAAACGCGGGTGAAACCGCGGGCACATCTAGTAATAGATTAATCATAATTTTTTGTGCTCAAGCTCAAGCTTGTAATTAGCAACATGTGTACCTTAATTGTAACTGATTAAATGTACTTATTAGACTGTAAGCTTTCTTAAAATAAATAAATAATTAATATAATTTAATATGGATAGCGATAAGATATTGATGAAAACATGCGGATGGCTATTTGGCTGTACTCTGCCGCACCAAAATGTGTAATGCCTAGGAATGAGAATTACGGTAACAAGCTCGAAGATATTTACCTAACTACAAAATAAGAAATATCATTATTAGATTTCATTTCAATAACCAACTCATATGAGTAGTTTACGCCCAGTGGTCAAAATTTACTGCGATTCGAAACATGATTAAATACGAAAACATATATGAAGACATATTTTTCCTAAAAACAAATACTACTTTTATGTTTCATATGTTAAAATGTTTATCTGAGAATATACACCTTTATATGACCTTAGAATACCAAATGGTTCAAAAACTTTATTTATTAATTTTATTAACTATGTAATGCCATGAACATCTGTGGCAGTCGTTATTAGGAAAGTCAGTACCCTCTAATATCATGACACTGGTCTAGACCACTATACTAGTACTGACTAAGTCTAAGACTAGTCTTAGGGTATCGTTAGCCTTCGGGTTGCGGTGGTCAGGTGGCAGCCGCTCCGTGTAAAAACTGATATCCAGTCAAATCCGGTTAGACCAGAAAAGCCGACCCCAAGTAACTTGGGAATAATAAAGGCTAAGAGAGAAGAACTATGAAACACTAAGGCTCGTCAATAAATAAAAAAGAAAATCGGTTGCCAAACAGAGGATAAAAGTTATTTAACTGTTTTGTCATAGCTTATTTATATACAGACGACGCAAAGACAATCTTAAAAACCTTTTTTGTCGTGTAAATAATATATCTGAGATTTTAAAGCACTAGGCAAACGACACCAATTTTATCTTTGTTTTATTTTAATGGTTTCTATTTTTTCAGTCAACAAGTTTCTAACACCCGTAAAACACTGTCCTGTTATCTTAAAACTTTAACGGCACTATAATCAGTTAGCGTTATTCAAAGCGCATAATAATCACATAACTCACACAAAATTTAAGTTTTTAAACAGCTCGAAAGCTTAGATAATGTTATTTATTCAAACAAATGTTTGCTTTGAGTGCACAGCAAAGGAAAATTATCTGTAGATAAAGATTTATCAGTGAATGAAACATGACATTCGTAATCTATTGTGGTACTTGACACTTCGCGGCTTAAGTGTTTCTTTATTGGGCTTCCATGTTAGATAATGAACGAAAATAGTACTGTCATGTCTTATATTGATAAATATATACTTGGTTCCGTCTAGAAAAACATCGATCCATCATTCTACATAACAACGAAAGCTCGTATGAAGTTAATTTTAAATTCTTACAGAGGAAGTCAATCCTTATTAATATTATAAATGAAAATGTGAATTTCTTTGTTACGGTTTAACGCCTGCATGCTATAACTACTTGACCGATCATGAAATTTCGCATACAAGTTGTCAGTGGAACAGAAAAGGATGTAGGGTACCTTTCATCCAGAAAATAGTACTGTTTCTAATCTAACCTAAGCGAGCGAAACCGCGGGCAAAATCTAGTAATAGATAATATTATCATACTGTCGTATAGCTCGTCTAATGATGAAATATTAGCTACCTATAATCAAGCAATACCAGTGATATCAAACACATCGCCGGACTCTAGGCAAAAGGTATTAAATATGGGATGTCTTTGGGCCTCGTCAAGCATGAGGTGAAACGTTGTGATAGTGTTACTCTTACGCCGATTTACTGCACATCCTCGGGCGAACTGACTCATTCGTAGCATAGCTCAAGATTGTTAATACTCAGTATTTTATTGCATTCCATAATATTATACTAAGGCGGACTTATAAATAAACTAGATCTTTATAGACCCCGTGGGGCACAACACACACAAGATAAGGAAGGTGAAGTAACAATTAGAATAATTGCCAACAAAGTTATTTTTTTATAATAATTAGTTTCGTTTGTTGATAATAATCTGAGCCGACCATATCACACAAAAAGAAGCAAACGATACGTAGGCTTTTGTAAAAATTCTAAAGTATTTTAACGTACATAATAATAAATATAAGGTATAGAGAAACAAAAGAGCATATGCATCGAATGACTGATAAAAAAACGAAATATAATAATGTTCGTTACTCCAATGACAAGCTTCCGTTCAAACAGTGGTTTTAGAATTTGTAGAACATCGGATTGAAATTGAATATATTTTAGTCGGCAGCGCGCCTAGCAAAAAATAGTCAATGTTTTATATTGAGTACTTTTTAGGGGCGCATTGCGAGGTTTTGGTGCAAAAACGAGTCTAGCTTTGGGGAAACTAGAAAATCGAATCTATTTTATTTCACTCGAAAGCTCGTAGCCTCTAAAGCGGCTCATGGACAAATTTTAGCCTGTATGTTTTATTGTCCAATTTCCAGTTGGACGAGCTGAGAGTAGGCGACAAATTTATATGACGTTAGTTGACAGATGAGAAAATAAAATCATAGTAAGCTTGATAACTATCTTCACTTAGTTACTTGTTGTATTATAAATATATTTAAATAAAGATACCAAGATCATATTTGTTAATCCAGTGTATTATTATACACTGGATTAACAAATATGATCTTGGTATCTTTATTTAAATATATTTATAATACAACAGACTGCAATGCAGAGGGTCTCGGGTTCGAACCCACGTCGCGCTCCTCTGACTTTCGGAAGTTACTTATATGACTTTTCGAAATTATGTGCGTATTGATTGACAATTATCGCCTGCTCCATGCTTCGTAGAGCACGTTAAGCCGTTGGTTCCGGCTGCCATGAATATCTATGGCAGTCGTTATTGGGAAAGTCAGTACCCTCTAATATCCTGACACTGGCCTAGCCTTAGGGTATCGTTAGCCTTCGGGTTGCGGAGGTCAGGTGGCAGCCGCTCCGTGTAAGAACTGATATCCAGTCAAATCCGGTTAGACCAGAAAAGCCGACCCCAAGTGACTTGGGAATAATAAAGGCTAAGAGAGAAAATATTTTTTTTATCGTATAGGACTCGAACCCACAATACTCGGTGCGGCGGCAGTGACAAGGCAACCACTTAAACCACTACACCATCCTTATGCTGCAGAAAAATATATTCCTTTTATGAAATATGTAACTGATACAGGCCTGCTTTACAGTGCGTCTTGTCTTTGTGGGTGCGTGAAATTGTAGCCTACTTGTACTTCCACGACGATCAGATGATTAATTACATCGCAGTGGCATAGGAATTCTTTGAAACGACAATAGCCGATTTGTTTTTATGGATATTAGAAAGTCCAAGTACAAAAACTATTGAATTTAAGGAGTAATATTTTAATTTCTAGTGTATTTTTTTTTCTTTCAATTACTGTATTAACTATTCATCGTCTGGCGTCACGAAGTCACTTTGTCTTTCTTGCCGCTAATATATGGGTAGCAGTCTGGATTTCAATTCAGACTAATTTATCTGGAGACTTGAGACAATGAATTGCAATTTTGGGTACAAAGTATTATTTTATACCTTAGATTGGTAAGAAATTTGCTCTCCGCGTTGCCGGGCTGTGTGTAAGTGGAATTCTCGGTTTACGCAGCTTTCATTATGCGCTGTGTGCTGGCGAGCATTTTATTAACGTGTTTTGTTCGGCTATTTTTATGTCAACGGTCATTGCACGGACAGATTTATTTTCGTAGATTATGAGGCTATAATACGTAATTTTATAATTTTAAACTGAGTAACGATTACGAGCGAACCTTACTACCGATTAATACCGATTAAAAATACGTATAAACTAACATTTCTAGTGGACGTCAAATATCAGTTTGTCTAATGTTGGTATAAAAATTAAATTTCTGTAATTAGTCTGTCCTTTCTTTTTTTAGCTAGTCACATCATACATAATACCTAAGAAAATATATCAACGATAATAGTTGAACATAAAAATAATGTATAATATACTTTGGAATTCGGAAAAGTGTCCAAATAACACAAAAGCGGTATACTAATGAGATAGTGCTGGGATGCCCGTATTGTTAATTTTATTTTTTGCCTTAAGTAAGACAACTTCATTACACTAGAATGATGCCTGTATCGCGGAGGACCTTACAAATTTTGTAACAACGGAAAAAAAGAATACCTGCGTATGATTTGTGTACGTTGTTTTGGAACAACAATTTGGGGATCGCACTTTTTTATGCTATGTCGGTAAATTAACAAAGCTAGGTGCGATATTTGGCGATATGGCTTGGAACTCAACAGTTGCACTTTCCATGCAGTCTAGTAGTCTAAAATGCAATGTCATACATTGGAAGTAAAAAGAACACCACGAATTATTGTAAAAAACGCCGACTGTGCGTTATCTTTGTCGCTCTTTTATTTCGACTCATCGAACATGTACAATGTAACGTAGTAACTATTTCGGTAACTACTATAGAAATTGAGAATGACAGCATAACATTTATTTCGGACAAAATAGCTTAAAACTTACAATATAATGAATGTATTTATAACCGAAATCGAGATTTTTGATCGCCAGCATATCAATATGAAAGTAAAAGAAGTATCTAGTCATAAATTTAATGTTTAAATCCACAAAATTCACCACAGAAACATTGCACATCAGAAAATATGGCGATGCGCCAAAATGATGTATCAATAAAATTTAATTGCATCTGAAGATACATAGCGATTGATCGCTTCCGCGCATCGATACTAGCGCATAAAACGTTTAAAACATTGCTTGCAGGCATTTTGTGGTAATGGAAAATTTTATTCGTAAACTTGTTTTATATTGATGTACTTTGTTCATGTTTTAACAAAAAATTAAAAAGTTAAAAAAAAAATTAACTTATTTTAGAAATATATATAATACGTAACGGATATTAACGCGATCATGCTTAATGTTTACCTTTTTTATGCTTGACGTTTCGGAGACATGACATCGCAGCACCAGTCAGCTTGTGACCACGGCCGGTGTAACCTGGTCGAAGCGTCAAGCATAAAAAAGGTAAACATTATGCATGATCGCGTTAATACCCGTTACATATTATATATATATCATGCAACGCGAAAGTTTAAAAGTTATTATTATTTTAGAAACACTGAAAAACAAGAAGTATTGTTGCACATTTTTTAATGTCTTCGGCGTAGACTAAAGAACCGCTGGTGTCTATCATGAAACATTTTTGACCGACTGGCAGACCGAAGCTCTAAATAGGGACCGTTGGCGAAACTTAGGGTAGACTTTTGCCCAACATGGGAATAATATAGGCTGAGATAAGAAAAAAAGACGCAAGATTTAATGTAGTCCATACGAATTCGGCGTAAAACAAAGTTATTGCTTTAGCAAACTGCCGCGTTTAGTAGATTTTTATGTCATAAAAGTAACTCTTATAAGTAAGTATAAATTGTAATTTTAAATTATATAGCATATGAACTCTCACTTGCATAAAAACCCTAGTGGTTTAAGCGAGTGGTCTAAACCATGGTATTATTATAGTAAAGTATAAGCGAATTAAAAAAAAATAATTAAAAATACTGAATGATCTTTGTTCCTTGTTGACAACGACATTTTCCTTTTTAAAGTACAGCTAAAATAAAATTATAAAGAGTTGTCGACAAAAGATATTTAAAAGCCCAGATTTTAAGTTGCAAACATTGATTATAAATTAGGTAATTGTACATTTCTCAAATATTATTATGTTCTAATTTTATAAACGAAATTGTTTGTTTTTTGTGTGTTGTGTTATGTTGTGCCCTATTTGGATATAATAATGTTTGTATTAAGAGAGGAGTTAGCGACATTTGCCTTTAAAATTTTCATCCAGTCATATCGATGGCATTAAGTGCTTCAATAACGCATTTAGTTGATTTAACGTGGGCGTAGTGTAAACTACAACCCCACAGAATTAATCCCCGTACCGTGGGGGCTTTCCATACATTAAAACAGTGAAAACAAAAATTAAATTCACACAACTGTGCGATCTTAAAAGTGTAATTCTCAATTAAAGATGTTTCAAGTTGATATTCAATACAATTTTAATCTGTTACGTCTTAGAATACCAGACATACCTAATTAAAAATCTATTATGTGTGTCCGGCAGTATGCCACTGCGACTTAATGGCTAAAAGAGGTAGAATAATGCGGGATACATATTTTAACTTGGCCAATTGTTTGAACTGGGATAGCCCAGCTGGGCAAGTACTTCTATTCAAATCAAACATGCATTGTGGTTCTGTGGTCAGAATAGTTTTGAGTTTCGATAAGGATATCGACGAATTTCTTTAATTCTCGTCATAGCGTAACTTATGGCCCTGGTTCTTTGAGTGGCCATAGGATAAAGTAACCAACTTTTATCAAGCGAAGTGTGTAAATTTTTTTGCCATCTCGATAACCTGAATTAAATTCAGCAAGAACTAAAATAATAATTCCTTTTAATGAAGATATGAATCAATTAGCTCTGCGTTTTAATTTATTTAAATTTCCAAGTCTTAGTAAGAGTCGATAGTTTTCTATCTATGTAATCCATCGCATCTATTTTCTGTGAATTTATGATTAAAGGGAATTTTCATAAGATTTAATACAAACTATGTTTCGTTGCTGGAATTACTCATTTTCTTGCTGTCAAGCCGCTCAGTCTGGTTAGAGATATCTGTATCTCAGATCTTTGAAACTCGATCGGTTGCGCTTATTTTCTAGAAAAGTATTTTCTTAATTTATTTATAAGATCTTTATTACACTTTTATGAATTGCTTTGAATTAATCTTGCTCTCCGTTTCTTAGTTCTAATTAATATTAATTAGGTTGATATTTATTTTTATAAATTATAACCATATAAATATTGTGCATCTTTATGATGTTGTTTATTTGAGTTATGGTTTATTTCGATGAAGTATTAATATCTTTTCTGACAAATTATGGTTTATTTACGTAAAATATTGACTTAACAGAGTACGTAGTTTATTGCAATGCCTATGGGCTACTCATTGTTGTTTGGATAACTAACTTTAACAGTAACAAAAACATATCTCTCGGTGCAACCTATCCCAAGCATGGCCGCTTAACTTAACCAAATTACTAGACTCAGCTTTTTGTTAGATTCTCTAACTGATTAGGACTGATTACCTACAGCCCAACCTTAATTAGATTGACTGTAATCTCTCGTAAAAGAAAATAATCAGTCCAAGCACAAAGAGATATAAAAAGAACAATGTCTAATTGAGTTTTCCTTAAGTTGTAATAAGCCACGTTTGCTTTGAGAATTATTGTGGACGCTAAATAGTTTAGCCCTTGAATTAAGAAGTACCTTACTTTGAATAAAACATTTTTGTCTTCATATGGACGAATGCAAAAGGACTTAAGTAGTTTGCTTTGCTTCTTTTGCAGTAATCGATCCAATGTACAAAAGGTAGGTATTAGGGCCTCGCTGTTTTCAGCATGAATGGGCCGGCTCGAAAGGGGAAGGACTATCCTCTCACAGAATATCAATGTGAAATACCAGTATTCCTACTGTTGTGATTCGTTCAGTCAGTGAGAGTGCCGGAGGCCCAATCACCCCCTTTCCCCCATTCCTGCTCCTACTCCTTCCCACTTCCTTTTCTAAAGGGTCGGCAACACGCAAGTGATGCCTCTGGTGTTACAGGCGTCCATAGACTAAGGTGACCACTTACCATCTGGTGCTTGTTTGCCACCTTAGTTGTATAAACAAAAAAAAAGAAAGACACTGGTCTGCACATGATATCGTGGTTTAGAAGGGTTAGCCTGACACTACCACCGCGCCCAGTGTCTTCGATGCGTACAAGGGGCAAAAATGTATAAATTCCATAAATTGTTTTATTGTAAAAATATAACAACACTCTGCACAACCCGAGTATTGAATCCAAAATTTCGTCATAGTCGAAAACATAAAAATATTTTCGTCGAAAAATACCGATCGAATTAATACGACTTAATATCAGCATCATCTCATTCAGAAGATGCCTATTTCCACGACGTTGTGCTACTAACATCTAAAGACAATATTGGTATAACGATCATATTTCAAAGATCTGTTCTTAGCATATACCATTTGACATGTAAACAAAAAAGAAAAATATAATGGAGAGATGGAAAACAGATATTGCTGTATTTGAAATTGGAAACGTGGTTAAATTCTATTGAAATATACCATAGATTTCAATATGATATTTCAAAAATACTGCAACATTGTACGACATATCTTAATCAGCAATAACAAATTCGTATAGGTTCAATTCGTTGAATACAACAGTTCGTTTTATAGCAAATTTTCAATTCGATTAAGCCATTTCGTTCTTTTATTAATTTTTTGCCTTCCTAATATCCTACATTACCTATAATTAATAACGAAATAAATATAAGAAAATAAAATAAGTCCACTAATATTATAAAGGAGAACCTTTGTGTAGACGTTTGGATGTTTCTTAGTCAATGAGGCATAAACCGTTAACCAAATTTCGATGAAAATTTTCACACAGATAGATCATATCTAGGACACGTAGAATATTATACCGGTGTGTTTTCCCGTAGTTTTCATGCGGACCAAGCCACGGAGAAAGCTAATATACTAAAATTAAAATCTTTATTTTTCTACAATTATATTATTTGCTTAATTAAAAGTATATAAATATATATAAATAAAGTATATACTTGTAGTAATCATAATTATGAATTAATATGAAAAATTTTGTGGAAATATCAAATGCATTTTAATTTTTTGAGATCAATTTTTTGTTATATGTCATGTACATGGACTTTATTAGGGCTTCACTTAAGCATAAAATACATATTTTATAACATTTTATATTGCATCATTTGAACCTGCAGAGCTGAATATTAGTAATAATAATAAAAGATCCAATCAAATTGAAAACTTTTTATGGAAGTAAAACACTAATTTTACTTTCAACAATATTATTACAACATAACATGAATAAATGCATATCAAAAATTTTATGCATTTAATTTTTGCAATTAATTGTTTCATTTTACTCGAACTTCCATTACCTGACTCGACATTTTCTTGGCCGACTTCATTTCAATTCTGAAAAAACACAGCCTTAACTCACCAGTTCCGAGAGCGAACGACACAAAGAGAGAAAACCTAATCAAAAATCATTCACGCAACGTACATACGACGTACGGTCCGAACTGGCCGTGACACGTTTCACCACGACCACGGCAATCAAAGTTGTAATTAGCAACTAGTGAAACAGCAAATTAAACGTCCTTTCATGTGACAAATTTACGTGAGCCTAACTGGTGGCGTATTTTCCGGCAATGGTGAAGCTTTAATTTATCCAATCCGTTTTTTGGTTATATAAACTGATGGTTGAATGAGATAATTAATTTATAATCTAATATCCTTGGATTAAAAAGTTAAATTACAAACAGGTAAAAGGTCCTGCTTCGTATTTTAAATAAATTTTAAAATGATTGATATAGGAACCAAAAAATTGCAACTGTAAAAGAAGATGTAGTGTCAAAAATCGATAAAGGTCAGCTCAGATATTTAGGGCATGTAAAAAGAAAGAACGACATAAGACTGAAATAAAGTACTGGCATGAAAGTATGCAATGCAAATTTAAATGTGTCAGTCAGAAGCAGATCTTAACGAACTTTCTCAGATCACATCAGAAACATTCTGATGAAAGGCTAGGTTATAAGTACCTACCTTAAATTAACGAGCGCGCATGTAGAATATAATTGAAATGACTGAGGTAAGAAAGGTATACCAGGAACATAGCAAGTGGAAATCTGTAATCTATCGCTCCGGGAAACAGGCATGAGTCATGGACATGGACTGTTTGTTTATATATATAAAATCCTGAACAAACCTTAAAAATATTACCTAAGGCAATTTTGGATAAATATTTTTTGAGGGAAAATAATACGTACTATGTTGTTGCTTCAGTAATTGCAACTAATTGTAATTAATCACTATCTCTGACTTTTGAAAGATAACTTTTGATAACAAGTAATTAATAACAACAGTCTTAAAAGGCAAAATCTTGATCATGAAAGCTGTGTTTCATCTATCAATGACTTTTTAATGCATTTATCTGTTTACTGCTGTCACTCTTAATGGTATTTGTTCATGACTCAAGTAGTTGGTGTGCGGCTCCACGCGCTAGACCACATACGAGTTATTTGCGCGAATGGCACGTGACGATAGTGTAAACGATGGATACTACGCACGCAAGTTGAGTGCCTCAATTTGCAGATGCTGCATCGTATACAATACATAAAAATCTATAAATACCACTAAAGCTGCGTAAAAAAGCATACATATACTATTTAAATTCGATACTTTTAACTTAAAACGTGTGTTCTAAGTTCAAAATGTTTGGAATTCATATCTACATATTAGCTAACCTTTGAAAATAAAAACGAAATTAAAGAATAAAAATGAGTTCATTAAAAGTAGATTGGTTTTTGATCCCTGTTAAATTAAACAGTTTTTCACACGGGATTTCATATGGCACTGTCCATACACCGCTTGCATATGTTAGGCTTGCTAATAGGTTCTTTGATAACACGTCACTCCTCATTACGTTAAAGTAGAATGAAAATAAAAATGTTATAGCACCAGTTTCAAAAGTTATTTAGAACGTTGTTTTATTTAGGCTAATTATGAGCTGTATAAAAGGACTGCCCCAGTTTTAGGATGTATAAACATGAAAAAGGTATTACAAAAATATTAATTTAGAATTGACTATTTTGGATTAGAAGATTGTTGTTGTTGGTGTCATAATCTTGCTTTACATTTTGTTAAGCTGTCAAGGGCTTGTAAGCCACCCTGAAGTCTTAGGGGTAGGATTGGCATGATACTGAATTTGATACTGATTACCCGTGTCAAAGATTTTACTGGCACATGAGGAGTTGCTAAAGTTGTCCATAGCTGGTAACTTTACGTATTGTAGCAAGGCCAATTTTTCTATCTTTGTACAGATTGCTTGGAACTCAGATTTACCTGCCTAATATTTTCTTAGATTGACCTTAAAATAAAACCCAAAATTCCACAATCAACAGTTGCGCAAGCAAGTCATACTTACGTACAGTTTAATTTAAAATATAAGTCACTAGCTTTTACTCGCGGCTTTGCTTGCTCGGGGACAGTTTTTTTTATGACAGTTATCCTGTGTCCTTTTCTGTATCCCTGACAATGTGTAAACGGAATTTTGCTATAACCGGTCGAGTAGTTAGGGCGTGAAAGCGTAACAAACAATGAAACTCACATTTTCATTTAGAATATTAGGTAAAATTCAATTTAGTTTTAGATATTATTCGGAGCCTGGTTCGATGTAAACTATATTTTTTCAAATTGCCTACTCAGAACAGCAAAGACCCCGTCTTTTATTTCACAAGCACAAGAGAAACTTCACAGCTGTATCACATTAATAGAGAAGGATATTTAGAGCAGTGTCAAGCAATTTCAACCTATTTATCCGATTCCCACGGTTCACTGGCTGATTGAAGACCACGATGTTCCGACAAAGCGACGAAGTACTTAACAAGTTTAGTACTCCAAATAAGGAGATTGAATTGACAATAAAAATAGTTTAATTTGCTCTACGATGTATTAATAGTAGAGGCTAAATGGTTTATGGCCGACTTAACAGTTACTCTGAGGATCCTTACAATATTATCATAATAGATACTTTTAAATATCGTGTACGATTTAGAAATATCTGCTGACGTCTTATAAATGATTAGTTTTGCCGAAATTATTGCTACGATAATGTTCAAGTCAAAATCTTACACCAAGCCTTGGCATTCATTTGCAAAAAATATTTAGTTTAAAAGAATCCGTTTCTAATATAAATATAGTAACCTAACACTTAGTTTATGAAGTTTTGCTGTGTTTAAGCTTGATAGCCGATTTTTGATCTCATTACATGCTTGGCACTATCGAAAAAATGTGTAATGAAGATAAGATACGTATCTACCACTAACGTTTACGCGAGGCAAATTCTGTGTGGCAACTGGTAATAATTATGTAGAAAATCATTTAAAAGCTGGGGTTTCAAGGCAGACTGTTGTCTATCAATAAAAATAAAGGAAAGTTTAAAATAATTATGTCTACCTTATTGGTGAGAACGCAGGTCCTAAACTTTAAAAGTTGAAGGGCATAAATGTGTAAATCATTGTGGTTCAGGCAGCCTATCAAAGCTTTAACAGTGATATGAATATACTAAAACCTTTCTGATTTCGCTAATCTTAAGGTATAATAATACATAAGTATACACACAACTCTTATCTTATATTTTTTATGTGGTATCGATCTCTGTAATTGCTTGCTGGCTTTTGACGTCCAGTTGCTTCTAGCATTTGAGTTGTAGCACTTGCACCTGTGCCAACATCACGTATATTTTATTTGCCGCTCTAATTGCAGTACTAGTTTAGCGAAGTAATTATGTTTATGTAAATCTCAGCGCACAGGAATGCAAATAAGTACACATTCCTCAAGAGCAAAAGTGCATTACAGCTAAGTATATTAACACTTCATCAGATTTAATTATGTAGTTATCCTGTAAAGGATTGCCGCCAAGTACCATCTGTTTAATTTAAATTCTACCTGTCATTTGCTTCATCAGATTAATGGCTCAATGATAATAATTTTATCTTAATATGCCGATTATAAATTCATTTATTTGCCTAAGGAATTATAATTTAAATACGTTATTATAGTAACAAAATAAAATTCTTGTTACGGTATCGTCAGAGCTAGCTCAATTTGTAATATTTTTTTAAGAAAACGTCTATTTTTGTGTTCTTTTCAATACGTTAGATTGCCAATTTTATTTTTATGATAATTGCTTGGCTCCTTAAAGCTATCGACTTGTTTCAAGTCAGAGTAATATAAAAAGTCGTTTCGTAATGATTTACTATTCTCCTGTAAGCTGTATACGAGATTTTATTAAATCAAAAATTAGTTCAATTTATTAGTTTGTTTGCATTAACAATTAAAAAAAGTTAAAGCCTATTACTAACATAGTCCATGCAGAAACGGCATTGCACAAAATATACTTTCACACACACATCGTACTTATCGTTGATATGCGAGAAATCTCGGAACAACTTTATCGACTACGTCACGCAGTGTCACTTCTATTTATTTTAATGCAAAATGTCTCTCGCGAAGCAAATATTTATCTCAATATTACCTCGTGCGAGGTTATGACTTATATTTTCTTTTATTTTAATATAATTTAGAAATATCTGCCCTTTTCATAAATAGCCTTGCCATGCTTGGCCATGTCTCTACGCTGTATGTATATACCTATTTAAAATATTATAATTTAGTGATATTTTAACCCTTTTCGTAAACTGCCCTATTGCTTGCCATGGACCGCTATTCAGTATGATGTAGGAGCGGCTATAGTAGGAAATATTTTGGATGTCTTAGCGACGCAGTGCTCGTGAGGCGACTGCTGTGCTCATGCACAGCAGGAAGAGCTCATGCTCTTCGGTTTGCAGAGTCCGTCAAAATGTTATTGAGTTATCCTGTTAAGAAATTCTTGCACGGAGTCTGGCACTGTGCCTTGAAGACGACAAAAGGCTCGCTTCCTTATTACAAGGACCTCAAGCCATAGCTGGCGAGGCTGGGTGGTGTAATACACGTTTGCCAACCTCTTAGATGGATATAGACGTAAGACTATTTTCATAAAAGAATTATTTATAATATTCTATCAAGTACACACAACACCGTCTAGCCCAAACTGAGCAGAGCTTGTGTGGGTACTAGACAATGGATAAACATACATATATACTTCTTTTTTTGTAAATACATACATATTATACATAGAAACACCCAGACCAAGACAAACATCCATGTCCATGCACACAAATGTATGACTTGTGCGGGAATCGAACCCGTGACCCCAGGCGTGGTAGTCGGTTACACTAACCACTACGCCATCGAGGCCGCCAAACTATGTATATACATACATATATTGTGATTTTATTTCATACATGCACATTGCTTTCAAATATGCGACCTCTGTTTTTCCAATTCATAAACTACACTCAGACATTGCTAAAGCCTTGATAGAAACGTAAAAACATAATTATAATCTGCGTGGTTCAGTGATCTGATTGATCGTTTCGTCACTGCGACTGCACCGAAATGCATAAGGTCAATCACCAGATGCAACAATAAATTGTGTGACGAAGAGTTCTATCAGAACTGGTTGCATTTTGAAAGGTATGTATTTTTTAACAATGACAGTTTTATAAGCTTATTATGTTAGTCATAATTCTATGTCATAAATTGAAACATTTTATAAGTATCTAAGTACGTTTCGCATAGCACCACTTGCAGCGCAGCGGTCACCCCGTGCGGTCAAATAGCAATTCGATGTCCAAAATCCGAAATTAGAATGGCCATCCTATTTCATAGCGTGATGGTGTATTGGTTCCGAATTTCGTGTTGCAGCAAGCTATTTAACGGTTAATTAAACTTCGAACATTAATTGGTACACGGTAATTTTGTGTGTATTAGCTGAATTACAAATTAGAGTGTAGGTATTGTAGGTTTTTAATTTTATTAGCCCTGATTGGTCTCTCAGTATTTAATTGTATTCTGTATACAAACAAAGCAACATAGAATAGGGATATGGTTAATTGTGATTTAGGATTATATACATTATTTTCTTTCAAACATATATATATACATATATATGTATGTATATATATTTATGTTTATCCATTGTCTAGTACTTATAGTACAAGCTCTGCTTAGTTTGGGCTAGATCGTGTTGTGTGTATGTGGTAGAATATTATTATTATTATCTTTATTACTATTTTTTTCTGAAAATTAAACTTTTAATTATAAATATAAAAACTATACATATTTAAAAAAAGGTCCAAGCTGCCGGTGGTTTGGGCCCCAGAGAGAGGAATCTCCTCACAATACGCGCTGTGTCGTTATTATTATTATTATTATTAAAAAAAAGAAAGGGCTCAGATAATTTTCTAAAAATAAACTATAAAGTAAAAAGTACACGTAGTAAAAATAAAAAATACAAGCAAAGGTACATAGTCGTAGTGTGTATTCATACAAGAAAATAGAAATCATCTTTATCCTTGGCTTATCTACTCGTATACTAATATTATAAAGCGGAAGAGTTTGTTTGTTTGTTTGTTTGAACGCGCTAATCTCAGGAACTATTGGTTCGAATTGAAATATTTTTTCAGTGTTGGATAGCTCACTTATCGAGGAAGGTTACACATCTTCAAACATCACGCTACGACCCATGGGAGCGGCGCAGTAATCATTAACGCGGGTGAAACCGCGAGCACATCTACTTATTCCTAAGTGTAGCAATAGGAATTACATACATACGTAGTATATAGTCTCACGACGAAATGGAGGTGTTGTAAACCAACATTTCGCTAGATATTTTTTTGATACCACGAACTATTTTGTGGAATCTAAAAACATCGGGCGATCCTATTTGCATCTGTTAACGTTCCCGGTAATGAAAAACATCGCCCGATGTTTTAAATTATAAAAAGCATTTGATAATTTCGACCTCATGCCCAGCAGTCGCATACACTACACAGCAGCCTACTGCAGCAAGCACTACACAGGCTTCATATTAACTAGAGATCTTAGATCTGTTATTCTGCGACATCCTTGTGTACTGATTTGACATCTTCCGTTGGCGTAATAACTGGCAATAAACTTAATAAAGCATTGGTAACTATTGAGACGCGCTCTTGAATTTGAGCACGTACCTACCTACGTGTACCTGACTACAAATTTCCTGATTTCATATTATTATCTTACGTTTACGTGAATGTTATACATAAAAATTAAAATACTTTATACGGATTTCATCGTGGTTTATTTGAAAACACTACATTTATATAATTTTGAAATTGTTATGCTATTGTTACTATTAAACCTTACTACTATTATCTGACTTTGTTAAACTTGTAAAATATCTGACGTAAACTTGTAATACATTCATCGACCCAGTTGTTAATCATACCGAATGCGGTCTGGAATACGAATAATAAATAAAAATAATTGTTTACTATCGCATGGTCGTTTATACTTCTTCTTTTACAAAGTTAGTTGTTAGACTTTAGAAATCTGCTGCCTTGGCTTCTAATAAAAAAAACGACTGTCCATTTCATTGACACAAATTAAATTCAGACACAGAGACAAATTAATGACACAATATTTTTGCCCCGCATAGGGATTGAATTCAGTTCTCTGACAATTAATACATTATACATAGGTACACATACCTAACCCAATGCGCCGTTCAAGTATTTAATAACAATTCCATTTTTGAAAAACAGCTCCTACCGTAAGTATAAATCCCTGTATGTGAGGTCACTTAACAAAGTATTAAAATAAGATCTCAAATTAAATATTGGGTGTATTTAATTCGAGATCTTATTTAAATGCTTTGTTGGGAAAACGCTATTGCATTATATACGTATATTTAAGGATAGTATACAAGCTATAGATATCAATCGCCTGCAATACTCGTGGTCTGCCGACCTTTTAGTTAAGCAATTAAATATATACAATAAAAGGAAAGTTATAGGAGAGGTAGATATGGGAGCCTCTGGTACTTGAGTGAGCTTCCACCTTCATACCATCACCAAATCTATCATCTACTCGAATCATATGTAGTTGGAATTATCACTTATATTAACAAGTACAAGAGAACTATTCATCACCATTAGAAGGATAGAATTTATAAGTATTTACTTTTCCCATCTCATGTAAGCCAGGTGCACCGAGGCCTATACCTCTGAACCCCCAATGTTGATATACGATATGAGTTCCATGAGGATACCTCGTGTATTTGTTTTCCATCCCATATTTTTATAAGATACACCGCGGGGTCATCCATCTGTTTATATTACCTATTATGCAACTGTAACCAGGCTGTGTTTGTATATTGGAGATCCTGTAATTGAGATAAGGTTTAAATACAAAATAATGGTTTTTATACTTTGTTTATCTGTCCGTCTCTCTGAGAGTGCACAACGCTTTTGGCTGGTTTTTATTTCTTTCTGACTCTCAGCTCTATTAATTTATTACTTTGTTTTGGCAGGGTGACTAATAATCAATGTGCTGTTATACAAAGTAAGTAGCAAGCTTCAAGCGCAAGTTACTTGCGTTACAGGAGCTTGTTTGAGTACAAGTGCAAAATTATGTGAGAAAAGTATTTTAAAATGAACAACGCGATAAATTCCGTATAAAATAGTTTAATTTCAAATCACGTAAACATAAGACAATATTATGCAACTAACTTGCTTTAAAAGATGCTCCCGCTTTGGTATCTCAACTGGCGCATATTATCCACGCCTTATACAAGAGCCATCTAGCTTACTTATTGGCATTTGTAACTCAAATTGATGGTTATCAAATTCTACTACTTTCTGTCCAAAACAACATAACTAGTCATAACTTGTCCATAGCGTTAATAACAGGCTATAAATAAAATTATGCATGCAATAAACTTCTACAATTACGTATGCAACATTTATGTAATTAAATGAAAGCTATCCATTAATTTAACATTTACAAAGTCAATTAGAAAATGTTGTTAAATATAGTACTTCTGCATAACTGTCATACAAACCAGTTGCAGGGAAAATGACTGTCTGTAATTTACAGGGTAAATACTAAGAACTGTTCAGCTTCTAAAGTAGCGTACTTGCAACAACCTGATTCTAAGCACTATTGTGCATAGCCTATGGCCTACACCCAAGAGTGTGCTGTATCTATGGAGAGAGAAAGGCATACAGTGGTGTGCCATTCTGTCGCGTTTCTTCGAACCGGTGCCTTTTTGAAAAATCAGCTGCAGGACTAAACGATAATCCCTGTTTCGCGGCAATCTGTTACAGTTACCATCAGTGTAAGCTGTGCTACCTCATTGTAAAATACCTTATTGAAAAATAAAGGAGTCACAAACCCGACACAGTGAGAATCAATCCGAGGGATCGATCCTTAGCACCAACTTAGGCCTTTGCCTAAATAAATTAGGCCTATGCCTATCTATATAGGCAACATTTTTGATATCTATTAATATTTTTTTATATTCGTTATGGCAAGACTACTAATAATAATAATAATATTCTATAAATCACATACATACAACACCATCTAGCCCAAACTAAGCAGCGCTTGTACTATGGGTACTAGACAATGGATAAACATACATAAATACTTTTTTTTTTAAACATATATATTATACATAGAAAAACCCAGACCAAGACAAACATCCATGTTCATGCACACAAATATTTGACTTGTGCGGGAATCGAACCCGTTACCTCAGGCGTAGCAATCAGTTACACTAACCACTACGCCATCGAGGTCGGCTAATGTACATATGTATATGTATAATATTTGTTTACTATTTACATTAATCGTTCTAATATTGTTATAGTAGGTCGAAAAGCACTATTCGATTTATTTTATTTTTAATCAAATTTGTTATTATATTCGTGATCGTTAGTACTGAGTCAAAAGTATCTTGTGAAATTCTAAGGGGCAGGACAATCAGAAAAGACGTAAGGCGAGGACGCTTCTATACATTTTGTATGAAAATTGATTGAAGGGGCGCCGCGTCTGCGACGCGTCCTTGTCATACTTCTTTTCTGTTTGTCTTGCCCCTAAGTTTAATTATCGAAGAAACTTATACTGAATATCTAACCTAAGCTGCATTTTCGGAAAAGATAAGTGCCAAAGTACGTATATTATCGATGCTTTATTCTTTTACAAACATAGCAAAATAACAAACCATGACAATTATCTAAAAGTATAATAATTACCAACAAGTTTCTGCACGCAATTTTGGTCTTGTGAATCCCATAGGAACGCATAATATGAAAAAAACCACTTGTCATGTTTAATTTAAACCTGTTTGAAGGTTTGCGCGTAATTGAAAAACACACATTCGATCATCTTTATAAACTTTTACATTCACAATATTAGTAGGAATAAATAGGCAGCTTTTATATTGAAAGCGTCTAGAAATCCTATTAGATATATTAATCATCAAAGATAAAAATAATAAAACACCAGACCGTATTTTCATGAATTCTAACGAGGTGGTGACGAGTTTAGTATCCTGCTTTGCACGGCTAGTAATTGACAAATTGCATAATGAATAAATTTAATTAGACCATTATCAATTTTCTACCGTAAAATAAAAATAAATTCACAAAGAATTAATAATAACAAAAGGAATAAAATAAGCTTTGTTAAAGACTTAATACAAATTTTCTTATCTCTCTAATATACAAATTTATGTAAATTGTATTTGAATAAATCTTCACGGCAGCTAATTTCGAGCTTATAAATGTCATTTTGTTATCGCTACCGGTTTTATCATCGCTGTAGTTGAGGCCCACACTGTAACTTCGTACCTTACCTGCCACAAACCACGTAAATATTTAAATATCTTTCAATCCATGAACACGCAGCACTTATTGTGACTATGTACAAATCCGGAAGTATCGAAGGGCCGATTAAGTAACGCTAAAGTGCCAAAGATATTGATTGTGTGTAACCAAACATTATCTTTGCGCGATGACCCGTTTTGACAGGTAAGACGGCTTGGCTTACTGACCCTAAGGGTCAAACACATCGCTTAATATTATGCGTATGTTTTCCATTCCATTCACACTTTGACAGGTTACGTCAATATTTACATATAAAACTTTTCAACCCGTCGCCGTATATCACAAAAGAACGAAAGCGAAAAGAAACTCCAATAATAAAATGCGATATCATTTAAAAGATCGAGTCATGTCTCAACAAAAGAGAAGATTAAACGGACTGCCCACTAAGTTTTGAATAATCCTTTAAAAACAAAACAAAAGGAAGCTATCGTTACACCGACTAGAAACTTTTTCAATATCTGCCTCGACAACAATGGCCGACGCTTTTTTTCTCTACACTAGGGAATAAATTCCGTATCAAATTTCTCCCTCGATAACGATTTATCTCCCAGCTTATATCCAATCGAATCATTTACAAAATAATGCTCACGAATAGGGACGTTGCAGAAATAAAAATATACAATGCACTTTTCTCTTCCGTTGTACATGTACGCAACGTACGCACACTGTTAGCGATAGTACGGAAATACTCTGCGTGTAACGTCCCATATTCTAGCTCATCTCGTCGGCTCGTGCCGTTTTTGGGCGAAATGGTGTCGTCTACCGTTCGAGCGAAAGTCGATTTTCGTAGTGTGTGGACGCCGCTTTGGAAGGGCGGCCGTCGCGTAAGCTACGGGCCACGTGCACCTCGACTGCTTGCGCTTAGTTCTTCACGAACTGTGTGGGAGGTTAGTCCGCTACATGAATATAATGTTTCTTGAATGTCATGCGCTAAGCGTCCGCCGCGAAAAAGCGTATTTCGCTTGCGCCCAGCAGTGATGCGTGTGTGAGTGTTGTCGCTCCACGTGATTTTGACAGTAGAATCGTTCCAAAAAGCCGGCTAGTTTTTTTATCAACAGTGCGATGTGCGCGGACTGACGCGACAGAGAAAGTGTTTTTTGATAACAGTTTACGTTAATGAACCACCGATATATAGAGATGTTGTAAGATCAACGGAGGCCACACCAAGGATGATTATAAAATATTACTTGGCCCAATTTTCGCCGGCTATGGAGTGTTTTCGGTAAGTCGTTAATGAGATTTTTGATTAAGGATCGGAATCTTGAATTAATTTAATTTCGAAGTTGGTTGGCAAATATTTGTTTCATATTATATTGTTGGAAATTGAAATAAATAAGGTCAATCGAACTTCGGTGAGTGACGACTGGGTGGTAATGACTTGTCCTTATTTGAATAACAAACTGTACTGTTCAAACCTTACAATGACAGAAGTGTCAACATTATAGGATTCATACCATGATTCGATGTTTATGTTGGTTGGAAAGCCTATTCAATTGTGCATATATAGTGAATGTGGTATATCGTATTACTCGTGCATGAATGTTGTAAGCCAGCATTTCGAATTCAGTCTAGATTAATTGTCCTCTCATGTCTTTTGGGCTTGAAGCCGCATAGGTAGGCCTGCGACAAATTAAATTCATTGTTTATGTATAACGTCACCTCTGCGCATGCTCGTTACTATGTCAACAAACTATGTAGATACGCACATAGATACTGGGTAGATGAATATTAATGGATCTCCGGGCTAGTGTTGCCATTAGGAATTTTGTTAAACTATAAAGTTTTTGTGACGTTTAATGTGAGACTATTCCTGTAGTATGTCTCAGATCTAGAAATTTCTAGTGCGTTCAACCGTGAGATCATCTTTTGTCTTATATTAGACCAAGTCTTTGAACTTAACATTTTGTTTGCACAAGACGTTGATTTACTGCTTTGTCTGTTTTACTTTTTTGTTTTTGTTTTATTATTGTTGTAAGTTTTAAAGACTGATCTTTGGATAAAAAATATATGTAATAACTATTATTATAACTTATTTTCCTTATTTCTTTTTATTTTTGTTTTCCTTTCAATATTGTTGCTTTTTTCTTTATTGTTCACCAGTACATCTCTAATCATTTACTTGTTCGCCAAATAATAGAGAGAGTGAGAGATTTTTCTGTCGCTACTTTATTTTAGGATTGTCACATGGTGGAGCATAATTAAGACTTTTTGACAGCTACAGCTCGCTTGGTAAGACCACCTAGCCTCGTCCAAGGATTGTATGTGATTCTGTTATCATTTTATATTAACAAAATGTATCTTCGCACCACTACTACTTCTCCAGCGAAGATTTTTGAGTTCTAGGAAACTGTTTTTGATTTAGGCGATGAACTATGCCCAAAAATAAAGTCGATTTGCAAATACTAGCGCGTACTTTCAGAACGACAAAATTTTTGGGTACGCCTATCAAAGGGACAGTTTTGAAACGGCTGGTTGCGGCTCGAGGTTGACCTTGGTATTTAAAACATAATAATATCCTTATTCTAACCTCATAATATATGTTAGATATTTGTACTTAGACATTTATTACCAGGAGTGGAAGCGCCAATCGTTCCTAATTATTTAGTAAAAGTACCAATGTCTCAACCCACTCGGGAATGTAGCACCCTGTTCAAGAAAATTGGCGTTAGTGTTATAACATTGCTACTGCGCTGATTCGTAGGTTAAGTAAGAGTCCTGGAGACATATGTGTATCTCGCTCATTCCTTAAGACTTTATGCTTGTTTATTGTATAAAATAGAACAGGCTAATTGCAAAAAACAAAAGTATATATATATGTATGTTTATCCATTGTCTAGTACCCATAGTACAAGCTCTGCTTAGTTTGGGCTAGATGGTGTTGTGTGTATGTGGCAGAATACTATTATTATATTATAAATTACATTAGTAAGTTCTGACGTTCATTTTTCTTTTATGAAAAAGGTCTACACCCACTCTAGTCCTAATTCCTGTGTCGCGGGGGACTTTACAAACATTTAAACACAACTCGGAACAACTACCTGTGGATCACACAAGTTTTGTCCCGTTTGAAAGAAAGAAAAAAAAAATTTTATTTGTTGAAACAAATAAAATTAGTTTCATTTTTTTTTTCCTGTTATCTTATAGTGTGGACACCATGAGATAACAGGAAACACAACCAATATGTATAAGAAGAACAAATAAGGTTTTGGGACCGGACCCACAACACTCGGCGCAGTGACAATTACAAGGCGATCACTTTAACCACAGCGCCATCCGTCCAATCTTTTGTGTGACTTGTGACCTTGGGAATAAACATATATTTTATTAGATTTGATTTGAACGTAAGTTGTAGCTTACTAATATTTAAATGCAATAATTGCTCATTTTAACAGAGTATCGATATCTGGACATGACCTCCCACCAAATTGGAATGTTGCCATTTCCCACATCAACACATCTGAATGGATGTTACGTGAATCATTTGCTAATAGATATTCTGCGTCAGTTTTATAATAGTCCCTTCATACAAATCGCTTCTGGCACATTGTAGGCAATAAATTATTGATGTCAATAGAAAAATGAGCACATATGATGTCATACTAAGTTAATTTGAATATTATAATACAATTTTACCATGGCTTTATTAATTCTGTTCAAGATAATGTGTTTCGACTGAGTATAAAAGCTATATGTCTGCATATGTCTGAAGGGTAGGTTGAAACATATTACACGCACAGATGGCGTAGTGATTTAAGTGGTTGCCTGTCCACTGCCACTGCGCTTAAGGTTTCAGTTCGATCTCCACATGATACAAAAATTAATGTGAGATACAAATAGTTGTTTCGAATCTGGGTGTTCTTTGTGTCCGTCGTTCGAATGATTGTGAAGTACTCGGTAACACCAGAATTAGAACTTAGAGAGAGAGTTGTCTTAAAAAATATATATTTGCCAGTTCACACGCACCTAATGGGGGTCGTGCTTATTTTCACTACTGGACGCATATATGTTCCGTACCACCACTAGAAATGTTCAACCATAAAAATTAATAACACTTTGTCCGGGTATCGAACCTGGATCCTCACGGTCACACAAACATAAGAACAACGATATCCCATGAGAACAATGAGGCAATATATAAGTATACTTATATTAATGCAATAGAATTTAATACGCAGATTTTTTTTGCGTATGGATTTTATACGCAGGCCTTTACTAGTGAAAAACTCATTGCGCAAGACGTAAGAAACAACTCTACTTAATTGTATAATACCATATAAATAAACCATAAGTATAATAAAGTTACAACTGTCAGTTAATAAACACGTCATAATATCCTATATCTTTTGTTTACTTGTCAATATTTCAACACAAAACGTAATTCCCTTTTGTATAATTAATCATTACTGTCGTAACAAAATGATATTAACCAAAAGTTGGACAACGCAAGAAAGATGGAACATTATACGCGTTAATAATTATTTTAATTTGTATTTGAATTACTATTGATACTCACTGAAGTCTCATCTGGGTTATATAGGCATATTTTATTTTATTGTTAGACTAGATTTTGCTTAGGCTAGGTTAGTAACAGTACTTACCTTAAAGATGAAATATACCCTATGCCCTTTGTTGTACCTCTGACAACGTATATACAAAATTTCATGATGCTCGGTTAAGTAGTTAAGGCGTGAAAGCGTTACAAACAAACAAACTCACATTCACATTTATAATATTAGGTAGGATTTATCGAGGTTTCATATACAATGGCATATCAGCCTCATTGTATTTTTAACTAACTTACAAACAAATTAAAAACTGTATTCATTTGCTGATACGAAAGAAACTTGCAAAATGTTTAAATATGGAACAGTTTCGTATTTATTTGTCTTGAATTTGGTCATCAGTGACTCATTTATTTTTTTATTTATAGTACATTCTATAAGTAAATGATAAACATCTTCTACCATTCTTCAGTAGGTATAACACGATTTAGATAATATACTTACATTATTAACAAGCCAATTTTCTAGGATAGTGTCATCTTGACGTACATAAAATAATGATATTATATTAATTGCTACCTACGATCGAATTTCATCATACACTTGTTATGGCAAATAATTTATCTTTATCTTATCTAAGAGCCTTGGTTGTCTCTTTATTTTTGGTTATGTCCATACTGAATTTAACAAAACTCCATTCAGCTATTCAGGTGTCTTGATTCAATGACAATCAACAAACATCCAAATACCTTAAGCATTAATTGATGTTATAATTATTATTACTTATATCTGGGGATTATCTATATTTGTGCGGTATCTATCTACCTAGCATTATTCTGCTATCATTCACCACATCATTGTTATCATAAGGATTTTAAAAGTAATGTAAGTATTTAACAAGCCAAGCTGAATATAATTTGTTTGGTTGGTGTTCATTTATCATAATCAAGACACTCTCTTCTCCCTAGACTTTATTATTCCCAAGTCACTTGGGTCGGCTTTTATGTTCTAACCGGATTTGACTGGATATCAGTTTTTACACGGAGCGAATGCCACCTGACCTCCACAACCCGAAGGCTAACGATACCCTAAGGCTAGACCAGTGTCAGGATATTATAGGGCACTGACTTTCCAATAACGACTGCCATAGATGTTCATGGCAGCCTGGACCGACGGCTTAACGTGCTCTCCGAGGCACGGAGCAGGCGATAATTGTCAATCAATACGCACATAATTTCGAAAAGTCCTATAACTTCCAAAAGTCAGAGGTGTGCGACGCGCGACGTGGGTTCGAACCCGAGACCCTGTGCATTGCAGTCTGTTGGTCTCCCCACTGATCTATCGCTGCTAAATCTGCTGCGATAATCAAGACACTAAATAACAAAATACAGCAAATATATAATTAACTTCATAATATATCCTCCAGCGCTATCAAACATCGATAAAACTCGATACTCCACATTGAAACGTTAAAACAAGCTTTTTATCGTATATCAAATTCATTAAACTCCCATGAACTCCATAAACTAGACTGCTTAATTCCTAAAATAATATAACTTAAAAGGCATTTGCCACATTCCAATCATAAAATAACTAGCCCACGCAAATAATTGATATAGTCCGATTCCTTTCATGGAAGTGTAAACTATATAGATTAAATTGATCCTGCCTATGTATTAGCATATTTGAATACATTAACTAACACATAATAAAGACTGCACAGATGGCGTAGTGGGTTATGTGGTCGCCTTGCCACTGCCACAGCTTCGAGTGTAATGGGTTCGATACCCACACGGGACAAAATTTGTGTGATCCACAAATAGTTATTCCGAGCCTGGGTGTCTTTTGTGTCCGTTGTTTGAATGTATGTGAAGACCTCCGCGTCACAGGAATTATTCCTAGACGAATTAAGCAGAGTTATCTTTTTTTAAAAGAAAATGAAGAAACACAAATGCGGGAATGAAAGCGAAATATAATCGAGAATAAATAATAACAGGTATTTTTCACCTGTTCATATTCTCACGACGGCAATTTACGTATCACAAAAAGTTGTACTAAAATAATAGCTTTTATTTATCTTTGTTATAAAAGTGGTTTATTTGTCAGCCTTAAATATAAGGCGATGGTACTATACAAGTGATAACAAGTATCCGTCATATTGTAAAAGTTAGATCGTAGATAATACTTAGGTCCGATCGCGTATCACCATTATAATTTCACATATTTATGAGCAATACCTATTTTCTCTTTTACTAATTTATCAATCCTTGGCATAATTAATGTTTAATTCAATAACACTATGAAAACATGCTTTGCTTATTATACTGAGGATAAATATTAGTCTATCAGTTTTAAAATTATTCTTACAACATTCAACCCGATTTTCTATAAAGGGCAATTTTGAAATAGCACGTCTTACCATTTCGACACACATAATAATAAGGGCAAATCGGTTATACATTTTGTATTCCATGTAACACGAACATTTATGTTTCATCGTCTAGTATACCTACCTACATTTTGTAAAGGAAATGTACCCATTTTCGAAATTGCAATTAGACCGATATGCAAATAGATCTAGCAAATGACAGTTTCTTCATTTTGTATTCTTAGCGATCTTTGCAATATCCTTTTAATAAACTCTTCAAACTTACTTTTTTTTTTCATACACTTTATAATGTATATGTATAGCGGCTGCTACTGTCCTCACTGTTAAAGAAAACTAAACCGCATTAAGGATAAATCCACGTGTCGCAGGACATTTCACAAACTCGCAATTAACTAACATCAACTACATCAGATCCAGATGAATTATTTGTGAATCACACAAATAATTGCCCTTTTTTTTGCTTAATTGCATTCGAACCCACTCATACTGAAGAAGCTACATTTTACCTCGCTACGCCATGCGTATAATAACAGCCAATATAAACATATATACTTAAGAAAGAAGAAGAAATGCAAAGACCTTCAATATAGTTACTTGGAAAGGCTATATAAGGAAAGAGAGACGGCACAATAAATTATTATTCATTAAGGAAAATCTTATTTTAGTTAAGGACTAGAAACATTATGAATTCACTAGAGGCATACAATAAAAGGAAAATTTGTACTGTAGAGTACAGTAATATACGGAACGACGGACGAGTAATATTCCTTTTGAAAGCGTAACAAAACTTGTAAGTTCTGGCCAAAATGCATGTAAGTGTCCCTAATGCAAAGACACAACGCTGAGCTTACGACCGCCATAAAATGAATTTATTTACCAAACTGCTCTTTTCAACATCATGTCTATTCATTCGTCTTAGAAATATTTTTTATTATGTTTTTCAACACTTTAGCACTCAACAACTAGACAACTTTCGCACTAGTAATTTAATTAATTTAATTCGGTCGGCCTCGATGACGTAGTGGTTAGTGTAACCGACTGCTACGCCTGAGGTCGCGGGTTCGATTCTCGCACAAGTCAAACATTTGTGTGCATGAACATGGATGTTTGTCTTGGTCTGGGTGTTTCTATGTATAAAATGGATGTATTTACAAAAAAAAAGGATGTATGTATGTTTATCCATTGTCTAGTACCCATAGTACAAGCTCTGCTTAGTTTGGGCTAGATGGTGTTGTGTGTATGTGGTAGAATATTATTATTATTATTATCCTGTTTCAGAAGACTTTACAAACATGCAGGCACGGAATAATTATTTGCGGATCTCTCAAATTTTTGTCTCGTGTGGGGATCGAACACACATCACTTTGCGCAGTGGCAATGACGTGGCGAACTCTGAAACCATTACGTTATCTGACAGTCATTGGCAGACCAGTGAACCACCATCGCAAACATAGTTAGTGTGATTCAAAGTTATAATGGAAAAACATTACGACGCCCGTCGGCTAGGCAGAAATTGCTTTCGCCTAATAAGGGCGATAATTTATGTTGGGAATAAACCAATACAAAACTACCGTAAGTCACACTCAGACAATCAAACGACGCAATAAATCAAAACCGACCATAACTGTCCACCACAATCATGGATTTTTCCATAAGCGAACAGAATAAATAATCACTTGAAGATATTGATCTTGTCATCATTTATTATAAAGCTTGAATTCGTTATTGAAATCAGTTTCAAGTTCAAATAAACTAATAGAAACTCAATCAAGCATCAAGTGCTAGGTCAACATATTTGTACTCCCTAAATAACACAGAACATTCATTCATTAATATCTATTCGCTTCTGGACACTGACCTGTCTGTCATTGGTGTATAACATTACTATGATTGGCCTTCATAAGATACGACTGCCTACATGCTTTATAATATATGTATATCCTGAAAATTTTATTATTTATAGAAGACTTTCGCATTACGTCAACATTACGCAAGTAAACCTTTTGCACTTGTTTTGAAAAGCCATTATATAAATTAATCTCTATAACATCATAGTGTTGTAAGTTATAGAGATATAGAACCTTCACTAATTGAATGAGTTATACTGTTACGGTTGTCATCTTATATGCCTGATAAAATTATGTAGCTACTACCTCATTTTCGACTGATAATTATTTATAGATCTGAATACATTTTTATCTTTCGTAGAAAGAAAATGATGTAAAAAGAGATGAGACATTAAAATCAACATATTAATAGCACCCATGCAGGAAAAAAATTACAGAGTTATTAAGTTTCACGTAGCACTTCGAAAGGCCACATTAAAATGCCGAAAAGAACGAAAAATATTTTCCACGCCAATTTTGATTTTCTGAAGCCTGTACATTTTTTTAAGTAAGTGAGTCATCAAACACAATGCTTGCTTTGTTTGCCTAAATTCAATGCAATATAAACAAGCAAACGAGCTAAAAATTTTTGTTTATTCTGCAATGAATTTCTTTTCTTATTGAACATCAATTATTTATGTGTTTTTAATTGATTTAAACTCTATATATTAATTCGCTTAAAACTGATTGAAAAACGTAAAAATTATGTACTCCAATTTGTGTCTAAATAAAACCTTATAGATGCATATTTAATTTAGTCCATCTAACTTTAAAATAATAAAAATAACTCCCTGATTAATTCGTAACAAACCAGTATAATAATAAGTAATAAGAAAGTTTAGAAAGACGTAACATTGTTGACAATCGGGCGAAGGCTATAAACGGAATGATGCCAGTTCTTTATAACGATGAATTAAAGCACAAGGTCATTCACTGCCCTCTATTTCTGTATTATCTGATTTACACGTTCAAGCATGATGCACAAAGCACTCGAGTGTTCATATTTGGAATGCTCTTGAGTTTGCACGTCTAAGTGGGCACATCAAATGCATACGTATAACGTGTATAATACATTTGTTGGTAATTATTAGCATTATAATAGCACTGATAGCATAATACAGACTGTCTGAGACAGTTTATAAGGCTAGTGTGAATGAAACAGTCGTAAGAGGCCGACCTAGGCGATCGTTTCTTGACCAGATCGGAGACGTTCTGGACAAAGGCCAGGTTAAAAGCACCCTAAATTTATGAGGAATGTGATGAAAGTGAATGAAGCCAGGGAAAGGTGTCAGGATCGTAGCAAATGGAAAGCCGTAGTCTCTGCCTATCCCTCTGGGAAACAGGCGTGAATCTATGTATATCTATGTAATAGCATAATATAGCGTAACTTAACATAAAATAGCATAACATGTTGTAACATAGTTTAACAGGTTCTTTGTGCACATATTATGATACATAGCAATAAATTTTTATAATGGCGTCTATCACAGGACATCCAAAGCGTTAATATAACAGAGCATCGCATAACATAATACTATGCATCATACTATGCAAAGTTACGTTAAATTGTATTACATACAAATTACGCTAGCTCTGTTTAGAATCTTTGTATATTGGCGTGTGAGGTATCTAATCAGCGCCGTGCCAAACTTAGCAACGCTATTAAGAATTTCACGGCAATTCTTATAACTCTGTTCGATTTTGAAGACACATAGAAGCCTCATGATCGGCAGTTGCTCTTGCTTTTTTAATTGGAATCTTCATTTACTACTTTATAAAGAGTAAATATAAAATCATTCAGAGACTAATGGCGATTTAAATATTGAAATTGATAGGTAAGTATATTATCACTGTTTATGCCTGTATGATATTTGTGAAGTGACATCTTTAGTATCTTAGCTTTAGCGAGTACGAATGGATGTAACTTGACAGTGTATCACATAATTTATGTACTGACAATTCGAACGAGTTCAAGAACATAGTGCGCTCGTCGACTTGTTCATATTCTATTTGTACTTGTTATTGTTCATCTTATCGGAATTTTTACTTTTTGTGTTCGATGTTTGATTGTTCAAGACTTTTCGATGTTTTAGTGCGACAGTATGAACGCTCACGCAACTTCTGAATCTTAAAAGACGAGCTATAGCTAAACACTAAAATTTGCATTTATTGTATCGAATAAATTCCCATTAGCAACCCGTAATCTAAACTTGTAACCGGTGAACGTCATATGGCTTGGCCTATAGTGGGGACAAACATAGCCCAAAATGTTGATGTGACAACTCTGCATAAATTTTCTTGACTTTATAGGTGTGACAATACACCTAGTTTGATCCCGGCTAATTATATTAAAGTTCGTTTTCATCATCAGTTATATTAAATGCCTGTTTCAATTTCTAACACCTGCTTTATAGCATCACTAGTATCTATAATACATTGACATTTCATTGCATGTGGGATTTGAATCTATTGCTACACCCGTTTACATAGCGTCGCGGCGATGTATTGGATATTAAATTTATAGCTATGTCTAATTGGTCGTATTTAACTTTGAAATACGCGTTTTGCTTTCTACAGAAGGTATCAATGTTTTATGGTCTATGGTGTCTTCTAATATGTTGTTTTTAACGGTGTCGAATTTCTTGTTTAGTATG
Organism: Catocala fraxini; assembly: GCA_930367265.1. Lineage (NCBI taxonomy): Eukaryota > Metazoa > Arthropoda > Insecta > Lepidoptera > Erebidae > Catocala > Catocala fraxini. The sequence goes on along the minus strand of OV884039.1, from coordinate 17,437,366 downwards.
CTTTTAATACATAATCGGGTTAACAAAATTTACAATCGATTTAGAGTCAGTAAATTTAGTATTATCATCGTGTAAGATCTTAACACATTTTAATGGGATTCTTTAAAATGTTGATTTATTAGCTTTAGTTCGACTATCATGTCACTGTGTACTTCTATGGCTTAAGTAGAAATATAGTATAATTTTCTACCGTAGGAATTCGGATCTTGATTTTACTGAAGAATATCTTAGCAGCATGATACTCGAAAGGATGGGCTACATCTTCAATTTTGGCGATCTTCTAAATCGATCAATCATTACCATCATAAACACCTACGTATGACAGTTTATAATTATGAGCAGTCAGATGCTTACACATCACTCATCATTTCACTTTGACGACAATTAGTGACGACATATTGAGATAAATTAGGCGATATTTAATTATAAAAATTATTATATTTAATTACGCGACGTTTGAGGATAGTGTAACACATGAAAAAATAAAACTGCAACTACACAATACAGATCCTACTTTTACTATCATATATCACTTCATATCTTATAGAGAAACTATACGGAAATACGAAATTTAATTCAATTATTGGTCCTCTTTACTAATTAGGAAGCTCATATTGAATGTGAAACAAGTGAGTTCCTCTTGCCCCATTTGTTGCACCCGTTTGTTTATCAGTTGCATTCTGTGGCAACTGATAAACTTAAACCGGGTTTTGAGTACCTACCAGCTGTTATCGGTAGTAGCTAAAAGACATCTTACCTAATTGTGATTGAGGATATGAGGCGCGAAGATTACCCTGTTATCATGTAATTTCATATCTTGAGTGTCAGTACTTTGTACTTTCACTGATTCGTCGTTCAAAAACTGTTTGTTATATTATCGTATTAGGTGTAATAAGTAACTGTATTGTGGGCAATATTACATGTACTAGATGTTACCTGCGGTTTTACTCGCGTAAATGTAGATTATGTTAGGTTAGCATCAATACTTTTTTCTGGATGAAAGATACCTTATGTCCTTTTCTGTTTCCCTGACAACGTGTATGCGAAATTTCATGATGATCAGTCGAGTAGTTAAGGCGTGAAAGCGTAACAAACAATGAAACAAACACTTTAACATTCGCACATAAATTTGATATTAGTTAGGACACAACAAGCAAAGATGCATTTGAAACAACTATCCAAGGATCACATAAATTACTGCCATTGAAATTACATTCGTTTTATTGATAGCAATAATATACCATTATGCTACTGTTATTATTAATAAAATTTGTGTAGTCTATTCACAAGTAACGTTTTATTTACGTTTATGTGTGCTTTGTGCTTTGATATTTATGTGAGTGATAAGCATATACATATTTTACATGCCAGTTGTTCGACATCTAACACAAAGCCAACACGCCGTATGCTTATTACGTTAACGTATGTTTTTGCCATATCTTCTGATTTTATATTAAAAATATATGCTAATATTCTGACATAAATGTGAAAAGGTAGCATGTTTGTGCCAGGTGCAAGCTATAACATGGTATATTTATAATATATTGGTTTATAAATATGAAATAAAACGAATAGACAATATTGTTGAATCTAAAAGCTATAAGTATATCTTTCTACATATATCAATATCGTGTTGGAAAGGATATATCTTTAGTTCACATTGATATTCATACTCACGTTTACTCTCACAATTATAATTCATAAAGAGCTGTCATATCTAAAATATATCAGTCTCGTACAAAACAGTTCGTGTGACGCGCGCTACTGTCCCTGCATAATATAGGCGCGAGCGCATAGCCAGACGATGACATTGAGTACGGTGTTAGAATATATGACACACGGCAATGAGTGCATTTTGCTGCTGCGAAACAAGTTTTCTTAACACATTGTTAAATCTATTTCTAGTTGAAATGAAATGATATTTGCATAATATTAGCTGCATAATACTAGGCTGTAAAACGTTAAATAATGACAAGGGAAAAGGGAGAAATTATCAATTTAATTTTGGTTAATTCTAATCATCTGCCTTTGGGAATTAACTATTGGGCTTCCTAAAAGAAGATAATTTGAATAATCCTCAATAAAACATGAAACAGCTCCATTTACCAGAGATCAGTGGCAAGTACTATCTTTGTTTCGACTCTTCGAAAGTTTCAAGTATATCACAACTCTATCAAATAGAAGGACATCCCACGCTAGATTTCCTGAATCCCAGGCTCCACTTAAGAGCCTGGCTGATAGCTACTTGCTTTATAATTAATCACCATGCGAGATGTTTTATAGCTAGCAAAAGCACAACCATCAATAAAGTCAGACAAATATTAGGAAATAATAATAAAATATAACACACGAGATACTAATGAGAGTCATTGAATTAAAAGCGTCATATGTTTATTACACTTATTTACGCATTGAGTGGTAGGGCCACGCTGGTTACAGCATAAATGGGCCGGCTCGACCGGGGAATTACCACCTTCTCACAGAAGATCGACGTAAAATAACAGTATCTGTTATGTTTCGTTTGGTGAGTGAGAGCGCCGGAGGCCCAATCACCCTTCCCTTCCCAAACCCCATCCTGCTCCATTTCCCTTTTCCTTCCGTTAGGCAGCGACCTGATTGTGATTTTTTTACATTGCTTCTTTAATGCTAAGAAAACACAGCCATGTGTATGAGCCTCGGTTCTCGCTTACTATCAGATGGGCCGCTGGCTGGCCGGTCACTGATAAACGAAATAAAAAAGAATTATAATAATATCTAACCCAAATTGAAACACTTCAGAGAAGAACCCTATATTATAATAATAGTACCGTAGGCAAAAACGTACCTACTTGAGTTCATATTTAACGGTTGTCCGTGCGCCCGCGCAATTCCGATAAAAGCATTGCTAATGATTTACACCCACAATACGCGTCACGTGCGGACGTGAAAATAAAAGAGCCGTGTGTAATAACGTGTAGACGTTAAACTAGTAAATTATTTTGAACGTAAATATTAAGAGTCTTTTTTCAAAGGAAGTTTACTTTGCAAGGCTTTTCTTTCTGCGAAGGAAGTTTGTTTTGTGGCAAAAGTTTTCTTTGCCGTTATGCCCTTGAAAAGTTTGAATGATTTTTAAAGGTGTGTTTTATCGATTCGCTCGAAAACTTATCGCTGTAATAAACTTCATAATATCTTAACATAAAAATAAAATAAGGTACCTATTCCATTCAAATTTTATAATATATATTTTAACTGCCAACTATTACTGGACCAAGTCATAGGTGACAGCTACCGTATAATAAACAATCTATATATCGATACACGCACATCGTCAAATCAATATGCCACTGGCTAGTTAAAATTTTTATGAATGAAATACAGATGAATAATCAAAGGTAAAATATGAACTTGTGTATGTAAGAAGGTCAATTTGAACATAAAACGATAAAGGTTGCTACAAAATCGAATTCGAAATTACTATGGAACTTCGTCTTCCCAAGATTAGTGACGCTTTACTGTTATGTACTTAAAATTCATGTTACACGATTTTATTAAGACGTGATTGGGTAAACGTGGGTCGAATAGCAATGAGGCTTTACGTAGCCACAATTCCGTTTAATAGAGCATAACCATTTTTACCTCAAGTTTATTATCGTATTGTTAAATTTGTTAGGCATGAGAATCTGAATGTTATAGGTAGGGCTTGGCAAGAAATGTTAAAAATCATCGTTAGAAGTATCGTTCTTATTTCATTGCTAATAGCGGTAGGATGATAATGGATGATAGTAAGAAAGGAGGATCAGATATAAATTTAATTTAGCTTTATAATAATGATTTGGTTGGACGCCTTTATTTGGATTCCATTAGTGCAGTCCAATGGTAACTAGCCGTGGTTCAGTCTAATGGTAATGGCGATTAGATCGAATGAAATATCTTATACCAATACTTTTACAAGTATCAAGTCACTTCTGTGAACTTGAAGAATAGATAAATTTATGTGTCACGAAAAAAGGTCAAACTGAATAATTGAATTTTACTTTGCATAGCCTACCAAGAAGATACACATGTATCTGACAGTATATCTACTGTCGAACTTAAGTTTCTGCCAAAAGAATACATTTCCATTATTTGACCTGCTGAATAAGGTCAAATAATGGAAACGTAAATTAGTAATATTGGTCTTATCATAATGTTGGCAAGAGTGACAAGTAAGACAATCTCATAACAGTAAAAAAGAAAGGAAAACACAAAAATAAACATCTTCCTAGCCCAAAACCGCTATTTTAATTACTAAATCCGTAAATGGTTTTATTACGTTCAACTTTAATTTGTTCGGCATCGGTACCATCATGGCAATTTAATTTCTCATTTCCAAACCAGCCGGCTAGCGGCTTTGGCAGTACATTACGATGTTAGTTTTCCTATTAATAATGTCATTGTGACTAAGCGCTGTGACCATTCGGTTTACTAAAATAACAGTTATGAAGCCACAAATATCGGGTTACCGTAGAAGTTGAACATCTCATTTATTGTTGATGTTATGATTCAGTAGCGGTTAATATAATCTTTTAGTATATTCACTATCGATATATAATAATCAGAATGATTTTCGGTATAGCAAAATTTAAGAACACAATTTTCATAAATTATACTGCTTTTTCTGCCAGTTGAATCGGTAATTTGGTTGTAATCGTGACTTACGATGGTGCATGCTCACATTCAGCTCTGAAGTTGTTCAAACAGATATTGCACTTCAAAGGTTTAGTCTAGAATCTTTTTAGGCTATCAGTATAATTTTTTTTATGTTTCATAATCATAATTTAAGGCGCCAAACATTTTGTAATGTCTACCTTTAAAATGATTTTCGACGATTTGTTTATTATTTAATTAAATTAAAATTGACCTTTTTAGACGTATATGTATAAATTGCCTTATCAATTTAATCAAGCCCTATAGACTACCTACAATTGTCCCGTTATATACCTACAAAATCTAAACGTTGCTAACAAAATGATTGTTGTTGTTGTGTTCATGTTTAGGTTAATTGGTAGTCGACACCTTACAGTTATGACTTGTAAACGAAATATTATTGTAAACTTGGCGATTAAAAAGAGTGGCCATGAGTTTCTTGCCCATTCTTCTTATGAGCCCTACACCCTTGCGTAACTGAACGTGGCAGTAAATGTAAATTCACAGGAAAAATTTAGTGTAACTTTGACATTCATGAGTGTTACCTTGTAACCTAACATGAATAAATTTATTTATGATTTTGATTTTTGATTTGATTCGACGTCTTTAAACTATAATTGAAATTAGATATTAAGCAAATTGATTGACTCATTTGTCTTATGGTGTAAATTTGTCTTTATGTTTATGAGTGATCCTGGAGTCACGGGGTCTATTCTCCGATTTATAATAAAATATATTAGTATTTATAATACTCGGTAACAATACGGAGACTTGAAAAAAATGTTGAGGAGTTAAACAGGTGTATCTATACACATAATAGAAATACACAAATCTCCGTCTATATCTTCAATAGCGAGCGTAATGCTAGGTGACCCAATTTTCAATAAAATAGAACAGAATTATTTAAATCATATTAACAATTTCACTCAGTTGTAAAAATTCTGTCGAGAATTCTACATAATTTTAAACTTGAAACTTTCACAAAAATCCCAGTAATTCTTAAATCCATTTTAGGTCCCTACCTGGGACAGTCTCAGAAATTACCGAGATCCCTTACAGGGAGGACGGGGGCCTCCCCATTACTCGATAAACTCAAGTACGCCTCTCGGTGATCTATGCGAAAACAGCTAAGCTCTTACTCCTACGTACTTCATTTTCCAGAAAATGTCGCCGTAAGAATTCAAATTTATCGTGCGTCGAGTCCCTGGATGAGTCAAGCGGTTTGGAGGCTACGTGACATGAATGCCTTTTATTCCACGGATAACTTTTGAGAATTTTATGTACGCCCCTAAAGCTGGATTGGGTTGAATGCGGAAGTTTTTAAGTGTATTACAAAGAGCAAGGTTAAACACTCGTTAATCAATTTGTTTTCATTGTAAGGCTATCCCTTTGTTGGTGCGTCCTGTCGTATTTTATATCCACACATCAGTTATCATTATCTCTTGAAACATTTATTCTTTTTTTACCATTGAAGATGGGGCACAATTTTTTTTCTTCTATATTTAGAGTTAATATTTGTTGGCTTCTGCATCCAACCGTTAATGATTGTGACATATTTGTCACATAAAATTAATCAGGATTAGTTTGTTTATAAAAGCTACACGGAAAACCGTCACACACAGTTAGACAAGATATATATTAATATGCCCCTGTCTTACTGGCTCAGAATAGAATCATTCAAATATTTTTGTTAAATAGTGATAATTAGAATACTCATCAGCTGTAGTCATTTATCTTGGTGGTTTGATTATCTCAAGAAATTGTAATCTATTAATTTAAAAGCCTAACTTACTATCTGTTAGGGATAATTTCGCTAGCTTACATAATAAATTCACATTTGTAACTCAGGAAGCGTTAGGTAGGCGTATTTCACGTAAAACCATATAAAGTATATTACCATATGAGGCATGTCAAACAAGAATGTACTATGGTTGCCTAGGGCTTCCACAGGGCTAGTTCGACTCTTTCCACAGAGAGATGGAAAGAAATAACCTTTTCACCTTGATATTTCATAAGACTCGATTGTAACGAGTGCAATTCAAATTTTAACACTGCTTTGAATTTATTTTTAACAGTGCGTACCTAACAACATTTCATTCGAAAGTAGAATCCGAGAATTTTTCATCCAGCAATTGCACATGCGTTCACGTTGATGGCCTGGACCAAGAAGCCAAATGAAATTGTTTGTTTGTTATTTTTAGCTGCCTAAACTACTCTACCAATTTTTCTAATAGTTTAACTAGTGTAAATGCCTTGATATAGTAATAAAATTGACTATTGTGTCATAGGCTGTTACAATAATTGAGGATTGTGCTAAAAATAAATTCGTTAATGTACTGTTGCTAACTTAAGCCGGTCTAGAACAAAATGCGTACCTACCGCGGCAGGCTCAAGCCGCTTAATGTCTTGACTGGCATTGAATGATGAGATGGGCGGAGAATTTGCATTGTACTTTGACAGCGCGCGTCCAACCTGACAGTGAAATTGAGAGTCCTTCGTAATTCTTTTACAATATAAATCAAAATTAATGGTTTGAGGCTAAGTGCCATTTAGGATATAGCTTGACATTTATAATTCTATAAAAATTAATACATCTTAGTAAAATGAGATAGTTAAGAAGATAGTTAAGTTAAGTTAAGTTTTGTCGGCCTCGATGGCGTAGTGGTTAGTGTAACCGACTGCCACGACTGAGGTCGCAGGTTCGATTCCCGCACAAGTCAAACATTTGTGTGCATGAACATGGATGTTTGTCTTGGCCTGGGTGTTTCTATGTATAATATGTAGGTATTTACAAAAAAAAGTATATATGTATGTTTATCCATTGTCTAGTACCCATAGTACAAGCTCTGCTTAGTTTGGGCTAGATGGTGTTGTGTGTATGTGGTAGAATATTATGTTATTATTATAAGTAAAAAGAGCAGCGATAGCTCAGTGGGGAGACCAACAGACTGCAATGCAGAGGGTTTCGGATTCGAACCCACGTCGCGCATCTCTGACTTTCAGAAGTTATATGACTTTTCGAAATTATGTGCGTATTGATTGACAATTATCGCCTGCTCCGGGCCTCGGAGAGCACGTTAAGCCGTTGGTCCCGGCTGCCATGAACATCTATGGCAGTCGTTATTGGGAAAGTCAGTACCCTCTAATATCCTGACACTGGTCTAGCCTTAGGGTATCGTTAGCCTTCGGGTTGCGGAGGTCAGGTGGCAGCCGCTCCGTGTAAAAACTGATATCCAGTCAAATCCGGTTAGACCAGAAAAGCTGACCCCAAGTGACTTGGGAATAATAAAGGCTAAGAGAGAAGAAGTAAAATGAGATAGTCTTCACAGACTTACACATTTCATATTCGGATATTAGTTACTTAATTACAGGTAAGCCGTTAAACGGATTTCTATACAAGTTGGTATACATATAGACCTGGATTAAAGCATTTTTTTTTTTGGATTTTAGGCAAGGACTCAGCCAATATCTTTTTTTATAAAATGACGTATGTTTTTGTATAACATGTACAGAAGATTTCAAAAATTATTGATTGAAATGTAACCTGAAAATACCACAGCAGGTTACTAAAATATCAAATGAAAAGCAAAATTTATCATATATTTAGAATAAATACTTTGACATTAACTTTGAATAATTATATATTTAAATTAATTTTAAACACCTAACTTGGTTATTTCTACGTCACTATAAGGTTTAATGGGAGGTTAAACGAAGGCTTTTAGTTCTTCTTTATACACTCCTCCTGTGTAGGAAACTTAAAAATAAATTAAAAAAGTAATGTCTATTAACAATAACCTTAACAGCTATAACATAACATTAAAATAATTTATTGTTTACTAAACATGTCAGTGTAACATTGCATAACAAAACTATTCTGTTCATAAAGCTGTTTCTTACTATATGAAGATTGTGTGTGTTTATTGGTAGTTGATGAACACAAGAAGTGACATTTCATCAATCAAAACTACCATAATTGTAATTTAGACGCTTTTTCACCACCCACGTAAAAGTTGAGGTGGTCTCTTATTAACTAAGCCCACACACCGCTTAGTTCATTCATCACAAAAATATACTCATCATAACTTTTCAAAATTAGAAATAAACAAGTCAAGATCACGCGATAGTTGAAATATATAGTTTGAGTTTCTGTTATAAGTCACAAACTAAGTCTAATAGGTCCCGATAGGGCTTCTTCACGCGCGATGACACACAATCTTCAAGTAATACTCAAATATTCATATCTGGAGTAATATTCATCCCTTAGTAATTCTATTCAGTTAATTTAAATTCCGTGCACCCGGGAGACGCGTAAAGTTATAACAAGCAAAGTTAACGATGTGAAACGGTTCGCTAACAAACGACGCATCGCGTCAACGAGCACGTGCCTTGAGATGGGTAGCTGCTAGTCCCTTTTCTGACAGGAAGTAATAAGTTCTTGATATGAATCGGATTTCTCATTATAATTATCACGATTTGCATAATTTTCAGTTATGTGCGTTTTTGGGGGCAGGTTGTTTGTTTTTGTTTGGGATTTTCTGGCTTGTTTCTATAATGATGCAACGTGCTAAAATGATATAAACAAGGCTTTTAAAACTGAACAATTAATTGAGGCTGATCAAAGGACTTTGTCGTTAGAGATGAGTCCATTAAAAATGTATAATAATGTTATAAATGGTTTACAGGATGGTAGTTAATATCATATGCAAATTCATTCACAAAATGAGCAAGCTTTATATTGAGAGATTAATAAAGCTTTGTACAAAAAAAATACATATAATTTGAGGTACGGACAAAATTTAATGACACGCATAATGAACAATCACAAAAAACGATCTCTTTTAGGAAATCATCAAAAATTTAGAAACCTCTTGGAATCAGATTGAAAAATAAAATTGCTAAATATTATTTTTTAGTGTAAACAACAAAATACAATCAATAAATACTAAGTTAAATATTTGTTAAAACTGGAAATTGCAATTATTCTAACATATACCTATATTTCCGGTTCCGGTGCTCGAAACGTAAACATCGTTGTAGTGCAGTCCTCAAACTTATTGTGATTAAAAATAATTTACGGGCTGTTGGACACGGTGAATAGTGAAAAATACAATCACAAGTGCTGTGGATTTGTGGAACTATCGACTCTGGTGCAACAATCGTGAAAAGAAAACAGATTACAACTAAATAAGAACCAAAAACTACCGGATTGAGGTTAGAAATTTTGTCACAGAACATTATTAGAAACCTGACAGTGTCAGTCACCGCATCGGTGTTGCCGGCGCAAAAATTACCAATTACCATTCTACCGCTGCGTTCCATTTTACGCAAAGAAGGTAAAACTTAAACATGGAACATCAATTTCAAATTCCATTTGACAAAATGAAAATCGAAATGCAGAAACAGACGGTTGAACTGAAGGAGTCTATAACTAATTCAATCATGGAAAAATTGATAAAAACTTAAGCCATAAAGCAGACAATAAAGATTTAAAGATAAAATTGGTGAGCCTTGAGAAAGAGATGGAATATTTGAAAAGTGAAAAGAAGCAAAACAAAATTATTATTTTTGGATTAAAAGAGGAAAAAGAATTTACGTCAGGACTAATACAAGAGGTAAAGAAGATATTTAATAAAGACTTAAATGTAAACATTGGGGATTTTGAAATATACAACATTTATCGCATCGGAAAGAAAAGCCCAAACGGAAAGCCGAGACTTGTTCTGCTTTCCTTTGTCAATTCATGGAAGTCCGGAAAATCTCAAAGATATATATAACACAGAGGATTATTCTAAAGAAGTTCTAGAGAAGAGAAAAATATTACAAACTGAATTGAAAGAAGAAAGAATGAATGAAAATTTCGCATATCTTAAATACGACAAGCTTGTAGTAAAGAAAAATAATACAACCAATGATAAAAAAAGAGAGAAATATCTTCATCACGGCGAGACAATACATAAGCAAAAAAGCAACAAGTCTGGACGCCATCACAAAATAATAGGAGTAACGCGTTTGATATCATGAGAGGCAGATCCAACTCTCTCTCTTTCTCTACGGCGAATAAATATCATTAACAATTCTAATATATCGGCAACCGGAAAACACAACAATATAAAAATGTAGAAAACCAAATAATTAGAAACCAACAACCTCCCCCAAGCCGACTGGTCCTCGTAGGGTAAATGACCACGATCTTCTAAAGATAAAAAAAATAACAATAAAAATAAATATAAAGATATACATATAGCAACTATAAACTTTCAATCACAAGGATCTACAAAAATACTGCAAGAACTGGAATTAGCATTAGATGTAATAAAATGGGACATAACTGGTATTAGTGAAGTGAGAAGATTTGGAGAAAGAATAGAAGACCATGGAAAATACATACTACACCATATTGGGGAGACGCCCGGATTATACGGAGTCGGATTCATGGTTAAAAGAAATCTTGCCAAAAACATACAAGAAATAAGAGGGATTTCAGAACGGATTGCACTTCTCAACATTCAATTACCTGTAGATGGTGAAGAAGAACAAGTATGGTTTATAATTCAGGCGTATTGGCCTACCGAATCAAATAGTAAATCAAGGACACGTGCTAAAAGAGCACGACAATTTCACAACAGTATGAAAGCCATCGAATACACCGGCAGCACTGATTTACTTCTGAACAACCTCGAAATATCTTTGCAAAGTGGGGAAAATGAAATTTTTATGTATATTTGGTAGGTAGAATAAGAAAGAGAATACCTACCTAGGCCGTAAAAATTTGTTAATAATAAAATAATTCATACCGCTAGGTGATTAAGGTGTATCTATCCAATTAATTTATATGGCAGAACAATGTTTGGCTGGTCAGCTAGATTCTTTTTTCACGTATGCATCATTTAATAATAGCAAATATTAAAAAAGAAACTGCAAAATATTGCATACTTTATGAGATAAACAAAACTGAAAAAAATTAAATCTAAACGTTAGTGTTACATAGTAAAAATACAAATTCACTTATACCAAAATAAAACGTAATAAAATCTACAAAAGTAGGTAGTTTTAATTTTAAAGAGATTAAAGATATAAGCGTGGTAAAATTCCTGGAAGTTTAACAAATTTACTGAAAACAAAGCATTAAACCGAGATTTATATTAAGAGTTACATAAAATGTACACTATATTTCTTCAGTACTTTACATCACTTCAGTTGAAAGGCGGGGAAGAAACTGTCACCCGACTATAGTGATACAAAAAGGGTGTTGGCAACTTCCAAGGCACATTTCCGACTGATCGTAGCGGAAATTTAGTACAATGTAACAAAGAACATGCGGATACAGGATACTCGGTCTGGTGCAAAAAATAAGTGCAGACAACACGTAGGTCAATTCGTGAGAACGGGTTGATTAATTTTGTAAATAAAAGTACAAACAATTTTTCGATTTGTAGTTTAAACAGTAAAATATACCGGCATAAGACTTGTCTGCTATGTTGGCCCTAAAGCCCTAAATATAAGTGGCGTAATGTATGTGTGATGCACCTCTGCTAGTTCTTTCGGGAATTTTAAATTGATTCGTCATCCTCCAAGTAATTAATTTTTGCTAAAAAAACAAAAACACATGAAAGAATAAACATTCTGCGCGGAATAGTTTTATGGGAAGCCATCAAAACGACCACAAACAGACCAGTGACGCGAATGCATTGATGACTTTTTAATTACTGGACAGAGTTCAGTGACTTGGTAGATTTCATTTAGTTGAAAACTTTTCATGACTTTGTATCATCGGTGATATTTAAGCGATGTTGTAATAGGAAACGAACGGCATTCTGCTACTTATTTTACATGTAATTTTATTTGCATTGTGTATGTACATAGTATTGTGGAATCTTTTAAGTATAAATTATTTGCGCAGCGAGTAGGATAAGATATTTTACAAGATTAAGTGATTTTATGACATCTGCTTCGTGGCCATACATACATTAACATGGCGTCAACGAATGTGATTGTTATGTGTTTTGAGGCACAGCAATCGCATAAACTACCGCGGTTTTAATAATTATTGCTGGATCAAAGAAAGGGTAGGTCAGTTTTTTGCTTAGGTATTCTCTGGAGTAGCTCGGAATCGAGCATTGTGCTTCTAAGCCGGCTATATGCTCGTTAGATATTACTTGGATTACATACAATTAGTTAACAAAAATTGGAGTAAATACACTCTTTTTTTCATTTCGGAGATCTAGACGTGACAGTATGTATGTGTGTAATTAGTTTTTATGATGCTTAACCAAACCAAACCTAAAATAATTTAGTAACAGCATGGAGTAATGTAAATATGCCCAATACACAGCACATTACAACAAAACATAGTGAAATGTGGGGTATACGTGTGACTACATTGTATTACGAAAAATAAAAGGGAAATTTTTACAAGATGTGAAGACTATTATGTAGAAACTCTACCTAAAAGTTAAATGGAAATAATAAAGTGTGTCAAATGAAGATATCCCACGCGTATTATCGGTCCGAGTCGAATTTGATGACGATATATACATATAATTGAATGAGTGAATTAATACTTTCTATTACATGAGGTGCTTTCGCGTGGGCGATATACACTCCATGTTTTTATGTTACAATCACCAAACAATACACATTATCGGTTCGCAAAGTTAACATTCCTGCATAAACATATCACTTTTATGGACAAAAGTTTGTTTGTTTACAGTTTTGATCACTGTATCTTTGTTAACATTATTTCACGGTCTTGTGTGAGCGTCAACTTCACACGGATGAATCAAACGTGAATAATTTAGATGAGATAGTTGGGCAATGCCGCTATGAAATGGCGGTGCATTTTTAAATCTAATTTCGTGAGGCCTAGGCACAATATCATGGTTGTTGTATAAATACATTTTTATTTTTGATCATTGGCTATAAAACATGTAGGTATTACTAATAATCTACTTCCATTTATTTTTATACATATTGTGAATTTTAGACTGTTTTATTTGTTTTCTCGGATTCATTACGTTTTTTTTATTTTTTTTTTGACTCAGGAAAATCCTTTATGGGTACCCCCTCCCCCGGGGGGGGAAGGGTGGTTATGTGAGACTCTCCGCCCCTAAAGGGGGTCGGTATATACACTAAAAACCTGGGGTGAGCAGTCCCTCCGCCGCCGGAGTGGGGCGGGATGGGGTCGCGTTAGCAATCACCATCCCGCCCCGGCGGTTGGCCCGGCTGATGGTGACCGGGCCTCAGCACCTGTGGAGGGAAAGCCTTGCTCACCAAGGCCATCCCCCAGACGTGTGGGGCCGTGCAAGCCGGTAGAGAGTCCCCCGACTCTGTACCAGTGACCCCACTATACAGGAGCGAGAAGGCGGGCAAATCGCCTCCTTCTCGCTCCCGTCCGTCTGCGCCGGAGAGGGTCAGCGAGGAGGTTGTTCTCCCTCAACCTCTCCGCGGTCTCCTTCTGCACCATGACACCTTCGCAGAAGGAGACCACTGCCTGCCACGACCTCTCGCCGCCGAGCATGGCGTTGATCACGCTCGGCAGGGAGAGATCTCCGCCATTATGGCCGAAAGCGTGTGCCGCTGCGGCCCCCACGCGGCACACGCCTCCAGCGTGTGGAGCGCCGTGTCTTCCGGCGCCCCACACTCGTGGCAGGCCGGGGTCGCCTCCCGTCTCGCGATCTGGTGCAAATACTTTCCGAAGCATCCGTGCCCGGAAAGCACCTGCTCCAGTCGGAAGGTCAGCGACCCGAATCGCCGCCCTATCCACCCCCGGAGGACCGGGCGAATGGCCTCCACCGTCCACTGGCCCGGGGCCGGTGGAGCCAGGTCCTGCGTCCACCGCCTCAATAGGGCGGCCCGCGCCTGTCGCTGCATGCGTGCGACCTCCTCCCACCCCGGGGGCTCCCCGCGGGACCTCCTCGCCGCCACGAAGTGGTACACTTCTGCGAGGATCTCCGCTTGTAGCTCCCAGGGGGGGTCATTGGCCAGCACGCACGCCGCCGTCCAGGAATCGGATTCATTACCTGCGTCAATTAGCCATAATCACGGTATGGTTGCTCTTTATAATAATGTAAGTCAAAATATGGCCTACGTTCTTTAGTCTTAAAGTCAAACATATAAGAGTAAATACTGAATCCAAATTTTAATTAAAATAAAATTATTATCAAATACTTTATATGAAAAACAGCAAATATACAAATACATCAAAATCTTTTCAGCATTTATTGCGTAACACTGTAATAGTCTTAGATGGATACCTATTTAAAATGCCAAAGCCATTATTTTGGATCAGTTCCCACTAAATAATCGATCACCATTACTTTGTCAAAATATCTCCCATAGACAAACACAGCCTAATTACAATTTTATTATTGTATAAATAGATAAAAGATTAACTTTCAAAATACAAAATAATCTTGAAATTACAATACAATCGACAGATACAGACGCCTGCTGGTTATTATATCCCTTGACGAGTTTTGTTAAGTATATTTCAATGACTGCTTTAAAGCCATAATCGTTCAATTATAAAAAATGAAAAATCAGTAGATACACTTTAAAGATTTAACTTTATTACTATAAAGTCATACCTCATTGAAGATCTAATACTGTCATTTGAAGAAAACTCTTCAAATGTAACTGAACTGAACGAGTTTACTCTACATTCGGTGTCTAGTGTTATTTGTTGTTCAACATCAGGCAATAATGGTTCTAAGAAATTCACAGATGATCTAAAATACTCAAGAGATTATTGTTGGCACCAAACTTTACATTAAATTGCAATCAAAACAAGTTCTAAATCTTAACAGACGTTGCGGGCAAAAACTGAAATGGTTTTCTTTGATGTTTCTCACCATGGAGTTCTAATGTCTTATTCCGAGATCTAGTTATAGTGTTTTGAATAATAGAAAGTTTATTTATTTATACTTTATTTAATGGACGTTTCGATTTGGGTATTCATGATTCTTTGATGTTATTCGGTCCATTATTATTTAGATTGTAGTCACGGGAGATTTTACAAACTACGGTTACAAAAAACACCCACGCTCAAAACAGCTAATTGTGTATCACACAGATCACACGCCAGAACAATAATTGGCTCGCTTGCAATGACGGGTGGACATTGCAATGACGTGAGCTTTATATGCAGGTTTATAGCTATTTTTATATTATTTTAGGCGAAGCGTTAGGTACGTCTGCTATGTAAAAGATCTGGCGCTTGCTACCAAAGCCGGAAAAAGTGTTATGAGGACTCTATCAGACATTCTCAATAGCAGTTCGGAGTCTAGAACTGTGCATGGTGCACGGTAATAGCAGCGGTCCTTATTACGTCGGACATAAAACGATAACTACCTAAATGTAAATGTAATACCTATCTTAGGGGATAAAGGCAAAGAATATTCTACATATTAATATTTGCATTCGTTTTATACTTTGCGTTTTTGTTTCTATATTCTACTTTAATAAATTGTTATCTCAAACACACACATAACATTAACATCGTGCCCATACAGATACTCAAACATTTCACACTTTATCAACTCTAATGTTATACTCAATGCACAAAACTCGCTAATAGATTTCACAGAACGTGATTCTCGAGTACCACCGTCTCTGCTTACCCACATAATTAGCAAGGGAAAGTGTCCCTAGATAAGAGAATGTATGGCACGCTGCGACATTTTATCTGCAATTTAATGATGCACCTAATTACGTGCTTTTGTTATCAATTTATTACGAGAAACGACAGTCTGTTGAGTGAAATAAATGTATACAAGACAGGCTCTAAACTAATATACTATAAAATGTAATTTAATGTATAAAAGTTAATAGTATTACTGTAGTATTATTAGTATTTATTATAAATTATGCAGTGATAAAAAAACAGCGACGGTCTGGTAGGAGACCGCAGGACTGCCACACAGGAGTCTCGAATTCAATCCCAAGGCACACACCTCTATTATTTCAAAGTAATGTGCGTAATAAATGGTTAATGCTCGCTCGCTTTAACGGTGAAGGAAGATGTTGGGAAAACTTGCGAACGTTATGGAGAACACACAGACATGTCTTATTGTGTTCTCCATGAAGTTCTCGAAGAAGAGTGAAATCTACCAACCCGCACTAAACTAGTGTGGTTAATTGACGCCTAAAACTTCTCATACTAAGAAGAAACCTTCGCTGAATAATATAAGTTCTGTTTATGAACTGTCTCATTGCTGAGGACAGTTTATAAGCTAAGTTGATAATGTTTTACAGCATCAGTTTTACGAGGGCTTTATATGGCAACAACTTTCTGTCAGACGCTGTATAAAACCGAAATGGATACCTACTTCATAATTAAAAATCAGAAATATTAACAAGAAAAGTTGTATTGTGAATTCCACAACAATAACTTGAACTTGCTAATCATTCTTCGATGACTTTTTAATTATTTTAAACCAGTTCGTTATTTTCTGCCAGTTTTGAACTTAAGTTACTTTCAAAGAAGAAATTTATTCAGTAATATAGCTTGCCTTTTACTGCATTCTACCCTTTTCTTAAGCGAAGTTTTAATTATTGCACCCGCTTTACCTCATTTATTTAAAGTTTGTATCACAACGAAGTTGGGTAATACGAAATAAACATAAAGTTTCATAGAAAACGGTTTTCGCTAATAACGTCACAATCAGACTAGATTACGAGTTATGGTACTAAATATTGTCCTAAGTCAGCACCGGAATGGTAGGCTTTAGAGAGTGAAACGACGCCTTACCGCATTATAATACTATGACGTTAGATATTATCGATAATATACGAAGCTATGCAGTGGCATAGCTACGTATATATATATATATAGCTAAATAAAATAATATAGAACAGTAGTGACTGTTCTATATTATTTTATTTATTATGTCATCATGTCTGTGTACTCTTAAATATAGAATAATTATGTACAAGTGTTATACTGTGGTGAAATAAACAAACATTATTATTATTATTCTCTTTATTACTTTTTTTTTCTAATAATTACATTTTTAAATATAAATATAAAATCTATACATATTTAAAAATATAAAAACTGAAATGACCCACCGACATCGGGAACAGGGTCCAAGCTGCCGATGGTTAGGGCCCCAGAGAGAGGAATCTCCTCACAATACGCGCCGTATCGAGTAGTACTGCCTTTTGCATCAAGGACTTGATCCAGCCATCTAACGCGAGCCTCTGCAGGTAGTGGTCGAGGCTCTTAGGTATTAAACCATTGACTGTAATGACTATCGGCACAATGATCGCCGAGTCCACACGCCACATGTCGACAATCTCGTGAGCTAGGTCTAAGTATTTCAACTCTTTTTCTTTTTCAGCTTTCACAAGATTCTCGTCATGCGGAATGGTAACATCGATGATCATTGCTCGGCGCTCCAATCGGTCTATCAGCACAATATCTGGCTTGTTCGCCACAATTGTCCTATCAGTGATGATAGACCGATCCCAGTACAAAGTAGCACGACCATTTTCGAGAACTGGATCGGGCACATACATACATACATTATTATTATTATTATTATTATTATTATTATTATTATTATTATTATTATTATTATTATTATTATTATTATTATTATTATTATTATTATTATTATTATTATTATTATTATTATTATTATTATATTAATCCTAACTAATAATTTAAATGCGAATGTGAGTTTTTTGTTTGTTTGAGCGCCTTAACTATTTGACCGATCATCATGAAATTTTGCATACACATTGTCATGGACACTGAAAAGGACATAAGGTACCGTTCATTTAGAAAAGGTAGTATTGCCGACAGGTAGACATTTATTGACAAAATTTACATTAACGCAAGCGAAGCTGCGGGCAAAATTATGTAAAATTAATTATCAATATGAGGTAACATTCATTATTTATTTATATTTAGGTGTAACCTCTGGCAGTACCAAATCGATTCTTAAATTATTTCACTGAAAGGAAGCTGCACCATCCATGACATGATATAGCATTATTAATGAATTGCCTCGGTGACGCAGCTGTAATGAATAAGTCCTTAGACCCGAGACCTCATGCAAACCAATCTCTGCGTTTGAGGTATATATGATTACTTTGCATGAGATCTTAACTTTAATTTCTGGATCAGCCAAATTGTTACAGGATTTTTCTGTCTAGCAACTCTCAGCAACAACACGCATTTTAGAACTGTGCCCGGTAGATGCGAATAGACTCGATATCTATTACGTGGTGCCTTACATAATAGTTAGTGAAATTTGGGTGTAATATACCTGTACCTACGTATTCGAGAATATAAACGTGTGACATGTAGGTATATATATTTCAATGGCGTTCTACGCGAGTACAGCCTGCGGTTAGAAGTGTCGTACAAACCGACAAAATGCCTACTGCTACTACAGAGAATTTTCCAATAGAAAAATGCAATAACACTTTGCCAGAAAAAAACGAAGCTAGAACATTACAATCGATCCAAGTAACACTACAAACTTATGCAGACCAACAAACTACTCAACTTAAAATTGTTGAAGCTTTATAATCCGTGCAAGAATTTTATCAGCTTCTAATATCATCTCGTTTATGAATGACACAAATACTTGCTCGCTTGCGAAGTTGGTACAAAAAGGTTTAGCTCGGCTACCTGAATTTTAAAATAGTTAATCTACAGTGGAATTTTCTACCTCCTGGACGTTTTGCAAATAGTTCTTTATTTTTATGAATGATGATATCTCAATGGAATTGATTCCATCAAGACCATCAAGTATAAAACTCACAGGATAGGCACAAATGTATCACCTCACAGTTAGAAAGCGACCTTATCACCAGCAAAATTTAGTCTTATATAGTCTTCTTAATAAGAACATCCTCATAAAACTATTTAGCTAGATTCTGGAATTCGGGCATTGAATCTGTAAGTTAACAAGAAACAGTCACTTTTGCACTTGCCATTACGACTGCTATAATAGCAAGAGTGTGACAGTCATAACTTATTATTGATCAAACGAGTTAATAACTTAGTATATTTCACGTACGGATTACCGAATTGGTTTAAGTGTTCGCCTAGCCAATGCGTTGAGTATTAAAGATTTGATCCCCACATAGAACAAAAATTTGTGTTATCCACAAATGGTTGTCTTGATTCTGGGTATTCTTTGTGTCCATTGTGTTGTGTAGAATTTAATCTAGTGAGAGACTTGTCTTATTAAATCAAATCAATCATAAAATAGTTTAAATCGTATCATTATGTTCATACATATTTATTATTACAGAGATTACAATATTTTCTTATAAAATTTTATATTTTTTTAATACTTCTTTAGATAATTATCACTACCTTTTCGCATAAATCCATCAATAATGCAAACTACGTCACTTCATCTTATTTTGATTACCGATTTCTGCAGATTGGAAAGTATTAAGGACGAAGAGAAAACCAAATAAATAAAGATAACGATTATAGTATTAAGACAGGTACAGACTTACGAAATGTAACATGTAATATAATACGCGATAAAAGAATTTGCCGTCCACATTGTCGCAATGTATCATGCAATGTAACAGAATTCCCATAGTGTGGACGCCTTGCGCGCACAAACCGTGCACACTACGTGCACGAACAGAGCGATTCAATTCGTGCGCGCCGCGATCCTCCATTTGTCGGTTTTTTCGCCAGTGTGGATGGGTTGTGTATCTGTACTGCGAAACGCGCACGAAAAATGGAGGAAGAAGACACAGCAACAGCTACGTGCGCATGCCGGAAACAGATGCGAGTAGGTACATGTTTGGTTCGTGCGCGCGCAGCGTCCACACTTGAAATGCTCCTTTCATGTTACATTGCATGTTATGTTACAGCAGTCTGTACCCGTCTTTAGACTTATAGAAGCAATACCTCATTGTATCGAATAGTTCTCACGGTAACTACACGTAATATTAAGACACCTAAATTGAAATATAATACAATAGAATTATAATGTAGTTACACGCTTTGTAAAGCTATTGATTTCAACATCCATAATCACTTTTCAAAGGTTAGTTGTAGAAATGTCTTTAACAGTACACGTTGAGTGTTTTCAAATTTTGCATCTAACTCAAGAATAGTTAGTTTATCTTGTCCATTTTATGCGTCTTATTCTGACAGGATTAAAGGCGTAACCTTTAAGATTAACACAATCGTATGATATACTGACATAGAGCCGCCCTTTGTTGTGACCAGACTTCGTTTAATGCAAAGATTGATATTTATTAAACTATATGTCAGATAAATATCACACACTAATTAAATCGATACGAGGAATGGATATTTAGATTAGTATTCATTTCAATTGAGCAGGCATTCCTTTTTAAATACATACAATATGTATGTAGCTTTTTGTCTTTACAAAATCTGCGTCAGCATTTTGGATAGACAGATCAACACAGTGTATTAATATCAAAGAAAGTAATCAAAATTCTCTGTAAAGAAGAATCGAGCATTGCTTATACTAAATGACGTCACGCCATGTGTTTTACGTAAACATAGAACTGTTTTCAATTTTAATTATAGATAGGAAGAATTTATTACAGAGTCAATGTTTAATCTCTCCCGATTAATCTCTATGATCAGCGATGCGGTTGTAATCTTGAATGTATTACCTACTTTAGTGACACTTGGACCTTAGGTATAAACTTAATCACGCCACGAATACATCATTCCTCATATTTTACAGCAAAACGTGATTGCGGTTTCATTACAAATTCAAATTACTTCTCAAGATGATGACTGCTCGGATGACAAGACAAATCGTCTGTCTGTCTACAGAGTTGTGCTTAATGAAATTTCGCTAACCGTTTTAATGCTGGACACGTCTTGTATTACTGAATGGTAAATGTTATTGGGCACAATATTAGTTTTCGAAACAGGTACTGCAAAAGCCTTTGTGGCTATTTTAATATCCGGCACTGGAATATTAGGCAGGCGAAATTCGCAAAAGCATTCGCCGTCTGTAGTGTAAATCATTTTACACGGAAAACTAAGTATTACAAACTGTTTCGTAACACCAACAAAGTTGCATAATAACAACTTATTTTAAATGAAAATCACTGTGCCAAGCGCCATATTCAAAAATGTAAAAGCTGTATTCTAGACTTAATTTACATGAATAGCGAAAGAGCGGCCGTTCTTTGTCTTTTAAGTTGCAATTAATTATTCCATTTTATGTAAATAAGCCTACAGACGCGTCAAGCTCGGACCTTCCCAGCCTTTTTGCGGGCTACTAAAGCCTGTGCCAGCTAAAAACTTAATATTGTATGCTAAGAGAGCTAAGTAAATAAAACATGGGCAAGGTTCAGCAAGCTTGGCTCTTTAATCTCAAAGCAGAAAGAGATGTCTATACATTTAATTAGACAGACTATATCTATTAATCTGATTATGCTTACAAAGCGCATATTAACTCACTCGATTCAACGGAAATATCGATTCTA
This sequence comes from Catocala fraxini, assembly GCA_930367265.1. NCBI lineage: Eukaryota > Metazoa > Arthropoda > Insecta > Lepidoptera > Erebidae > Catocala > Catocala fraxini. The sequence goes on along the minus strand of OV884039.1, from coordinate 17,415,238 downwards.
TCGATCCGCGCCACTGACATAATACGAAGGCCAGTGACTCCGCCGATAAACTTCTTGACACCAACAAATTACGATTAACCGTAATTATTGAATTGTGATATCATCATGAGTTATCGCAGGAAACTGTGCAAGTGACATCGATTGGCGCACTCAGATTAAATTAACATTTGTCCCACGAATAATCGATTATTATGATCGTCCTGATGTATATATGAATAATTCAGCTGTGACATCGATTAATTTGAATGATGGTTATAAAATCAGGCATGTAAGATAGTTTATCTTTATCAAGTGAAGACAATAAATTAAATAGCAGTTAAGCCGACCACCCGTAAAGGTGATTTCGTAGAATACAACCACGAATAATAAAACAACGTATAAGAGTGCGAGTGAAGTGTGTCATTAGGATTTCACCGATCTATTTTTGTTTGACTTCCTCGCCCGATGATGTTATTTTTAGATCATTGTGAGTTAGTGGACGGATCATCGTAGATCAAAGTTTATTGCTCGTTGAAGATAGTCGTTGTTTATACGGATATAAACGTGAAAACCAAACAAAGCGGCGATACTCGTTATGTTCAAAATTAAATCGTAAACGTAAAAATGTCTTTAATATAGACAACAAAACTTTTATCTGGGAAACGGCATTTTAGGTATTTGGAAGTTTACTTAAAATAGTTAAAATGAAAGTTTATCGTTGGAATGTACGTATATTTAATGGACAACTTATTTGTGGGTTTTAGATAAAATATGAAAGAGGTTACATAGCAAAAACATACTAAAAATAAATTTTACACAAATTATGATGATGAATAAGAGTTTTTCCTCTTTTGTATTTAATTAATTATAAATAATTGAGTTGAAGACTTTTAAAGAATCAGGTTTTAAGATTGTAGTAACAAGTAAATTATAGTGTGTCAGTTGCACAATATAAGTTTATGATTGTTTTTAATTGATCCTGTTATTCCGGGCTTAATATTCGCATTAGGCAAAGGGCTAGTGAATTTTCTGTTAGGAAAGTTCATTGGCAGCAAATACTAATAAGACAATGTGCCTAATAAGTCTGAATTGGTTCGTTCCCTTCGTTACGTTCAGGTCCCACAAAACATAGAATTATTTACAGGAACAGAGTCTCATAATAATATTTATATTCAAATGATTTATTAGAATCCGTCTCGATACAAGTTAAACAAAATACAAGTTAAACAAAAGGCAAATTTGTTCCATAGCCTAAAACTAGACACAAAATAGTGACGATTTGTAAGAATCTTTTCGGAAATACTCTATCATTCTAAATTAATCAATTCATGTAACAGGAAGAAGTGCCGGGAATATAGGTTATATCTCGAGATGCAATGTATAAATTTAAAAAGTATACAGCAATACTGTCGTATCAAAACCAGTCTTACACCGTCCTACGCAAAACAACAAATTGAATGGACATAAAAATTACATTATCAATCACATTACGCAAAGTGATCGTAAACAGGCAATTCTTCAAGTGAGTGGTCGATAAATTATACTAGATAAAAAAAAAACAATACACCAATGCGATCGTGCGAAACGTTCGAATATGGCTAGAGCGTGAAAGATTAAAATTCTTTTCTTAGCAATTCTGCTGTAAAGGGTTGGCGCAAAAACTTGGCCAATTGCCAACAGGTTTCTTTCTTTGAATCCAAGACGAACGGCCGTCTTGAATTTATTTATTGGGGTTAGCAGTAACGTATAAAACGGATTCTACTTGCTAAACCGTTTAAGGCTCGCTTCTGTGAGTTCGAAGCATTGACTGGGTTAACCTTATCTGTCAGTGGCCTCTTGTATCGATCCGGTGTCACTTGATTTATGACCTGTTACATTTTATTGATTTATTGGAGCCTCTTTAGTAACGTCTAGACGGTTTATTTGTGTAAAAACATTTTTTATTTCAATTACGCTGCTTTTATTCCAATAATAGAGATTTATTAGCAGTCCTAACAGGTGTTAAGTTGTGTCAATATTCCCTTAATTAATTTGTCGTTATATTACTATAGATGAGAAACAAGTCAGCGTTTTTATATAATGTCAAGACTTTTGTTATAGACGAACGGACTTCAAATACTTCGTAAGCAGTCTGATCTGATCTCTATGGTATTACAGCCGTTGATCCGCTTTGAAAAAATAATCTTAGTTAAGTGTTAAAATACAGACATCTTAGTGTATAATAACAGTTACACATATTATGTTTAAAAACTGCTATAAATATATTATTTATGGTTGCAATTTGAAATCTATTTATATATTTTAGGACTTATTGGTTGCTCATTTACATTTTTAGAATAACTTCAATTACAGGTGTCGTATTATATTAAACAACTTGAACACGATCTCGAAAAGCTGCTTCGATTTGGGTACGCATCTTGTTTAAACCATTTGGCAAATTATGCATTATGCAAAATAATTTTGTTTCCACTGGTATGGTTTGTCTTGTCTTGTTTTATCTACGGCAACTACCTTAGTAGGTACAATGGTTTTGTTTGAAAAATAACAAATCAACATGCAACTTTGCAACAAACTACTACATAAGATCAACAGCTAATAGCGCATATAATTATTATTCGAGAGCTTTTTTTTCTTTTTTTATGTTGCTCGTCTCCACACTCCGCCTGGTAAGTAGTCGTGTGGTCTAAGAGCAGTGGCCTCCACACCATCCTAATAGCAGCCGAGGCGATGTTGAGGTCTCTACTTTCACGGCCTGAGAAGAGATTTTTCTATTTTTGTATCATAACAGTCATATTACGTCCACTACTGGACAATTGCCCTCTCTCAAAGATATGCACGGCGTTCAATGATAATTATGCTGCTTTCATAAAAAAGCCGGCGATAACACACAACTTTTGACTGCTCGTGTTTTGTAAATGGAATATACCAAAGCATTTTTGAATTCTGAAATCATTGATAAGAACACTTAACGCAAAATAGCACAGCTAAAAATAAAGGCACTAGCTGCTTATTACTGCTAATACAAAAAGCCGTAATTCCGAACTCGTATATTGAAATCAGCATTTTTTTACTTTTTGCATCGCGTCGATGCTTCCCCACATTTTCATTATTCCGTACTTAGGCTATAAAGCCAACAGAGCCTTTGTTCGAAGCATCTTCCCAACCGTTATGGGGAAGCTCCTTCATCCTAATTTACATGAATAGTGTACTAGGTTTGTTTAATGTGCTATTTATATTACCCGAACTTAAACAACAGCGCGTTGTGTATTTTATACAAACATGTTGCCCGTTGTATACGATGCATGATTCATATAATAATGACTATTATAATTTAAATTTAATTTTCCAAATCTTATAATATCAGACATATAATATTGTCTTCCTATTTACGCGAATATTATTCATTGAAATTAAACTGCTATATACGGATTTTATCGCGTTTATTTGACACTTTATTACAAAATGTTGAAAATTGTTACACTACTACTACTACTATTAAACTTTACTAATTTTTAAGTTAATTAAATTATTATTAAACTATTTAGATTTAATTTATTTTTACACTTTCCCCGACGTTTCGGTTGCTTTTCAGCAGCCATGGTCACGGGGAGACCGGGGAAAGTGTAAAAATAAATTAAATCTAAATAGTTTAATAATAATTTAATTAACTTAAAAATTAGTAAAGTTTAATAGTAGTAGTAGTGTAACACTTTTTAAAATTTTGTAATAAAGTGTCAAATAAACGCGATAAAATCCGTATATAGCAGTTTAATTTCAATATCAGACATAATCAAAAGTCTACTGCGGCTGGCTGCCGGAGTTACACTGCGACTCAATGGGTTAAGTGTTCTGTATCTTTTATGGCCTGTTTCATAATTATCAGTTAAGGGGTAATCGAAATATCAATCGCACGCTATCTTTATATTTTTATGTTATGTAAAGCGATGGCATGATTTCAATGTTATATATAAGTCTCGAATGTATGTATATACGACATCTTTGGTTCAGTGCCGCAAGCCTGAGGCTACGCGCAGTTATTATTCTGAAGTTACCGGTTCAATTACTATTAGGCCAAAAGATTTTATCAAAAAAATCTTAGTGGAAGCATTGCTTTTGATATTGTTGCTTAAAAACATATCATTCAAATAATTGTTTTTACCTAACTGAGATTTGGTCAGTACCTACACAACTAAATAGACTTGCTTCCTATAATATGAAGTCTAAACATAGCTAGCCAACTGTGGACACGATGGTAGTTGCTTATTATATATCTCCAGTCATATAATTTCTATGCGGCATTGCACGGCAGTTCCTTGTTATGCTAGAAAATAACTTATTAATTTTATTTACTAGCACGATAATTCACAATTTCTTGTGGTAGAAAACATCGATAGAATTTTCTCGTATAATTTTCTTTGCCTATTTCAAAAATAACTCTATTAAACTGAATAAAAACTGCTGACATATTTTACGTGTCAATTATACTCATTCATCGTTCTCAACGAAGGAAGTTAGAATATTTGTAGAGAAACTATAAACTATAAAATGAGCTGTATTTAAAGCTGAAATGCCTTGTTAGTACTGTGGCGTGAATATCATCTATCATTGACCGATAATAATATCATTCAAGTATTAAATAACTACTTGACAATTTATATGACGTGACTAAGGGCTATTGTTGTAACCTTTACATAAACCCATACCTATTATACATTATGTAATTCACCCACGTTCATCTCGTAATTGATATGTGATGTCAAAATAATCTTGTCAGTACCACACATAATGATCTTTTACATCAAAGTATCAAGCCTTATTCAGAAATTCGATTTAACCTAAATCCCTTTTTAATTTCACTGAATGACATTTAATATTACCATATCAGTAATATAAAGGTGGGTGCTCACCAGGCATATGTGTTTAGTGTAACAATCTTGTGTTCAATGCAATTATTTTGTAAGTTGAGTGCTGCCTAAACAGAATATTGCAGTTTATTAACCACTATCTGGACGTCAGTGTCCAAACACAATGCTTATATTATTAAATCTCGATATGATTAAGCTGACAGATTAATTGTAATATACCTAATTGTGTCGTGTTCCTATGATTAAATTCCCGTGAGGCATAAGGAGTCGTTTAACGTTCTAAGCATACCTAGAAAGTTTCCTTTGCTGTCAACAACATCCCGATGATCTATTTCTTAAAAGTCAGTCCATTCCTTAACTCATTCTGTCCAAAGGTTTCTCAGCAAGCATCAGTAATATGCCTTTGCCTGTTTGAGACGTTGATAATAATAAAAAACAAAGACACGATATTAACCCATTTAAAGCCAAATGAAAATTACAAAAGATATTTTATAAATTCTTTTATTATTAGACAATTAAGAAATAAACTAATAAATGAAAAAATTACAATATGAAAATTTTTCAGTAAGTTACAGGGATGTTCCCAAACACACAATGGCTTCTTATGAGTCAAAATTTACAAAGCATGACTTTTCAATGCAAGTGTTTCTTTGCATTTTTACAGTTCCAGCGACCTCCAATATGACATATAAAACACCTTACTCGTGTTGAGAGCTTTTCAGATACGTGGTCAACGCCATCTAATCGCAATCCTTCTTTATTAGATGATAAAGGACGAGCTACGTTTCCTTGCAGTGATTGTCTGATATAATTTCTAGCGACGCTTCTTCGAAAGTAGCAGTTGGTCCATCGGTTCTTCTTTGGCGATCACTTGCAATCTCCATGCGTTTGCCAGAGCCACCACCACTTCTTGCCGTGGATACTAATCCTGTATAGTAATATGGATTGATCTAACTCATCCAGGCCGCCCATACTTTTATTATAATTTAGAAATGCGTGCAGAATATGCACATCAACTTTTCTTTTTTTATGTATACCATTTTTTTACAGTTCCCCAAGATTCATGAGAGTCATTGTTTGGTTACTATTGTGCAAATATATTTTCAACATACTAACATAATCTCATTATTTTTATCAAACTGTAATCAAATCCAGTCCTTTGGTTTTTCTTCATTTCTTTTGTGTTTACTAAAGGAGACTTTGTGGTTCGATTATCATGAATAGTTTCAGTGGCACGGTTCTCAGATTCTCAGATCAGAGCTGGTAAATCAAATGAATCTTGGCGAACAGAGACAGTAGGCAGCACTGATTGGGCCGAACTGATTCGTTGTCTTTTAGCAGCCAAAGGTTCATCATCACTATTATTTTCGGATGACGCAAATGTACTAATATTACGAAGAAATACCTCAACATTGCCACGGACGTAGTTGGTAAACAGCGAGGCGCCGTATCATGGTCACACTCTTCTTCATCAGTATCAATGCTTGGCAGGTAAAATTATGGTCAAATCATATTCTAAATTGTCGTCACTATCTTCGGACAAGGTGTTTATAACTTCTAAGCCCCTAAAGCTATTGCTACTAAAATATTGCTTGCGACTCATTTAAATACCGTAAAAAAGAAAATATATTAAGTACACTTGTAGCCAGTGTGTATATTAATATTATTGCCAATATTGGCACACCTATGTTTAGGTTACTATATTTTCTTGTGTAGGGAAACTAACTGCATCAGAATACTGTTAAGTGCTAGGTCATTTGGTTATCTTATGATAACTTAAGCAATACTAAAAATATTACCAATGTTATCAAAAAGTAAAAAGAGTACACTTACCTCCGCTATCGTAACAATAACAAACATTAACGCTTAAAAAAACGAATATTTATAAACATATACTCAGTCATTGATGATTAAGCGAAACCAACACAATCTTAACTGCACAACGAAATAATTAGTAGGTGGCTAAACATATGTTTTTTTAAATATACCCCCATATCATAATTGTTTGATTAAATTGGCACAGTGGTCAAGAATGGGTTAAGAAACAAGGGCGCTAGCTGAACGTAGAACCTTTGTCTTTGCTACCTATCAATCTCTAACAATAGGCTTGATACAACCTTCAAATATGTACGTATCGATTTATTTGTTAACATTGCGGTATCACTGCACATATAAAGCAGAACTAAATAAAGTGCGCGCACTGTAATGCTCTATTCCGAATATTACACGCGATTGCTCCCAGCTAGTACCCACCTTTATACATATTTTCTTTGTATCATCTTGTTTTACCAATACCTTCCATTATTTACCGTTTACTCAAGGCGGTGAGAGTAAAATCTCGGTATAATGAGTTCACTTTACCTTAATTTCCATGAAAAATGTTAGAGCTTGAACAGTTTTCTTAAAAGAGGTTTTAATATTCCACTTTATTTAAACAAGCTCCGTAGTTAGACGCTAAGTAATGCTCACTTTAAAATACAGTTTAAAAGTATAAGCATTTTTTTAAATGAGTTTCCTAGATACGTTAGCTTTAGTGTAGATTCACAAATTAAAAAAGGTTTATAATTTGATCAACTACAATTAAATGGAGTAATAAATATTTCTTTCCACTGCCGGGCTTTTAGAGTTTAGTAGTATAATAAAATCTAAAATGAAAAGTTTAATTAATGTTATAACAATTATACTATATTTAAGAATATTTTATTAAAAATGTCAATAATATAACATATAATTTAATTTTAATAGAGGCTGAATAGGTTATCATACAAACACGTTTAACATTTTTAATTAAATAAAATGGTGAATATTTATCTCAAAACAATATTTTTATTAATATGTGCTAGAAAGCAGTATTCGGTTTAGTTTTTTATAAAATCGAGTAACGATAAATAAACTAATCTCCCCCGGCAAATCATCTCAGCCACAATAACTCATAACTTAAGCAACCTTTTAACTTAAACTTAGCAACTTTTAAAATATGATTATCATTTTTAAATCTAAAGTATTAACAGGTTTTATTCCGATAAATCACATATGATACAAATCAATAGACTTTTAATTGTTTTTATCACGCAGCAACGATAGGGTTAATACTACTTTTAATTTCTGAAATATGCTTTAAGCTTTTAAAATATACATTTTAGACATCTAGGATTTATTTTTTAAAGAAAATATAATATACGTTTATGCATTTTGTTCGTCGAATTTTCACTTAATGCATTCCTAAATGGTAGAGGTTGGACAGTTAAAGATGTATCATTATGAATGGTTGAATGTATTCCTGGCAGCTGCAGTCTGAAATATTTAGAGGCTCGAGAACTTTATATGTTTGCAATGAAGGAGCATAAACATTTATCTGAAGGAGAAGGAAGTAGTTCGCTCTTACAAACATTATACAGCAATGTGTAGAAATGAGTAAACTTGTGAAGGTGAATTGAGATCTACTTGACTCTGTTTTGATATTCAAATACGTAATAAATCATGAGAAGGCAAATTAATATATTCTATCACATACACACAACACCATCTAGCCCAAACTAAGCAGAGCTTGTACTATGGGTACTAGACAATGGATAAACATACATATATACTTTTTTTTTTTGTAAATACATACATATTATACATAGAAACACCCAGACCAAGACAAATATCCATGTTCACGCACACAAATGTTTGACTTGTGCGGGAATCGAACCCGCGACCTTAGGCGTGGCATGTCCGAATATAAAGAGAAATTGCTATATAGAACGTAAAATGAAGACACGATAAAAGCAGTCAAATTGCTGTGTTGTCGAAAATACGAATAATGTGCATGAGCCTCGAGTTCGCTTTGCGGGCAAAGTGCACTCAGGCTATAGACTGCACAGGTGACGAAGTAGTTCTAGTAATCAACTCGCCACTGTTACTATGCTGAGTGATTTGGGTTTGAATCGCACACGGGACAAAATATTATGTGATCCACAAATGGTTGTACTGAGTCTGCATGTTCTTGGTGCCCGTTATTTTATTGTTCGTATAGTCCCCCGCGACACAGGATATTTTCATATTGCAAGAGCGGTCTTATAAAAAAAAAATGCTTTTTAACCAAGAAATTTTCAGTAGCGTGAAGGTTTTATGGAACTGTGTCTAGAAGTTTGGCTTAGCCCCTATTGCGTCTGGTAAAATAACAAAAACATATGGGTGCAAATCACCTACCCTTTTAGAGATATATGACTTCATATGTGTTTATGTTGCTTACATATATAAACAAAATACCTGTGATAAATACTCTTAAATATTTTATTATATAATTTAGTCTGTTCCGAATTCAAACCTGCCAGAGTGCGCCGCTCGATTCAAAGGTCACCAGTTGTCAATCACGAAACCGCGTGGTGCAATCCGTGGCCAGTATTAGTAAAGATCAATCATTATACATATAACAGAAATGCACTTACTGCCAATGGTAGTGACATAAATTATTCAAGCATCGGCTGCGGGTCGATAACCTAGACATCGTGAATGGGGAAACATTATGGCTTATTCAGAAATTCCCGTCTTAAAATAGCCACTGAAAGCCTCAGTCGCTTTAGTAGATCAAACTTGCTAAGATTGGCGTAGAAATGCATAAATTTAGATAGCAAGCCCGTTTTTAAAATCTAAAAGCTTTTGGAATATCTAAGTGAGATAAGTGAACCCGCTCCCACTTGAGCTTCAACACTATCTCCGTAGTGATGCGAAGTGAATAGACTGAATAGTTTTTTAGTCGACTTCCTTCGTAGATAAAAGTCGATTATTCGCTAAGGTAATTGAAAATGTAGATATTCCGTGAATATCGATTTGTTTGGAAACCTTTAACTGTTCAAGAGGTAAATAAATAATTGAAAAGCTTTTAAGCTGGCTGTTTTAAATGTCGGTAATAATAGTGGCAATTCTTAGTGTGCAAATGCAGGTTGAATATATATCAGGTTTACTAAGAAAATCGATCTAACGGGCGATACAAGCAATTCAGTGAATTAATTGTTATGTATATCGTAAAAACAATACAATAAAGAAAGAATTACCGAAATCAATTTAATTATGGTCGTCAATCTCTGTAATATGTAATTAAAACATATTTTCATACCCTCCATTTCAAGGAGGTAGGCAGAGGTATTATAGTACCTCTGCCTACCTACAATAACTGGCGAAAAGTGGGTGTAATATATATATTACACCTACTTTTCGCCAGTTATTGTTTTAGGTCTCACGTGAAAAAGGGCGAATCTTAATGTTTAACATATACATGAGTAGTAGAGCCTCGCTGATTTCAATATGAATGGGCCGGCTCGACCGGGTAAGGACTCTCACAGAATATCGACGTGAAATAGGAGTATTCCTACATTTATGTTTGGTTCGGTGAGTGAGAGTGCTGGAGGCCTAATCCCCCTCTTTCCCCCGTCCCGCTCCTTCTCCTTCCCACTTCCTTTCCTAAAGGGTCGGCAACGCGCAAGTGATGCCTCTGGTGTTGTAGGCGTCCATAGGCTACGGTGACCACTTACCATCAGGTGGGCGGTAGTCTGCCAACTTAGTCGTATAAAAAAAAAATAACAGATACAGTTCCATATACATTTTTTTATTCTTAAATAAGACAACTGTCCCAATAGGAATATTCCCAGCGTCACGGGAGATTTCACAAACATTCAAACAATGGACACAAAGAACGCTCAGACTCGGAACAACTATTTGTGGATCACACAGATTGTTGTCCCGTGTGGGGATCGAACCCACAACACTCGGCGCGGTGGCAGTGGCGAGGCGCCCACTTAAACCACTGCGCCAACTGTGCAGTCTGTACTTTTACTAGAAATTTTTTGATTCAAGAGCCCAGTCACTTTGCCCGATCCGGGATTATTGGGCTCTTCAATAAATCCCATAGGGTTGCACTATTGAGACAGTCACCAGTCACAAATAACATGATACCTACTGGTATAATTTGATTCTATTCAGAAAAATCATAAGCAGCTTATTTTATACCTCCAAAAATGACTTCACATAAAATTAATATGGATTATTTAAAAAGCTTTTTGTATTGACTACATTCTCATAATATCTGACTAAAAATAAAAGTTCCTTCCCGCTATAAATTCTCAATTACTTTCCTCATATTGAAATCCAACGGGAATTATTACGGTAATTTATTACTACATTAACCATTTTGTATAACATATGTACATAAATATTTCTTGTTATATACAATAAATGTCAGATAAAATCTTGCCCTTTCGAAAAGCTCGTATATTCTCGTATCTATTAACTAACAAAATTATTGCATCATGATTCTTCGAATCCTGATTCATATTAAACACGTTAACAATCAATTACAGGATGTTATCGCATCACTATCGATTTATTAAAACCGACAATCTGGGCAGGATCAGCTTGTCTAATGAATTCATGGCGACGACAGTTGACATAGCTGATTTAAATTCTGCATTATTTTATTCCCCTAGCTCAGTTAATACCAGAGGTTAATAATAAAATGTTTGCTTGTACTAAACGACTGAGCTATTAGACTCTAGAAAATATCCATATGATTCTATGAATACATAAATAGCCTCACGCACTTATTTATATATTTATTTGTTTTGCTTTTATTATAAATGCGTTTTCTATACCAATACAACGATCAAGGAAAAAAATTAAAGACATTAAAACATCCTAAAATTAAAACCAAAATTAAACAGTAAAAGAAAATTACTAATTAAAACAAAGATACACATAATAGTAAACACATTCATCATTCGCACAAAAACGCAAACATTTTAACGATAATACGTCACAAAGACATCTACATTTCACCAGTCATGGTTATAGGTCCCATATAATAAGGAGCTCATGGCCGTCTACTAGGCATAGTTCCATACATCGTGCTGCAACTGTGAGATTTTTAAGAGAAAATAATATGTTCTCGTGTCGGTAATCAAACTCGAAACCTCAAGCCCGCATTCAATACTACTGCATCACCTAATCAGTGACTGTTTATGTATATTGTCATATTTCAACCAATTTATACAAACCTTAACAAATTATATACCTAAACCTTCCTCATGAATCACTCGCACTATTGGTGAAAACTGCATGCAAATCCGTTCAGTAGTTTTTGAGTTTATCGCAAACAGACGGACGCGGCGTAGGACTTTGTTTCATAATATGTAGTGATCATAATTGGTAAGAAGTCGTATAGGGTAACAATATACATAGTTATCATAGTCAGCTGATAATATAATCGCTTCGATGGCAAACAGATTTTGATATCGGTTAGATGAGAAGCCAACCCAAATATGCGTGGGAATATTGAGGCAGGGAGAGGTAATTGAACCTATTTCAAGAAAAACTATTTATATTTTGCGGAAATAGTAATTGAACTTGACTTCGTCTGAAAGCGAGATTGCTTTTAGGAAAAGCGCTTTTTGTATCTACACACGTTTTATCTACGTATTTTATGAAGGCTTAATTATATTAAAACGTGCATAACTTCGAAAAGTTAGAGGTGCATGCTTTAGGCTTAAACTCGAAAACTCAAAGTGGCAGTTTAATGGTAGTGGAGAAACCTTTAAACTGCCACGTTTTGTTTCTTAAAGGGTATGTATGTATGTATCTTATGTGGGGGCCAGTCAGTGCAGACCGGCGACACTTCGACCCAGTGGGATCTTTTGTGTCGACACTTTCCCAATAACGACTGCCATAGAGGTTCATGGCAGCCGGGACCGACGGCTTAACGTGCTATCCGAGGCACGGAGCAGGCGATAATTGTCAATCAATACGCACGTAAATTTCAAAAAGTCATATAACTTCCGAAAGTCAGAAGTGCGCGACGTGGGTTCGAATCCTAGACCCTCTGCATTGCAGTCTGTTGGTCTCCCCACTAAAGGGTAAATCATACAAAAGACCAACTTATCTTAAATAACAATAATTTATTTATTATCTCCCACATTAAATGTAACCAAAAACAATGTACAATGTTATGAGACAAGGTCGTAAAATACTAGTTTCCAGGCCAGGTAAAAAATAAACTGTGCTATGGATAGCCAGGCCTACATTCCAAGAAAAATCGTACATTAAGATAGGTGTAGAAAAAGTACAAAATTTAAGCTAACGGGACTTTAAAGTTATCAAGGTCATCATCTTCATCTATGTCATTGTCTCGCTTAGTTTCTGTTTTATTACTTATGCCTTATTATTACCTTCGATCCCCGACCTAAACATAAAAAAGATAACCATGATAATGCGTTGTGATTAAATAATATTGTTTTAGATGAAGCAACAACAATAAGCACAAGTTTTGCGCTTCTGCATATCTTATGCGTGTGTAATTATATATTATATACTTACGTTATCTGCTAGAGTTCTTTAATATAGTTTAATAAACATCCGGGGTAGTCTATCTAAATATATCAAAAAATAAAATAATCAGTACGGTACATTTTTTTTAACGTACACACTGTGATATTCTTTGGGCAGCATTCATATGAATATCGCTATCAAAATATTATCTTGAACACATTTTTTTTAAATATGTGTCCCACTAGAAGCTTCACTGTACAAATTTACATTTACTAATATTTTTCTCACTGCCCATTAGCTGACATGGCACACTTCCTAGAATGGTTTCTGAGCAGCCATAATTGACATTTTAAAAATATTTGTCACGAGTTCTTCATATTGACATCTCTATTTTGGTACTTGTTATGCAAGTTTCAGGAGTGCTATGTTGGTATGAGATAATCGTATTTCCTTTAACAGGCCCAGCCAGGTGCCACACAGTCCCACTATATATCATTTGTAGTTTTGTTTTTGTGACTAAAATATAAGAAAATCAAATTAGATGATTATAATGTGTATGTGTTTTTCAAAGACAAAATCTTTAGTGCGGATTTTGGTACATATTCAACATTATTTTATCGGAAATCAACATGAACGTGTACTTTTAAAAATTTAAGCAGTCAGCCACCATAGTGTAACATATTATGTCAAAATTTTTTCAGCTGGATACTTATTATGGGGTTTTTAACTTTTTTAAAGGCAAGGCAGGCAGACGTTAGAGGCAAACTAAATAACAGATTTCTATTGGATATTCCTTTTAGAATGTCAAAAACAAAATTATTATAAGTATAGTATTATCATTTTTTTATAAGTGCCTTTAATAAAATTGGTCTTTCTCATAGAGATCCTTCGATGTAATGTCGCTTGTATCCAGTTTAAAAAGATCCTATAGGATCTTTTACTATAGTATTATGTGCATTTAGCGAAAGGCCGTTCCATGCCGCACTTTCCTGTCTGCGGTTGCCACTCGAGAACCTTTTTCCCCAGCGGTTACGGTTACCACAGACTACATGACTTGTTCCTAAACGCTTTAAATTCATTAAATATTCTAAGCAATATAGTCTTTATATCTTATCTTACATGACTTTCTTATGATTTACAGAAATCACATTGAAGTATATATGGCATTATATTATGCTACTCAAAAACAGATATAATTCTAAAAGTAAAAGGTTTTTAAATAGTTACAAAAATTTTTACATAAATTACACATACTACACTAACTTCCTAGTCCTAAGTAATAGATTTTACAAATGCGAATGTGAGTTTGTTTACTAGTTTGTTTGTTACACTTTCACGCCTCAACTACTCAACGGATCCCTTGACATTTTGCATATACATGCATATACTTGGGACAGAAGAGGACATAGGGTACCTTTCATCTAGAAATAAAGTACCTACTGTTTTTGAGGGATACAAATTTATCGACAAAATCTAGACTAACGCGGGAAAAATCTAGTATATAAAAATTCATTAAAAAAAATGTTATAATGCAGAGACTGGATTTATAAAATATCTTCTCCTTTGACTTTTTAATCCCAAGCATGTTAACATCGTCTTCTAAATTACATTTTTATGGAATGTCCACAATTTGACCTCCAATCGCTCCGTGAACTTCAAACTATCACATCAAAGGCAGTTTAAATTAGAACAGTTGTGTATTAGAGGGCATTGTCCCTCATATCGATTGTCTAAGGTGTATACGATAGCCAAGATCAACAATGTTATGACTTCACAGCACGGGGAAAGAGGATTTAATATTTTTGTTAATCTTTAACCGTTTCGGTGTTTGTCCCCTGTAACATTGATTTACTTCTATGATCAATCAATTTGCGCATCAATCCATGGGATTATTTATATCATCACAGTATACAAATTGTAAAAAGAAATTACCTAGTTAGGTTGTTGTATTAATTAAATCTTTTTTGTACTTTTTTAATTCGAAAGATAGGGAATAGAGAGCGCACTTGTGTTTCCCATGTACATATGCACTATAATGTCGCCTTCGCCTGCGTAGACAGCTTGACTCTGTTAAGGTTAGTCGCCGTAACCAAAATTTGGTCTGAGTAAGATTATTATTATTTAATAAGGGAATAATTTCTTATAGAATACTCTGCTTTGCCTGACCTGACTAGTGAACTCGAAACCTCGCAAACACAAAAACTAAATTACGCCACGGAAAGAGTTAGTGTTATAATAATATAAATGATATTATAAGTGACGCAATTAAATAGCTTTTCTTGAATTCATATTATTCAATTTCAGACGACTCGATGGCGCAGTGGTTTGTGTAACAGACTGCCACGCCTGAGGATGCGGGTTCGATTCCCGCACAAGTCAAACATTTGTGTGCATGAACATGGATGTTTGTCTTGGTTTCTATGTATAATATGTATGTATTTACAAAAAAAAAGTATATATGTATGTTTATCCATTGTCTAGTACCCATAGTACAAGCTCTGCTTAGTTTGAGCTAGATGGTGTTGTGTGTATGAGATAAAAACAAAAAAAATATATATAATCAATATATTGTATTATATCGACAACTATTTCAGAACAGAATAGAGATTGCCGATTTCATGGTATTTACGTAACCACTGCACGCAGACCGGCGAAGTCCTAGAGGCCACTTAAACTACTCGTATATTCATGGAACCGAACACGCAGTTTCTCACCCCGTAACTTGCCGATAGCAAACTTCACGAACACAAATGACAATCAGCCAGTGTTTCCCATCTTTAGTGCCGAGCTGCCGACCCCGATCGAAACAGTGTGCTAACATCTAACAGTGTTTACTTTAGCGTCACGTGACTAGAACCGTCTATGTCGGTCAATTGGACCGTTTCGGAAGATATAAACATTGATTTTACGATTTACTTGTTTTTACTCTTCCAAGAAGTAATAACGGGTCAGCGTTACTCAATTTAATTGTAAACGTTTAATTTATAGTAAACAAATACCAAAAATTCAATGTCATTTGAAAAACACTAACGGTCGTATTTGACTAAATTTCTACTATAACATAAGTAACGTAATTGTTTACCATAATCGAGGGGTGAAAGGCTATTTGTTTTAAGCGACATTTTACGAACTTTACTGGAGAGCTAATAAAAAATTCAAAATTTGGTGAAAATTCGTTAACAAAACCTACTGCTCTTACTTTAATGGGGATCGGGGATCTTCATTGCAATAAAACCCTTAAAGTTTTGGTATAATTATTAATAAAAAACAGTTATGATTTCCAAAATAAATGTCGCATTATACAAAATGATCTGTATCGCCTTATTTTTGAGTAAAGAAAAATGATTTAACATCCAACATTGTCACTAATCAGCAGCAGACAAAATGGCTTTAAGAGACCTTACAATGCTTATTCAGTAGAAGGCAAAATTATTGAATCGACGTTACTCGATGATAATAAGAATAAGCTATTTTGTTTAACTACCAATAGGGTTTTGTTAACGATACAGGCAAGTTGACTTAAGCAACGATGAACATTCTTTATGAGTTGTTTGATGTCTCATGTTTCGAAGGGATTTTATAAAACATAGTTGTTGATACAAGATAATATTGACAGATTTATACGATATATTAAAATGGGTGAATAATTAATAAATTATGTCAGGAATAAATAAAAAAAGTTCTGTTAATTATAAAAAAACAGGGTGCAAAACAGTTGCAGCGAAAAGGGTTTAACCGACATGTCTTATTGAATTTGGTTGACGGCAAATTGGTTGAAGCGACACTGCATAGTGTTAGTACCTAGTGGAAAGCAAAATGTATGAAGGGACTTTTCATATAAAGTTTGCTATATCGAAAGTCGCTTTGTCTGCCATTTAACTGACATTTTAGGATAGGAATAGGTAACTGCTTAAGCTCTTATTCTCTATTTTTGTGTATAGCTTAAATGAAGTTCAAACATGATGTATGTCGGATCATACATCATGTTTGACAATTAGGTACTAAAATTGCATTGTCTTAAGCGCCAA
The DNA here is from genome assembly GCA_930367265.1 of Catocala fraxini. NCBI lineage: Eukaryota > Metazoa > Arthropoda > Insecta > Lepidoptera > Erebidae > Catocala > Catocala fraxini. The sequence goes on along the minus strand of OV884039.1, from coordinate 17,398,065 downwards.
AAATGTGCTCAAAATTGTACAAAACTCAACTTATTCAAAGCAAAAAAATACGCTGATTCCGAATATATATATAACTCAATATCGTCCAAAATGTTGCTTAAAACAAATAACCGCTCGATATGCATTCGTATTCACAATTTCACACACATGCTGAAATCATGCATATTTTTCTGGCAAAGAAAAGGTCAAAAATAGAAATTTTTGACGTTTTCCTAGAAATCCCTTAAGCTATGTATCGGACGCAACTATTTTTAATTAAGTTAGTTAGTTTATTCTACGATGCCTAAACCATTTTTGTAAATATTTAGTATTATAATTATTTGTGTTTTTGTAATTATGTTATCCTTTTTAATACGTTTGTAAATATAGGTTATTAGATCATTTTGTTTTAAAATTAATTATGTAAATATAAGTTAATAAAAGAAGAAGAATTAAATAAACAGCTAATAAAAGAATAAAAAAATTGTTAGTATTACCTAATATTGCGTACCAAATTACAATTTTATTATGATTATCATATTTAAAAATTATTACATTACAAATGACATGCAGTGGCAACCTTTAAAGTTCATACACTCAAAGATTACCAAATCCTATGTATCGAAGTCATGTTTTGATGTTGTAACTACCGGTGCTCCTTAATTAAATAATTTAGTAGCGATCAACAAATTCATTTTGTTTAATATATAAGTAGTTAGGTTTGTTAATATTAGTTAAGTTGTAAATTATGACTGTTGTTTTTGTTCATGTAAATAATGAACATTTTATTTGTTTTAAAGCAACAAATATATCACCATTCAAAATAAAAACAAACTGCTGAAATTCTTTAAATGTCAAAAACATTTTAGACCTTAAATATAGTTAGTACGATATTTTCAATTTCACTGAAAATTATATAAGAAGCTTGCTGTAAACGTTTTACTACAGTGTTCGGAGGCGATGAGGTAACTGTTCCAATCTTGTACTTTACAGACTATAGTATCCTTAAGCCTTTATTGTTTTCATGGAAGGTGCTTTCAGCCATTAATTTAAAATGTTCAATATAAGTCAGTACCAGTGGCGATACTGTCTATTAGGCTCTCTTCACAATTCAGATCTGATTAAAAATGTTATTCTAATCGAAATTACCTTGACAGCTAATTTTTATGTCTCTTGTATTTCTATAACATGTAACATGTTAATAAAACAAAGAGGTATATCTTTTAAATATTATAATTATACAAAGAAAAAAAAACAAATTTATAATTTTCAGTTTTTGTACTAACTGTATAATACTTCTGTAGTATTCCTGTTTTTTGTATCGTTTTCATGTATCCCAGTGAAGTAATCACATAAAAAATGCACCTTTAAAAATTGTTATGTTTACGTATAACTTACTTACTGATGAAAACTTTGAATTTGTAATTTCATATGCGTCCCTTAACTAGGTTATAGTCCAATATATTTAGATGCGCCCCTTAACTAGGTCCAATATATTTAGAGATTACTACTTAAAGTTTTGATGTACCTCCATATTCAATTCAATTACTTTTTACATGAATATAAACTACCATGAAATATAAGTGGCAGTAATAAAACAAAATTATACAATTCGCCCTTTACAAATATAGACGACATTTAAAAAAAATTAACTTGTGATATCCAAATTTGTTTTATTTATAATTCAATGGAAGCTTTATTAATAAAACTTCACAAACAAAAACTTTTTAAAATAAAAACAAAAATTTTCCAAACTAACATGATTCTGAATTTATCAAAACTTTAGGCTTCGCTGACTGAAAATAACTGATTCTTCGAATTGAATGTAATTACATGCGAACGTTGTGAAGGCCCGAAAGATGTACCAATCCCTTCATAAATTAAATATTGCAGACGACGCCTTAGATGTTTCTCTCAGAGTCTACTTTTGTATTAACAAGTTTGATCTATGTCGTATTAATCTTATTAAATCAAATAAGAAAAAGGTGCTTCAAGTAGTATATAGTATATATATATATATATATAGTACTCAAGCATACACTAATGCTTTCGAATGACAAGTAACATAATCAGACTAAAATTAATATTAATCTTTAGATGTATAATTATTTTGTAGGTACTTGTGTCAGACACTAAACTTCTTGTAGTCTGCCAAGTCTTAATATCAGACATAAGAAAAAATGTGTCTGGTCGCCAGACACAATTTTTTAAATTCTATTTTTGTGTCTAGCTGTTCGGCAACCGCATGGCTGCGACTCAATAGATTAAACAGCTAGACCTGTTATAACGATTCGTTATGTGCATGTTTGAATTGGTCCACAGATGGTTTAGTTTAACGATTGCATCCACTAGGTAGCGCTGCGAACGGGATATAGGACTTTTATTATTATTTTAAGCCACAGTTTAGGCAGGCCAGCGCCTGTCTGGGCCGCTAGCATGCTTATAGAACACATTATTGAGATATTATTCTATTTGAGGCATTATTAAATAATAAACTGAGCTATACACTCAGCTTATTATTTAAAAATATTATTTATTCGCATGTGGTCTTTGAACGTATTATACATAAAACATTTTTAAATCATCACAACAATAACAATTATAACAGTGTTCTTACTATACGTGTTAAGAATATGTATTACACATATTTAGAACACACGCAGTTAGTTAAAATAATAATCGTTAATATGTAAATGAAACAAGTTCTAAAAGGTTGACCTTACAACACAATATCTAAGCATTCAATTGTAATACAAATAACGAGATTATAAAGATGTTTAAGGGTATTACACCTTTCAACTACCGCTTAAAGTAATGAACAGCTAGTTACGTGAAGATGGTTGGTGAAGTCTAGGAAGCTGCCTACTTATAGTAACAATAAAAATAGTGATAATGAAAGCGCACTATACCTGTAAAGCAGCTCTTTACCGCGCGACCTTATTGTTTAGTTAATAAGGTAAGGGGAAGACTGCACAAATAGTGAAGTGGTATCTTATCTTATCTTATGTGGGGGCCAGTCAGTGCAGACCGGCGAAACTTCGACCCAGTGAGATCTTTTGTGTCGACTCTCTCCCAATAACGACTGCCATAGATGTTCATGGCAGCCGGGACCGACGGCTTAACGTGCTCTCCGAGGCACGGAGCAGGCGATAATTGTATATCAATACGCACATAATTTTGAAAAGTCATATAACTTCCGAAAGTCAGAGGTGCGCGACGTGGGTTCGAACCCGAGGCCCTCTGCATTGCAGTCTGTTGGTCTCCCCACTGAGCTATCGCTGCTCTTAATCAAGGGGTATATAACGTTAAGTTTTAATCCTCACACGGAACAGAAGTATGTGAGTTGCCCAAGTAGTTGATATTTTGTCTCCGTTGCTTCAATGTCTTTGAAGTTGCCAGATGGATACAGGGATTATAGGTGCCTAGTTCGGAGGTTGTCTTTTTAAAGTAGTTTTTTTTTTAATTGCATTTCCTGTCTTCGAGTTCTACTTCACCGAATATTTTTCTGGTATTTTAATAATTTGTCATCAATTAGCACATTGCTGTCCAAAGTTTGACATAGATTACTTTTACTTTCTCCCAAATTGCGCCACACTAACCGGTCTCCCGCCTTCTACATCCAATCTAACCCAGCCAACTTCTTCAGGTCATCGGTCCACCTGGCCACGGTTCGTCATACCTTAAGTTTGCCAAGCCCCGATCTCCGGTCTCCACTCTAAGACCCCGTCTGCTCCAATGGCCATCAGTCCTTAGAGAGATAAAGTTAGCTAGCTATGTCGATAAATTTGGATGTAATTATTTATGTAATTAGAATAATAAAATAATGAATGATGCGACAATATATCTAACGATTCGAAAATTGAATATTAATTTTATTATCAACACCGATCTATTATTCGAATCATAATCGAATATTCCTATTTAAACCCAGTACCAATTCCTAATTCGCATATGAACTCAAATTGTGCTCGGAATCCGAATCTGCCAACTTGGCAGCCCAACAGCCTCCTCACTAACGTATTAGAAACGTGTGCATATATTTGGATACATAACCAAGACTTCATCTTGACGCACAAAGCATGCGATTATTCAGTCATGCTACCTGGGCAAATGAAACGATTGTCAATCTCGGTTTTGTTAATTGATATACTTGAATTTCTATTATTACCAGCAGCTCTTAAAAGTATCGACTAGTTAGTTTTCTATTTAGCATGATATAGCAGCATAAAATAACTACATTTTGCCCGCGGTTTCGTTTGCGTTAATCTAGATTCAGTCAAAATTTTTATTTCTTGGCATCAGTATTTTTTCTTGGATGAAAGGTAGCCTATGTGCTTTTCTGTACACCTGACAACGTGAATGCTAAATTTGATGATGATTAGTCGAGTAGTTAAGGCTCATGCCTTAGCGTAATAAACAAACAAACAATCTCAAATTCGCATTTGTAACATTAGTTAGGAATCTTCTATACGTGTGTCCATCACTAAACTCTATTTAAACGGCTAGACGTGTATTAACGAAATTGTTTATTTGATATATGGTTCAGAATAGTGATTTGTAATGGTAAATGCTTTTCGGTGCCACTGACAAAATGTATGTGAAAATCCATGATGATCGGTCAAGTAATTGAGGCTTGAAAGTGTAACAAACAAACTAATAAACTCACGTTCGCATTTATAATAGATGTATGTTAGGATCAGAATGTACTTTTAAATAAATATAATAAAAACATATACATACATAAATCATATTAGTACATAAAACAGCTTATTATCCGCGTAACTGGCCTCTGCAGACTAATACGGCTATGTAGAATGATTTAACTGTGTCTTATTACACACATATATTACTTGTTTCTTTTCCTGACTTGTATACTTGAGCATCATCAAGTATTCACAAATATTATAAGCATTTGTATAAAATCTACATTTCAAACAGACAGACTCTCTCTGAGGGCATTATGTTTTTATATAATGTAAGTTATTCACAAGTCAAATATAATAATATCATAAAAGACACCGTCAAAAGATTCTTTTTATCTTTAGTAATTCTATATTTTTAACCTTTCTCCCATTAAAGTGCTACACGATACTCTAAAGCAAAAATATGAAACGTTCAAAAGGGGAATTCGTGTATTTCCATAGTTTATATTCTTGTAATCCGGTCATAAATTATTTTGGGAGCTCCTTATTAAAAATGAGAAATTTAATCTTTTATGATATGTTCAAGTTCTAGACTTAACTGGTTCGTAATGAAAACGGGCAGTTTTAATGCCGTGAAATTAAAAGCGTTTTAACTTTATTATTAATTTAATGTGTCTCGGCGATGTTTGTTGACACATTTTAGATTTTTATTTTAATGGCTGCGTTACTAATATAGGATAGTTGTTTTAATTAATATTTTTATTGCCACATTTATTTATTTTTTACTTTCTATGATTTAAACCATAGTTTACAGATAGCGCAATAATAGAATTGGTATATATAGCGCTAATGCACTTTGTTGAATATTGTAGATTTGACATCCACAGTGCCGGCAAAATATACAGTCACATCTTCACAAATAATAATAGTGGAAAAAAATGAAAATTAGCCATAAACGAAGTACCTGTAGTTGAAAGTCTGGAAAAAGGCGTACTTTTTTAAAAACTTAGATTTTTTAATTTTACACAAATGTCACTATTTTTTTAGCACATTTGGATGGTCCTTACCTAAGGAATCTCCCGTTACAATTTAATTCACATATTCTGGGACAACCTGTATATGATTCACATTTAATTATAATGAGTCTGATTTTTAGTTATATATATCCTCTAGACCTCAGACTAGACCTCACTATTATATAATAGTGAGGTCTAGTCTCTTGATGAAGGTGTCTTGTAGAAATACTGAGATGAGCAATCGAAATGATGAAAAGCGTTGAAAATTACCATTATAAAATAATACTTACTAGTTTATTATTTTTAATCAAAACCTTTTTGTTAATTCATTGTACTAAATTCGTCAATTTCTTTAAGAAATCATTAATGAAACTATTGTAATGATTTGAAAACATTTCAAACATGATTGTAAATTGTTAATTAATAAATTAATAAAAAGAAAAATGCATTATATATGTAAGGATGTAAGTTTCGATACTTACGCATTAATAAATATTTATTTTTAAGGAACTTTTCCCCCAACGGGAATAATTTTTATGTCGAGAGGGCCTTTACAAATATTCAAACAACTGACGCAATGTACACCTAGACTCCAAACAGAAATTTGAAGACCACAAAATTTTTTGTCCGCTTGGGTTTAGAACTCACAGCACTCCGCGCAGAGCTTGTGACGAAGCTACCATTTAAATCACTACGCCATCCGTCCAATTACTATTTATTGCATTACAAATAATATACTTTTGAAAGCATAGTATCATTATATAAAGTCCATTATGAGATGCCGTAAACCAGCTTCTACACAGAATAAAATTCAAAAAAGAACAAGTGTTTATTTTATTGCTGCGTACGAATACTTGTAATTGCAGTACTTATACAGAGTAATGCACGCACAATAATATGGTCAAGCAAAAATTTCTGCAGTATTTCTGCATTCAATTAATTGCATTACCAGCTACTTACGCCGAACCAGTTTTGTAAAGGATCCTGCGCACTGCGCGGATTATGAGTATTAATAGCGCATATAAAAGTAACGTCACTATAGAAACTCACTCAAACACAATCATGAGGAAACCACACTGTTGCCAATTTCCGGTGCCGGTATAATCTGGATTAGCTGGTGAAGTATCACCTTTTACAGGTAACCTTTGTAAGAATAGTAACAATGTTACTATGTTTCGCCTGGTAGGTTATAACTACCTCTCCCTGCCTTTTCTTCTCTTTTCCATCTTTGATTGCTTAGGATATTAGGCAATGTGATATTAATGCCTCTGATATTTCAAGCGATTAAAGGTTACATTAACCGCTTACCGTCAATCGGGCCTTATATATATTTGCCAACTTTATTGTATAAAAATCGATCCAACACCTACTGACCCGTCATATAATTATCAATATCAGGAATCGATTGGTTCTGATCGATTTTCATAAATAATAAAAGAATGTAAATAATATTAAATTCTAAATAATAGACAGGAAAAGCCGAATGAAGACGCATAGGTTTTTTCTGTCTACCCAGGCTGAAAAAGATCCGGCATGCAATAAAATATTAAATATTATTTATCTTAGTAGTAAATTATATTGAAAAGTCTTTCCTAAACCTTTTTTTGGTTTGGTTTTAATTAAATCTTTATACTGACAGTCAATATTTTGCACTTATTACCAAAGGCAGTCCTTTGGTTTTATGAAAATAGGTACCGCATGATGTGCGATGTCCTTAAATTCTATATGTTTTTGTCTCTGTCGACTACTTTTACGCAACTTGTATCATACTTACCATTCTTAAATGCAAAATGCGACAAAAAACTGCATGAATTATTGAGCGGGCAACAATTTTATTATACGTTTATAAAAGATGTAATTTACGAAGTTTTAACTTTTACTTTATTTATTTTATTGATCTATATACATAATTCTATACATATAAATAACATCAAAGGCATATTTGTTAGTGTGAATTTTATCTTTGGAAGCCGCAAAAACAAAATGTATTTGTAAATAAATTTATTGTCTAGGCTATTTTTTTAAATGCCACAAACTTGGCAAACCATTTATGGATCACAAAATTTTTGTCTCATGTGGGATTTCAATTCACAAGACTCGCCATAGTACTGACAACGCGACCATAATTATGAGTCATAACGCCATCGGTGCAGATCGATATTGTTACAAACGAATCGACATCCCTAATTACGTACAGGAAATAATATTGTTCTTGTATCTACGTCAACATCTAAAGAGCTGCAAGAACCAGTTCAGACAGAAGCGATGATAACTTGTCATATCATTATTAGATCATCGCATAAACTGCATATTGAATGTTGAATAGCATCAGAACCGTCTCGATGTTCAACATTTAATATACACTAGAATTTCGCGATTACCTGTGTATTCAATAGAACAAATGAGCACGCCAGAGAATTACTAAATAGCGAACGTACATACGAGGTGCATTAAAATCGCGGTATTGCACGATTATATTGATATCGTATTCCGATGATTACAAAGCACGAGGGAACACGCAATTGCTATCGAGTTTTTTCCCACCGTGCTTTGAAATTAATACCAACACCGATAATCGAGAACTTCCTCTATAAACTACAGCCTTTTTAACAAATAGCTTAAACGAATTAAAAGTCAACGTTTTAACTAACCTGGTTGGACCACATTACGTTAACACAATATTAATTAGATTCATAAGTAATTGTATAATTAAATTTGTCTTTTTAGGATTCCGTACTCTAAAAGGTGCCAACGGGGCTTTATTATCAAGTATAGATATTTTAAAAGGATTTTATATAACTATGAACAACCATAAGTAGCTGGCTGAAATTTTATAGTGGCACTAACTTTATCGAATAATTAAACTGTATGCAAAGTAAATCTGAGAGGAGTGTGTACAAGACACATATTTTTCTGTTTTCTCTTTCTTGTAAACAGTAATAAACAAGCTGGAGTATTTTAACCTGTAGTGTAAACTCTAATGTAAAACATCAAATAATAAAATCCGGTCAAGTTCGAGGCAGATTCGACCCATCTATACTAATATTATAAAGTTAGTTATTTGTTTGTTTGTTAGTTTGGTTGAACGCGCTAATCTCAGGAACTACGGTACGAATTGAAAAATTCGTATAGTGTTAGATAGCCCATTTATCAAGGATGGCTATAGGCTATATAACATTACGCCATCACCAATAGGAGCGGTGCATCAATGAAAATGTTGCAAAAACGGGGAAAATTATCTTATGTGAAGCAGACGAAGTTGCCCAGCTCAGTTTGTCTGATAATACGGAACCCTTATTACACGGGTTTGACTAACACATACTCGAATTGTTCGGAAAAAGCTTCATTTCGGTCGCTAGTTATAAATATTAACTCAAAAAATTCAATTACTGGAAATATCGGAGCCAAAATATTATTTCAACGCTTTAACCTTGTCAAAGGGAATTACAAGTTGTTTATTTTTTGTGTGTGTATTGAATATGATATGATTGATATAATATTGATACGAACGGTATATACGAATACGTATATACGAATGGTAAATATGGAAAATATTTTGAATATTCTGTGGCTGCATACTAATTACAGCTACTCAAGCGAAAAAATCGATATCAATTCCATTAAGTATCTCAAAATCATCACACATAAATATAATATAATTATGACTTTGCAATGCATCCTTTTTTATACAAACGGGAGAAAGTCACAGTCAAACAGGTTGAAACCGTATTTACCCGTACGCAGAGTATTGAAGGTTTGATCTTCACACAGGCCAAATATTTTTGTGATCCACACATAACATAATAAAAATTCTTACTGCTGACTTTCTTTGTGTCCGTTGCTTGAATATTTGTAAAGTACGTAACACGAGCGAAAAGGCAGCCAATGTCTTTAAAAAATTTATATAGGACAATACCACTTATACATCTTATGACAGTACAGCATGTTCCTTAACAAATTATTTATCAAATAAAGGACAACGGTACCGGAAATCGTTACTTCTAATTTAATATCGTCCAAGGAACAATTACAACGGAGATTTAGTGACAGCTCAAGTGATATCAATTGTTCGATCGTCTCAAATTGGTATCTACGTCGTGGGTGGGAGACTTTCGACAGCAAGCGTCGCTACTAGAAATTGTTTTATCTCGACAATCAGTCTGGAAACTTGGATTTATAGCCAGTAAGTAACAAGTAGGCAAGTAGACTGGACTTATTTATTGACATCAAGAGTATTATGATATAAGAATATTGAAAACTCAAAACAAATAATGTTTGTTAGTGTTCGTTATTGTCTAACATTTCCGCGAATTACATTGAACTTACTTTATAAATTTATGGCAAATAGTATAATTTATTATTTTAGAAAAGACATAAAAACAAAAAAAAAATATGAGAGGAAGGCCTTGGAAAAGATGGATGGACTGTGTGAGGATGGATATGAAAGGAAAAGGGGTAAATGATCAGATGACGAGTGACAGAGAAGTATGGAAGCGAAGGACATACTGCGCCGACCCCAAATAAATTGAGACCAGGGCAAGAGAATGATGATGACATAAAAATCAAACATTGATATATTGTAGAATACATTGTAGTACATATGGATACGGATGAATATAGATGCGGAATTGCGATCTAGAAGCCGGTGATTTTAATCCCACTTATTTCACCATGGACGTGAACCCACTCCTAATACCAGCATTTAATTTAACAAGAATTTGAGTATTTTTAAATCAAACCAATAGTACTCAATAAAAAATATGCAAAAGTATACTTATGTATTTCTGTATCTTATGTGGGGGCCAGTCAGTGCAGACTGGCGACACTTCGACCCAGTAGGATCTTTTGTATCGACACTCTCCCAATAACGACTGCCATAGATGTTCATGGCAGCCGGGACCGACGGCTTAACGTACTCTCCGAGGTACGGAGTAGGCGATAATTGTCAATCAATACGCACATAATTTCTAAAAGTCATATAACTGCTGAAAGTCAGAGGTGCGCGACGTGAGTTTGAACCCTCTGCATTGCAGTCTGTTGGTGTCCCCACTGAGCTATCGCTGCTCTGAAGTATACTTAACTATAAATAGAAATACATTATATTCAGCTAAAAATAGGTTACAGTAATGCACCAATATCAAGCGTAAATTAAATCTTAGTATACTTGCGCGTAAAATTTTATTCAATTGAACTAATTTGTAAATAAAATAACAATCATAGTTATTGCAATGTATATTGTCTTTGTAACCTAAGCATAAATTAATCTACATTCAGATGCATTTCATCAGTTTTAATGACATGCTTTGAAATTATGCGTGGACTATTCGACCCTACCATAAATTTCGGTCAGGGTGTGGCGTTGCGTTGGTTAACCATAAGAAGAAAATGTAATTCGTATTATAGTACATATTTATATTATTTTATGTTTTCGCGACTGTTATTGTACTTTGAAATGTAAGTGTATTTATCGCGGCTTATTTTAACTGCATTTATTTATTACTAGCTTTTGTCCGCGGCTTCGCTTGTGTAAAAGTAGGCTCGTTACATAACCTAAACTACTTTTACGGAAGCGAAGGCGCAGTAACAGAACTTAAAAAAAAAATTAAGCTTACGTTACTTGGTGATAATATAGCTTCCTAATGGGGAGAGAATGTTTGAAATCGGTTGAATAGGTTTTGAGTTAAATCCTTACAAACAAACAAAAATCTAATATTTCTTCTTTATAATATTAGTTTAGATTTAATATTAGAGAGTGCAAACATTTTAATAGTAACAAAATATATACATTCCGTATAAAATAGATCCTATATCACCGTAATATAATCGTTTGATCAAACTATAAACTAATAAAAAATGTATATCATTGTCTACTTAATAAACTCATACTTTCTTTTAAGATTTACTCTTGTTTTTCAAGACTGTTTATAACACAAGCCCTTCTGTGAATAGCTGGCGTGTTAACTTTTACTGACCTCTTTCTCAGAATAATGTTAATACTGTTACACTTAAAAAGCCCATGATATAGACGGTAAAAAGAAGCCAGCGTTTTCTAGGTTACATTTAAAATATTAAAGAGATGTTTTTCTGCTACACAATCTGGTAGAAGTTTCACTGTGTTTCCATTCAATTATTTTGATAATTCTTGTAATATTGAAATTGTTCTTTTGTGGAGTAATGGTGGACAAGTAACGCATGGTTTAACTGTTGATAAGCTTCACCGAAGCATATGATCGCATAGTAGACCAGAAGTATTACTCGTGCTTTGCGAAACCTTAGGTAAAGGTATTAAAGATAGAATGAAAGAATTAGGAAGGCAAAGGTAAAAAATATAATCTGCTTTAATCTGTTTATAATATCCTGGGCACTGGCTTCATCTCAGAGTGAGAAGGGTAAAGAAAGAAAGAAAGAAAGAAGAAAGAAATCAAATTTATTTCGTACAGAGCACACACAATCATTTAAAACAGAAATAACAAAAAAAAAATATATATATATATATAAGGCCATAGTCCACCACGCTAGCTCAGTGCATAGTGCCAGAATTTCCGTATGTATCTTTCGAGAACCCTCAGACAAGCAGATTATCTTACGATGTTTTTCTTCACCTGTAAACCGACCGATAATTAACTATTTGATACGCGTATTAAATAGATGATTTGACGACCTCGATGGCGTAGTGGTTAGTGTAACCGACTGCCACGCCTGAGGTCGTCGGTTCGATTCGCGCACAAGTCAAACATTTGTGTACATAAACTTGGATTTTTGTCTTGGTCTGGGTGTTTCTATGTATAATATTTATGTATTTAAAAAAAAAAGTATATAATATGTATGTTTATCCATTGTCTAGTACCCATAGTACAAGCTCTGCTTAGTTTGGGCTAGATGGTGTTGTGTGTATGTGATAGGCTATTATTATTATTATTAATAACCTTAAAAAAGTCAGAGGTCGAGCACGAGAAATCTGAGTAGCAGTCCAACAGTATCCCACTAGGCTAAAGCTGACGTCACCCCGGTAAATCTGTTTTTAAAAAAATAATTATTATTTAAAGAACACGAACAGTAGAAAATCAAAATAATATAGAGCTAATAAAATTATGTAAATTCATTCAATGTACTTGATCTCTCTTTAGGAGAGTTACTACAGACAGTCCAATTACTAATCGAAAGCTAAGTGACATTGAATGGTAATGCTGTTGAAGGCACCACGTCGACGATTTATATCTTTTAGTCGCTAATTTATTACTGGCAATTATAAAAGTAAACAGCTGTCTACTTCATGCAAACCTTAATTCCTATATAAATGGCCGCAGTCTCCAAATATGGTGTAAAGTAAATGTTGATAATAGATTACATATCAAAAATATAGTTTAAATTAATGGTTCGTTTCAGGTATCGAGGTTATTACGAAAAGTTTTGGAAGCAAATTTAATTTGAAAGAGGAATTAACGTGATCATGCAACCTGATCAAAACATAAAATGCCTAGAGAAAAACAATACGCACGGTGATATACTTACTCGTAAATATACAAATCATGCATGTGAAAATAGTTTAAATAATATTAAGCTTCTGGAAAGCTTTTAGTACCATAGTAGTCTCCAAACGCCGCATCTATCAGAGGATGTACACAGAAGCAATTCTCCAATAGTTCAGACCAAGAATTAAGATAAATTACAAAAAGAAAGGTAACCAACAAGATCTTTCCCGCGGCTCCACTCACGTTAATGTAGCTTTTGTCAATAAATTTATATCTCGTAAGAACAGTCCTTTCTTTCTGGATGACATACCTGTCCTTCTAACCTTTCTATGTTCCTTTCTTTAACCCTGACATACACGTTGTATGCAAAAATTCATGATGATCGGTCTAGTTAGGGCGTAAAAGCGTAACAAACAAATAAACTCACGCTCACATTTATAATATTAGTTAGGATCACTTTTACCTTAGTATAGATATTAGATATGCATATATCGCACCACATCATACTTCATCATACCACATCACATCGCACCACATCGCACCGTACCACACCACACTTCACCACACTCACAACACATCACACCACATCACATCACACCACACCACATAACACCAAAACACCCACATCACAACTCATTACACCATACCACACCACTCCACATCTCACCCCTTGACACAAATTTTCACTAACCTTACTACTTTTTTATTTATTTTACACTTTATTACAAAATTTTGAAACTGTCACACTACTACTAGATACTATTGAACTTCACTAAATTTTAAGCTAATTAATTTATTAAAACTATTTATATTTAATTTTACACTTTCCCCGACGCTTCGGTTGCTTTTCAGCAGCCATGGTCACGGGGAGACAACCGAAACGTCGGGGAAAGTGTAAACTTAAATATAAATAGTTTTAATAAATTAATTAGCTTAAAATTTTGTGAAGTTCAATAGTATCTAGTAGTAGTGTGACAGTTTCAAAATTTTGTAATAAAGTGTAAAATAAATAACGCGATAAAATCCGTATATAGTAATTTAGTTTCAATTATCTATAAATACTTTTACGAGAGAGCCCTATTATATTAACGTTTTCTTATTCAGTCTAGAAACTATTCCACCCCATATGTTTATTCAAATAAATAACTTAACTACAAACTAGTGCTTGTGCTTTATTCATATAACTGGTTATCTAAGTGCAGTGCTGCTCAAAGGCGTATATAGAAAAAGTTATCCGGTTAAGGTGACAAGTCGTTAAGGCCAGTAATTTAAAAACTTTACATTAAAATCTAGACCAGCAAGTCAATTAGTCAGAACTAGTTGAATGAGAGAAAGTATTCAACTTGTTTGCTATTGACATAAATTATGGGCTTATTTAACCAGTATCTTTATAGATAGACATGCACCTTTTGCCTATAGGGATACGCAAAGACTATTGATACGTGTATTTCAACTGAATAGGATTTTATTTTTATCATGATATTCTAAAGTTATGTTCGTTTGTATAAGTTACTTTTAAATTTATAAATACTCTACTTTGGGCAATCCATACGTTTACATTTACACAGATGTTACAAATATAAGACTTTGTTGAAGTAATGGCTCTACCTGCGCTGTGGCGTTACGTACAAATATTATTATTACTTTTGTCTCTTGAAGAAGAACGGTGCAGAGTATTCCTTGCCAGTTGTATAATATATAGGAGTAATAAGATATGCACGATTCAAATATAGAATAAATAAAAAATCGCAATTAGAAATATGTTCATTCATTTGTATCGCATTTAATTTTGTACGTGTATTTCATTTCCACTAGAATAAACCCGTAGTATTTTGAAATTGACCTAATAGTCTTCGCCTATTATTTTGAATTCTAAATTTACTCACACGCTCCGAGTCAATTAGGCGGCCACCGGGATGATTTGTGGCTTAATAGTGATTTATAGCATCTGACTGTCATCGCGTTAAATGAATTATTTTCAATGGAATTTGTACTGAAAACTTGGTGGTAGTTTTGCTGCTTTTGCAAAATAAAGCTCATGCATTATTAAATTCGGTGGAAGCGATTTTTATTACTACCGTTTTTCGTTAACCGTGGACGGACAATGTCACTTCATAAGCTCGGTCAATCTATGTAATGCAAAGTGAATTTTAGAAGATATAACGTTAATGTAATTTGTAGCTGCCTCGTTGGTCTAGTGTATAAATGGCTGCAAAGTTTGAGATCCTAGTTTTGAATTCATGGCTGGGTAAATAATATTAAAGCGATATACGTATATATAGGTTTTGCTATCAAGCGATCATTCTCAGTAATAGACAGATGTTAGGAAGTTGGCGATGACCAACTTTGTCTCGGCAAGCACTTAAACTGTTCTATGTCTGATCTCTCTCCGGTCGCGTCGGATTTGGACTAAGACAAAAGGAATAGAGTGTTATAGTATTTGCGCACTCAATTGTACTCTACAAAATGTCCTGCGCAGACGGCTAGGCGCCTGTTAAGATTGGTTGTCGTGAATTCAGTCTGAAGTGCATCAAAATTGTGATTTTTGTGCAACCAATATATATGTCAAAATTGTTGGCCATAACTACGTAGTTATGGCCAACAATAACAAATACGACAAAAACAAATACGACATACCTACGTAGGTATGTCGTATTTGTTTCTTGTAATGTTCACGCGTACTGTACCGTGCGTCAGAGCATGAATTAGGTATACTTATAGAAATATATTATTATTTAAAACTGCTAACATTTGAATTTTTGATCTATGAAGCTCCCGGACAACTAAGCTCAGTACACTAGATCCTAATAAAAATAGTATATATATTGCGCATGTTAAATATATAAGTATATTTTCATAATAATCAATGTCATTAAGAAAGAAAGAAAAATAATTTATTTGAATCTCAATACATACATAATTTAAAAAAAACCAATATTAAATACAATTTAACAGACGGCGGTATTCAATCAAATATATTCTATGATGACCATTTATTGCCATTATGAGATCTAGCACTGGTCAGTCTTATCCAATACGTTATGATAAATAATATACAATTCTTACGAACATTATACATAAATTTCTTTTGTAAGAACTGCTTAGTCTGTGCCAAAAATAAGGTAGCTGAATAAAATACGTAGTATAAACAGTGTTGGGCCATTTTTGTGTGCTCGTTAATTAAAGTAAGTATATTGTAACGGTATGTTGTAAAAATATAAATGATTATCTACCATTTTTAAACGATTTAAAATCTCAAATATGCTTATTGATTTATGTTGCTAATTGTACAAGAGTAATCAATGCCATATTTTGAACATACTACACGAACGATTCTGCGTTTAGTAGATATAAATTACGTTATTATAAATTGATACAATTTGTAAACTTGCATTACTGTTTGTTTCATGGCATGGATCTTTATTACCGGCAACTTGTCGACCCTAGATTAAAATTTCCATAATTATGTAAAAGTACAAATTTCAATGTAACATTTATTACGGCAGTTCATTACGAAACAACATTTTGTGGTTTTCGCAGTCCACCATTAAAACCTGTTAACGAATTAAAATCGGAAGTTTGCGGTTTGGAACCAAGGGGTCGGCACTTATCCGACTTCTGCCTGCCCGGTTATATTTCACGGCTTAATAAAATACTTGCGAACTTTTTAAGTATGCTGATAATGTTTTTTGATGTTTGACTAATTTGACTGTTCTTTTTGAGTTCTTTTTAAATATAAACAGTGTTTTTATCCTTGCAGTGTTAGATAAAAGTATCAGTAGATATGTGCGCGGTAGACAGCAGTAAACTTCTCCAATCTTTGATGATACCTAAACCTATAGTTGGTTAAACATGCTTGTAATATACTTTAGAAATCGATAAATATATCTTTTTAATATACCTTAGCAATTTAAAGACGAGGTCTCCTAGTAGACGAAAACTCAAATTCAATTCAATTTATTGCATTTCATAATGTACATTTACAGGTGGTAGGCTTAAAAATAAATAACAAATTATGGTCCCTGTCGGGCACAGCACTATGAGGAGAGAGGAGGAGTTGTTTAGATATGCTATTTTTAAAACTTTAGTTTTGACACTATTTTATCAGCTTTCGAATCTAGTTAAGATAAATTAGTATTTAACAGAATCATGAGAAATTAAAAAGATGAATAAATAAATAAACTTAATATTAAAATTAAAATTGCAAGATATATTATGATACATATTTATAATAATATTTATTGATAATTTATGTCGATTGCATTTATAATTGCACAATGTTATTACAAAATTTGTTTACTATTTATTATATATTATTTTATTGCATAGTTATTAATTACTATAAGTAATTAATAACTGTAATATGAATAAGTGGAGGTAGACAAGTCAAGTGGCTTCTACCTATGTCCTATAATTATATTGTTTTAAATATAATTATTATTTTTAAATCATATTAATTAATTTTATGTATACCTGTTTAAGTTTGTAATATTTAGTTAATTATTATTATGTAGGTGCGTTAGCTATTTAGAATTTATAAATTATCCTCTAAGTATTTTTTGATACTGTGTGCTTTTATTTATTAAAAGTTTTATTAACTTTCTAACAAAGGTATTGAATTTATATTCATTTTTATGTCATTTGGTAGCTTATTATATAATTTAATTGACATGACCAATGGGCCGGAGGAATGCATTGCTAATCGTGAATTTGGAAGGTTTAATATATTTTTGTGTCTTAGGGACATTTTGGTTGGGATGTCTTCGCGTTTGGTAAAAATCGGACATATATCATATTTATTTCTTTTTACTAGTTTTAACTTCATTTATAGACTTCAATTATACCAAATATCATATTCCGCCAGACACGCAATACGCTTAAAAAGTGGTACAAAATTTTATCTTCACGTATTAATATGGTCTTTTGTCGTAGCCAAATAGCTAAAAACAGCATATTGCAAAACACCAATACGTTTACCAAATAGAAGAAATTTTTAAAACATTAGCATACAGACAAACAAACAAGAACCGCCAAAAGTGATGACGTTTCATCTTTCCTCAATGTGAATGAATGATGCTACGCTTTTGGTATAAATTCGTTTCTGGCACTCAACGCCGGCTGCCACGCACGGCTCACTAACGTCACGTCAGTCAGCTGTTTTATAGAACAACACAACATTTTTTTGAGTTTTAAATGACTTAAAAGGTTACATTCATACGTAGTTTCACGCCTTTATCCCTAAAGGGGTAAGCAGAGGTGGATTACAACCACATTTTGCGAAATATATTTATTAGTATCACGTAAAGCTGAGCCTATTGCGCTTGCCACGGTCAGGTCTAGACTTAGTGCGTCTACTGAGAATTTCTTGACACAGAAAATATTTTTTGACATAGAAAACATTTCTTGACATTAGTCTTTCCCAGATCCAGTAATCGCATACACTACCGCTGCGCCAACGAGGCAAGCAGTGTTGCCTGCCTATTGAGTGATTCAAGATCATTACTAACGACTAACTAATGATCTTTTCACTTTTAGGTTCTGACTATGAATATCTTAGTAAATATTTATAAAAAATATACTAGCTATTGTCATCTGTTTACGCGAATGTTATTCATTGTAATTAAAGTACTATATACGGATTTTATCGCGTTGTTTATTTGACACTTTATTACATAATTTAGGAACGACTACTATTAAATTTTACAATTTTTTATGCTAATTAAATTATTAAAACTATTTATATTTAAGTTTACCCTTTCCCCGACGATTCGGTTGCTTTTCAGCAACCATGGTCACGGAGAGAGTAAGATGGTAGTTGTCTTAATGTTCCAGTGTAATTATTTCAAAGTACCCGAACATAATTTGATCATTGGTGTTTCTATTTATGTAGAATGAGCTCAAAGTATAATGAAGTCTAGCTGTGGTTTACTTCTACTTGGGTTTGACTATTTGAATTACTGGATCCCAAGCTGGAGGTAAATTCCAACCATCTTCTCTATTAAATTTAGGATGTTTTTTTATTTCAATAGTCTCGCGAAGCATCCTTGTTAGGAATCGGTGTTCTTTAGCGTAGTTTACATCTTGAAGCGAGCTTCAATCAACACATACTTCAAGCCGCCAACGAAGAAAAGTCAATTTTTACAAAACGTCAAGTGCCGTTCTAGTTGTTAAAAATGAATACGGCAGCTGACAGCCGGTTTTTACCATTGTAAGCTTTTTCTATATTCACTCCATGTATACCTCCTGAAAAGAAGTTAAAACGTTTGGGATAATGTTGATATAATTAATATTGAAATACTTGAAATACATCGTAATAATATTCATAAATAATAGTTTTAATTTTTATATATTATCCTTTGTTTTTAATATTATGTTCAGTGGTTGTCTTAAAATATAAAATAATTAGTTCTCACTGCCGGTCTAGATTATGTTGTTCTAAATATACCAGCTAAAAGACTATTAGGACTGACAAGTTTGCAACTGGGTAATGAGCTCGGTTATAGCGTATTTCCTGTAGCTTGATTTGTCATGCGTTTAATTTACTTTTATTTGAAATCTGTCACCACTGGCTAATTATAATATTTAGATTAAAATAGGCAAATTGAAATATCTTAAGCTTATTTTACAACAAATAAAAATCCTAAACTATATGTAGACTGGCTCGCGGCACGTTTATATACTCGAAGAAGGTGAAGGTGTGTTGTGGATGTAAACTTCTGAAGACAGCGGTCTATCAAATCAGTTAGGATTCTATGATACACTTTTATCTTAGTCGTTAGAATGTAATTAAATCATTTTTAAAATGAAACCTAAATAAAATAAACATTTAAGAATGCCATTCGTATCAGGTTACGTACCATAAAAACTGTTTAGACGTTGCTAGAGTAAAAAAAAATCTTAATTCTAAAAATAGAATTCTAAGTAAATTCGGTAATAGCTACTACTTTATGTTAAACGACTTGATCTTTTCAAACTCTTTGTAGATTCACGCCTGTGTCACGGTTGTAATACATCCATGCCTAACTCTTAAAGGAGTGTGCACTTCGAAGAGTTAGTCAGAGATCCTAACTCGCATTATAAATGCGAACGTGAATTGTTTTGTTTGTTTATTTACTTATTTATTTGTTACAGTTTTACGCCTTGTATGTTATCTTATTTTATGTGGGGGCCAGTCAGTGCAGACCGGCGACACTTCGACCCAGTGGGATCTTTTGTGTCGACACTCTGCCAATAACGACCGCCATAGATGTTCATGGCAGCCGGGACCGACGGCTTAACGTGCTCTCCGAGGTACGGAGCAGGCGATAATTGTCAATCAATACGCTCATAATTGACAATTATCGCCCGCTCCGTGCTTTATATACTCGATTGATGATCATGAAATTTCGCATACACATTGTCAGGGATACAGAATAGAGCATGGAGTACCTTTTATCCAAAAAGAAGACTGCCCGAGATACACTAATTCCAGTGAAGTCGTGGGCAAAATGTAGTATATAATATAAGAATATATACACCAGCCATTTCTTTAAAACTCTAAATTTTTACCGACATTCGCTGTAAATAAACTACGTGAAAGCTGCAGCTGCCTATCTACGTGTTCATAATCCTGTAATCCCTCTTACGGCCCTCCAGGGAAATGATGGTGTGTATATTCCCAGCTTAAACTGCACAAGGTAAAAGTCACAGGTATATGAAGTTCTCTTTGTATTGTAACATCTGTTTTATTAATACTTTAAGTTTCTCTGATATCCAACGAATAAAATAGTCAGCGATACATTTTAATATTAAATATACCGATAGTATTGGGTACTCCAGTTAAGGTCAAGCTTGATTGTAAGGAAATTATTTATTTAAATAAATATGACACTATGTGAATGTCTTGCTGTTATTATTATAACGCAGACTTTAGTGTGACATTCTCTTTATATAAAATATATGATCCACAATACATATAGTAGTCGATATGCTATCATTGTGATAAATATAATATTAAGTAATCACAGTCTGAGTAAAGTTGCTCTAGCGTTTTTGATACGTAAATCGTTTTATTGTCACCACGGCTGGACTAGGGTGGGGAATAAGTTTTATTAATAGATAATAATATATTAACATTGCGCGCTGCCAGACAGGCGCACCGCGACGCGACCGATTAGCGCAAATAAAGATATGTGTCAATTTATTAGTAGCCAGTAGATCGGGCCTGGTCAGTTAATTCAAGCAATAGTTATATAAATAAACTAAGCTTTAGGAGAACTATCTAAATGTAACTAATATTATAAGCAGCTCCAAAGCAAAAATTAAAAAGTTCGTACGCTAAACTGTAATTAGGAATTTCTTTGTAAAAATCCTAACTAATTACTATAAGCAGCTCCAAAGCAAAAATTAAAAAGTTCGTACGCTAAACTGTAATTAGGAATTTCTTTGTAAAATCCTAACTAATTATTATTATAAATGCAAATGTAAGTTTGTTTGTTTGTTACGCTTTCACGCCTTAACTGCTCGACCAATCGTCTTGAAATTTCACATATTTGTTTTCAGAGGCACCGAAAGGAAGACAGGGCACTTTTCAAAATTAGAAAAGTATTTTTACTAAGCTGAGCTACATTTACGCGAGCGAAGTCGCGGGCGAGAGTCTAGTATGCAATAAAAGAACCAAAAGATTGTTATAATGATGTCACGCTTCGTTACTTTGATATAAAGTAGTAATATTTATAACGTTACGCTAGATATAGTTAATACTCCACCTTACACTAAAATGGTTGCCATTGTAACAGAAACAAAAATAATGATAAGCACCTACCTTAATTAGCTCTAATAAATGCAACATCAAAAATATAGCCACTCACATTTACACAGTCATAAATTCCCGTCACTTTAAAATTCGGTGTTGTAAAAATAAAACGCCAGAAGACAGGAAAGATACGCGTGGAGTAGTAATTGGTTATATCCGGCGGAAAGCTAACTAGTACGCGTACTACGAATTAACAAATAGGCAATAATAATTCAACTGTATACAATGCGCACGGACCTTGTTATCTATTACATTACTTTATTTTCTTGTAATACAGAACAAGGATAAGCAAGAGAGGCAGTTGTTTCGACATAATATGTGCTGAAGAACTGACCGTAGTTTTGTTTTATGAATTATTGACAAGGCATTGTGACTATAAGTATTTATAGCGCAACCCTGTAGTATAACCCTGCCCTGGCTAGTATGGAAGTCCCTAAATAGACTTCGCATCCAGGTTGGCCGCTGTAGAACGAACTTGTGTAGGTAGGGATTCAGGGTGTCCTGGCCTTGCTCAGTGTGACTGTGGTGAACTGGAGCGGACAGTGGCACATTTCTTGGTATGCCCTTCTTGTCCGAACACTTGAACAATATCTGAGCTATGTGCCACTCCTTACGCAATAAGAATTGCCGAATATTATGCTAATAATATATAGTTCTCACAGGAAAAACCATTGACTTGAAGAAGAAGTATCGCGATGTGCGTTCTAGCTAGGTGAAGTTAGGATTATGTGAAGGTTTTAGCTTCAGGATAAGAATTAGCAAACTAGAGAAACAGTTCTTTCGATACATGTGCTGAAGAACTGACTGTGGTTTTGGTTTAAAAATTATTCCTAGGCATTGCAAGTATAAGTATACGTAACGCAAGATACGTTCTGACTGTGTAGAGTAAGGCTTATGTAAGGTAATCAGCAGCAGTAAGAAAGAAAAAGTTGAATATGACTCTCAAAAGTGGCATTTAGAAGGGACCTATTTTCAGTAGTAGACTGCAGAAAGGATAAGATACAATTATATCGATGATTAGGATATCATATTTTTATAATAGAAAATTAAGGAAAGCCAAATGGGTCATAGATGCTATAATATAAAGCATGGCATATTCTTGACTGCCTTTTAATGATGAACCTTTTATAAATACTATTAATACTGTAGCACGATTTTATTTATTAAATATTTATTTCAGATACAAATATCCCTGTTACAACTAGGTTACAACAACGTTGTTTCCAAATATAAATGTTTGCTATATGCCAGTATCGGCTCCATCCACCAAAAATAAAATAATTCATCACTGCAATCACTCGCTTATATTCTGTATATTTTAATATTTATTTTTAAAAATAAAACATATTATCATAAGTCCATTGGTTAGCTAGTTAGTTTTTATTAACCTTAACTGATATTATAAATAGGAATGTGACTTAGTTTGTTTGTTACGTTTTCACGCCTTTACTACTCAATCGATCATCATGATAATTTCACATACAAGTTGTCAGGGGCACCGAAAAGGACATAAGATAACTTTTATCCAGAAAAAAAACTGTTCCTGAAGGAATTTTTTTAACTAAATCTAGATTAACGTGATGAAAGCCGTTCGAGGATTGATAAAAAGGGAATACATACAAAATGCTAGAAATCGAATTAATATAATAAAAATAAAAAAGGAAATAAGCATACATAGTAATAAGAGTAAGTAAATCAATAAAAATAATCACGGCACCCTGTGAGCTGTATAAAATAAAAGATTTGATATAGTTTTAGGATATTTAGCTTATTAAATTAAAAAATCTGCAGATAATGATTAATGTATGGCTAAATTATTTAACACGTAGATGCTAATTATGAGAATGAGCCCAAGTTTGTATTAAAACGAAAGTGCCACCGTAGCGTTGTAGAGGTACTAAATTAAATTACGTAATGAAGCACTGTTTTCCAATTCTCAAAAGCTCTAGCGACTAAAAGAAAATAATTGCTAAAATCCAGTAGAGAAATACTTGAAGCAAAAGCGGAATCACTGGGCCTTAAATAAAATATTAGCCAGACGGACGGAAACGTACGAAATTCTAATCGCCCTACGCCGATGATTCACGTGGTGAATCCAATCTAATTTTGGTTCTAAATCGGACGAAGCACGGTTTGCATCAAAGTTTGAAACTGGTGCTAACCGTGATCAACTGGGTAACAGATTTGAAGTTTTGTTTCTTTAGCATAAATACAGTCACGTTCACATCATAAGTTTGCTAACTTATGAGTTGGAACATCATAAACTAATCTGTTATAATTATGGACAGAAAGGATCCTTTGATCAGAAAGTAAAAGTTTTAAGTCTACTTTGATTACATCAAAATTAATAATATGACGATCTTATCTGTCCTTCCGGATTGTCACAGAAGTAGATGATATTACGCTATACGTAGTGAGAATCAAGCTAATGGTCTATACAAAGTAATCCTTGTCCCAATTTTTAATATTAAAATACGAATCTGAATTTGTTTGTTTATTAGTTACGCTTTCACCATCATCAAAATTTGCATACCCGTTGTTATGTGTACAGAAAAAGATATAGGGTTCCTTTCATGCAAAAGGTAATGTTTTCGAGGGTTAAAACTTTATTGACAAAACTTATATAGACACGCGCAAAGTCTATAATGGTTCAAAATGAAGTTGTATTAGTTTACGTAGATATAAAGTTTTGCTACTGTCATAGAACAGATTATTTTAGGACAAGAAAAGAAGTATATTATTCTTGATCTCGAGAAAACATTAACTCATAAATCATAATATATCCCATCGTTATTCATAATAGTTAATTTGTCATAAGCCTTTGGCAGTTCGATAGAGGTATCTTCTGGAGTTCTGCCAAACAGCATCGAAACAGAGAATTTAGGGTGTAAAAACTACGCTATACTACTAGACTTGCCAAGTTATATTACGGCTAATTGTAATTGTATAAGAGCACCACATAGCAGCCAACTGTCGGTCCAAAACCACGAAATTGTGATTTTATTATCTAAGTCATGTTGTGGAACCCTATATCAACCAAAATGGTAAATTCACACTCTCGGCGGGATCAATAAAAAGGCAACATGCCTCTGCACTTCCAACGAGTCCGCTGCTGCTATACATAATATGCTATTGTATTGAAATAAAACGCCTCAATAGAGAACGTGCTTCAATCGACGAGCGACTAATAGTACTATGGTATCAACATTTTTCTTTCCAATACTTCTTTTGAAAACAAAAAGGGCTCGTGGCCATTTATCAGCTGGATAAAAGAGAACGGTCCAAACGGCCTTGAAATGGACAACGTTTCCCTGTTTCGGACTGCCAAACGAAACGATAGCTTTACAAAAACAAAGAGTGGGACAATAAAATCAAACTTCGGTATAAATGAAGCTCATTTTGTTACGAAACGGAACAAATAGTGGCTTTTACTTTATGGGCTGTTAAATGTCAGTAAAAGGTTTTAATGAGATTATTAAACCGCGCCTTTGTGCAATGTTATCAATTCTTAAAGTTCATTTGCTGAGTTTATGACGGATCTTGGATTGTTTATTGATGAAGACGCTTTAGGGTCGTCTTTTCGTTTTATCTGCTCGTGGAGCTTCCTATTTGTATGCAAAGAACCTGTTTCTAAATAAATTGTTTAGAAGATACAAGGTTTATGTATTTAATGGAGTGCAAGGTACAACGGAAATATCAAATGGATGACGTTTGTGAAAATAAACTCTAGCAGTTACTTTAGCGGAATCAAAAATAATAGATAAAAAGGTTAGCCTGAAAATAAGTGGTATATTAATATCAACATTTAAAACATTTTAAGGCAGAGGCCTATGCATTGAAAACTGAGAAGAGTCTCTGTGTGAAAAGTTAGGCTGTAGTTCACCACGTTGGTTCAGCATGGGTTTGTCTGCATCATACTAAAAATAATAATAAATAGTTTTATGTTTTGTTTCTGCCATTGGCGTATATAGAGGCTCCTTATATACGTAAGGTTTATTTTCCAAAGGACACCGGTCCCTAAATAGTGATAACTACCATATAATCTTAAGTTGAAACCTGACACTGGGGCGGACACAGCTCACCAAGTTACGACTCTCTACATACGCCAATGGTTTCTGCTTCATAAACTTTACCCGAAGGTCCTTAAAAACATGTCAGTAAAGGAACCTAAAGTCATTGCCTCGCTAATAGTGCAGTTAGTCCTGTTTTGTTAGTGAAATAAGACCAGACGTATTCTTGTTTACTATCATAGCGGTAAAAATACTGTTATTTGCACAACTCATAATAAACCATGCTTCATACCTTGCAAATAACTACTATTAAGACATTATTATACAGTGTAGCTTATGTTCACAAATATGTAGTTAAGGTAAACCTCTGTAAGCACCACTTAAATCCTGGATTATTATGTCGCTTTGTAAATGATAGCAGTTGTTCGGACCTCCCTGTAGACTGTAATTACGAATGATCCCGAGAGGCGATCTACCATCATCATTACGTAAGGCAGGATTGTCGATCGTAGTAAGACATCATTATCTAGTGGTTAACAAGATGATACTGCCAATTTTCTTGATCTCTACTTGCTTCGACACCGTCGAGACGTAATTAGGTTCTACTAGGTGGTCCGTTAGTAACCTCAAAGCTTTTTCTAAATGCAATCAATCGAATACAGTCATATAAGTATAAGTACCAAAGAAAAGTAAATATTATTACAATCGTATTTTTTTAGCAATTCGGTTTACAAATTACTTTTTAAACTGCTAGCTAAGCTGGAATGTTTGTGTTAGGCGGGATTCATGTAGTACAATGGGTTGGATTCGAATTCATAACCTTTCGATCTCAAACTCGGTTCATTTTTTACAATACAATCGAATTATCGTCGAAATACGTATTTTGCTGCTGATTTATTGTCATATGGCATAAGATAACAATTAATGTGGGCTTCTACTGTATTGTTTTTTTTTTATACTACTAAGGTGGCAAACAAACATACCGGCCAGCTAATAAACAGGTTCTTAATCACTAACCACACAACAAAATATTTAATTTGACGTTATCGATTGTAACATATTAATAGCTCTTACACGACGCAAATGCGCAAGGCACTTGCACGCACGTATCGTATCATAAAAATGACCTATAGAGGCCACCCGTGCAAGTTACCCGTACATATAGAATTAGTTCCTTACGCATGTAGCCCGCGCCATCTATTTGCGTCATGTTACAAGTCTTAAAGATGCTACCGCAACTCCTTCAATCGAAACTACAGTGTACCAAAAGCCGAAGTGTCTTAACCTACATAACTAAAGACATTCTTCAAGCTTCATATCAAAGTAAGCGACATCTATCTTTATCCAACTGTCGCGTACTTTTAAGATAACCCGAATAACTTCAAAGTTTGTGAATACAATCTCATAATTTATTACGCTTGTCTGGGTAGTGAAATCTTCTTCAGATTATAACTATGAAATATTATCACAAGAGCAACTATTATTACTTAATAGGTAACAGAGGAGTTAAGTAGAGATGTATTACATCTACTTTTTGCTAAGAATATTATTATTTTTATTATTTTGAGTGTCACGTAATACGAAGTGAGCCGAATAACGTCTGTCCCCTGTGGTCTCTCCCACGTTAATGATTGCTGGTCTGCTATAGTAGCGTGATGCTACATTGCCTATACCTTACTCAGGAGTTAACTGTAAATGCAAAAATAATGTTTAAATTTCGACTGATATGTAGTTCCAGAGTTAAATATAATATTGTTTGATTTTTTGCTACACATTTTTTGCTATGCGCTTATGCGTGTAGCAAAAAATCAAACAATATATTTTGCTTTATTACGCTAGTACAAATTTAGTTTACCTCGAGATATGAGTCCAATGCTTCACGATACTGCGAATGTTTGTCGTGAGACCAAAATAACGGTATTAAAATAAATAAAAGAAAAAAAAGATTTTTTACGATTACGTCAATTTTATTTAAATAGAATTACTTTTCACGGATTATCTCGTGGCTTATTACACAGGATGTCCGGTAATTAATGGATAACCTTGAAATGTCTTAATAGAGAGTAGAGTAGAGTAGAACCTATGACCGTTCAGGAAAAAAAAGTGCTGGTCTTACTTTTGACTGTCTATCTATTAGCATAATTAGTGTTTAATAATAAAACAACAAAAATCCGATGTAATTAATTTATTTATGGTCGTAGTGTACAAGTAAATAATAAATAAATAATATATAATAATTCATATATGGTAATTAAAAAAAACATATCTCAGGTAGTAGTTAGGAAAGATTTTTGTCAGACTATTTATTCAAATGCGTTTGTTTGCACGGATAGCACAGTTTTAGAAGTCATTTCGACACTACCATGCGTATACATGTATATCCATAAGGTAGTTTCGAGATGACTTAATAACACTATTGCTTTGATGCTCGCACGCTGTATAAAAATGGGTACCTATCTATTATTTCGAATGTTTCTCAGAGGTAGGCTTTTTCTTGAATTACTACATTTTTTGCTTATAAATACATAGCTATTGTGCCGTGTAAGATAGTAGGCAACTATAACCTATATAGCCTAAATAGTATAAACTTAAAATAAAATATTTACTACGTTAAAACCGAGCACACCTTTCTTTTTAAATATAGTCATTAGCACATTTTTACAAATCGGTCGTAGCGTTAACACCTTTTCACGTTAAAAACATTACCAACCCAAAGCTTCGTTAAAGTCATTAAAAATTTACAACCGGCCTATAACTTTACCACTATTGGTCATGGACTTCTTTCGAAGTGAAAAAGCCATAGATATAAAGCTTGTCACGCGCAGACTGCATAAATCTGCAGCAAAAACTTCTTGGAGGAGGTCAAAGAAAAATTATGTATAGCTTCCTTTCTTTTTTCTTTAGAACTTTTAGCTTGACGGTATAAAGTTAAACAAAAACTAGTACTAGAAACCTGTTACCTACTCATGTTACTATGAAAAAATCAATTTGTTTTATGAAAATCCTGTTAAAAGTATCTGTTTTCCTGTGGATTAAAGGTATCTTTTGATTGAACATCAATTAATCAATTTAAGAGTCTTGCTCTTGTCAGTGGAAAGTCTTCCAAGGCTCTCTATTCTCCGCGATTACTTTAACTTTTTGGTTCGACATGACTTTCACTTTTTACTTCACCTGCTCTATGTAACTTCTCCTTGGTGTACCTCTGCCTGTATAATATGGTCTTTAAAAAGGCGACAACTTGTCAAGTGTCCTGACATATTTCCTCTTCGATTGTATATAATTTCCAAAATATATATTTTCTTAAACAATATTAAGAACAATAAAATGAATTTATTGTTTAAATAATTATATAATATGTGTAGGTACCATATAAAACGGTTGTATACTAGGAATCGTTACTATTGTACTAAATACAGACCTATTTTTTGAACTAAGTACCCCTTTCCGACTAACTTTATATGATTAATGATTGTCAAAAAAGTGTACTCAAAAAATTTTCAACAGTGTTGTCCCTGAGAGCTCAATGGAACTTGATCATAATGAATCAAAACATTAATGTGCCTGCAGTTTGTACCAAAGAAATTTATGGCGGAATATAAATTAGACACGGGAAAGTATTCCAATAGAATATAAATTATAAATTTGTTCCGAGGACTTGTAAGTACATTGATTTATATTTTGAGAAATTACTTTCGGACAAGTTCCACAGGTATCGTGGATGTTAAACAGATGGGATGTCACTTAAGAAAAAATTTGTATTGAACATGAAAGTAACAGATATCTACTGCCCATTTTGAAAAGATTTGTATAAATTTTATACCTGCTACTAAAGAGCATAAAACGATATTGGAAAACGATATAAATTATGATATCATACGCATAAAATCAATTTTTGTATTTTAGTGTGCATGATTTATATAACAGGTAACGGGAATTAACTCGACCATGGATAAACATTTATGTACCCTTTTGGAACGATTGACGACTTGACGAGGTTGAACTGGCTGTGGTCACAAGTAGTCTTCTTGTTGCTGATACCTATTATACAAACATCATACAAGAAGTGAAAGTTGGGTAAAAGAAGCATGAGAGCAGAATAAATGCTATAGAAATGTGCTGAGAGACATATGTGGTGTGACGCTGAAAGATAGAATACGGAATAGTGTGATTAGAGAGAGATGTGGCATGAAAGTGGATATAGTGACAAGAATAGAAAAGGGTATGTTAAGCTGGTTTGGGCATGTAGAAAGAATGGACGAGAAAATAATGACTAAGAAAGTTTATAAGGCTAGTGTGAAAGGAACAGTCGCCTGAGGCAGACCTAGGCGAACGTTTCTTGATCAGATCGGAGACGTTCTGGACAAAGGTCAGGTTAAGAGCACCTTAAACCAGCGAGCGTGTATGAGGAATGTGATGAAAGTGAAGGAAGCCAGAGAAGTGTGTCAGGATCGTAGCAAATGGAAATCCGTAGTCTCTGCCTACCCCTCTGGAAAACAGGCGTGAATCTATGTATGTATGCATACAAGTAGAGGCCCGAGGTTAATAAACGATCAATCCATGAATTAAGTTTAATCCAAATCCGTTCATTGGTTTACGCGTCATTCTGCAGTTACAGCGTGTTTGTATTCGTTAAGTATATCTTTGTAAAATACTAGGTGTCCCAAAATTTATTAATAAGACAGTATTTTAGCTGCTACGTTTAAATACTAAGCAAAAATGCTTCATACAGTAAAAAATTAAAATAAAATATTATTTATAAAAGATAAAAACCCTTGATAAGCAATAACAACCAAGTTTACAAACAAAACACGCCATATCATAATATTTATGCAATACTTACACGAACCATTAACATTCGTTCACTAAACGGACAAAATATGCATAAATATACACACCCGAAAATGTAAAACAAATACATGTGAAAGCAAAACTACAAGTGAAAAGGCCATCGCAAATTCAACTCACACAGTTTCGCTTCAAGTAGCTTCAAAGAGCGTTGTAAACGGTATAAATATTTGTTCAGTTCGCTCAAACGCAACGAAAGTAGGTATCGAGCAACTCGAAGGGCCGTAATCGGAAGTGGCGAAGTGCGACTCTGTTTTTGTTTGTCGTGTTTGGATAGGCAAGGGTCGCATTGGAATTTAGACCAGGAAAGCAGGGAAAGTATTGCATGTAAAGCTTGTGACTATAGCATGAGTTTTTAAGTGTTCGCCTCGCCACGTCTAGTGCGCCGAGTGTGGAGGCTTCGGTCTCCACACGATACAAATACAGTGAGACCCACAAATAATTGTTCCCGAGTCTGTATGTACTTAAAATGTTTACAAACTCTACCCTGATACAGGCATTATAATTATATAATAACTTTTAAACTTTCGCGTTGCATGATATATATATACATATATATAATGTGTAACGGGTATTAACGCGATCTTGCATAATGTTTACCTTTTTTATGCTTGACGTTTCGACCAGGTTATGAAACGAAACGTCAAGCATAAAAAAGTTAAACATTATGCATGATCGCGTTAATATCCGTAACATATTATATATTTATAATTATGTAGTCTGTCATACATGGTTCTTACATGGTTCTTCTTCAAAAAAAGGTCCATAATACATACCTAATGGTATGTATTATCTACAGATGGAAAAGTATAGTTGTGTATGGTATACCCCTGTGTTGCGGCGGGCTTAATAAATATTAAAACAATATATATAAAGTTAGAGTACACCAGGACACGCAACATTTACTTGTGAATCACACAAAGTTTTTTCCCCATATAAAGATCGAAACTATAACGATAGCACAGTTAAACCATTGAGCTATCCCTGCAGTCAAAATGCAATTATTCTACAAATATTTTCCTTTAAAGAACCTCACAGACAAAATGTATAGAAGTAAAATTTTAAGTTGTTGCTACATATGTAATATCAAGCCTCTAACCCCAAAATGGTAGTCGAAGGCGTATTTCACAACTAAATATTGCCAGATAATTATGATTTTAGCCTCACCTAATAGATGGCAACCCTATTTCCATTTCTCGAGCTCAGTTTTACTCTTCGTGCTGCTACTAAGAGTTTACTAACGGAAAACTCAAAAACACGTTACCTAGCCCGGGAATCGAACCCGAGCCCTTATATACATTAGTAACATTCACTACCGCTGCGCCATCGAAGCAGAAACTTTATACGAATAACTCAAAAATAATGCCTGTCATAGATTAATACTACGTGATAAATTCTGAGGAAATTGATGGGACACACACACATCTTATTTCAAAAAGGAACGACTAAATTGAGATGAAAATTTAAGATATGTTTTGATTTGTGTATCCGAGTTGGGATTATAAAAGTAATATATTTTTGGTTAATTAAATTAGACTGGTTTTCTCTATGACTTATAGGATTATATGTAAATATTTGCGCACAGAAATGTCGTGTTATGTAGCTTTACTCGATAGACATGCTTTTTAACCAAAAGATTTATTTTTATGGTTCAGTTTCTTTCTTTTCATTCTTTCTTTTTAAAAAGACATTTCGTGGACTAGGAATAAATAATGTGTTGCGGGGGACTTTACAAACATTCAAATAACCATTTGTGGATCCCACAAAGTTTTGTCCTGTGTGGGATTCGAACCCACTACACTCGGTGTCAGTGGCGAGGCGACCACTTAAACCACTACGTCATCTAGGCACTCATGCTTCTAACATCAACGTGTTGAAACATACTAAGTAGCATACAAGCCTTATAATATTAATAGACAGTTTATATATTTATCGAGCTGATTTCCACAGATCATATACAAGATGTCCCAGTATATGTGAATCAAATTGTAACGGGAGATTCCTTAGCTAAGGACCTTTCAAATGTGCTAAATAAAAAATTGAAAATATTATGTTGTATTGTTGGTCAAACGTACAAGATTTTCTTTGGTACAAAAAAAATACACCAAAATAATGCTGCGATTTCAAAACTAATAGTTTTAAAAAAATCATATGTAGTTTGACGAATCAATCTTTCACAAAATATAGTAATGGTGAAAAAAATGAAAATTAGCCATAAACGAAGCACCTGTAGTTGAAAGTCCGAAAAAGTCGTACCTACTTAAAAAAAAAATATTTTTTTGTTTTCGTAAAGGACAATATTTCTTATTGTTTTATTTGGCACATTTTAATGGTCCTTACCTAAAGAATCTCCCGTTACAATTTGATTCACATATTCTGGGACACCCTGTATATATACATAGTTTCACGCCAATATCGCCGGGGTAGGCAGAGGTGTACCATACCCACATTACGCCAACTATTATTTAGGTATCACGTAATAGGCGAATCTATTACCATCTACTAGGAAAAGTTACAGACTCCATGCATTTCTTAACAAAGAACCTTATAAAACTTCCACAACCCGATATCGAATCTAAGACATAATGCAATGCAGTAGTTTCAGCTTTAACTAACACTGCGCTAACAAGGAAGTCGATGCAAATGTTTAAATGTAGATTCAGATATCTGTTTTATAAACAAAAATCATAAATAAAATTATGATTAAATAAACGGGCATTAAATCTACATGAAATAGTTTACTAAAAAAGTCGCTTCCTGGACTATGAATAAATTCGTTACGGATCCGTAACACCACCCAATGACACTTCCACTACCGGTAGTGTCATTGGGTTTTGTTACGGTCAAAGGTATAATCCTATGTCGCGGCGGACTTTATCTTATCTTATGTGGAGGCCAGTCACTGCAGACCGGCGACACTTCAACCCAGTGGGATCTTTTGTGTCGACACTCTCCCAATAACGACTGCCATAGATGTTCATGGCAGCCGGGACCGACGACTTAACGTGCTCTCCGAGGCACGGAGCAGGCGATAATTGTTATTCAATACGCACATAATTTCGAAAAGTCATATAACTTCCGAAAGTCAGAGGTGCGCGACGTGGGTTTGAAGTTTTGAACCCGAGACCCTCTGCATGGCAGTCTGTTGGTCTCCCAACTGAGCTATCGCTGTTCTAAAACTCGGCGGACTTTACAATATACACAAAGAACACCCAAACTTGGAATGACTATTTGTGTATCACACAATTTTTTTCCCTTGTAGCCATTGAGTTGAAAGCATTGTGGCTTAAGTCGTCGCCTCGCTACTGCCACTGCGAAGAGTGTCGTGGGTTCGAATCCCACACGGGACTAAAATTTGTGTTATCTACAAATATTTGTTTTGAGTCTGCGTGTTCTTCGTGTCCGTTGTTTTAATGTTTGTAACGTCCTTCGCGATACAGGAATAATTCCTAGTGCGGGAGATGTCTTTTTTAGAGTTCAAAAATACTCTTATACAACAGCTTTGTCCGTCCAATCAATCCGAAAAAATGGTTCTAGTAATATGCAAAGGTCACGTGATACCTCGTCACCTTGAGGTCAGAGGTCAAAGGGCATAGTCATTTCGGGGGTATATCGACTATGCTGTGTCGAATGGCGTTGACCGCGAGTCTCTAGCTCTTACGGTTCTTGAGTTGAAAGTTGTATAACAGACAGACGGACGGACTGACGGACGGACGAGCTAGACTCGCGGTTAACGCCATTAGACTCAGCATAGTCGATATACCGTGGTCACGTGGCATCACGTGACCTTTGCATATTACTTTAACCATTTTTTCGAACTCTAAGATTTACGGCAATTCATTGCCGTTTCTCACTTGTTAAAAGAATGAAAGAAAGACAGAACACTCGGCACAGTGCCAGTGGCGAAGCGATCGTTTAAACCACTACGCTATTCATGCAGTTGTTTAATTACGATATGTAATATTCACGTAAACATAAGACAATAATATATTATTATAGGTCACTTTAAAGTTCCAACGGTTGTTGTGTCACTAGCGTCTTTGTCATACATTGTGACGTCGCATAACAATTGGTATTTCGAGAGATCATGTATTTTCAATTTACAATGACGTTTATTCTGCTATCTGAATCGTAACACTGCTGTGTAGATACGCAATGGACATGTGAGCATGATATAGTAACGTTATAAACTTGGATCGTATCACATTGAATCTCTGTTGTAAATTATTGGTATTCTCCATGCATGCCAGCGTACTAGAGAAAGTAAAAGATCAAAATCAATACGCGTGCTGTATAAAATTATTATGCAGTAAGATATCCTACTAATATTATAAATGTAGGCGCTTGTAAAGGTGTTTGTATGTTTGTTACTCAATCAAACGTAATCCGCTAAGCGGCTTTGGATAAAACTTTGCATAAAGATATAGACATTATACTGGATTGAACATAAGCGTCGTGGATTAAAACTAGTATAATATAATTGATAAGCCTTACATTATTTTAGCTTTGAAACTAAGAGCTTCATTGGTCCCGTGATGTAAGTATCCGCTTATGTTTCCTTGCGACCGTGAGACCCGAAGGTCGATATCCCTTTATCTGTGCAGCATGGATTCTAGTAATGTGCCTGGTAGAATGGTATTAGATCGTCTTTAATTATGGCAGTGGTACGCTAGATGCACGTATGCCGCAGCGGACAGACGATCGCCACGTCGCGCGTATTGTGCGTTCGAATCCTACACGAGACATTTATTTGTGATTCGCAATTAATTGTTTTGTATCTGTTACTGGTGGTGGGTATACTTTTAGTCCTCTAATTGTATGTATTTAATACGTATTATACGACATAATATGTCCCCCACGAGACTCGGTTTGATTATTATTATAAAAATTTTCTTTGAATTTTTTTTTCAATATTCTAAATTGTAAACGTATGTGTCCCCATGGCTGCTGAAAAACAACCGAAAGATCAGGTATAGTCTAAAAATAAACGGTTTAAAAATATATATGTTTAATCTTTTTAATTTTTTTTATCTACTTCGTAGTAGTACATTTCTGTATAAAAAATAAATAATGCCGAAATGTGGATGTAATACAATTACGCTTAACCCTTCGGTGATATAGGAGCATGAGTACTAGAGAGACGGGCAGTGGTATTAGATGTTTCTGGCAAATCAAGTCCTCAATAGCGTAGTGGTTAGTGTAACCGACTGTCACATCTGAGCTCGTGGGTTTGATTTCCACATAAGTCAAACATTTGAGTGCATGGACATAGATGTTTGTCTTGGTCTGGGTGTTTCTATGTGTAATATGTGGGTACAAAAATAAAGTTGATATGTATGTTTATCCAATGTCTAGTACCCATAGTACAAGCTCTGCTTAGTTTGGGCTAAATGGTGTTGTGTGTATCTGATAGAATATAATATTATTATTATACTTAGTCATTGTCATTAAAATCATCGGCACTGGAACTGTGCCCAGTAAAAAGCATAGCTGGCAAAATGTGATCAAAACACCCCTGTCCACCCCTTCGAGAAAGAAAGCTTGAGACAATGTATTCTAGAAGATTCACAAAATCCAATAACAGTTTAGACTTGTAAGAATAAAGTCTGTTGTTATATAAACTTGATACGCTTCAGCTACTTCAAGATGCATTATTAAATTACGGAGCAACTTTATTGGTTCAGCTCAGGCTGCCTTAGATACCTTAGGGCTTACGACGTGCGTACCTAAGAGAGAAGCCGTAGAGAACCATAACAGCTATAGGTATAGAATGTATTGATGAAAATCCTTGGAGAGTAAGCTTCTGAGCTAAAAGCTTTCGTAGTGAGTTCAAGCGTTGGGAGGCTAAAGACTGTTAAAGTTGGTCTATATCGGGATTTTGGTGTGGGCTATTTGTTTTTCGAATATTCTACGATGTATTTGTATTGACTGTCTGGTTTAGCGTTGTTAATATTTTTGTAGTAGGACTAGCATCTGTAACATGTTTATAAACTACAAACACATTTACTAACTAGATTTTTCCAGCGGTTTCGCTTGCGTCAATCCAGATTCTGGCAATAAATTGCTATCCTTCGGAAACTTACCTTTCCTACTTTTTTCTGGATGCAATATACTCCTTGTCCTTTTCTGTACTTGTGACAATATGTGTGCAAAATTTCATAATAATAATAATAATCCATTTATTTGTCAGAATATTGTAGTTACAGAGGTGTTACAAAATTTTATATGTCCATAATATTCTGCCGTTTCGGGCGTACAAATCTTAAAGTTAACATACTCAGATAACTTAGCTTTAAAGTTAAGAATGCAATTAAAAATCGAGGACAATAATAAATTTGAAATAATTAGTAATAAATACATATATTATATAACATGTCAATTATTATTATAATGTCAAGTTACAATTTAAATTTCGTGTCAAATTTTTCACATAAGAAATCATTCGTCGAGTAATAGCATTTGTCCAGCAAGAAGCAAAATAATTTGTTTTTAAATGTAGTGAGGTTATATGTTTTAAATATATCGGGTAATTTGTTGTAAATGCGTATTGCCATGCAGTAAACATTCCTAGAAAAAAGTTCTATTCTTTGCTGGGGTACATATAATTTACGAATTTTTCGACTTTTTCTAATTACAGCTGCATTATGTGTCTCAAACAGGTTTATATTTTTGTGTACAAAGATACAGATTTCGAATATATATAACGATGGGAGAGGTAATATTTTATTATTTTTAAACAGAGGAACACAACTTTCTATCGGTTGGGTTTTATTTATTGCTCTGATACATTTTTTTTGAGCTCTGAAAATATTGATGATATCAACCGAGTTTCCCCATA
Organism: Catocala fraxini; assembly: GCA_930367265.1. Lineage (NCBI taxonomy): Eukaryota > Metazoa > Arthropoda > Insecta > Lepidoptera > Erebidae > Catocala > Catocala fraxini. The sequence goes on along the minus strand of OV884039.1, from coordinate 17,360,468 downwards.
TTATATTACCATAGCGCAAAATTAATGATACATATCCATGATATGCATATAAAGCGGCCTCGATACCAGCTATGTGAGTTATTCGGCTTAAAACAAAAATAAATCTTTGTACTTTACTACACAATTCACTTATGTGTGCTTTCCAATTACAAAACCTGTCTATCGTTATTCCTAAAAATCTAACGTTTTCAACTTCTTCAACTGTATCATTTGCATACTTTATTTGTAGTTGCGGACGTTTGCTATTATAAGTTTTGAATTGCAACATTTTCGTTTTACTGATATTGACGTGTAGGTTATTATCATTCAGCCATTGTATCATATTATTTAGTGTATTATTAATTTCATTTTCATAATTGGTAATATTGCTATTACCAATTATGAAAATGATCGATCGACGATCATGTTGATCGGTCGAGTAGATAAGATGTTAAAGTGTAACTAACAATCAAACAACTGTACAAACATGCAAAGTCACATTCGCATTTATAATATTAGTAGTATTTGGATGGGCTTACAAGAATTCTGCTTTAAAATATATATATTCGTTACCAATATGAGTGCCCTTCTGCCCTACTTTAATGTTATTTACTTCTTTGACTTAACTTAAATGAGACGTATAATTAATTTCTGATTAAAATAAAATAAATAAATTCAAATTATCGAAATAACAAGTAAGCCTTAAAACTCAATAAAAGAAAATACTATCAGGCCGATTGCATCACATGATCTCGCGTGTATTGACAACGAAACACAGAAAATGGCGCATTTGCAAATATTTGCCAGCGTTGCTCGTTTTCAATCTCATTTGGTGTAACGAGCTATTTGCGAGTACCCGTTTATTGCTCGCACACCGCTCAGCGTTTGCAGGGTTAGAACAGGTTGAATATAATTTTAATGCTTTCAAGTACTCGTTTTATATTGCCCGTGTTTTATAGTCCTGAACTTTATTTCGGGTATAGCACTAATACACTAATATTGTTTAAGTAAGAAACCATTTCGTAGTTATTTTCTAACATATGGATATCGTATAGCCGCCAGATTCTCGTCAGAGTTACTTGCCTTGGCTTAAGATAGGGTAGGATAGGATCGGGCACGCCACGATCGTGGCGGTAAGTCCCGTGTTTGAGGAGTGGCTAGAGAGGCGGCATGGCGGCCTTCCGGCTGACACAGGTAATGACTGGCCACGGTTGTTTTGGCCAGTTCCTGTGTCGTATACGCCGGCAAGAGACGCCCGGTTGTCACCACTGCGGCGACTGCCGCGACGTAGTTGAGGACACGGCGCTGCACACTTTGGCGGTTTGCCCCGCCTGGGCATCGCAGCGCCGTGAATTGATCGCGGCAGTCGGATTGGTTGCCCTCTCGCTCCCGGCCGTAGTTCAGTCTATGGTCCGGAGTGAGAGATCGTGGAACGCCGTCGCCTCCTTTTGTGAGGAAGTAATTTCCATCAAGGAGGCGGCGGAGCGGGAGAGGGAGCGTTTGAACCCTCTCCCCAACCGCAGAGCCGGGCGCCGGAGGGCGCGGGACGACCTCCAGCCACCCTGAGGTTTGACCTGGGGGTGGCGGGCTTTGTGGGCCTGCCCGCCATCCGTTCAGCACCAGGTCCGAGAGGCGGCGTGCGTGTTCCCACGCGCGCCTCTGTTGTTTCGAGTCCGTCTTCCCTCTAGGGGAGACAGTAGGGATATTATTGTGAGAAGTGCCTTTGGGTAGGTCTTTTGCGTAGTGGCCTGCCGTTTCATACGGCGGGCCGAAACCTCGGCGGGGTCGCGACCGCATGCGAAAGTGATTCGCGCGGCCCCGTCGATAGTGGTTTTGTCGAGGAACACCGTGGTAGGTTTAGTCGGTATTCCGGGAGGTACATTTTCTTCTTAACATCTTTCTTTTACCCCGGAGAGTCCGACATAACCCCTCCGCCCGCCCCCGCGGAGGGGTATGCATAAAGCATTCCCCCACGTTAAAAAAAAAAAAAAAAAAGGGTAGGATAGGATCGGGCACGCCACGATCGTGGCGGTAAGTCCCGTTTTTGAGGAGTGGCTGGAGAGGCGGCATGGCGCCCTCACCTTCCGGCTGACACAGGTAATGACTGGCCACGGTTGTTTTGGCCAGTTCCTGTGTCGTATAGGCCGGCAGGCGACACCCGGATGTCATCACTGCGGCGACTGCCGCGATGTTGTTGTGGACACGGCGCTGCACACTTTGGCGGATTGCCCCACCTGGGCATTGCAGCGCCGTCAGTTTATCGTGGCAGACGGACTGGTTGCCCTCTCACTCCCGGCCGTGGTTCAGTCTATGGTCCGGAGTGAGAGATCGTGGAACGCCGTCGCCTCCTTCTGCGAGGAAGTAATTTCCATCAAGGAGGCGGCGGAGCGGGAGAGGGAGCGCTTAAACCCTCTCCCAACCGCAGAACCGGGCGCCGGAGGGCGCGAGATGACCTCCAGCCACCTTGAAGTTTGACCTGGGGGTGGTAGGCTGCGTGGGCCTGCTCGCCACCCGATCAGCACCAGGTCCGAGAGGCGGCGTGCGTGTTCCCACGTGCGCCTCTGTATCGTGTCTTTGTCCCCCCCGCTCAGGGGGATGGTGGAGGAAATATTCTTTGTGAAGTGGCCTGCCGTTTCACACGGTGGGCCGAAACCACGGCGGGGTCGCGATTGCATGTGAAAGCGATTCGCGCGGCCTCGCCGTATATGGTTATGTCGAGGAACACCGTAGTAGGTTTAGTCGGTATTACCGGGGTGGGGTATCTTTTCCCCAGTGAGCCCGACATAACCTCTCCGTCACCCCGCGGAGAGGTTTGCGTCAAAGCATTCCCCCACGTAAATACTATGCATGTATACTTACGTAAAACTGAAATGATATTATAAAAGTGTTTGCAAAATCATAGTTATAATATAGCCAATAATTTTTTCAGAATAAATATGTTGGTAATAATGATTATTTATCTATTATAAGTGCTGTGACGGTTTATTCGTGATTAACAAACCTCAAAGTAATAACAACAACGGAATAAGATTATGGTTATTTTAATATCACATAATGGTATGTTAGTGCCCCTGCCCCTTAGCCCAGATCTAACCCAAGACCTTATGTGCAGTCGCATTCACAACACCAAGTCATTCTACGTTACGTTAATTATTCATATAAAGTTGGTATGTACTTAAACATAATTTTAATTTTGAATAATAATTTATCCTATAGCTTTTAAATGAATAGGTCTCACGTCTAATACTTGCTTAGAGTCATCTTCAGCGGTCGCAATATCTCTTCGCTTAATGTTAATCCCGCGATATCTTCTAAATCATCTCTATAATACACCTGTATGTAAGTAAAAGCAGCGATGCAAAAAGGAATATTTATTCTATTTTAGGTAGTTATCTAATAGTGAAATACCGTTATTTTAAAAAAGCTTGACTAGGTTTTATTCAGTCAGGGCATCGGTTATACAGGACTTTGCCGATGATTGTAAAAACAGTGCAGTGCCTTACATATATCGATATGCCGCTTATATTGAACTCAATAATGGTATAGCAGGTTAGAGGGGAATCCACAAAGAGCAGCAATAGCTTTGTAAATCTGAGGACTGCCTTAAATTGATTCTTTTAAAAATATACCATACATACTTCGGCGTTGCGAGCGTAAGTTCACATGAGTTTATATTCCTAAATATATAGGTATACGAACAGATGTATTATGTCTACATTATATCAGCTATGATTTTAAATCCCACTGATTAGACGTAGTGAAAGCCAATTATATTTTTATATAGCGGACGCCGCTACATACAAATTAAATTATGAAACCAAACGGAATCTGTGCTGCTACTTAGAATGATCTAACGGAATATCTTACTTACACTTTGCTCGATCTAGGCAATGGACCCTTAGGGAGACGGAATAACTGAAGAGTCAATAGCAGTCGATTTGTTTTTAAAATGTAGATTTGTTTTTAATGTTTGGTAAATATGAATATTATGGATCTTTATAAGTATATAGGAAAAGAGTGTAGAAATAAGGTATATAAGATAAGATGACATATAATAAGCACTTAATCGAATAATATATTTCTTTTTTTACAGAGGTTCGAGAATTGCCAGTGGCCACAATTTTATGTAAGTACCTTTACTTATAATATTACTACTCCTTCAAATACAAAAACTTAATTATTGTCACGAAAATAAAGGCAACAACGACAGGTGGGAAGGGATAGCTTCATCAACAAGATAGCTCATAGATGCTAAACCTTTTTCAAACATTTATTTAGAAAGTGTCATTAAAAGAAAAGCAGCGTCATCAATGGACAAAGATAATTATGCAACTTTATCATGTTTGAAAAGCCTTAAAATTCTAAATCACGTTGTTATTTGCACTATATTAGATGAAAATATAGTGCAAAGTAACATTATACTCAAATTTAGATAAAAATATTTTTTACGGTATGCACACATTGCATAATACAAATAAAAAAAGCACCTTCATCTTTAAAACCCACGATATTCATAAAAAAATTAAAACTGAAAATGTATGGTCCACGTGGCAATCGCCGCTCCATTGGAAAAATATTTCTGTATCAATAGGATAACCGAAGCAATCTCTTCGTGATCTGGGATCGCTGCAAATATACTGTGGTCGGCTACATTACTGCGCACCGTTTTAAAAAGTGTTCTTTCATTTTGCATTTAAATTGAGAATAGAAATAAGAATCATAGCATTTAAGGCAGATTTTCTAGTTTCTTTTCTTCGAACGCCTATTTAAGAAGTCTAGTACTCATTATATTTGAATGATTTAGACTTAAAATATTATAGAAGAATTTATTTTCAAGCACGTACTGTGAAAAGGGCTCTATCAACGTCAAAGCAATAGACAGTAAGCACACAATTTATTCTATAAAACGGTTTAACTTACTTATTGTTATATAAAGACGTATTAGCTTCGCTTAGAAATATGCTAGGGTTCTTAATAACAAAGCGTTTTGTTCACCGAACCTATTGATTTCATAACTAGTCGGGTATACCTTTATAAAATAATATGAATCTACCTATTTTATATTTATTCCTAAATAACATTATTTATACTATTTTAACAGATACCTGTTAGAAGAGGTAACTAAATTTATTGGAAACTAATGCTACTATAATTATAAAAAAATAATAAAAGCGTAAAATATAGTCGATATAGAACCTTATTCTTCGTAGTCTGTTAGAAATAAAACGAGCTCGATACCCAACAAGAAATAAAAGTAACAAGTATAACTCGAAACTTATTTCCCTGGTACATCTCTAAATCTTCAATTTTGAACCAATACTTAACAATATTGTAGAGGACGATTTCAAACAGTATTGTTACTACAAGGTACTCGTAGTGTTGGGGAAGTTTCGCAATAACAATATCGCTATGTGGAACTAGTATAAAACTGTTGTTTTTTATCCAACACGAGGGCAATACAATCGAGTTGAGAGGTGTCTCGGCTCCGTTTGTTATAACTGTACGATAGAAATTGTGTTGGGAATTTAAAAAGAAAGTCAGCAAAGTGTTTTTTTATGTACTTGTCTTGCTGAGGGATTTCATCCTGCGGTTTAATCGCTTTAGTTTTGGCTTTAGTATTAAAAAAGGTTCATGTATTGGGTACCTATTTCTGAACAAAGTAATAAGCAGTAAGTGTGTGTGTATGTAAATTTGTTATTATTTCAATGGAAGTAGTGCACTTATACCCATTATTAAAAAATACAAGTGGAATTACTGCTAGAATCAAAACGAAGACGTTATTAATATTCTTAGCTGTTTACGGAAATTTATAGATATAACTGTATTAATTTTCGCAAAGGGCAAAGAATACATTTTAGGTGATATGAATTATTATTAGCGAGGATGCAATGATAATAAAAATAAAATAAACTTACAAACAGATATGACCATAGAGAATAAAATTTACGTGCACCGATAACCCTAAAACGCAGCGCTAAGAATCAGGAACAAGGATAAAATCCCTAAGGATTGCGAGAATTACGTTCACAATTTACTATTACCAATATATTCGAAGATCCAATACTCGCTGGCCTGCATTCAATAGCTCGGTAGCCGGCACCAAAGTTACTCCAACCTCTTCCGGCAACGAAATCTCACAAAAGCTTTTAAACGTTCTCAACACGGATTCACACAAAGCAACCTATATGTTTAACCTCAAGAAAGGAGTGCCATAATTTTTGTTAACAGTTTCCTTACTGCAAAATATATATAAATTATTTGAAAACACCTCCTCTGAATATGCAGGACTTGAAGCTGCAAAAGCGCTCCTGAAGTAAAGCGCTTTTCACAATACGTAACAATGAGCCAGTTCATTATTTAATGCATTATATTGGCCAAACTTAAATATCTAAGCTGTTCTTCTGTATTTTTTAATTTTCATGATATATATATATATATATATACATATATTCGTAACGAAGCGAGACATCAGAATCGCAGAACTAGTCAACTTGTGACTACCGCCGGTGTAATCAGGCCAAGATCGAAGGCCGAAAGATAAAAAATATGTATGATCGCGATAATTCTCTTTATGAATTATATTATGTGTCATATTATATTAATTAATTTTACCCTCAAATGAAACGAATGAAATGCTTTTTGGCATTTTTGTTTACTCATAGACAGACATATAGACAGATATATTTATTGCATAAAACTGTGTGTACAATGGTGTTACATAATATTAGAATCAACAGTTACCAATTCGAGTATTGCAACTTTACATTTGTTATTCATAATAAACATCAAGAAATACTTAAAGACTACACATATTATATATTATCAAAAAATTCCCTTACACTATAGAAAGCATTAATAATAAGCCACTTCTTTAAGGCATTTTTAAACATATTGCCATTTAATTGTTTTATTTATACAGGGATATAATTAAACACATGTATAGCAGTAATATAAGCGCTTTTATAATAAATATCATTGTTTATAATAGGGAGGTTAATATTATATTTATATTACTGCGAATATTTAGTTTTGTGTCTGCCTTAAAATTAAAAATATCGGTATTGCATTTTACAAATAGGCGGAGCTGCAGTATGTAAATACCCGTCAATGTTAGAAACCCTTTGTCTTTGAATGTATTGCGTAATGTGTCTGTGTTTTGCATATTGTATATAATTCACAAACATTTCTTTTGAAGCACGAATGTCAAATGTACATTAGTGGAATTCGCCCAATAAATGACACCGTATTTGAGTAGGGGATATATATAGCCGAGGTATGCGAACTTGGCTGTAGAAATAGAAGTAGTTTCGACTAAAACGGAAAGAACATAACAATAACTAGAAATTCTGTTATTTATTTTTTCAACATGCGCTTTCCAAATTATAATTATGTTGATCTAGTGTAACTCCCAAAAAAATAATTTGTACGACATCATCGATTTCTGTGTTTTGATCAAGAATTTTAAGAGGCAACAAGACTTATAATTTTTAATTGTCATTATTTTTGTTTTAATGCTGTAAATTTTAAATTTATAGTTGCTAGCCAATTTATAACTGTATTTTATGTTACATTTAAATTATTTTCAAAATCTTTATCATTCAAATGGTAGTTTGTAAAAAATATGGTTGCGTCATCTGCATACATTATACACTCATGGTTTATTATATTTGGTAATTCGTTGACATAAATTAAAAACAACAGTGGACCTAGTGTGCTACCTTGGGGCACACCTAATAGCACATTTTCATAGTTTGATTGAACTGTAGTGATTGATTTTGTCGAACTGACATAAAAATCTATCTTTGTGGCTTGCATTAGATTACTTAGATATAAATAACAGTTCTAGTGCTATACCTCTTATACCAGTGTTGTAAAGTTGCTCATATAAAATGTTATATTTGACACAGTCGAAGGCTTTCGACATATCTAGGAATATAGCGCAGCATCGCTTTTTCCTGTTTATACCATCCCATATATTCTGAAATGATTTAAATATAGCTAGTGACGTGGTTTTGTTTTTGTAAGCCACATTGATTTTAATTCAATGTGTTATTAGTGATAAAAAATATAACTAATCTATTATGAATAACCTTTTCAAATATCTTTGAGAAACTGGGTAATAATGCAATGGGTCTATAATTGTTATTGTCGTATTTTGGTCCTTTTTTATGCAATGGTTTTATTACAGCTATTTTTTAATCATTAGGAAACACTCCTGTTTCTAACATAAGGTTAATAATATGTACAAGTGCATCCACTGTAAACTGGATACTTAATTTAATTATACTTGTTGGTATGCTATCTAAGCCATAACTAGTTTTATTCTTAAAATATTTGACTATAGTAATCATTTCTTCTGAGTTTACTGGATAAAGGAAAATACTATTAACATTTTTATTGAATGTGGTGTTATATGAGGTTTGTGTGGAAGGATTATAATTTTGAGTAATATACCAATTATTGAAATATGAAGCTGTATCTGCAGGTGCCTTAATTAAATTATTGTTGTACTTAATATGATCAATTGTTGGTTGAGTTTGTTGTTTAATAAGTGACCAGCTGGCTTTGGTTATATTATCGCTATTATTTATAAATTTAATATTGGATAGTTGCTTAGATTTTTTTGTGACCTGCTTCAATCATTTGCAATATTTAACATAATTTTGTTTGTAAATAGAATTATTTTGTTGCCTACTATGTATATCATATAATTTCCTTTTGGTTTTGCTAGAGATGACTATACCTTTTGTTTTCCAATTATTATTTGTTTTGTAGGAAATTCTTATTTTTTCTAAAGGACAACATAAATTAAAAATTAGACTAAATAGGTCAATAAATTTACCGTAGGCTGTATTGGGATTGGTTTCTTGGAAAATGTCGATGAAATTTATTTGCCATATATATTTGCCTTCCACCCTGCTACTGCCTGCCACCTTGCTTTTTATGTTTCTCTTAGTTATAAACCAATATTTTTCCTTGAAAGCTAAGTTACATGGTATCAAAATAACTTGTCCCGTGTGATCTGAAAGACCTAGGTCCCAAACCTCTGCTTTGTAATGTTTATGGTTAGTTATTATGTTGTCGATGCAGGTAGCAGAATGAGAAGTTATTCTAGTAGGTTTATTTAGTATTAAATCGAGATTATATTTATGTATCATATTTATAAACTCTATGGTTTTATTATTTACAGTTAGTGTGTCTATTGTCTATTAATACGAGTATTCTTTTTGTAGATTCTATTGACAGTTGTTATACATTTTCGTTTGAGCAGTCACCGTTTGAGGGATGAAAACGTGGTGAGATGCTTTTACCACCTTCAATTGCACTAATCTGTTGATTTTCATTGTTCTTAACTGAATTTTTATGGATCTCAGAAGCTTGTATAGGTATGGTTACATCGTTTACACTTATATTGATTCTTTATAATTCTCATCTAGATTGATTGACCTTAAACATGTTGAGCCTGGCGTTCTAGGAGTTGATGCTCTCACTAGGTTCTTCTTGCTTTTTGGGAATTTTTAACGCCAGAGTTCACATAGAAGTGCTTTAATTTATTTATTTTTGCTTGTTGAGTTGTAATTACTTTTTGAAGGGAACAATTCTCCTCATTTAAATTGTCTACTTCCATCTGCGATCTCTCCAGTTCCATTCTTAATTGTATTAATTCGCTACGTAGTTCCTCAACTTCATTATTCAATAATGCCCTGGACAAGTCAGGTAAACTCCGTGCCAAGTCGATCGAGTGGTTTATGAATGAAGACGTATTTATTATATCTTCATAGCTGCCACAATTAGATAAAAATGGGATTAATATTATAGGATTTTTTTGACGGAGAGTAATATTTTGTTCATCGGAATACATGTCAGTGTGCATCTCGGATCTGATCTCTTTATAAATTGTAAAATTGTAACAGTCTACCTTAATATAACATGTACTTTTCATACAGAAGTTCAAAATCAGGAACAATTAGCCCGGAACCTGCTACCGTTAAGGCGACTTTCAACCGTCGTATTTCGTAATATTAGCGCCGCGCGCGGTGACTCGACGACAAGACCTCTAATACCTATACTTGATTTTCAGTTACTTACATAATACTAACAATCGGTGATGCTACATACATAAGGAGTACTAAGATAAAAATGAATTATTTTAAACTAAACATTTTATCTCTAATATTATAGCTATATCAAAGAAATTCTTCATTGAACTCAAAACACTTTGAAACACAATCATGTTTTATTTATCTAGAAAATATTTTTAAACAACATATTAATTGAAGACAATCGTATCATTTATAAAGTAGCCATTCTTTTTAGCAAATAGAAGACGATCAAAAATTAGGACAAGCTGATATCAGGGGAATAAAACAAAGAAATGATATTATAACGGATGAATGAGGTTCTAATATGAATGACGCTTTACGTTTTAAGGCTCAGGGGACAGAGGCGTTTGGAATTTGCAAATATTTTCTGTAACATCGCATTATTGGATATATATTTTATTATACTATTTATAAAATGCTGGTGTAAAATATTTTACATCGGAAATAAATTATTCTTGTTATAGAATTTAGATAAGAGGAAAACAGAAGCTATTATATTGCAGCTTTTATCGTTCATAAAGTTTTGCATTTATAGGAGAGCCTTTATAGAGCTTTGAATGTGACTTTTTTCATACATATAGGCACGTGTCTCTATCCACGTAGCGTTACGCGGAAGTATATTATAAACACATTTCGCTACCTTTGGTTTTAGGACCCACATAATAGGAGCCTATTGCAATCTACAGGGCACAGTTCGATACTCTTTACTGTTACTAATAATATATTTTGTCAAAAAGTCCCACACTTCACCTAACCTGTGAATCAAAACCAAGACCACATGTGCAGCTGTCGCATTCAGTACTGCCGCGCTACCGAGACTTTTTTCGCCAATCATAATTTGTCTACTAGATTTTGTATTTCTATAAATTATGCTAGAGTTTACCTTATTTCAAAGTTCTTATTTCCTGTCTCACAAAAACCTATTATTGGCACAAATTATATGTAGCAAATTTTTTTAAACGTTCATGATTATACTACTTCTGTCATTTTAATAAAGTACTATTTACCATTTCAGTACTAATTATGCTTTATCAAAATTATCGATGCCCAGATTTTTCTTCAAAATCTGAACATACTTAAGAATCTATAAAATAAATGTAGATTCGTAAACTAGTTAAGAAAAATATTAAATAAAACTTGAATTGTAATTAAATGTCCGTTTAAAGCATGTGGCTGTAAGTTTCTAAAAGATCCTTGCAACTGTACATAACATAATTTTAAGTTTCAGCGTGCAATATTTTACTTGGCGACCTAACTAATACGTAAATTTTATTCAATTTTGTTTGATTCTATCTTATATTGCATATAAGATTTGAATGCGATTATAATTTGCCATTCTATAAGTCATAGACATCTTATAGAAATAATTACAAACCTTAAGATTCTCTCTAAGCAGTTTTACATAAATTATAATAAGGTACAGCGATGAATCAAGTACATAAGTACTGCAGTAAATGACTATAAACATTAAAGGCTCGGTAGATAACTTTCACCTGTTCTGTAATAAACCTTACGTTATTTTATATGCTAAAGATCAAATCACCGCAGAGAATTATTACTTTACAATTACAACGACATTCAAACATAATTCCATAAACGAATTTACTATCCACATAGGTTATAATCAACATAACAATATTTCAATAATGTCCCAACAACATAATTACGCGTTCAATATTCCATTTTAGTGCAATAACATCACTTATTCAACAGGCTTTAACCCGGGTTCACTTTGTGGTACGCAAAATTAAATTGCGTAATTATCCCGTAATGTTCCGAATGTATTACGCGTACTTTACGCGACTTTACGGCGTTAATAGAGTCTTTAATGCACCGCAAAATTACGCGTGTGACTTGACATAATTGCGTAGGTAAGCTGCGTTAGTTGGTTTAATTTATGTCACATTATGTAAACTAAAGTTTAAAGTTATGTATGTAGGGAAAATTATCTTGTAAGTTAAGCTACTATTAAGTTAATCTTAATAATGTTTAATCGAACTTTATTAAGATTAACTACACACATAGTAACATACCATTAAATTTTACACTAAACGTAATTTCTAGGTTAGATGAGAATATAATATAGCGTTAGAAAATGTACTCTAATACTTAATTAGAAATATATGTTAAATTATCTGATAATGATGAAAAAAAAAAATAAGTAAGAAGAAAAATTTAATGAAAATAGATAAATTAAAAAAGAAAATACTTTCGTTCCTTAAACAATCAAATCTTCAAACTGACACAAAGCACAACGAAGAAGAATAAAGAACCACATTTAGTAATACCTTCGGCATTGAGATATATACCATCACTAATATAAATATCAAAATAATAACCCAATAAAAAGACAACTATCAACTAATCAAATTAATGTCTTTTCCGAATTACCTACGAGTGGTGCGAGGAAATGATGTTACACTATTTCTAAACTAACCCATGATTTGGACGAACATTTCATTAATTTGTTGGACTGACTCAACAACGAAATAGGTTGGAATTTTAACCTACACGAGCGATGGACAGATTCATTTGGAGACCATTGGGTTTCGCCACACCTCACATCTGTCTTTTAGAAAACCAACAAAAGTTTCGATACCTGGTATTTAGTAGTAGTTGTATACGTTAATTCCATGTTTAGATGAAATGTTTATCGATGCTCGTAGAAATGGTTTTAAACATAATGTTGATGAGTCGTGTAATTAATGTTGATGACGGATTTTATTTAGATATAAATCACAATAATCTGTTTAACTTAATCATATTTTAACAAGCTAAATATGATGCACACAGCAATATTATAAATCAAGGAGTAAACATTAATTTTAATGAAAATGTCATATACTCTAGATGGATAAATTCAAGACATTACATAGACTCCGAATGTACACACAAGTAATATCTCATATCAGCAAGGGAGCAAGATTGATGTCTATCGACATTTCCAAACTACGAGTTACTTTTGTGATTTCGATAGTTTGCTTGACCCGGGAATAGAAACTAAAGACTCAGCGTCATCTGTAGACGTAAGAGCATACTTATGCCATGGCCGGTAGGTATAAAACAGGTAACAAATATGATAGACAAGATATACATAATTATATACTCGTACATTCATTTCAATCAAATGTTGACCTATTATCTGTAAAGTAAGATGTTAAATTCTACATTATCGAATAGCGATGCCTATAATTGCACACGAATAATAATTGAATACAACGCAACAACTGCGTGGTCACATGCGTGGACACCACGTACTTAAGTATAGCGTTGTCAGAACGTTTGATTAAAATTTGAATTTTGTCATTTTGAGCAATTTTACCTGTACAGTTAGGAAAGGCTACTTTCTACACTATCGACCACCGATAATCGAATTTGGCATTCCAATTTTATTTGGATATCATATTTGCATTCGAATGATATCAAAATAGAATTGCGATTCATCAAAAATAAACAAAAAAGCACAACCCAATACAAACTTTGCATGGTAAAGTACGCAGCACACGTCTTTAATTATAATCTAGTCAATACATTCGAATAAAGTTTGAATGATACTATGCACATCACTACTGTGGACCAGCTAAAATTAATTTACATTTAGTTATAATTCTACTTGTGACCTCAGTACATAAAAATTCGCTGCACTGAAGTTATTACAAGCATCTTTCATTTCTTTTTTGCTTCGACGACGCCGTAATTTTAAGCCTGAAAGTTATTATGCCAGTGCTTCTGTTGGAATTGTAATTTCCCAGTAGATTGTAATCATCACAGTTCATTTTAAGACAATAATTAAAATTGCTTTTAGTCTCAATATTATTGATTAGGCATTTTCGATTTTAATGATTTACTGTGTTTGTGTCTGTGTGTAATCTAAACGATGAATATATTAAAAATGTATACTACTAATGTCAAGAAACTGTCCGTTAATTAAAAAAACAATTTCTAAACTCCCAATGCAAGTATAATAATTACAAAAAAAAATATAATAGAAGAATTAAAACAATGTTTCATTAATATACGTATAGGTATGTATATAAAACAAAAAATACTGCAAACTTCAAAAGAATTATAATAAAATATTACTCGAAAGTTTGCAATTGTGCGGCACAGATAAAAGTCGAGCGGTATACGAGACGATTGGTTAAATAAATCCTAGGTCAAATCAAGTAATGTCTGTTTGTTTGACCGAGCTTCACGCAAAATCCTCTGAACGGATTTTTGATAAAATGCAGTGACGAGCAAAAATTCTGAAAATGGGTTTTGGCACAAAACCGGCATTGTCAAACATATGTCGACGGTAATTGGCATATTTACAACATTAATGTATGTACGTAGTCATAGTTTGTGCAAATTAAAAATAAACAAAAAGATAGCGTTTGTGTAAAATTTATAATGACATTGCGAAATTGTTTTTGACCTACAGTAACGATTGTAAAAAAACATCATTATTATTTTATCGTTCCGTTCCATACCGTTCTATCGAAATGCCCTTTTTTTAAAAAAAAAATTACATTTTGTTGCACTGTTTGATTTCATTTGCAATTACACTATAATATCTACCTATCTATAGGTTTAATCAACTTACATACAACTGTCATCTTGTCGACTTAATAACTGCCTTAATTTAAACTGTAATGAAAGTGAATGAAGCCAGAAAAGTGTGTCAGGATCGTAGCAAATGGAAATCCGTAGTCTCTGCCTACCCCTCTCGGAAACAGGCGTGAATCTATGTATGTATGTATGTAATTTAAACTTCATTCAACTACTTTCAGTAATATACCAAAACATTTTATTACAAAATTTCTATTTATAACGAATGAAAATAACTGACACAAATTCATGTAACCCGATTGTTTTAGTGTGTAATGAAACGCGATACGCTGGCTCTGTGAGACAGAAAGATGCTTCTTTAAAAACATCAACGGTAGCCGCGGTTTAAAGCGACGAATTTTGAAACCATTAGCATCTGTCCGATTACAAAATTGACTATCGTGTAACGCTTAAGTTAGTTGTGGAGACAGCTGTCGCACTACAACCAGGGTATCTAGATACAACTTATTCAGTTTTGGATGGAAAACGGAATACTGATATCGATTTTGTTGTATAAATTGTACATTTTATCTGTTTCGATTTTCTTTATATTATGCTAATAAATAATAATGATCGCATGGATATCATAGTGCTTTAAGTAGTACCACTGCAGCAACGCCGAATATTCGAATCCCACACGGCACACTTTGTGTTATCCACAAATGATTGTTCCGAGTCTGGGGGCTCTTAATATCCTTTATTTGAATGTTTGTAAAGGCCCCCCGCGACACAGACGTTTTACCTAGAGCGTGAGTCAATTGAGTAAGATTAAAAAATGACTGTCTAAAATAGATGTTTTTGAAAAGCTATTGTTAAGGCAAGTTTAGCGTTTTATAGCCCGAATTATGTATTTGATTTCGTGATTTAATTTGAGTAAGTTCATATTAATCCGTATATACGGGGAAAAGATAACCCACACGCTACTAGCATTCAATTTAAATAGAGCTATTCTTACATATACTAAAAATGTATATGTGTACTTTTCCTTTACACAGCAACGTAACAACCCATTCGCGTGATCTTTAAAGTGCCCATGAAGTTACTTTGCATAAAACTAAAAATTTATTTATTTCCCTATAGTGTCAAGTATTGAACTTAAAGTCACAACCAATATAATAATTAGGATGTAACATTTCCTAAAATGTGTAATCACACGCAATTATATAATATCTACTGAATGAAATCGATACGGGCTTTGTTATCTTGTCTCTGGTACAGGCAAGATAATACTTTGAAATAATAGCAGACAAAGATTAGTCCTTTGTTCTATGTAGCTAACTGGCATGTAGTGGCAGATACAGATACTAAATGAACTGTACCTAAGACTTTGCGAAATGTTAAAATTTAAATTAAATAGAAATTACTAATAGGTAGAAAATGCATATAATATAACGTCTAGCGCAATAAATACTTTGAAAAGATTACTCAAAGACAATAATCATTTATCTGTTTAGGTCACAAAGTAGCACTTATGAACGTCAAAGGTTATCGGTTAGTGAGTTTACAACATTTACATTAATACTAGTTGCTAGGATCTAGACAAAAAGTTGAGCCTATGAGAAGATACCTTGTAGAAACTTCTTTAGTTCTTAGATTCAGTGTGTGTTAGTATGCAGATATACATAGATAGATAATTATGGATATGGTGATTTGGCATACTCATGGTTTGGGTATATCTTTATACATCCGAACCATGGGTATGCCAAATCACACAATCAAAAGGTCTTCATGTCAAATAAAATTTACAACTATATTAAATTCACGATTCACGATTCACGATTCACAAGCCCGGTCACGCACACAGTTTTTTTATCGTTGGATATATTTTAATCGAATTATTTAGTTCATCCGGTATCCCTTGTATCGACTCGGGTGGTACCTGATCAAAGGGCACCGTGAAATACTAGTAGTCTCCGTATCAAATCAAACTAGAAGCCGACTAACAACCATTTTGATGGGATTTACTTTTTGCTTCCATTTCTTGCTTTTGAGTAGGGTGCCATAAAAATAATATGAATACATGTTGTGCAGCATATAGCGACTTCACTGGATCCTATTTCTTTCGTTACGTGTTCATTGTGATACCTACTTACTTCATTATTTTTAAATAGTTTTAAATATTATTTATATTTTATTAAGAGCGTCTACGCCTAGTTGCCTGTTGGTGTTGTAACCAATAAGTGTCACGTTTTGAGGTTTCTAAATGTTATTTATTTATTTTGGCTTTATTATAAATTAATAATTGATACAGACTAGAATAACAGTAATAATAATAATAATTGTTTATTTGTTCTCTCACACAGTACATAATATTTGACATCATAAACAAACAGTCCATACAAGAAAACAGTGAATGTATAGTCTGTGTGGGAGACTGGTCTCTGTACTAGGTGGTCCTGTATTACAAACAGTAAATTTTACATGAAGTATAATTAAATTTATAATCCTTTAACTATGTATATGACGCATCAAACTTTCCGATCCAATATTAACTTGGTAAATGTACTAAAGTTATAAGTAGATGCCATCTCTGAAACGCTTTTCCTTAGTATATAGAGTCCATAAAACATTTGAAAATAAAGTCCAATTAAATCTTTACATTAAGAAGCTCAAAATATAACACCTATGTAACTACTTGCGATGCTGCAACAACGAACAGCCCACAAGGCCGTAAACGTTAAGTGTACTAATAACAACCAATATAGGCAGTCTAATTTTCAAAGCCTTACAAATCATTTGTTTTAAATAGGCATATTAACAGGTGTTCTATGTCAATATGCAACCGCATTCGGGTACACACATTTTAATAGCTAGCTCCAAATCAGCAATTGTGGATCACACATAACGAGGCAATCATTTAAAGCATTACTCATCCACGCACTTTAATTAATTATCATCATAATCAATCCATTTCATTTAACTGTTGTACATAATGGCGTTTGTATACAAGGCGAGTAATGTGCAAATAGAAACACTTGTAAGCGTTTCATGCGTCGTATAAACGACTCATGCGAGCGTGCAAGTAAACCATATGATAAACTCGCGCATGCAACTTTCGCAAGCTTGCGCATGTAAATTATGCCGGCTACTGGCGTAGTGTATACACACCACAAGTAAAAGCGAATTTTGATAGATGTTAAATATTAATTTAAATGATTTGTGCTGGATTCCAATTTGATTAATGTAGTAATTATATATTTTTAAACGCAGGCAGCCATTTAAAATGATTAGTATCGATAATTACGATACTAGTATTAAGCTGCAATCCATTAATTAATGCTTACCTGTGATCACACACAATTACGGTTAAATTGAGTAATTATAAAATGTAGTCAAAGCGCATATACCGTTGTAGTAATTCAAATAAAGTAAGTATCCAAATGAAATATATATTTATGTACAAGTAAGTATACATGGATGGTGTAGTGTTAGTGTTTTAAGTGGTCGCCTTGCCACTGCCGCCGAATGCTGTAGGTTCGATTCTCAAACACGCAAAAATTGAGTAATCCATAAAAAAATACGAGATTTTTGGCGTTCGTTGTTGAACATGTGACACAGGCATTATTCCTACAGTTGGAGCAGTCTTGTAAAAAAAGCTATCGAAATATAGCTTAAGTATGAAACATACGTTTATCATCTGCACATCGAATGTGTCTTTGTAATTAAACAAATTACATTCAAAAAGCCAATATACTACCCGCAGCGTGCTGTAACTATCTTTGAAGACCTTATCACGTTTGCATATCAATTAGATTAATAAATCAATCATCTTATCTACCTCACTTAAAATTCTTCGTACTTCATTACGCCCATTACACATTGCAGTGATAAACATTCCGAACGCACCGATGACATTAGAAAGTTTTATATTTAACAAAATCGTTTGATCCGATACAATCGATTTAAAGCACAGTTACAATCGAATGATTTAATACGTAGCTCTCGATAATCTTGTCGGTAATATTTCAATCAGCACCTCTTTTAAATGTTCGATTATCGATAATCGATTTTAAGAGGTAGTGTTAAGAGCGCGCATGGATAATGTTTGTTCGAATCAAACACAGTTTGATTTATCTGAGTTACTGTGTAATCGATACTATCGATAATGGTGTATATGAGCCTAAATAAATACGCCACGATAGTAATCTGTAGATGAGAAAGATTTAGGAAGGCGTGGGTGTTTATATTCGATATGTAAATAGAGACATTATTCTTATTCGATTTTTGACTAATAATCATGATAATATTATTATATGTATTCATTACTTATTCCTATAAACGTAAATCACCATTATGAGCAAATAGACAACGTTATTTAGGTACGCAATCTCAAAAGTAAATGAAACGGCATTACTTTCGACCAAAGGTTACATTAAGTTTTGTCCTTTGTATTCTCACTTTACACTATGTCTATATATGTATGTGCTGTATATGCAGTATCAATATCAAATTATTATTCTACAACTTTCCCTAAAACGTACCTACTAAAGTATAAACTGTTGCTGTTTTGAAATACAAAATATTGATACAACATATATGAAAGCTTAAGCCACAACACAATCCAAACCAATCCAAGCATCAAAGAATTCCTATTTCCATTCAAATGACCGATTGAATATATGAGTGAGTGTACAACACCAGCCACGTGGTTTAATCGGTAGTTGCCGACGTTGAATGATTCATTCAGATGTCTGTATGTCAGCTTGTTAGCCCGGCGCCAGCTTAAACTGTCCGTTACAACGTGTAATGACAAATGATTGTCTTGAGAAAGAGGCGAGATTATTTCAGTGTATTTAATGTTCTCGGTCGCACTTATCTTTGTTTGAAAAACAAGTCTAGATATGGTTGACGCTAATATATGGAATGAAACAAAATACAGCTAGTACTCTCACGTATGTCTCTTTAGTAGACATGTTTCGCATTAGGGATGGTTCTTGTATCGCAGGTGTCTTTACAAATGTTCAAACAACGGATATAAAGAACATTCGGACTTAGCAAAACTATTTCTGGATTGCACAACCTTTTTGTGTAGTGTGGGAAACGGACTATCAACACGTCGTGGCGATGCTTCATTACACCGTGGTATACGTGCAATGAATACCTTAAAATGTTATTTATATTGTATATTTATGGTAATAATTTTGTAAAGGAAATCGCGTAATTAATTTTATATTTTAGCTTACTGCGCTCTCATATTCCTTCGTGCGCAATATATTCAAAAAGTGATACAAAGCTTGTGCTAGCCGAGAAAATATGTATATCTTCATGTAGGTATACTTAAATATATAGATTAAAGCGAAGGGCTATTGATGTTGCTAAAAAAATGATAGAAATTGGTTGAAAATAAGTATGGTGCGTATGTATTCTTTTATCAATATATTATAACAAACAATTATTATTTAAGGCATCACCCTTAAATAATTGATATCCATCAACAAAGCGTATTAGACTCTTTCGTATGACAGTCTGACAGAACTTTTTATTACTATCTATATATATAAAAAAATCTCAATCTTGATTTAATTGTTATATATGTGGCACTAATATATACACATAAATCAACAACAGAGAAAGGTCATGCATCAGCATTGCACATGAATTAATGACCAAATAGATCACAATTTAAATTCCGATCATTGAGATCGTAAGCTTGCTTTATCTTTTATATGAATTAAAATAATCTATGCAATTTTCCTAAGGCATTTTGAACTATGACCTATATGATATTTAGCTTTAAATATCAGGGTATCTATGTTATGTATTACATGAAGAGAAAACTTTGTACCATACACACCAGGAAGATTATGTGTGTGTTTATTTGGCATAATAAAAGTTTATATTAAGAAGGGGCGCTGAATATCTACAAAATAAATTAAAAACAAACAAAATGTTCACTACCGACTGGCCACTAGTATGTTTAGATTACCTATTCCTACACCTTCATATATTTACTCATAAGGACAATAAGTAAAAACTAAAGATATCTGGCAACTAGTGACCGCAAAACGTCCACTTAATCCCTAAAAAAAACTAAGTAAATTTATTACTGGAACAAAGTCTTTGTATCCGTCATATGATAAGCTTACGTCAGTTGGCATGATATCTATACGCTAATACGGTATAAAAGCTACCTAAGAAATTAATGCCCAATAAAAAGCCGAATACGTTCCGTCCATAATTGATACACCGTTGATACTGTTAAGGTGTTACCACACACAGTGATTTATGCGCGGTACGCTTCCGGCTGAGGCGACAAAACGTGCCGCGTACAAGCCGTTTTGTTACAAATTTAAATAAACTCTTTTTTATTTCTAGTTTTGGAAGATTGCGGCCATACTACCGTTTCTAAAGTTTTGACATTGTATGCAAGACTTGTGCCTTCCTTTGTGAGTTGATTTTAAAGTTTATTGTTCGTTGAAATTAAACTACTATATACGGATTTTATCGCGTTGTTTATTTGACACTTTTTTACATAATTTAGAAACTACTACTATTAAACTTTACTAATTTTTAAGCTAATTAATTTATTAAAACTATTTATATTTAAGTTTACACTTTCCCCGACGTTTCAGTTGCTTTTCAGCAGCCATGGTCACGGGGAGACTAAGATGGTAGTTGTCTCAATGTTCCAGTTCCAGTGTAGTTATTTCAAAGTACTCGAACATAATTTAATCATTGATGTTTCTATTTACGCAGAATGAGCTCAAAGTATCATAAAGTCTAGCTGTGGTTGGTATTGTTCTTACCTATGTTTCAAGACACATGAGGTCTGAGATTCGATTCTCGGGGAAAGTATTATTTTTCTGATCACACGACGTATGTGTTTTGTGTCGTGGGTAATTTAACAACCATTAACTAGTCAAAGTGATATGAGTATTATGAGTAGATAAGAAGTTGCCAGTAAAAAATCATAATAATAAATCGATTAACAATATAATTACAATCATATATTGTTAATCGATTTAATATTTTATCTACTCATAATGATTTGATTAGTAACTAGCGGAAACTTACTTTGCCAATAGACACTTTTGATGTGTGTATTATTAAGGTATATATGCAATAAACTATAAATTATTTAGATTTTGAACAAAAATATATATTGATAGCCTACGTTCAAAATCTATATCGATTAATCGATATCATTTTAAGTACCCAAACAGGCAACACTTTTTTGACACTTTTTAATTTTAATTTTAATACTGAATATATAGAAGACATCTAAAAGCTGTGTAATATTGCACTTATCCATCATCCGGTTACTGTGAATCCCTATCTATTCCTTTTTACTCATAACAACGAAATAACGCTTTAGTCTAACTTCGATACTTTATTAAAAGCATGTACATACCCACGTAACGTTGAGATTATAAAATTACTTTTCAATAAAATTATGAACGTGCAGACCTCTAATCAATCTTAGATTATTAGTTAAGCACTCATTTATCTAATGCAATAATAACTAGTACAATCTTTGACTGTCTACTTCCAGGCCGGTGGCATTATGAAGGATGAGCATTGCTCTTTACACTATCTACGTATGACAAAAAAAGCTACCTTACGGGAATAGTACCTCCTCAGCACATTGTTGACTAAGGGACAGTTAAGTCATTTCGTGCAGTTTTTGATATAAAGCATAATATAGATATTTTAAAGGCTTGATGTTGATTCATTCTGAAACTTATATTTCAATATAGTTAAATGGCAATACCAAACTTTTCAATTACCTCGCATAAATCAGTACAAGCACCGTTTACAATGCCACTAATAAAATTTGTTTTACAGGGAATGTACTAGACATAACAATTTTTTTTCTATATTATATAATATAAATAAATAATTTACTTCAATATTCAGCTACCTATGTACACTTAACTTTGTCCGTTGATCCAATTAAAAAACAAGTATATCTTTCCACAATAAAATCTTGTTTTGCTGAAGTCTTAGTTTAAAATATTGATATTTAGTTGCGTTACTCGTGTCGTCCGACACTGAACCTGGTCAGCCTGTCAGCGCAGTTGTGGAGGGACTCTGATAAGTGCGTAACCTATTGTACGTTAAAATGTTCTAAAGGCAGATTAAATCTATAAGACCACGTAAACCACTCAAAACGCTTCATATTGTTATATCGGCAGATACCAGAACAGTATATTCAAATAAGCTATACACGGTGGTAATAGTATCACGCCTATTTTGTTTAGTAAGTACCTACGCCGAAAATTTGCGAAGCGCTTGTTATTTACGAAATATATCAAAACGTTTACCAAACCGCCAGATACTTCGTTACACTCAGCCTTCTCATAAACAACGTTAAACACACCGCAATGCAACGGAAACTAAGCATTATTGATGGCATTACCCTCAAACGTTACAACGCGGAATATCCTATACCTACACTACTATGTATTGAGTGTCACACGTTCGAGACATTTGACACTTCATTCATCAATATCGACCTACTGGTTTAGGATACGTACACATTAGGCAAAGAATTTTTGAGGTATGCCATGTAGCGTACCCATTTAAAGCGCATATTAAGAGTATTCCACGCAGCGCACCTGATTGTTGCACAAACATTAAATAATAAATGTATAAAATTTATATTCCACTTTGCGGTCCACGGATCGTGGACCATGTGGTGAGGGGTATCAACTGATAAAATATTGACAGAAATTTACTAAAATGTTTATTAAACACGGTTGGGGCCGTACCACCGTCTGGTACAGCAGTATTATTATGAGTCATTCCTTACGATAGAACGAGCTCGCGTTAGACACAGGATACTGCTATCTGACTTTGCCCTAAAGAACACATCTATACTAATACTTCTTTTAAGAGATGATAGTGCCAATTTTCGGCCTATCTTTTACGTATTGAGGACCAATAGAAGTGCGACTATTATGCAAACCCGTACGTTTACTGCCCGATAATTTTATGATCACCCATGTGTGTTCACTTGAAAGTCAGGAGGTTAATGCGGTTATCCACTAAAGCGAAGATGAGCAGATGAACGGAGATGAGCGGTGAAAGGGGCAAGGCGTTAAATACTGTATAGTATTTGCCTTCGCATACTATATAACATGTTGCTGCGTTTATATATCACATAATGTAGTCATGTAATCAGCCGAATACTTTAAGAAAAATGTAAACATTCCATTAATCAGTAGCAATGAATATTATTTGTGCAGCTGTTTCATTTAAATTAGCGTTGGACCCTTCGCACACAAAATTTGGTACACAGCGCATAGCATTATTATGTTGACATGTTTTAAGAATAATCTCCGTACTCCATTAAATATCTAATATTACAATATGAACGAATGAATAAACACCAGTAATTCCCTATGTCCTTTTTTCTACCGCTGTCAACGTGTATGCAAAATTTCAAGATGTTCCGTCCAGAAGGTTAGTTTAGTAACGCTACCTTTTTTTTCCGGATGTAAGGTATACTTTGCTGTTCCCTTGACAACGTGTATGCAACATTTCAAGATGATTGATCGAGTAGTAAAGGCGTGAAAGCGTAACAAACAAACAAGCACACTCACATTCGTATTTATAATATTAGTTACGATAATAGTCTAATAGGGACGTGGCCTTATCCGAGGCGTGCATGTAGATATAGGTAAATACATTAAGAGCTTAATGTTCTATCTACGTTTTTATGTAGCCATAAAATTGGGTCAATTGATGTTGATTGTTTGATGTGTTTGGCGGTTTTAGGTTTCGTTTTGTGGGTCAAACTACTGTATACATTATTAGATACTATTATATATTATTGTCAGATACTACTAAATTAAAGGATTGACCAAAAAAAATATGAGCTGTCCACAGGAAAATACCTATGACACTCTCTCACCAGATCAGAAAAAGACACGTTTACATTATCTTGATTGAAGAACGGACATAATGTACATATATGTATTTGAAAATCAATAAATCAAAAATAGTTGAAATTATGTGTGTATTCAATATTTTATTATTTAACTTTAGCGTTAGAAGAAAACTTGTAAGAAAACCTGCATGTTTAACTTCTCCATTATTTCAAAAGTATGTAATATCTGCTAACCCACACTGGGCCAGCGTGGCGGAATATGGCCTAACACTTCACATATGGCTAATATTATATTATTTATAAAGCAAAAAATCATGTTATATTGTATAATCAGATACCTAAGTAAGTCTAGCTATGTTTCTATTTATAACAGACATATACCACTAGGTTACACGGGTTCTTCTTCATGATATAAAACAATGGCAACATGACACGAGCACCTCCCTTAGGAAAATATATCACTTAGATAGATCGATTACTGAACGGAGTATATTAAAAGTGCATTGTACATAATTATTAGAGTGCTCTTTTAATTTACTTATTGATAGTCCTTACATAAAAGCGAAGCGAATAGGGCTGGCAAAAAGTATAGAAATTGACAATGCAGACGATACTATAAAAATGTAGAACCACAGCGTATGTACGTTAAACCGATTTTGTTAATGTTTCTTAAGTTTAAGATGTGGAATTTGAAGACATTGGTTATAATAAATTAACAAGTAGGTACGTTAAACCCAAAGGCAGAATCCGATATTGTAAATATTTCTCAAGTTTGAGATATAGTATTTGAAAACATTAGTAAATGAGATAGATAAATCTTGAACATTCCCAAATATCTTCTTATTGGGTCAATCCGAGAAAAAACCAATTAGATCAATAAGAGACATAATATAGAAGATTTATCAATATTTCATGTAATCTATATTTATATCTCTACTATGAGGCGCTCATAGCCTACTGGCTAGTGCTACTGCACTCACTGATCGGTAAACGATTAGCGAGGTTAAGCGACGTTGGGTGCGGTCAGTCTATAGATGGGTGACCGCTTAGTGGTATTTCATCTGAGCGTCTCCGTGCTTCGGAGAGCACGTAAAAAGTTGGTCCCGGTTGTTACCAAATTGACAGCAGTCGTTAAGCCATGTCAGAGGCCTATCAGAGGCGGCTTGAACAACTCTTGACAACAGGTTGGCCACTAACCATACGAAAAAGAAAAGAAAAGACTATCTATACTTAATATTATAAATAGGAAAGATTTGATTTTTGTTGGTTTGTTTGTATGTTATAAACTAGTAAACCGATTTTAAAAGTTATTTCACCATGTAACATGGCTATATTTTATTTGAAAAACAAGTACTGTTATACCTTAACTAACCTAAACTACTTTTAAGCAAGAAAAGCCGCGGACAAAAGCTAGTTAATTATATAATTTGAATATCTACTATGTAAACGTACCTATCATTCGAATTTTCAAGTAAATTGACATCTCTAGCGATATAGACGGAACACTGGAGCACCGTAATGGTTAAAGTTGGTCCTGCGATCAGAAAGTCGTGTGTTCCATCTCAACCCATTAGGTACACTCTCGACGTCAACCTACACACACAAGCATTAAGCTTAGCTGAATATCTTAAGAAAAGTTAAAAGCAATGTGCAATTGCTACAGAAAAATATTTAAATAAATCTCTGATTGAATTTGATGATGATTGATATGATTGATGCGTAAATAGAAGACAATATTATGTAAATCTCTGATGTCGTATCCGATTATATTATTAATGAATTCGTTGCCCCTGATGATAATTCGAATCGTAATCGACTATTCGAAACTTGATTTAGTGACGTCCTATGTAGACTCATACTGCTGCAGTGCCATCGAAGCAATTGAGCCTAATAGGTGATTCAGTATTTATTAATATATCGTTTTCTTTTTATGTATTTTATTTTTATCGATATTCGCCCATCACTAAAGCACATGATACAAACCGACTACAATTCATAATTAACCGTGTATTCCCTAGCGCGGATATGAACCGAATTTCAAACTACAGACAGAGAAACACTTATTTATTCAGCCAACAGAATCCGTGGTGTATGACGAAGTTTCACCCTAGGGCATTCTTGTAGAATAATTATAAACCACACGGTAATTGTTGAATAAGCGTCTGTTAAATATCGTCACTTTGAATTAAACAGAAAATAAACGAGATCAAGTACAATTTATCTTAGGCTTCATATCTTATTACCCTCTGAATGATAAATCTCGATATTTCTTCTTGGTTAAATTCCAAATACAATTTTAGGTTTTATGCATTGGTCGATAGTGAAGTTAATTTAGCCATAATTTTCAGTATTCCATAGACATTTTAACGTAACACGTCATACAGTTTCGTATGAAGAATACACACAACTGTATATAATAATTATTGTATTATACATAAAAAGGTAACAAATTATTTTTATTTGCCGAGTAAATAAATCCTTTCGTAATTGATTTAAAATAGTCTCAGTGGTGCAGCGGTAGTGATTGCAATTGCTGTGTATGAAGTTTCTGGTTTAATGCGCGGGTCGGGCTAAAAGCCAAGAGGGTGATTGGGCCTCTGGCACTCTCACTCACCGAACGAAACATTACAGTAGGAATACTGCTATATCACGTCGATATTCAGTGAGAGGTAGTCCTTCCCCGGTCGAGCCGGCCCAGTCATGCGGAAATCAGCGAGGCTCTACTACTCATAAAAACTTCTTCGGATATGTAGGTATCATCATTTATATATTATTGTAATCAAGCTTACATTTAACATTACAGGTGGAAACGTAATGCGATAGACAAACTTATTTTTATGATGTAGTACAATTTGCTCGCGGCTCCGCTCGCGTAATTGCAGGTTAGTTTAGGTTATGTCCTTTTCTCTTCCTGTGACAACGTGTATGTGACATTTCATGAGTATCTAAGGCGTGGAAGCGGAACAAATAAACAAACTCACATTCGCATTTATAATATTAGTTAGGATTGGGATTTAAATATTCGACATATCTATAGGCATATCGTGTATGTATATAGTTATGGGCAATTCAAGTTATTTGAAATAGAGATTATGTGATTATGCATTAATGAACTTAGACTGCAAACTAATTTCGATACGGGATATACAGTAACGTAAATACAATATTGATTAGTTCGTAAGTACCAGCATAATATACACCAGATATTAATTCCTAGTGTAATATGTGACAAGCTTCAAGCCCTAGGGGTCTAGAGTATTCTCGGTAGCGTAATGATTAATTATTTACATAAGCAAAGATAGTCTGTATCTCTACACATCAAATATTGAAAAGCAGAAATTTATGGGCGCGCCGAATGCATAGATCGATGCATCCAATCTGTTGCTGGAATTTGACTAGGCTGGTGCTGAGAGAGATTTTATAAATATATTTTAGTTGTTGCACTTTGCCTTCGTATTATATTGCCCAATTTGTTCTTGACAGCTAAACTCACGAATATAGGTACCAATTAATTATATTTATATTATAGTTTAAAATATTTGTTTTTACTAAGACTATCCAAAATAAATAATTACAAAGATATATTATTTGCATTCATTGTAACTATCAAATCTGAAACTCTATTTAATTAACCAAAAGACATTATTTATAATAAATAATGCTGCTTTACAATTAAAACGACACATCATTATTCCAACATAAATTTGAAAAAAAAAATAGTTCTATTTATTCTGGTAATCTTAAGACCAAATCACAAATGAATTAAGTAAATATAAACACTATTGACTCCACCTAACATTGAACGAAACACAAATTAAGGTTTTACAAACAAATTACATCAAACCAGCCCATAAAAATTTAAACAAGCATGAAAACATATAAAAAGTAAATAATGCGATCATTATAGAAGGTACGGTACACTAAATCGATAACAAATAGCAGGAAACGATACGCTTTTTCGAGTTTTACGGGTGTAACGTTGCCGGATTAGAATAAAATAGAACATTATACCTTGAATCTGTATCATTCCGACGGTAAACCCTGCAGTGCGATTGCGATTAAGTAAGTATAAATAAAAAAAGCATAAAATAAACGAAATCGTTCTTTATTTAAATATATCATAGCAAATAAAAGACAACATAAAAATAAAGTATTCATTATTCCCTTTCTTAACCAGTATAATGATACGAAGTATAGAATATTGAGTTTCATTCATATGTTCTAAAATTATAAAGACAGTGATACGAGGGTGCGTTTTTAAGTTCGCGGAATGGAATAGAAGGGGATGAAATAATATTACAAAATTATTTTTCCTTTTCAATATATTCACCTGAAACCCTAATACATTTCTCAGATCTATGAATTAACTTATGAATACCGTCATAAAAAAATGTTTTGTCTTTCTCTGAAAAATACGCCGAAACTGCATCCTTCACTTCTTCATCGGTTGAAAATTTCTTTCCTCGAAGCTCTTTTTTCAGATTTGGAAAGAGATAATAGTCGCTGGGAGCCAAGTCTGGGCTATAAGGTGGGTGATCAATGATATCGAAGCCCACCTTGTGCAAAGCAGCCAACGCAACTCGACTCTTGTGAACAGGAGCATTGTCGTGCAAGAGCAGGACACCTTTGGTCAATTTTCCTCTTCTTTTTTCTCTGATTGCCTCTTTTAACTGCTCTAAAATTGAAGCGTAGTGTTCTCCGGTTATGGAAACACCTTTTTCTTTGTAATCAACCAACAAAATTCCTTCTGTGTCCCAAAAAACTGTCGCCATGAGCTTTCCCGCCGATTGCGACACCTTGAATTTCTTAGGCGGTGGTGTACCCTTTTTATGCCACTGCATGGAATCTTGTTTAGACTCAGGTTCATAGTGATGAACCCAAGTTTCATCCCCAGTAACAATTCGCTCCAAAAAACCATCCTTGTCTTCATTACACTGGCTCAAAAACGCACGCGAACACTCGACGCGCTTCTGTTTTTGAGGCGGTGTGAGCATTCTAGGCACCCATCTTGCACTGACTTTTGTCATGCCGAGATGATCATGGAGAACCTTGAAAATGGTCGTTTCAGATACTCCAACCATCTCTGCGATTTGTTTTTTCTTCAAACGTGCATCCTCCAATATTAATTTATCGATTTTTTCGATAAGATCTGGAGTGGTGACCTCGACAGACCGCCCAGGCCGGGAATCGTCTTCAATTGATTCCCTGCCTTGCTTAAAGAGGTTGTGCCACTTGTATACCATGGTTTTTCCTGGACAAGAGTCCCCGTATACAGATGACATCTCTTCCAAAATGGTTTGAACATTTTTTCCTT
This sequence comes from Catocala fraxini, assembly GCA_930367265.1. Lineage (NCBI taxonomy): Eukaryota > Metazoa > Arthropoda > Insecta > Lepidoptera > Erebidae > Catocala > Catocala fraxini. Next base: position 17,330,650 of record OV884039.1, on the reverse strand, counting down.
GCTTGGTAAGGAACTTTATAACGGCGCGGAACTCGATGTTCTCCATACTTCACAATTTCTTCCAGATTGAGTTGCTTGAGGGACGATAGTTCAAAGACTAATGACCTCATTATGATAATACTCGGTATATATACTAATTATTAGTTGCTAAACACGTTAGTGACTAAACAAGCACCCCCACCACCTTCCATACCCTCCATTCCGCGAACTTAAAAACGCACCCTCGTATGTGGCAGGGTATTATCAATATTTCTATTTTCTATCTTTATTATGATCATTTTATTGGACAAGCCAATCTGTATGCCACAAAAGCATTTCTCTAAAGCCAATATTAATTTCTTTGATATTTATTGATACAATAAACCTGAGATATCACTTCCATTACCCGAACCCGGGGACTTTATAACAGCCACAGTGAACATTGTAGTCATAAACAAAAGAATTTCAACGGAACTTGGATACATTTAATTTTACAACATGATACATTATGTGGTAAAGATTGAAAGGCAATTCATAATCAGCCCGTTTTGAAATAATATCTATTATCAATAGCCACCCACATCCTCCTACGCTATACAATGGGAGAATAACCATAACATTTATGTGAATCGGATGAAATAATGTTAATCTTTGATAGGACAGGTAAAGTTTTGTGTTCATTCAACGGTTGAACGCGGTAGATAAAAGGGAAGTACAATCTGTTATATTAGTAGACATAGCTCTCGATGTTAGAATTTATTCATTTATGACGCAGTTTCATTACGCAATAATGTGTTAGGAAAAGTGTGACAAAAATTGTATGTAGCAATGTAAACTTAATAATAGATCTTGCCTGTTGTAACAAAATATATAATAATATAATACGTGTGCCTAAAAATATGGCTTCCGTTAATTATAATTATATGTGATTATGAAGATTTTAAGTGCTCACCGAGCGAATAAGTCGGCCTCGATGGCGTAGTGGTTAGTGTAACTGACTGCCAGTCCTGAGGTCGCGGGTTCGATTCCCGCACAAATCAAACATTTGTGTGCGTGAACATGGATGTTTGTCTTGGTCTGGGTGTTTCTATGTATAATACAAATGTATTTACAAAAAAAAAATAAGTATACATGTATGTTTATCCATTATCTAGTACCCATAGTACAAGCTCTGCTTAGTTTGGGCTAGATGGTGTTGTGTGTATGTCGTATATTATATTATATTATTATAAGGTCCTGTCAATCCTGTCACAGCTTCTATCAAAAGTATTTGGCGGTAATAATTGTCGATTTCTATAGTTACTGTTGAGGTAGATTTCTATGGTTATAAAGTTTGAAGACTAGAGATCTTACTATCCGCTACCACCTCTAGCGGTAAATTAAAGCTTGATAGCCCTAATTCCACCTTGTTTAATCTCTATTACCTATGTACATATTGATTTATATATGATTGTTTTATATTATATATGACATCGTCTGTAAGCTATACGACATAAATAAATAAAATAAAATAATAAATAATAATATGTATATAATTGAGACAGATATTAGTTAGCGGAGAAAAATTTAGTTTTCAGTCAGGGAAACAAATTTTTAAATCGGTTCTATAGTGCTTCAGATTATTCTACAACGCACGCAACGTAATGTGGTATTACTCTAAGCCACATAAATAAGCACGTTTATTCTTTAATATTATAAGTATGACAAAAATTGTAATTACTATAAATTAAAGAAAACACATTTGCTTGACGCTATGTAAATCCGTAATTTGGTACCTGTAAAAACACGAAAGCTTTAATTTTTATACATCATTCATACTACTTGTAAAATCATCAATACATTTCACTACATTACCATCGTGACCTAAAAACAAAGAATCAAAAATATTGTAAAACACTTCGCCAAGCCCATCTTAAAAGTGACGACAACGTTAAGATAAAAGCTAAAACCACTTCCCACAATTTATTTATTAACTACGCAATTTCATCAACAGGCAGTTTACTTACCACATAGAACTTAACAAGTACATTTATTCCAGTAACTGTATTAAAACAGCTTATAATCGAAAATTAAGTGACCATTAATTCTACGACAGAAAGTTGCGGGTAGCGAAGCATGATGTCAATTATACCGGTAGTAAGGTTAATAGATGCTGTAAAAGCGATCCATCAAACAACGTTGATGTTCTGTAAGACGACACGCTTAAGATGAGCCCTATTGATGAAGCTGCTCTTGGATTACTATGTGGGCGGTATTATCGTTTAAAATGATTATTAAGGCAATTTTTTTACTATGAGACAAGTATTAGCCGTTCTTCGTGTGCGAAAAGATGCGTGAATGCCTTCAATTCTATTAAGGAAAATCTAAATCAAAAATCATTTAGGTTGAAAGCACCTGACTCTTATTAACGTTTAACTTTTTTGGTCAGTTAGTCAGTTTACTGAAGTTACAAGTTAAGTTTTGGTTAGTTGCTAGACTTAGGCAATGGTTGAAAGATATGAAATAAATGAAATGTAGCTTAGATTTTAATGTTAAATTCTGGACTACTAGACGGAAGAAGTGAAAACCGAATCAAAAACTAATTCAATGACCTTTGCGGGATGCCGATGCCGCCACAGATAAATAGTCACATGTATAAATATTTTAAATACTATTCCTTTTTCTAATATAGTCGATATTGTATACTTACAATATTTTATGTTATATTAGAAATGTTGTGCATCTATTCAAATTATGATAAGGATTCAAAGATAAAACCGAATGACATTTTATAGTCTGTGATCTCAAAGAAGGAATGAAAAGAATTCACTTTGTGATGCTATGCTATGATTAACAACAGTAAAAAGTCTATTTATCATATCTGAAATATTCCGGATATTTATTTTCTTCTGGTAAATTATATCATAAAATCTAAACAAATTTTATGGAAGACACATTTTACTGCGTTATTATCTATCAGATTTTATTAACGTGTATTTCTTTATTTTGCGATGATACAGATATTTAGCTAAATGCAACAATTAAAGTTCTTATTTAAAATTACTTCGTTTGCTCTTCATTCCCATTATTCGTGTTTAACAATTCTTTAAATATGAATAGGTGTGCTCTAGAAAGAAGTGTAACAGTAATATTTTACAGAATGTTTACAAAATCTCCTGCGGTCGTATTTTAAATTTTTCGCTATAAATTTTATTATATTCTTGTTGCCTTCAAAAATTGTGTCGGTGGCAACTGGCAATCTTAAAGAAAACTGGTTTACCATACCATTAACCTATATACCTATTTACGTTTCGCACGTACCTGTCGACCAATAGTTTTACGGTTCCATAAACAAACAATAAAGCAAACTTAACACCAGTGGCCCAGCTACCTAACTTCACCAGTTGTCATCCATTAATTCAAGCGATCGTGACAAAGTTGTCACTTTATATAAACGTCTGTGGGTCATTTATCTTGGTGTGACAACGTAACCAATGTTGGCAGCCAAGTGAGCGTATTAAAACTGAGCCTACAACGATATTAACATAATTTATCTGTACAATATTGAACTCTAAGCCGTTGTAATAAGAGCTAAAGATGTACAGAACATACTAAACAATATACTACAATTTATATACACGATAAATCTGTGCGAATGTCTTAAGTGGTGTACTCAGAATGTTTGTTACAACTGTACAATATCACAGATAAATCTTTCGGTAAAGATCTCTTGCGTGCAACTTAATGAATCACCTGTTTGTAAGTGTGTTATTAGTGTGTATATAAGTGAATTGATTCCTTATGAGGAATACGCGATAATGGTACACACCGTGACCTCTTTGTTAACAAATAATTCAACCGACAAATAAGGACGAGGTAACGAGACATTAATATTAATTATATTACAAAATTGTACATTAACAATAAATAAATAACCGTGGCCAGATACGGTGTATAGATATAACAAATCATTGAAAGAAACACATAAATTCAAAAAGTCGTCGTAATAAACAGGGCATTTTATTAAACATATCTAGAGGCTTAGAAGATCAAACTAGTCTGTTTAAGGTAAACGATTGGATGCATGTTGGGAAGGCAATAAAGATGTCGACAAGAGTATCATTAGCACGCGTTAACTTGGGTGTTGAGCAGGAATGTGTGTAAATAATCAAGGCGGCAATCGCCTAACATTTGGTATGCACACATGTTTTTAAAGTACTATAAACGCATACAGTGACCGTTGATTTCTTACTGATACGCCTCGAACTAGTAGTAACAGCTACTTGTAACTGACACGTTTTGATGCAAGATTTTGTAGTATCGGATATATTTAAATTAATTTTGAGCAATATTAGCTTTATTACTTTTAAATATTTAACGATGAACGTTAGACTTTCGCTTTTACATTTGTACATATACTTAGTATAATGCTATATAATATGTCACTAGTCAGCCCATGACCACGTTCAATCGATACGGCCGGGTACGGATATATTCGGTCGAAGCTTCGGGCAATCAATAGGTATTTATTACCATTTAAATACTTAATCACGAGTAAGAATCGTTATATAGAGCAGCGATAGCTCAGTGGGGAGACCAACAGACTGCAATGCAGAGGGTCTCGAGGTCGAACCCACGTCACGCACCTCTGAATTTCGGAAGTTATATGACTTTTCGAAATTATGTGCGTATTGATTGACAATTATCGCCTGCTCCGTGCCTCGGAGAGCACGTTAAGTCGTCGGTCCCGGCTGCCATGAACATCTATGGCAGTCGTTATTGGGAGAGTGTCGACACAAAAGATCCCACTGGGTCGAAGTGTCGCCAGTCTGCATTGACTGGACCCCACATAAGATAAAAAAGAATCGTTATTGCATTAAGTACAGCTTTTGCCCGCTGATTCAGGCGCGTAAAATTAGGTAAGGTTATGTTATAGTACTATTTTTTAAATAAAATGCCTATGTTACTCGGTAATACCAAACTTAACGAATACCACTTTTTAGATGTTTCTGATCTTCTACGTGGTTAGTGGTTACTGGTTAGTGCCGCTAAAAAGATACGGACAAAATTCAATTCAATTTTGTATATAATACGGTAATATAAATAATGATGTATCATAATTAAGCTACGTTTTGAGGATATTGTAATGGCTATGTTTCTAAAATACGACGGTATTAATATGTGGCGATGATTATATGACATAATTACACGGCTTTGCGTAATTATATCCCTAGAGCCTCTCCCAAAGCTGTAAGTATCTATTACACATACATTTCACCAATGAACGTCATAAATTACGCACATCTGTTGGCCACACAGAATAATTTATCGACTCAGTTATTAAATCAGAGACCTCACGATCGTCCACAAATATAAGCGCAAACATATCCCACGGAACTAACAAGGCAGTCAGAGAGCTTTAATTAGGGTTCATTTTGAGTTCATTTATACTTTTATTGCCTTTTGCTTCTTAGTTCAGTGATGCAAGTTTATGCTCGCTGCCAATCACAATAACTTGACACTCGTGGTAGCAAATGATTATTAATATTAAGATGTTACCTGCGACTTAATTCGCGTGCAATTTTTAAAAAAGTTTATTTTATCTGCTGTGCCAATAATTATAAAAATAAAAAATTCTTACGTTACTCTTAATAACATAAGCTATCTGCCTGTGAAAGTCTCATCAAAATCAGTCGAGCCGTTTTAGAGATTAGCAGTAACAAAGAGAGAGACAAAAATTTTAAAATTTAATTTTCTGTCCGACCTCTGCCCCTGTAATATACGTTCATATGCATAAAAAGTGCATGCAGTAAAAAGCTGTTATTTTGACATTCTAAACAGACGCTTCATTTTATTTATTTATATGTAGATCATAAAGTCGAAGTAGTAGAGTTTGAAACTATGTCCTGAAGGTATGAATTATATTGTCCTTTACAACGTGGTACATAATTATGGAGATGGCGAAATGTGAGTATAAAAGCAAAAATACCATAAGTACATTTTTTATGGCTAAGTGATAGTTACACTTCAAACCGTCTGTTTGTAATTTTAAACATTTGTTTACAGCCCTCTTGGGACGAACTGGCGTGATCTAATATTTCATTTTGAATTATTTATCATTCTAATATCTCGTTCTTTAGGTTTATAGCGAAAACAATTTGGGTTAAGTTCTACAAATTGATAAAACATGAGATCGATCGTTGTAAAACTATATCCAGCCAAACTATTGCTATTTATCTGTCACAGTTTTAGTCTCGAAACTGTAACTATAAATTTTCAGAAGTCGTAAAGCGATAATATATTAAAGTTGTGCAATAAATTTTTAACACGTTACTTTTTCTGTTTGCACGAATATTCTACATCAATCGCATCTTAATCTTGAAAATGGCCTGTGTTTTTATTTAAATTAAAATATGTTTGTCTTTACTGCGCTGCTACTTTGAGTCTTGGAATATTTGACCCTTATGCTTTTTTCAATAATCTGTGCTGTTGTAATATATTTTAACGCGTTAATCTGTGAATTAACGCGTCAAACATACTAACTTTGTAACCATACTCGTTTTGAATTTTAAAAGGACAAATAGTACCTGTCATAGAAGTTAATTGACAAAATCTACATAAACTCGATCAAATCGATATAATCATATTATAAAGTGAATTACGTTTAAAATCTCATTGCCATACACTTTTACGGCTACACGGAGCAGCTCATATAGAAAAAAAAAAGATTCATATTGTTAAGATACATTTGGCGTTTGAAAAGAGTAGCCATAAGTTTCTTGCCTGCTTCTTTTCATAAAAGCTCTACTCCTCGAACAGGCTTTTCCAATGCAAAATTTGATTTCCCTTTTATTATTCTATTTTTTATTAATATATCTTATATAGTTAATTGACGTGTCCAAGAATTGTTTGCACATTTTTATGGAAAAAGAGATTTTTGACTTTGACCTTGGCTTTGAATCCAAATACTTAATACTTTACCCAGCTCAGATATTGAGCTCAAGAGCTCGCGATTGGCCGCAAATATAAGCTGATAACTATGACACGTTTGCAATATCGTAGTTCTTTCGCCTTTTGCAGCCAAAAACCCCCCATCCTATTATTAGAATTACATTTATATTCCTAAAAGTCCGAATTTATTTCAAAATAAAATATAGCTCACAAAATTTTAGGATAACCCCTGACCTCTCACCATTCTTTGAACCTTGTCTGGCAAACTCTATAATCGTTGCCATTCGTGCAGTCATATCTTGCATATATCTTATATCCTATTCGTTCAACCAAAAAAGTTATAATGTTACCCCGCTCAATTCCTTAGATGTGATTGCATGACTACGTCTATAGATTCATAGCTTAAGTTTTTTTGGATTGATCAACATTGTCGCCAGGTAAGGTATCCAAGGGATGTCCTGCTATACCTGCCTATGATCTAACATAAATCGATTTACGTCAATACCTAAAAACACTCATAATAGATCTATTATACAATTGACCTCTCGTTACCTAACCGTTATCTATTTACTAGACGGTGACGACGATTGTCTGGTAACATGTTTTGGTAGCCGCTCTGGTTCCACTTCGTGTTCCTGAGTCACGAACTTTGGCCACGTGCTGTTTTCCTAACTGATATTATAAATGCAAAACTGTGTTTGTCTGTTTGTGCTTTATTTACGTTGAAATGTAACAACCAAGTGGATAGATAATGGAATTGAAATAACCCTAAACTATGCTATTTTAGAAAAATATTTTTATCATTCTGCAATAATATCAGCCCCAGAATTAAACTGTCCTACTGCTGGGCACGGGCCACTTCTCAGTGTGAGAAAGGTTAAGCCATAGTCCACCACGCTGGCTCAGTGCGGGTTGGCAGACTTCACTTATCTTTGAGAACATTATGGAGAACTCCCAGACATACAGGTTACCTCACGATGTTTTCCTTCACCGTTAAAGAAAGCGATAATGAACTACGCACATAACTTCGAAAAGTCGGAGATGCGTGCCCTGGGATCGAACTCGAGAAATGTGTGGCAGTCCAATGGTCTCCCACTAGACTATCGCTACTATATGTAATAAAATAAGTAAATTAATAAACTAATACGTACATAGTATCACGTGTATATCGCCAAAGGCGTTAGTAGAAGTGTATGGCACTCACATTTTAACAGCTTTGGTCACGAACATGGACGAACCTATAGCCGCTTACTGGGCACAGTTTTAGATATCGTGGTGCTCCTGAGAATATCTTGAAAGAAAATATCAGATAAAACATTACCTTATTCGAGATTTGAACCCTTGATCTCATGCATCTCATGTTGAATACACTACTGCTACCCTACCTGTAAGGTTAATCAGCCAAGATACTATACTAAGATCATAATAATTGTAATGAAGTATTTATTTAAATGCATTTATCGTAACATCATAATATATTAATATTAGATTCATTAATTTAAGTTCCTTTTAGTAATGTAATAATATTAAATTGTACCGAATTATGATTTAAGCTATGGCAACACTACGAATGACGTTTTGACGTAGAAGTGATGTAACGATGGAGTCAGTGCACTTTTGACGGTTATACCGTACGGTTGTCTGAATAAAATCCATGAATATCAAAGCAATCATCGTTTCATTTGAGGAAAGAAGCATAGATCCTTTATACCATGGCACAAACTAATAGTGAATTTTAAAACGTAATGTCAGGTACAAATTACTTATTGTGTCTATTTCTTGACAGCCAATATAAAATTGTTTCGCAAATTCAAGCGACATAGAAAAATATACCATGAATATAATCTGAAAGTATTACATAACATTAAGTCAACTAATTAGCAACTGCTCAAAAATATAAAAAATGTTTTTTTTATAAGAAATACCTGTTTATTATGAAGTTCAATCTTAAAAGTAACGCTAGTATGTGACGTTAGGCTCTTTCTATACTATAAGTAGTTAAAACCCAACCGCATAAATCATATCAAATACCTGTTTTGAAAGTGCCCCGTTTACGATATCTTCTGACATCCAAGTCAATTCTGAGGACGCTTATAAAGTTATATAAGCAAAAAAGCAAAGTGCTTTTAACGGTTTTCATTGCAAATTAATCTGCATACAATTTTTTATTTATTTACTTGTATTAATATTTTGACGTTTTGGATGTTTTCAGCAGCCGTTGTTACGAAATCACTGTCAGACTTATTCATGTTTGCTGTTTCACTAAATTAACAACGTTAAGTAAGTTCGCAACATACTTCTTAAAGTATCTAGAGAACTTCCTTAGTCTTGGGTTTCAGTAAATGAATTATCTGCTGGCGTTATGAACTACCGATGGCAAACAGTTATGCACCCTGCCTGACGGGCGGTCACTGTGGGGATAGGAAATACAAATTAGGATAAAAAGAAAATAATGGAAGATATACATATGCGAGCCTCCAGCACTTAACAGACGAAACGCAGTAACTGTGTCAGGTAGTACTCTTACGCCAGTTTAATATAAAAGCGTGAAATGTACTTCGATGGGTCACCAAACGACTAACAGCGATCTTTTAAAAATAAAAATATAACATAAGTTACTATTACAGGGGTTATAGGTTTTTATTAACTTTAACCCCTGTAACAGGCGTTGTATAATCAATATTATTAATTTATTCATATACGTCACAAAATAACACTTATAAACGTCAAAGTTAAAGGAATTACTGAGTTTCGTGAAATAACTGATTTACATTTAGGTTAGTTGCTAGGTGCAGGGAAAGGCCTATAAGAAATGATCTGCGAGCAATACATACATGCGGGAAACTATGAACTTACGTGTCTAAATAAATGAGTATCATGGTCTTAAAAAACATTCCGAGCACACACAGGACCAAGGTCAGGGTAAACCTAAATAAATAAGCTACTGGCATTTAAATACAATCCACAACAATTTATGGTTTTCTCATTTAATTAGCGATGTAGCTGTTATACCCATTAGTGCTGAGAAACGAGTCTGTTACGGAGATTTCAAGAACTAATTAACTGACGTCCAATTAGACTCCACCGGAATCAGCATTTAGAACGTCTAAGTAATTAGAGTAACGACTCGTAATGGAATGTATCGGTGAAAATTGAGTTTTTAATGAGTTGGCATTGCAGATTTTGTGTTGGTTTGGAATGTGTGCTGAAAATATTGTGGCTGCAGCAAAAGTTTCGGGAACCTGGTAAAAAGTTTATAGTTGCACTTTAATTTAGCTCAGGATTCATTTAACTCGTAAATGTAAAAGTTTATTTGCATGGACATTTTACATTTATTTAAGTAATGGATACATGCATAGACTTATGCCTCTAAATTCTAGAAGGTTCAGGCAGATGTGGATTACGACGACCTGGGGGTGGTGGGCTTCGTGGGCCTGCCCGCCACCCGATCAGCACCAGGTCCAAGAGGCGGCGTGCGTGTTCCCACGCGCGCCTCTGAGTCGTGTTTTTGTCTCCCTACAAGGGGACAGTAGAGGGTCTATTATGTAGTGGCCTGCCGTTTCATACGGCGGGCCGAAACCTCGGCGGGGCCGCGATTGCATGTGAAAGCGATTCGCGTGGCCCCGCCGTCTATGGTTATTTCGAGGAACACCGTGGTAGGTTTAGTCGGTATTACCGGGGTATTACTCCCCCGGTGAGCCCGACATAACCTCTCCGTCGCCCCGCGGAGAGGTATAATATAATATAATATAATATTCTACCACACACACACAACACCATCTAGCCCAAACTAAGCAGAGCTTGTACTATGGGTTCTAGACAATGGATAAACATACATATATACTTTTTTTTTTTTTGTAAATACATACATATTATACATAGAAACACCCAGACCAAGACAAACAGCCATGTTCATGCACACAAATGTTTGACTTGTGCGGGAATCGAACCCGCGACCTCGGGCGTGGCAGTCGGTTACACTAACCACTACGCCATCGAGGCTCGTGCCAAAATGAAAATGCGTCAAAGCATTCCATCAGGTAAAAAAAAAAAAAAATGATGTGGATTACGACACATTTTGACGTTATAGAGAGTAAGCCTGTTGACTTCCTTAAGGCACATAACTAAATGTGTACTGCTTTTGAGAATTTCGAAAACCTAACTTTGCACGAGTCGGAAATCAAATTCCAGGTCGTAAAAATACGGACAAAGTTATGACACGCAAGCAGGCATTCCATCAATTTTAACTTAGGAATACAAAATCGTTGATCACGTTTAGACGCCTTCATTAGCAATCAGGACCAGACCACTTTATCCATAAGCTTGCAAAGCTGGAAGTTAATAAAAAATATTTTATGTCAATATTTGGCGGGAAAAATTCCCGTGACCTTTTTATTGAATCAGAGGACACAAAAAAAATTCAGGTTTTAATCTATCTATGGCCCGGATTATGTTTATTTCGTGCCGGTATCACACAACATATGCACAAGAGCATAAAAAATATATATAAGTAAACGAAACGAACTACCATTTTAAAATCTTTTCAAAATGTGACGACAACATAAATTGTGACGTAACTAATCTATAAAACTGAATCGGTATCTACTTCTATGAACATTTCAATCAACAAGCATTCTTTAAAAGCTTTTAATTTTTAATTAGTTACTTACGATTACGATTTCGATTCTTCTAGTTGGATTTAATATCAACATATACCTATATATAATAAAAGATTTTATAAGTTATGAGTACATTCGAACATTATTCGAATAATATTGTGCATCGCTCGAGTAAGCAACTAAAATAAAATTAAACTTTGCTAAAACTACTACGAACCCATCAGTTTGAAAGCTATTGTTAAAAAATAATACACGTACACATACACGCAACTTAATCAATATGTATGACTAAACGAAACGTCGAAAGTGGTTCCCAGATAATTTTACCAAAGTCTATTTATACCGAAATTAACAGAGAACTCTATTCAGAAGTTTGAAACTTTCAGTATGTAACGTAATAGACTCCGAGGTTCTTCGGCCCTCAAACAAAGAGCTATTGTATAAAGATCTTGCCAGAACAATCCGATTGATATTAGCAATGTTTAATTGACCATTGTGTTTTGAATGTGCTCCAAAAATAACTGGATTTGTTTGACTAAAGGACTATAATTATGTTGTTCGTTATTTCAAAGCTCAATCAAATTGTCTTGCTTGTTTTTGTATTATAAATTTATTGAAGACCCTCAATAATTTGAATTCTCCACGACTATAAATGCTTCAAGATTATTTTATTGTATTAGTTTCAATTTTAATTGTATTATTTAATATTTTGTGGGAAAAATCACCATTGTTTAAAATAAAATTCTTAAAACTGGGTGTCATGAAGTCTTATAGACTATTGTCTATAAGACTTCATAATAAAGAAAGAAAGAAATAATTATTTATTTGTAAGAATATAGTTACAATAACAGTGTTATTAGAATGTTCATAATACGTCTCTTATATTCTACCATGTCTGGTGTACAAATATTTAACCTACAACTACTTACAGCTAGTTACCATTTTACTATATTATTAACAGTATTCTAAGATATAAAATTGAACAAAAAGAAACATGAAAATAAACTTATATAAAACAAACAGAACAAATATCTCAATATGGTTATCATAGGGTAGCATCATTAATATAATCTTTAATAGAATAATAACATTTATACAATAACAACTTAAATAATTTTCTTTTAAACATACCTATATCGCAGTCTTAGTATTCATTAGGTAATTTATTATATATTTTAATAGCCATACAAAATGAATTTTTATTATATGTATACTGCTGTGCGTTGGCTTGGAACATGTAATTTATTGCGATATCGGCTATTTCTATTGGTGACCATACTATTTTTCATAAAAAGGCTAGGATGTTTGTAATCAAAAAGGCAGATTTCGTATATGTAAAGACAGGGTAAAGGCAGAATACGATATTTTTAAAAAGAAGAACACTGCTATTTAAATATTGTGCTCCACTAATTTCTCTGATACATTTTTTTGCAATCTGAACACTCTTATCAAATCTACAGAATTGCCCCACATGACTATACCGTTTCGTAAAATAGAGGATATGTAACCATGGTACGCACATAGGGTATAGCGGGTAGCTTCAGCCGTTGCTACTTGTCTTAATTTATTTAGTATGTATGTATAGCTATCTAATTTGAAACTAATTTTATTGATATGTTTTCCCAATTACAGTACTTATCAATAATTATGCCTATAAATGTAGTTGATTCAACTTTATCCACTGTTTTGTTATTTTATGATATGTTTAAAGTTATGGGATTATTATTATAAGTTTGAAATTGGATAAGTTTGGTTTTATTTATGTTTACATTTAAATGATTATTATTTAGCCATTGAGTTACGTTGCCTATAGTTCGATATATGTCTTCTTCATATGTATTTTTATTATTACAATTTATTACCAAGGTAGTGTCATCAGCATATAAGACACATTTGTGTGAGGTCGAATTAGGTAGATCATTAATGTAAACTAAAAACAACGACGGTCCTAAAATACTACCTTGTGGCACCCCGCATTTATTAACTTGATAATGTGATTTCTCAGATTTTTTGTATCGACCTGATAAATATGGTATTTCCACACATTATAATTACATACTAAATATATATAAAACTCGCTGTTTTGGCAAATATATTTCTGCTCTTTTCTTGCCGGATTCATCGTAATATTTGCCAAGTCAGTGCACTAAATATCGCAGAATCACCTACCGGTAGTGCACAATACCGTAGCGAAACTATAGCGCCACCTATCACTTCCCAGAATAGCAGTAAACCATCGTATCGACAAAAAGGTAATTAATGATGTATTCAGTAATATATAACTTCAATAGTTCATTTAAAAGTTATACGATAACAAACAACTGCACCTACAATTATTTTAGAAATCTGGCAACTACTTATTATATTACATTTATGTAATTCCTGAAGTAAAAATACATAAATCAATCAAAAATAATTATTCTACAGAGATAAGACAATAAAGTTAAAAGCTTAGTTTAGTTTAAAAATACATAATAATATGAATTAATTATGAGTAGCAGATAGCACATATTATTATCTTATAGATTTTATTTTTGAAATACTTGCCCGCGAGATCTTTGTACTTTGTTATATTTTTTATCTGTAACTGAAACAAGTATTAAATTTCCTAAAGCTCAAAGCCACATATTCTCATCCACAAGTAATAAAATCCCGGACATTTATTTTATCTAACATAAAAGATCGCAAGCTTTGTATTGTGTCATCAATAAAGATGGTAATTAATGCGCAGTTACTGCATCCAGCATTGGACGATGACGAAATAGTAAAAGACAATAGACGATCGTATCTCGATGATATCAGATGGTAGCAAGCAATAGAAATATACAGACAAAGTGATATTGTGTTTCGTGGACTAGAAACCTGGAATTTGTGAGCTTTATTGACAGTTCCATGCTAGCTCGGAAATGTTCAGTAGGGAATGTAGGATATACTCTATTTATAACAGCCACAGATAGATCGCGTAAATAAACCTACTATCACAAAACTGTTATTTCTTGGTATAATGAACAAACGGTTGGTAATACTCATAAATCATAATATTTATTGTGTACTTAAACGAATGTTTGCTTAAAGAATGTTTATTATATATGGCTGATGAATAGGACGAGAATGAGGTTTAGTTGCGCACTAAACAATTTGTTAATTTAATAATAAATGACTGACGAAATGGGGCCCTAAAAAATATCTGCTAAGTCCTCGAAAAAATGCAGGCACCAGTCTATGTTTTAAAATCGTTTTCACAGACAGTACACAACTTTTAATATGTATAATAAATAATAATATTATTATAAGATATTATATTCTGCATTTACAAATTAATTGATTTAATATTTACAAATACAGCTCACAAAGTTATGAATGTTAATAATAAATCGTTTAACATTTTAACCAAACCAAAAATCCAATTTATAAAAACAATCAAGCTAATATTTATAATATTTAAAAATGTGCTCGTTTTTAATCAAATTTGAATCTGCAAACGCCGTTGTAATAAATAAAAAGAGTCTATAGATAAAATCACTAAAGAAAACATGTGTAGCATTTTAAAAACAGAAGGCTTCTCTATCATGAACTCGTAACCTGTAAATACCACCTTAAAAGTAACATGATTTATAAAGACTAATGTGGCGTTAGTGACCAAAGCGGATTCCGATAACCGTCCAGTCGCAATACCCACTTCAGTCCATGTTTTATTGTCTTAACTTGATGTATGACCTGCCATACATTCGCGGCGACAATTCTGACTGGTCCTTTCGAACACACGTACTACGTCTATATATCATGATGTTTAGACTTCATTGCGATTTCTGTCTATTGTGTACCCGACCGTTCAGTTCTAAAATGGGTTATGTATTTGGCCATTTGTTTTCTTCGTACGTTTCTGATATCTGTTCACTTTTCTTTTTTTTTGTATTATGGAATCGCGAAAGTTTAGGCAAATATATCAGAGATACGTACATTTGATATTCTAATATCGTTAGCTCTAAGTCTAGGCTTTACTGCGGCAACAATAAATTTTGCGATAAATCTCACCTCAGACGTTGTCAAGCCCAAAACGCGGTCGTGAAGGTGACTTCCAATCTGGCTTTTTTATGATTTTGTAAACTGCTTTGACCTTGTAACTCTTAGATTTATAGTTTTAACATTTTGTATTGTTTGTTCAATTTGCAACGAAAGTCGATCTAAAGATTGACGTCCGTTGACGCGAATCCAAATTGTTTTTATAGCTTTATATTTATCGTATTACTCTTATCAGATACAATAAAACATTTATTTCTATTGTATTAGCTATTACTTTTTCAAATGCAATAAAATACTGTATGCGAAAAAATTCTAAATTGAACGATCCTATTACGTCTGAGCAAGCGGTTCATCAAGTTTGCTTTTCATATAGTTACAAAACCATAACATATTGTAGTTTATAACGCAAAGCCAGTTTTTTTATTTTATTACAACACATCTTTATAGTTTAACCGGGTAAACTGTAAAACTGTAATTATTTCTGTTATTTTTATTGAAGATAAAATGTTCTCGGTCGGCATGTTCAATGCAAGTTAGCATTAAAATGTAGGCTAAAAATAGTTTTATTAATATTAATGCTGCAATTAGACTGGACCATTAGCGTCTTAATCTAATCTTGGAAAGCTCTGTGATGCCGAGCAAGCGCATACCTACTGATTTATTACAATTTAATTGATAAAAATGTTACATCATTTACAGATGTCTATGCGGGTACAAAAGTGGAATGAACTTTAATACATATAAAGAAACTAGCATCCATTTGAATATCCTAACTAATATTATAAATGCGAATGTGAGTTTGTTTGTTTGCATTCACGTCCTAACTACTCGACTAATCATCATGATATTTCGCATACACGTTGTCAGAGATACAGAAAAGGACATATGGCATCTTTTATCCAGAAAAAAGTAATGATCCCGAGGGATAGAAATATATTTACAAATTTACATTAACGCAAGCGATGCTAAATCTAGTTGATACTATAAAATAATAAGTAAAAGGTCATACACCACCAAAATGTGCCTCTTAATAACTGTCAAAGAATAATTACAGATAGTTATTATACTGGGGGGTGGTGGGCTTCGTGGGCCTGCCCGCCACCCGATCAGCACCAGGTCCGAGAGGCGGCGTGCGTGTTCCCACGCGCGCCTTTGTATCGTGTGTCCGTCCCTCCCTCAGGGGGACAGTAGGGATAAAATTAGTGGTGCCCAAAGGGCAGGTCTATTGGAGTAGTGGCCTGCCGTTTCATACGGCGGGCCGGAACCTCGGCGGGGTCGCGATTGCATGGAAAAGTGATTCGCGTGGCCGCCGCCGACTGCGGTTATGTCGAGGAACACCGTGGTAGGTTTAATCGGTATTACCGGGATGTCGCTCACCATCTTTCCCCGGTGAGTCCGACATAACCTCTCCGTCGCCCCGCGGAGAGGTATGCGTAAAAGCATTCCCCAACGATAAAAAAAAAGATGGTTATTATACTAATACAAATTAATAAAGATATACGATGTATATTAAACTATGCCACAAACTATGTAATTTGTTAAAGTTTTATGTGAAATGGTTACATATAAATCTACAATTTAATTACAGAATTAATAGTTAACACGAAAATAATTAATTTCACGAACAAACAACTTCGAGGACGGCCGCGATAATTTTCTCATTAACTAACTAAAACGTGTGGAAATGACATTTCATGAACCAATAAACCCTTGTTTTAACTTCAAACATCTCATAACCGCATAGTTTCATACGTTTAGCTATTTACTAAGGGAAATTTCACACGAGATGTTGATTTACAACGGTGCTGTGTCCTGTGAGAATTCGCTGAATAGATAAATTGGCGGCAGCTGCACTTGCGCTGAATGTCTCCAAAACTACAAGGCAAAGGGAATGTCTTCTCTCGGACAGCGACATTATTAATGGGTTTGGTAACGCTCCGGTAAAAATGAATGGAATTAAATTTAGCGTAAGATTTATGTGCATTGCAGAAACATGGAGCTAACTTAAGACAAACAGGGTAGTAGATCAATTGTGTATATATATATGTAGATTAATGTTCAGACTGCTACGGTCATAGCGTTAGTATCCGTGTATTTGTCAGCTGGATTTTATTCCCTGTTCCGAGAAAGTGTTATTGGTTTTTCTACCTGGTAATACTACAACAAAATGTCGATGTGTAAACTTCTATTTATTCTCTTGCCAAAAACTAAGTAAAATATTTTAAGATATTATGTAAGTAAACCATAGTACCATAGTAATGACGAAACGAATGGAGGCGCTCATAGTCAGTTGCAATCACTAACCGGTAAACGATTAGCGAGGTTAAGCAACGTTGGGTGCGGTCAGTCTGTAGATGGGTGACTGCTTAGTGGTATTTTATCTGAGCGTCTCCGTGCTTCCCAGGGCACGTAAAAAGTCAGTCCCGGTTGTTGTCAAATTGACAGCAGTCGTTAAGCCATGTGAGAGGCCTACGGGCGGCTTGCACAACTCTTGACAACAGGTTGGCCACTAACCACACGAAAAGAAGAAGAATGACAAAAGGGCAGGTACGAGACAGTCAAACAAACAAAATTAAAAGCTCTTCACATGTAAAATAATTTTCGAAATTAACTTTGGAATCAGTATTCAAACACACAACGCACTGAACACGAAGTCACGACCCTTACTGTACATAAAACAAAAGCACACATATTAAGAAGCACCTAAACTTAAAAGATATAGGTCTCATAACACAAAAAGCCTTACAAAACTGTCGAGACGCATCTTTCATTTTAATTAGAGTTCAGTCTTTTGAAACTAATAATTGGTCTGCTTACTCTCCAAAGTACTGCAATTTAGTTCTATGTTCCAAGACTTAAGTGTGAATCACGTTCGCGTTGATTTCACGAGAGCAAAATGAAACAAAAGACCATTATACATATTGCCATTTTAAGAGGATCGGTTTAGTAGGGTAACAAATCAATGTCACCCCTGAACTTTGTTGGTCTTTTGGTGTTTTCAAATAGCGGGTCTCGGGTTAACATCCGAGTAATGTAGAGTAAAATAACCCGTGTTTCGAGCGAACCGTGTTTTATTTGTAGATATGAAATGATAGAGACTTTTAAAAAATTTAGCATTTTAATATGTATTCATTATATCATGATCTTAGTACTAAATGTAATTTTTAGATTGATTGTTATTTACAATGTTATTATAAACGGGTTTTTGTTGTCTGTAACCTATTTTTTTTAATATTTATAGTTTTTTCCACAGCTTCGCTGGCTTAACAATACTTTTATTCTGGATGAAGGATCCCTGTTGCTTTTCTTTAAATTTCGTGATAATCGATCGAGTAGTTAAAACGTGAAAGCGTATAAAACAAACGAACAAATTCACATTCGCTTTTATAACATTAGTAAGTATAGTATAGATTTGATTCATAGCTTTTAATTCGTTTGTTTAACCTTTTAGGTGGCTTAAAGAGTCATTTTTGTTTTGTATTTATTTTAATTGTAATTTATACCTTTGAGCCAATGCCGATAAGAAAACATAGGTATTTAAAAATAATATAGCATGCAATTTAGTTGAATTATTATATTACTGACCTTATTCAATAAAGTAATAAGTTATTTTCTAATTATAATGTTTTAAAATTAAAAATCTCTCGTTGGAGCAGTTGTAATGAATCCGACTGATGTCCGTGATCCCGGGTTAAATTATCGAATTATTGGGATTTTGAAACAAGAAATTCGCAGCAGCGGCACTGTGATTAAAACTGTGCCCGGTAGACAGCTGTAGGTTAGCCCTTTATTACAAAAACATAGCTGTCGATAAATGTATGATCGGATATATAGGCATGTATAATATATAATTTATTATCTTTCAAAGGCAAAACATATTCATGATTACTATAAATGACGTGGTTACAGCTTTAGGTCAATTCTTTGTGAAAGCTGAGTATATACTGGTTGAAACCTATATGACAAATCTCTAGACTGTCCTCTTATCTTGACAATATTTACAAGCTTACGTATTAACTATAAATAATATGGAGTAAAAGTAAAATTTTAGAGAAAAGAAACTTATCAAAATATAAAACTAGTGTGTATGTATTTAGTGCAAAATAAGCCAAGTTGTATAAAAGAAAGTTTAGATATTGAGATGACAACCATAGCAGCCACTTTAAAATGAATTAATTATATGTAGATATATGTACATACATATAACACCCGTTAGATACTTACCCATAGGTTGACCGCTACCTTATCAATTGATCTGTTCACTGGCCTTTTAGTTACGATCCCTCTAATTGCTACCTAAATGCAATTCATATCGGACCATCTAAGATTGAAAACCGATTACATACCGTATTTTTAAATTGAATCTTCAGTTTAGAGCAGACCTCACAAGTATGCAGAATAACTATCGTGCTAATAAATCTTTTGATACAGCCAGGTATTGCAGTAGTTATTTTTATTTGGAGACACGGCTCTACTAAACTATTTAGATACATAGACTCACCTATGTCCCCGAAGGAGTGGCCCTCTGTCAACTTCTTCACTTATATAGGAATACAGTCTGCATTGCACACACATTTCGCCACCTACATTTATAAGTCCCACTTATTTTGCGGCATTTACCGGTTGCACAGTATTAGTATAACAGTAGAATCACGATGTCTTGTTAGATGTTATGATGCTATCAGTAAGCTCAGCAACAGGAAGTTCTCAGGAACTTTCTAGAAGTAAAAACCAAAAATACTTTTACACGTATCGAACACGAGACCTTACAATCGCATCCAAACTTAAGTCACGGATTCAAAGAGTCAGTCCAAGTTGTGGTCACTCTTTTACTGTTTTAATCTTCTCCCTAGCCTTTATTATTTCCAAGTCACTTGGGGTCGGCTTTTCTAGTCTAACCGGATTTGACTGGATATCAGTTTTTACACGGAGCGGCTGCCACTTGACCTCTGCAACCCGAAGGCTAACGATACCCTAAGGCTAGACCAGTGTCAGGATATTATAGGAGATACTGACTTCCCAATAACGACTGCCATAGATGTTCATGGTAGCCAGGACCGACGGCTTATCGTGCTCTCCAAGGCACGGAGCAGGCGATAATTGTTAATAAATACGCATATAATTTCGAAAAGTTATATAACTTCCGAAAGTCAGTGGTGCGCGACGTGGGTTCGAAACCGAGACTTTCTGGATTCGTCGGATTCTTCTGCATTGCAGTCTGTTGGTCTCTTTATCTGGTATCTTTTACTGTTTTAATATTGACACGTAAGTGACGCACCTGATAACGTTATGCAGATATATAAATCAGTTTTGGTCAGTTAACCAAGAGCACAGAATTAACTTAATAAGTGTAAGGGAGATTAAGCAACTATAAGATGCATGAAATAGCGTCAAGTTTTGAGTTCAATGTGTCGCCGGACAATTAAGAAGATAGTTGATAGACGATTACATAAAGCTAAGTTGAGAATGTTGCAATTAATTTATGGAGTGATAAGAATAGACAGGATCTGATAAGAATGTTGGAGTGAGTGAGTTTAAAAATGGCACGAGTGGCATGAGGGACACAAGAGAAAGTTCAGAACAGATCTCTTTTCTGATAATTTAGTTAAATACATACATACATAGTATCACGTGTATATCCCTCAAATAGGACGACAGAGTTGAATCATATTCACATTTCTTTTGATTCCCACATAATAGGCGATTAAAATATTGCTACTGGGTTCAATCCCAGACTCTGTGCTGCTATTGAGACTTCTTGAGAGAAATAATCAATAACACTTTTTTTGATCGGGGAATCGAGTTCGGGGCATCATGCCAGCATCACGCGGAGCATCTCTGGATGATAAAATATAATGTAAATATGTGGATAAATACTGTTGTAATAGTTATCCTACATAGACATATACAAGCAAGGACCGTATAATTTTATTAGATATTATATATATATATATATATATTATTGATTAAAAAGCAAACAATATATGGTAGTCATTATTGGGAAGTCAGTGCCCTATAATATCCTGACACTGGTCTAGCCTTAGGGTATCGTTAGCCTTCGGGTGGAGGAGGTCAGGTGGCAGCTGCTCCGTGTAAAAACTGATATCCAGTCAAATCCGGTTAGACCAGAAAAGCCGACCTCAAGTGACTTCGGAATAATAAAAGGCTTGGAAGAAGAAGAATGTTTAAAAAGCAAAAAATAATTTTACAGGCCATAGCTATAATGCTAATAAAAATAACTCTCCTGTTTATAAAACAATGACATTCCCTTCAGAAATGATAAATTACAACTATCGATTATTTGAGTAGGTGACTCGACGATTAGACAGGCGTAAGAAACGTTTAGAGAAACCAATGGAGCATTAAATCTATCAGACTCTTGTTACAAAGAGTTAAATTTTCCAACTGATTTGTTTTACATTCGGTGGATTGATAGGTCTAGAAGGAATACGAAATACCTGTCTCTTCTCAATTTTAACATAAATAGCATCTGCATATAGATGAAGAGGTAGGCTAAAGTATACCTACTACATGCAGATTTCGCTAGCTATAGTTTTAAGGTTTACGTTATAGGATACGAACCTACCTAGGTTTTCTACCAGGCGCAGTTCCAGCAGCGTGCTGCTGCTAAGGATTTTTTAGCATGGTCTCCGACTGGGGAATCACACATAATACGTTATGCACAATAATAATAACTAGCGGTCGCCTAGTGGCCAAAATTCGACTAAAATTCCTAAGCTTGCTACTTTGTTTTATTTTCTTTATTACATATTTATAAATAAGGTAACCATAGTTACATCGAATTGTACGACGTCAGACGAACAATGCCGAAATACTAGGAACGCGATTCGACTGCGTGTGTCAAATGCACGGTTGTGTGCGTGTAGTGTTTTTCCATTAATTTAATATATTTCTAATGCATATTTTATAGAAATATTAGGATTCGCCCCTCCTTCTTTATATAAACTTTAACTGTGCCAAATTTTATACTCCTCCGTCCACGCAATTTTCGTAAAAAGGGGTACAAAATTTTTGCTCCACGTATTAATATATAGATAATAAAAGTTTTGTCATAAAAAAATACAAATACATAATACAAAACATTACAACAACAGATTTTTTTAAAGTAATCGTTCATTATTATTTGGAATCGATATATAATAGTCTTGTTCATTGCAGTTGGGCCCCTAAGCAGCTATTAATTCACATTAGTTTTTTAAGCCGATGTCATCATGTAAAAGTAAAATAATAACAATGTAAATTTTCAACATATGTTGTACTCGCACTAATATGGAGCATCTTAGCGCTGTAAACCAAACAAATTAACTCCCAACGCTATTACAAACATCAAAATCAAAGGCAACCACAAACGTCACCTAGACGTTGGCACAAAATTCAGGACCCTTTGTGACACAGCCATTGTTTTCGCGAAATTTATAATATGTCACAGTACTCCCTATGAAAGACAGGTAATTTCATGTGTCGCTATTATGCACAAAACAATAGGGGACTGTGTGTGACAGTCCATTAGGCAGGGGCCATCATACCGACAATAGACCCCGTCTATCTATATCAGTTTATTAATGATTAATATCGAAAAACATTGATAGTGTGTCGGTATTAATTGTTCGGGATGTTGTCTTTATGTTGTGTTTGGATGATATTTAATAAGAGTGCGTTACTACTTTAAGGATACTGGGTGAGAGAAATGTATATTTTGTTTAAATGCTTTTGTCTTTTTCATTTGATTTTATGTAATATATCTTTAGTTCCGTTATACACGTCTCTACCGATTTTTGGTTCGATTCTCAAAGTAGTGTTGTTGTAATTTCATTATTATAATTAAATGATTAGCTCTTTAGTTTCGTGACATAAGCTTAAAATTATTTTGGCAAGCGATATTTCGGTCTTAATTTCGATTTAAGGTCACGTATGATGTTTATAATTTGCGGTGTCACGAGAAATCGATTTTCTATTAAGATATGGCACGGTGGCATATACAGGCGTGATCTATATACCTATGTACATAGATCGACGCCCGTATACACCATACGTCTTTATACATATATAATATATACATACATATGTTTAGTAAAAATACCCAGTACCAGTGCAGTTTCGTAGATTTCTCTCGCTAGACTTTAATAATAATATCCTCCAGACCGAATTCCGGTCACAGCGGCCAGTCTTAACGGAGACTGTCCATCTGCGCAGGAGATATTATAGTGCACAAGTGTGCGCGCAAACACAAGTGCACTCTCTGTTCCCTAACTTTCATGATCCGATGTAACGGTAATCCGACACGACCGGAGAGAGATCGGGCGCAGGACCAACGGCTTTACGTGTTTTTCGAGGCACGGGCGTGTCTAACACCGCCAACTTACTAACTCCAGGCTGCTATTGAGATTTCTTAACAGAAAAACCCAATAACTTTTTGTTGGCCCGACCCGGGATTCGAACCCGAGACCTCATGCATTCACTACCGCTGCGCCACGAATAACAAGAAATATATTAACAATACAATGATAGCATATTACGTTACTATCAATACTCACACAAATCAAACAACACTACGTTCAACCCTTACAAGGTTTATTTGTATACGTTCTCTTCAAAGCTCTCAGCATAAGCCTCTCTAGGTAATGGATAGGCGTTCACGGTCGAGTTGAAATCTATAGGATAAAATCTATTCAAAATCTGACACTATTCAAAACTGAGAACAAACGCTATTTCCTTGTAGACCACGTTTTCTCTACAACCTGTATTTCATGTAACGTAACAGTCCCTTGAGGGTAGACGTAGAAAATTTCGTGCGCCAGATTGAAATACTGATGTTTCAATAGAAATACAGTGGCGTGCGTTACGAGGAAACATTGATTTACATCTCAATCTTGTAGTTTTCTTAGAATATTTTGCTTACGTTTCGTTTTTTATCCTATTTGGTTTTGTAGACATACCGAGCATTATAAACAGAACTATTTGTAATAGAAGAATGCGCACATTGTTAAATCCGTTTCAGAATCGTAGCTAGTATATTTATATTTGGGATCTTGGAAACAGGTAAACTTGTAAGTATAATATAATCTTTTTTTGTCAGCGCTCGCTCTCAGTTATATGCAGAATTTATCCTTTCGGACTTTACAAATATTCAAACAACAGACTGTCTGGGAACAACTAATTGCTGATCATACAAATTTTCACTCACTTATTTAATCCACTACGCTATCCGTATATTTATAAAAACTACAATAGCGTCATACTTAATGCAAAAGTAATTGCTTATCAAAGAGACGCAAATTGAAGTTAATTAGCATAAAACATGGAGCATAACTTATGAGAATCTGAAAACAATTGATCGTATTTTAAATTCCGAGTAAAAGAAGTTGGATTTCTTTTATTCTGTGCGCTAATGAGCTAAAAGAAATCTACTTACTGCAATTTTAGTAGAATAAGAACATAGACTGAATGAACAATAATAATCATAAAATAAAATGTAGAAAATGTTTATAAGAGGATCTGAAGACAGCACTCCGTATATATTACTCACACACTTTAATCATAAATCTAAATGTGCACTCGCCAATCACCCAGGCACTTTGCAGCTGCTTTTAATTTGTCTCGACATTTCACACTGCACACATACAAAGTACTCTTTGTAAAGACCCTTGCAGATCTAATCAGATACTGCCGCTGAAAAAAGATCAAATGAATGTTCGGTCGGGTTATTGCAAAATCGTCTGCAGCGGCTTTGCGTGTTTGTTTTATTTTTTGTAGTAGGTATTAACTTTCGTATAAGACCACCCTTCTAGATAGAACATTGAATTTTATGACTATGAGTATGGACAAATAAAAAAATGTTCATACTAATTTTAAAAAGATAGTGTAGTTGTAAATTTGTTACATTTTCGCGCCCAGCCACTCTATACTACTACTATTTGATAATACGGACTATTTTGATAAAATTGATGATTCTCAAACTCATCTGATGACAGTTTATTAACGCCTACAAAATTACAAAGAATAGCTTTTAGTAAGTAAGTAGTAAGTAAATATCGCAAAGAATATCTTAATGCTTAAAACTTATCGCAAGGAGAGGTCAGTCTGCTATAGGACTGAACGAATTGCCAAATTACCTTTTTCTTTTTGTAATTTTGGTTCCTCTCGATAAATATATTTGAGTAAAAAGTCGCATCTATATTAAAACTGTTCTGCATAGTCCACAATATGATGTGTAGGCTGTCATGCTAGTTTGTTCGTTTTGCTAATCAACAAGTGTGGATTGTTCTCGCGAGGATTTTTCATTGAGCCAATCATTTAAACCAAGTCGAGTCATTGTTTTATGAAGATTAAAACATATGTACGGGCAGATTTAGATCTTTAATGTATGCGTGGATAGAATGATGGCTTTTATTAATTACCGAGGATAATTGCATTGATGTTATCTTCGGGTTTGGTCGTTAGACTGGCGGAGTGAGATGGAGTGGAATTTATCAATTTGCATCGCTATTGCTATTTGTGAATGAATACATAAATTCATTCTGCGTTTGTGCTGGCTGCAAAGATATTTTAGATAAACAATTGTTGATTGGTACGAATATTTTGCAATCCTTTTTGTTAGAGGTGCCAAGTTTACATGTTTGTCCTTTTTCGCGTGTCTATATGAAACTGTTATTGTAATTACGCAAAGCTTCTTCACCTTCTTATTTAATATAATGAATTCAAATGTAAGTAGGCTTGTTTCGCTTTTACGCTATAACTACTCTACCGTCCATTATAAAATTTCTCATACACGTTGTCAGGGGTATATGAAAGCACATAGAGTATACCTTTCTTGCAGAAAAAAGTACTATTCCCAAGCGAAACTGCGGGGAAAAGCTAGTTATGAATAATTTCAATATGATTGTTATTATTCATATATGAAGTTGCAAGCTACAGCTACACTACACTAGCGTGCTTGGTATTAATGAGAAACGTAGTTTCAGATAGTGCATTGAGAATAATTAAACACCTGATATACCTAATGGTTGACGACAAAGAGAATATACAATTGCATGTTATCATGCATAGCTTGTAGAGGACAAAGTTAACTTTTAAATTGAATTTGATACGTTTTCTCTAACAAATGTACTGGGTAATACTTTGTCTTAGGTAATATTTGTAATAGGCAAATAAAAAAAAAATGTCAGCAAATAGTTATATTAATTATTAACACTTTATTAAAGTCTTGAGCTGCAGCGGCCCACTGGCGCACGGCAGCTCGACAGAATTGTTTTATTTTTGTATCTGGCATACCAGCAATTATTGTCAAATTAATATATAATATATTATATGCCAGTTAAGATTTTATTGTAAATAACCCGTTGATGTTTCTTTTCAGTCCACTTGATCCATGAAATTTGATTTTATATATAAAAAAAGTTGTTTGTGAAAGTATCTTAATAATTAAATATAAATACATAATGTTGTAAGTAAACGAAATAATATAAGATGAGGAATTTAAAAATGGTCGATTTAAAGGTATATTTTGGTTTAAATTATTTAAGAATACGGTCTCGATGACGTGGGTTGAGTTTATTATGACAAATTCTTTTGATACACCACACATATGCATCATATGTTAAATTTGAATACACCATTTCCTTACAATGTTTACTTCAATCATCAAGTAACTGTAGCTTTCGACATGTCATTAATCATTAAACTGCAAGTCTCATAGTTGTGTTAAATGTACATGTGTTACAATATTTCTATACTTACCTTATGTAAGCGGTTAATAGAGCAGTTATTTAGTAGTCTTGGTTGAGCTTTTTTACTTTAGTTAATAGCTTATCAAAATGACAGCTAATTAACAATAGGCGCGATTTTTAATAACGGAATGGCTTTACCCATAGTCTATAACATTGACTAAATATGATAGCTCTTATTTGGCCAATGGTAAAGAAGAATCCACACAGATAGTTCACGAGAATCTTCGTGAACTATAAGAAAATATTTGTGGCATCGTATGTATCTTATGTGAGGGGCCAGTCAGTGCAGACCAGTGACACTTCGACCCAGTGGGATCTTTTGTGTCGACACTCTCGCAATAACGACTGCCATAGATGTTCATGGCAGCCGGGACCGACGGCTTAACGTGCTCTCCGAGGCACGGAGCAGGCGATAATTGTCAATCAATACGCACATAATTTCGAAAAGTCATATAACTTACGAAAGTCAGAGGTGCGTGACGTGTGTTCGAACCCGAGACCCTCTGCATTGCAGTCTGTTGGTCTCCCCACTGAGCTATCGCTGCTATTTATGCGGCATCGTAACTAATATTATAAACGCAAATGTGTGTTAGTTTGTTTCTTATGCTTTCACGCCTTAACTACTCGACCAATCATCATCAAATATTGCATACACTTTCTCAGAGGTACAGAAAAGGACATAGGTCGTCAGCAGTGTCACTGCATTTTCATCCAGATAAAAAAGTACTCTTCCCGTGGGATAGAAAATTGACATTACGTACATTTGGGAGTGCGAAACTACGGGCAAAATTTCGTCTTCTTCTCTCTTAGCCTTTATTATTCCCAAGTCACTTGGGGTCGGCTTTTCTGGTCTAACCGGATTTGACTCGATATCAGTTTTTACACGGAGCGGCTGCCACCTGACCTCCGCAACCCGAAGGCTAACGATACCCTAAGGCTAGACCAGTGTCAGGATATTAGAGGGTACTGACTTTCCCAATAACGACTGCCATAGATGTTTATGGCAGCCGGGACCAACGGCTTAACGTGCTCTCCGAGGCACGGAGCAGGCGATAATTGTCAATCAATACGCACATAATTTCGAAAAGTCATATAACTTCCGAAAGTCAGAGGTGCGCGACGTGGGTTCGAACCCGAGACCCTCTGCATTGCAGTCTATTGGTCTCCCTACTGAGCTATCGCTGCTCGGCTATGGACAAAATTTCGTATACGTATAAATTCAAAACGACAATAAGTACAGTAAAATAGATATAAGTAAACATTAAAAACATAGGTAAACGTTTATTTAAACTTTTTAAGGTAAATAATTTAGGCTTTTTACTCTTAACGCTTACAACGTAAAATGTACATATGTTTTGTGTTCACAACGTTAAACAAATATTGCTCATATGGAGCTAATATTTATGTAAGCAATTATTTCGTAAAGCTTGAATATGACACACGTGTTACCTTTATATATGAATAGCACAGATGTTAAGGTGGTCATTTTAACTCTAACATTGATGAAGTCCATATTAGTATTGCCTCATACCAGTTATGCTTTTACCTTTATTTCTTTTGGTAGATTCCTGCATTTTTGTAAAGACGGATTCAAACAACACCTGGACTTGAACAAGCATAGCAGCAGACTGACCAAACTCACAACACTCTATATGGCATAGTAACATAAAAACCACCTAAAGAAGAACGCCTTCCGTTTAATTAAAGAAATACATATATTTGTATATAACATACAGTGCAGACCGGCGACACTTCGACCCAGTGTGCAGTGGGATCTTACGTGTCGATATTCTCCTAATAACGACTGCCATAGATGTTCATGGCAGCCGGGACCGACGGCTTAACGTGCTCTCCGAGGCACGGTTTATAACATACAAGTTAATTATGTGGATTTTAGAAATAAATAATTATGAATTAATAAATGAATTATATATGTATAATATGTACATATTTTAAAAAAAAATTATATATGTATGTTTATCCATTGTCTAGTACCCATAGTACAAGCTCTGCTTAGTTTGGGCTAGATGGTGCTGTGTGTATGTGGTAGAATATTATTATTATTATATTATTATTGCTATTAGTTAAACAGAATTATAAAATCATTAAAATTATAATAATACTTATAATTATATT
The DNA here is from genome assembly GCA_930367265.1 of Catocala fraxini. NCBI lineage: Eukaryota > Metazoa > Arthropoda > Insecta > Lepidoptera > Erebidae > Catocala > Catocala fraxini. The sequence continues at coordinate 17,301,216 of OV884039.1, read as the reverse complement.
TATTTTGCCTAACTAATAATGCGTACGCATTGCAAAAATTCCATTAAGTCGGGTCAGCGATACTACAACTGCCTTAATAGTTAGTAAAATTCTATTAGTATAATACAAATAATTATTAGTGGTGATAGTACTCTTAGTACAAAGTCAGCCCGTGGACAATTTGAACCCACTTCACAGGTAATTACAGATGTCAAAGTATTTCTGAACGAACAATGGATCCTGTTGAATGATAATCACCATAAGGTCGACGATTCAGAGGTTAAGAATTCCCTTTAAGAAGACTATAAAGAGATGTATAAGAGTATGTAAGAGATTGCTTTTAGCGATAATGCCGCCCTTTGTACGTAATCATCTGCCGAATTTATGTAAACTAAATTAAATTGCTGTAAGATAAAAATATATTATTATCTTGGAATACAGCGTGTGTGGTCGTAAGTGGAACTTTGTCGCAATGAGTTTTTAACTTCGACAGTATAAAGAGAGTTAGATTGACATTCATAAGAGTGACATTCAAAGATGGCACAGCCAAATATCGGCTTCAAATCTGACTTAAAATCACTATATTATGACTAAGGCAGTATTGACGATACAATAACTGCGATATAATTAAGCGGATCGGGATATTGCTATAGTTAGTAATCATATATAAAACAGTTAAACTCACATGTATAATATATTTACGCATTCGTGTTTACCCAAAAAATTTTAAACTCAATCGTGGTTATTAATTATGATCGACGCATTGACGAGCATAACATCCTAGCGCGACGGAATCAGATGCCGTACCTTTGATAAAAATAATGGTAATAATCTAAAAACAACAGGCTAAAAATTCATATATTAGTTCAACCGCTGTTTAAAATTTTCTGTTTCTTTTCAACACTTCTGGTAAAAAAAGGAGATAGCTTTAAAGTTAAAGATTGTAATTTTAGCAACTATTCTGTAGTGACAAAGTTTATATTTATTATTTTATTATTCGATATCATTTTATGGCAGGTCATTTTATTGGACTTAGTCGCCACATTGTATAATAATTTGGAATGCTATAAGTTTTCTCTATTATGAAGAAGAAGTGATATTATATGAAGAAGAAGTGATATTATTTGAAGAAGTCGTGCAGTTATTATGAATTACCGGTAACAAATTTTCAACAAAATTTTGTATGACAAAGCATTCAGAGAATCGGTAGCAGTGTTTACGAAATTGAATCACTGGGTAGTCTAAATAGGTCAATCAAATGAACCTTTATTGACTATTTCAAGAACTATTAAATGTTAATGCTTTGAAGCCTATCAAAGAATGCAACAATAAAACGCAATGCAATATAAGTAATAAAATATTACATTGTAACGTTGACGACTCCAGCTTACAAATTGTTATTATTGTACTTGTATCTTCGAGTACACGTTCCACATCAAATAATGCATCGAAAATTAGGTATGATACTCAACACCTGATCAAACGTTTGCTTAAATAACATTAATACGTGATTCTATGCGTTGACGTTATAACGAATATTGGTGGGTAAGTACCCAATGTCTACTAAAATGAGCCACAGTTGTATTTATCGAGTGTTAGTGAGTTATGCTTTAAAACGAAGGCTATGTAGTGTTGATACTTTTTTTAAAAAGAAAAGAGCCTTACTGCAGGGCTTATTGTTTCTACCCTCTTGTTTCTTCTTTCAATGGCTGCGAATCCCTCTCGTGACACAGTATTATGAACACTGCTAGTATTATACATAGTTTTATCAAAAATACTACAGTATATAAGAATGCAGCGGTTTTGGTACTTCTGAGAGTAAAGGACGTATAAATCTTAAAAAAAAAAAAACATCCTCGGCGTTAGATATACCTAAATCGTGTATATGTAGTATGGGGTCATTACAAATATTAGAACAACGGTCACAAAAGCATCTAAACTCGGAATAACTATTTGTAGATCACACAAACTGCCCGTGTGTCATCGAACCACACAACAGTCGGCATTGACGAGGCGACCACTTAAACGTACAGTGTAAAAATCCACTTCATTTAAATCTCAAATGTTTAGCATGTTTACTTCAGATCCAATTGTATTGGATGAGATTAATTGCCGATCAAAACAGCCCTCACAAACAGCTTCCTACAAGTTGTATAAGAATTGTTCTTAACAAACCAATTGAATGGTTATTGCTACTTTATCAAACAACAGCTATTCAAAATCTATATATATAAAACTCTTCCATTAATGAGTGACTGACAGACAACGCACAGCCGAAACTACTGAACGCAAGAAGCTGAAATTTGGCATGGATGTTCCCTGGAGAGTGTAGGGGAGTACTAAGAGAGGATTTTTGGAAATTCCACCCTGAAGGAGGTGAAAGGGGTGAAACCTGATATTCACACGGGAACGGGACTTAGGCGGGTGAAACCGCGGGAAAACTACTAGTCCTGCATAAACATTCAACATAAACAAAATAATTATATTTCACAACCAAACAATTACAAAAGCCGGTAAACAAAAACTAGGTAATAATTTGATAAAATATTTTGTTTTCTTAATAAAACTTCTCAAAAAATATTCAGTTTTACGCTTATGTTTTAAAAACTTATCCTCAGTAATTAGTGGCTATAGAAAAGGGCCAGTATTTACGCGAAAGTTTTTTTACCCTCATTGTTTGTAGTTTATTAAAAACGGCGAGGTTTCATAAAAAGGAGAGCGGAAAATTAAATGCAGGAAAAATTACTGTATCTAGATCAAGCCGCTAAACGCGTTTGTGTTGGTAAAATATATTTTAGAACACACGTTTTGTAAAAATAATCTCGAGAAGACATGCGTTCATTTTACTTCTAACGAATGTCTAATTTATGTAAGCAAATCTGCACAGCTTTTGAATTGTTGACTATAAAACTTGGCGTTTTATATCAACTTTGTTTTACTGTTTGATTTACTCTACTGCTTTATATACACCGCCAGTTGTGATTTCTGTCCCTGAATGAGGTAATAATGTAGCTAACAAAGAATGGTTATTTTTGTTATTTAATTCTTTGATTTGCTATTTTTTAAAGTGTAAGTTTAAGTGTACATTGTTTTAGCATTTATCTTAGGTTTTGGACGCTTGCAGCACCAAGAGATCCACTCGCGCGTTGCTTAATCATCGAATAAGGCACTGTGCTGCCAGCGCATGGGCAATAATTACACTGTCTACTCTACAAAAGAGCCTTGAAACCCTACTCACTGCAGGAATAGAACCCAAAGTTCTTCGGCTATTCTTCGGTATTTGATGTTCCATACTTCTCATGGTGAGAAGTATGGAACATGAATGTTTCTAATACAGACCTTGTCGTTGTTTTGACTGAAAACTATCATATTTTATATACATATATGAATTCTCAGTACAGTTCGGAGTTAGGTATGGGCGCGGTGGAAGTAGTAGGCTCGCCCCCTATGACGTGCGATCTAAAATTATACAAAATATGCGTATACGTATACAACATAATGGTATATGATGTTGAATAGATGATTATATTTAGATTAAATTTTATGCTGCCTAATCAAATTATTATTCGCCAACTGACTTTTCAGAAATTCTACTGTTCATTAACATGACCTACAAGTAACTATGTTAACTAAAAATTCGTATTCGAAAATTTTACGAAATTCTTTTCAAGTCGCTTTTACGGGTTTTCTTTTCAAAATAGCAAAGAACTCATGTTTTATCGTTTGTAAACGGCGTGCCTAAAGGCCATCTGCGTCCGACAGCCGCATTTTGGCAAAAAAGGTATTACAGTCTTACCTAGAAAAATGTTAGCTATAATGATGTTTATACGTGCAAAGAAATTTATATTACTGCAAGTGTTTATTTGGTATTTCATAAGGAAGATTATATTTGTATATTTGAAGCGGTTATTTAAGTATTGGTACTGCGGCAAAATATTACGCATATATTTACGGCCTATCATGAGGATTCGAGTTATATTCCGGGTCGAGCAGAGTTATTGTGGAGCATTTCGGGCATGTTAATATTCAGTGACAGTACGCTATCTGGAAATGTGCTCTATCGATAGCAATTAGTTTGCTCCTTATCGTATAATACCTAATCATAACTAGTTGGCGAAATGTGGGTCTAATTAATCCCTGCCAATCATCTTTGGGGTGTCAATCAAAGTATATTTGGTATATCGACCTCCATGTCAACAGCTATAAACGTACATGTCAGTTTAAACTGACAGCTTTACTTGCTATTTAATGCATGGAGACATGCAGCTTTTTCTAAACGTTGATGCTTCTCTTCTGTCAATAAGTAAAATAACGATTGATTGTTGCTTATGCGCACTGCGCTGAGCAGTTTAATAGCATATTCAGGTGCAAATATGCAACCTAATACGTAATGAAGAGTAAAAACGCTATCTAATAGTTTAGACTGCATGTATCACAGCAGTATTAAACCGGTCATTTCACCACTAGGCCACTTCGAGACAATATTTATGTAATCCACAAATAGTTATTCCAAACCTCGGTTTTTTTTTGTTGTTTCAATGTTTATAGTCCCTGTCAAATAACGTATATGCTAAGTTATTCGTGAAACCAAAAATATGGCAATTTAAAATCGTTCTGGCTTTGCTTAAAATTATTGCAAAAGTCGAATAAACACTCATTAATTCTATCTTAAATATTGCTACAATAACTCATCTCAAACATTTCAATCGTTATTTATTGTTTTCAAGTAACAAAGCAATAAATATAAAACCACTGAGCCGATATTAGGTTTCGTCAAAATTGCCTCTTGTCAAATTCATATATCGTAAATTGACACGTGCATTGGAGCAAGGTCTATATATTATTTGAAAGATGTATTGGTCGGCTTAATGTCAAGTCGGTTTCCATGACAATGGCAATTATAGTAAGTAATTGAAAGACAATGATCGCGGTGAATCGTATATTGACGGTTTGAGGATATTCTTTGACGTCTCTTAATATGATACTTATTGATAATGGTAAAATAATATAATAATAAACATAAGACTCACGCCGTCCTCTAGGAATTGTCCTACAGACATGGATTTACTACACCTACATTTTGTTATGAAGGTTTCCTTAAGTTCGAATCTATAGCTATTTTCCCAGAACAGACTGGGTTCCTGGAAAATCACAATATAAAACTTAAAATACCATTTTGTTTAACACGTTAAATTCAACCTTATATCCAACAATGCAAACTTACAAATAAATAATTATAATAATATTTATTATAAATTGTGTATGCCTGCTAGACAATAGTCATCCACAAAACTTGTTAGAAATGTCTCTAATAGAGCAGAAATCCTATTAAAAAGTACAAGACAAATTTACTTAAACATACATATATCTATTCTTAGAAGGAGAACAATTATTGCTATGATCACAGTTCATTATACACTGGTCACAAAGGATCGGAGGCCACACACCTTGAGCACAGTACAGTGAAACAAAATAACGTTTAAGCGTAAACGAATATCATGAATGCACGCTAAGGATTGGATGAATGAAAATCAAAAGCTCATATTAATTTGGTCATACATAATACGTCAATATTGCATCACAATGGAACAATTATGTCTTCACAGTGTTATTGAACTCTGAATATAATTTGGCTAATTATAGCTTCGCCTTTTGTTCATTGCACGAAAATATGGTTAACAAAAGCTCTCTTTACGAAATAAAATTGGTACATCGTTTATAATTATTATTTTGTTGATATTAATTACTTACTTACTCGACTGCTCGGTGATTGAACTGGCTGCTGGTACTGCACTTTGGATCACACAAATTTTTGTTTCGTATGGGATTTGAACCCGCATCACTCGGTGCAATGGCAGTGGCAAGGTGACTACCTAAAACCACTACGCCATTCCTGCAGACATCTGGCACATATAAAAGTAAAAATAACTAGCATTAATAACACATACTAGCAATAACTTAATATTTTTCATCAATCCTGACACGAATCGTGTATTTTTGATCAAGGACCTTTTTGGTCTGACTCACCATACCTATCTTATCGTATAACTCATGAAAGATGACGTGACGTAATAATATGACACGATTCTTTTCATATTTATATATGATGATATTATTATCATTCTTGTATATAAACTATCCCACTGCTCAACACGGACCTGTTCTCGGTATAAGAAGCTTTAGGCCATAGTCCACTACGCTGGCTCAGTTCGAGTTGTCAGACTTCACACATCTTCGAGCACATTATACAAAACTGACAGACATGCAGAATGTTATCTTTCACCGTTAAAGCGAGCAGTAATTAACTATTTATAACACACATACGCGTAACTTTCAATAGCTCACTGGGCTATTGCTGCTATTATAATGATTGTGCTCATACTTGTGCAAACATGTGTGCTCATACCTGACAACTTTAGCAGTTGTGTGTAAAGGATTTATAATACAATACCCCCAAGTAGAGTAAACGAGGACTTGTGCAACACACATTGTGTCCCTAACCGCTAACTATTACCGTTGGGTACCCTTATTTACATGTAATTACTTGTAAATCACTCATAGGAAATGGGACAGACTAATTACTGTTACTTTCTTCGTAAGCGTTCGTACGCAAATGTCTTGAACGTGCTCTACAGTTGCTATGAGTCTGTTTTAAATAAACTATGGTTTTGTCTACTATGTAACATCAAGAACCTTTACATATTATTATTACTTTGCATTAAGGTATGGCAATCAATTGATTGTATATAATCTGGTTGAAAACTGTTAGATTGAAATTATAGTGAGAAATCTAACCAAGATTCGAAATGCTTAAATGTTTAAGAGTCTGCTTAATAATAATAATCATAATAATAATCATTTATTTTGTGAAACATGAGTATACAATACAAGTTACATTAGCTTGCATGCAAGGTGGTGAGTTATAATAAGTTCTACATGCTTTACCATACGGCGTACAAAATTCAATAATTGCAATAAGCATTATACATTAATATTATAGAAAAAAGGTTTAAAGAAAAAAGGAATTAAGAGTAATAATAAAAATAATTTTAAACAAGAAACAAAACAATAATAATATAAATGTCAATAGTCAATAGATTATGAAATGTCATAATGTGGAATTGGTATAATAATATGAAATAATTATTTTATTCTTTACTATAGAACGTTACATTTACGAGTCATTCAGATATTCCGCTAAACTGTAATAGGTTTTATCAATTAGGTACTTCTTTAAACGTATTTTGAAAAATGAGACATTTAGTTGCTTAATTTATTTTGGCAGTTTATTATAAATAATCGGCGCCATACAAAAAATACTTTTATGCATTAGGGTGGTACGAGATTTTACAACACACAGTCTCTCAATAAACTAAGGATTTGTCTACTGTTTTATGTTGAGAATTTCATTATATAAAATTTTCTATAAATATTATTATCATTGTGGTATAGTAGTCAATTTATTGTACATAATATAGATGAATACGGTTAGAATTAAATTGCGTAAATGTATAAGAGTCTGTTATAATAAACTAAGGACTTATCTACTAAGCAGCGATAGCTCAGTGGGGAGACCAACAGACTGCAATGCAGAGGATCTCGGGTTCGAACCCACGTCGCGCACCTCTGACTTTTGGAAGTTATATGACTTTTCGAAATTATGTGCGTATTGAGTGACAATTATCGCCTGCTCCGTGCCTCGGAGAGCACGTCGATCCCGGCTGCCATGAACATCTATGGCAGTCGTTATTGGGAGAGTGTCGACACAAAGGATCCCACTGGGTCGAAGTGTCGCCGGTCTGCATTGACTGGCCCCCCCATAAGTAACATAGTATCTATGATATTTATGTTAGATATAAGCTTTTGCTCGTGGCCTCATCCGCGTAAAAGTAGGTTAGGTTTATTAACAGTACTTTTTAAAAATAATACATATCATGTGTTGATTGCTGATAATATAACTTTCTAATGGTGTAAGAATTATTAAAATCGGTTAAATAGTTTTTAAGTTAAACCTTACTAGCAAACAAACAAAAATCAAATCTTTCCTCTTTGTAATATCTGTTAGTATTAAAAATTGCGTATACACATTGTTATTACTGCTTATTGAAGATCTTGTAGTAATTAATCAATTGTGTCATTGTTTCAAATAAAATGTTAGCTTCTCTGATTTAATTTGAAGTCAAAGCCTTAAAGCGTTCTTAAGAAATACTTATAGCTTTGTGTATTGCTTGAACAAAAATAGTTTTAGACGGTCTTAGAATGATAAGAAAGCTTTTTTAATAAATTGAAACCTCTTCAAAGATTTGTTTCAGACTAAAAACAATACTACACAATGTCTAAAAATTACCAGGCCAAATCATAATGATGTCTGCTATCTTATATTTAGGTATTGATTTATTTAGGTATAGGCTGTGATCACGACTCATACAGACTGAGATAAGCTTACGACTTTTAAGACTCACAGGAATATATGAGTCACTAACACATTGTTGTAAATATACGAATGAATATTTACTGTAAACACACCAATCAACAAAGCAGGCAACCAAGAATATTTTCGACACCCATTTTTAAGAAAACAATCGGTATTCAAAAGTTCATTCCATAATTGAAAGCGGCACGTCAACCGTCACAAAATCAAGACAAGGCAGTATTCGAACAAAGCACAAGTTACTTTTTTCTTTTTTTATAATGTATATGCAAGTGCGGCTTGCATAAAAATGAGTTTGTAACTCCAAAACATTGTACGAGCCGTGGTTAGAAGATATTGTAGAAAGTATTTTTAAAGTTTCCTTTTGTTTTCTTTTTATGTTATAATTAATATAAGTATGAATAAGTTAACATAGAGGGTTTTGGTTTAAGGCAATTCGAATCCTTTATTAAGTTAATATAATATTTTGATTGTTCTAACCTGTGATTTAATTGTTGACTCTTCAAAGTTATGTGCGTATTTACAACTTGCCTTAATAATAAATAAAAATATCACGATAGCGAGGTAATCTACATTTCTGAAAATTCTCAATGATTTTCTTGAAAGCAAGTGAAGTCTGCCAACCCGCATTAAGCCAGCGTAGTGAACTACAGCCTTACCCTACTCATACTGAGAAGATGTCTGTTACCGGCAGTGCGACAAATATAAACAGGGCTGATTGATCTTTCTTTCTTTCTTTTCAAGAGTTGTTCAAGCCGACCGTAGGCCTCTGACATGGCTTAACGACTACTGTCAATTTGACAACAACCGGGACCGACATTTTATATGTCCTCCGAAGCACAGAGACGCTCAGATGAAATACCAGTAAACGGTCACCCATCTATAGACTGACCGCACCCAACGTTGCTTAACCTCGCTAATCGTTTACCGATCAGTGAGTGCAACTGGCTATGAGCGCCTCGGCTGATTGATACTATTTCATTTTATAAAAATGAGAAATAATATGAACAAAGAAAATATTGAAGCAATAATTACAGCACTCACTTCACCGTGTAAATAACTTCAACTGTACGAAAGCCTTTCATTTTAAAATCACATAAGTTAACATTTTTGTTGGAAACGCTAATTATCGTCAGTGCCCTTTGTTGTTTACCGACGGTACAAAAATTTACGTAACGCCTGTCATTTATTATATTACACCCAAAGGAAACGTGTCAAAAGTGTAGCTTGTGTAAATTAAAATCAGTAATGAACGCAATAAAGTTCATCAGTAAAACTCCGGCTTAAATATTAAATAGATTAATCCGCGCACTATTAACTTTAACAAAAGATTTCAATTAGTGCTTCAATGTTTCGGTTCGTATTTCACGTTTAAGTGGGAATCGCAGTGAGTATCGTTCTCACTGTAAGCTAAACGAGTAATGAACGAGGAGCTTTGCGTAATTCGCTCTGGCTTTGTGACGCCTATCGCCGCTCCTGTGGAGTAAATTAGATGCTAGGAGCTACTGTTACTTACTTGAATAGAAGCTCTAACAAACTAACCAAGATATTCCTCTTTGTAATAGTAATTTCGGCTCGCCACTCTGCTAGTAAAAAACTCATTTGCTCTTCATTGAAACATACTATTGCGAATTAAAGGAGTTAAAGATTGTAATGTTTATATTATTGAGAAATAAAACATAAGTGAAAATAAAGTAAATTAGGCCAACCTATCTTAGCAACTGAATCTTCTCTCAGAGCTAGGATTGCAATCGAATAAGACTCATAAACGATGTGACAGCGTTGCTGTAAAAAATCGCGAGCTATGGATTTTCTAGCCTTTTAAAAATGTTCAGGGGCAGCGGTAACCACACTGCCAGGCAGGCCGTACGCTTGTTTATCGCCTTGTAATACTACCTGGCAGAAAAAGTAAGCACACTTTTTACACTTTTTACGCACAGCGATTACGCTTGCATTTACAGCACTAAACCAAAGAACGACGTTGAACATCACGAAAAACGTATAATACCAGTCTGTTATATTATATTTTATAGCCGTTTACCGTCAATAGTTCAGATATCATTCTTCTACAAATATTATCCGACTTAGGAAAATAATTGTAAAAAAACGGTGCAGCAAGTTCATGTTTTAAGACAACTGTCGCACAACAAATCGGGTCCGTCCGTTAGGGTCCCATTTCGGTACGCCCCCGGCCGGCACGCACCCACAGTGAAAAATTTGTTATTCCGCTACGCCCCCGGCCGAAACGCTCTCATTGTAAAACAACCAGAGAAGACACTTGAGCAAATACTGTTGAAAACAAAAGTGTATTTAAGTTCATATATTTTTGTTTTATGTTTGTGGAATAACACATTTTTCACTATGGTTGCGTGCCGGCCGGGGGCGTACCGATATGGGACCCTAACGGACGGACCCGACAAATCTGTGCACTGCCACTTTACCACAATGGGATTGAACCAACAATACTCAACGCAGTGGCAATAGGAGGCAACTTGTATTTATTTTATTAATATGGTGACACCAATACATCTAGTTATTATTATAGCTAGTAGGCTATTTAAGCTTGTGTTAATCATTAAATACGCAATTTTAAATAGCTCACTAGTTGATGAAGATTACTTAGATTGTGTAGTAGAGCCTCGTTGATTTCAGCATGAATGGGGCTGTCTCGACCGGGGAAGGACTCGGAATTATAATTATAACTAAAAAAAAATATCAGTATTCCTACTGCTGTGTTTCGTTCTCTCTTTCCCCTTCCCTCTCCTTCTAACGACTTCCCACTTCCTTTTATTCCTAAAGGGTCGGCAACGCGCAAGTGATGCCTCTGGTGTTGCAGGCGTCTATAGGCTACGGTAACCACTTACCATCAGTGGTATGCTTGTTAGCCACCTTAGTACTATAATAAAAATCGTTTAAATCCGTTACGGCTCTAAGGAGTTCTTTTTTTTAATAAAACTCCCGCGTTAGGAATAATTTCTGTATCGCGGTGGACTGTAAAATATTCAAACAACGGACGCAAAGAACACCCAGACTCGGAACAACCATTTATAGATTACCCATTTTTTTGTCTCGTGTGGGATTCGAACCCACAACATTCGGCGCAGTGGTAGTAGCGAGGCGACCACTTAAACCACTACGCCATCCATGCAGGCAATAAAAAGTACCACTGCATTGTTATTCTCAAAGAATAGAACTCAAAGCATAAAACACAACGCTTCTACCGAAACCTGCAGTATCGCCCAAAAGCAGCCCATTATAGCGTACACTGCAACCGCGGCTGTTCGGGCAAGTCGCACAAATTATGGCGCTCATCGTGTGACCAGTCATGCGGTAGAAGATTGCAGGTACACGTTGAAATTCCATTTTCTCTTTGTGAATTATTTCGTTGCTCCTCAGCACGGTCAATTACTCGCGGAAGGACGTTTCTGACGGTGTCAAAATGTGAATTTGTGAACGTTTTACTTTGAATGCTTCCTTTTATGCGCGCTAACGTATAGGAGTTTCTGTCTGTCTTTATGTGTGTATAAATTGGAACATTAACAACAAAGCATTGCACTAATATACTCTGCGCTGCGGGTATCTTAACTTATGCCGATGCGTTTGTTTGATCTTACTGTCTGGTTAGTTTTATTTAGAATTAGTGAGCAGTTTGCATTATAGTGAAACAGCTATAGGTACTTATGGTACGTAGATAAACCTTGTTAAAGGTAGGTAACAATTTAATAATAATAATATTCTATCACATACATACAACACCATCTAAACCAAACTAAGCAGAGTTTGTGCTATGGGTAAACATATATATATATACTTTTTTTTTGTAAATACATTCATATTATACATAAAAACGCCCAGACTAAGACAAACATGACTTGTGCGGGAATCGAACCCGCGACCTCATCAGTCGGAAACACTAATCACTACCCCATCGAGGCCGACTAAGAGTTATGGATTTCTGTTTAGTGTTTAATTCGGCAAGTGATCGCTGTACGTATATATTGTACATGAAAAATAACTATAAAATAGGACTTGAGCTTTAGATTTCGTTGGCACCGTACTATTTTAATTTAATTAATTGTTGATATAGATCAACAATTAATTAAATTAAAATAGTAATCAAATTCAACGATTTTCATTGACACATATTGCCTGTATATACTTAATTACATGTATGTATCTTATGTGGGGGCTATTCAGTGCAGACCGGCGACACTTCGACCCAATGGGATCTTTTGTGTCGACACTCTCCCAATAACGACTGCCATATATGTTCATAATTATATGTAAGAATCCACGAGATGGCTTGTGTGGCAAGTTATATTTATATCTGTTTTACTGTTTACGCGTGATTGAGAAGCACCGCCACACACCAAACACAGATTTATAATAATTATAAGATAAACTGGATACAGTTACGTATCGCCACTTGAACCAATTTTTCCTTGTATATGACTAGAAGAAAATAGCCTTTATCAAAGAATTGAAGCTTAGCATCGCCCGAGTTAATTCTCAGGCGTTATTAGGCGCCATAATCTTTAATCATAGTCCCACTTTTAAAACTTTGTTCATAGTTGAGTTTGAAATGAATACCAAAATTGTCTCAAGTCTATCAGCACACATGATTTGGCATAAATCATAACATATATCGAAAGAAGACTCGAGCCAACAGTTTATTACAACAAACGTGATATGAATGTGAAAAATACATAATAATAACGCTGTTGTAGATGAGATTTAAATATTATGAGAGAGATATAAAAGACATATCATATACATTTGAAATTATTTTTTAGCATACTAGTGAACAGTTCTGATAATTAAACTGTGGAATGGACAGTGTTGTAATCTATATTGTTACATATTTTGTTTGTATGTGACAATTTCATGTTTAAATATTATTGCAGTAGGTACGTAAAACATAACATTTTACAAATTCGTCAGTACATTGTGCTCGTAAATCAATTCATTGCCCAAAACCTCACAACATGTTAATTTTAACCCAGTTCAGTTTTCACGTCTCACAAAGTAAAAACCTCGTATTGAATTACCCCTTTTTATGGTTACATTGTACTTTACGCAAATGTCTTGAGACGGTGGGAGCGAGGTGTTGCCATATTGCTCCCCAGGGGACAACAGGACGAGGTGACATTTCCCTTTTTTTGTCACACTGCTGGGAAATGTTTCGTTTTAATAATTCATGAACGCGTCGATAGTTTGTTTTGACGTTCGCGGCAGAGCGATGTTGGCGAAGTCAATCGTTTTTAAAATAGGAATGTTATTTTTTCTTTCTTTTTTGTTTTGATGTTGCCAGTCTATATTAATGGATATTTTTCTTTCGACAAAATGTCAAAATACCTACATAGTTATGTCTCACTGATCTGGTAACGTAAATGTTAACGGAAGTAGCTTTAATTACAAAAATAAATTCAGCATTAAATCGCATGTTATAGAATCTTTTAGTAAAATCAGTGGAGTTAACCACTTTTATGTGAAGCTAAATCATTACTGACTTAGTTTGAATGTACTGTACCGCTGTATAGTACTTGAATTAGATACATGTGCGATATTAGTAGATTCGATTATCTTCGTTTAATCACTCGATTTTTATTTTGTTTGTACGTTCACTTACTAAATATAAAGAGCGGAAATTAGAATTTTTGTTTGTAATGAATAAACACAAACACAACATGACTGATTTAAATAAATTATTTCGCTATTAGAAAGCTCCTGAAGAAATACAGGCTACAATAACATCACGGTACGAGCCCAGCAAGTGAAGCAGTAATCTTAAACGTGGGTCAAACCGCGGGGAACGACTAGTGTTTTATTATGACTTAGGTAAACAAAACCTCAAGACTGCATAACTAAAGGATCTAGTTACACTAGTTATTCCATGGAAACAAAGTCAGAGGCTTTCTTAATCGTAGACAGCAATTTTCTTGACTTTTCTTTATTTCAAAGAGTTAATGCCCAGTTATCAGGCAAACCAACGTAACAAAGTACCCTTTCTTTGTTCATCGTAACGCCACCTGTACATTTCTCACAATGTAAACATTCACCAACAGCTATTAAAGACATTATAAACGTACCTATATTGTATAACAACGCCCGCGTCCCTTCGTCGCGTGGACTACAGTTTACGTGGATTTATATGTGTGCGTGAATATGCTTTGCACCACATACGGTTCTACTGAACCTTATGGATAAAACTTTATTTATTTTTTTATTTAGGTTGAGGATCAAACTCTTAAATTATATAAACGTTATCAAAATCCTTTTAGATTTTCGGTGACCTCAGAACAAACAAACAGACAGACAGTGGCACGGCCTACGCTCAATGGTTAAAGCATCTAACTTGCGATTGACATTAATTGAGAGGTCGTAGGTCCGGTACCAACCTATTAGGCTAATAAAAATATCAGCAATTTGTGAGGCATATTGCTACAAATCTTAAGAAAAAAATACAAAATTTAATATTATGGGTTGATACGGCTTTGTCACAACAAGATTAAAAGTCACCAAGCCGCAAAATATTGTACACTAGCTTTTGCACGTGGCTTCGATTGCGTAAAAGTAGGTTAGTTCAGGTTATGTAGTAACAGTTCTTTGAGGGGAAAAGCAAAAATAAAAATTTCAAATTTGTTGTATCGTTTTTGAGTTAAATCCTTACAAACAACACGCAAAGAAAAATCAAATCTTTCCTATTTATAATATAAAATTTATATGAGGAGAACATTTTTGCCAATTGTAAGATGATGTATTGAACCACAAACCTTACCAGTCGAACTAGAGCTAGTCTTATAAATAATACAAAAATTATATTACCACCTGCTCTAATACAACCTTCGCAGCGTGTGGTTAAACAATGTTTAACTTAAATAAGTTATACCCGTCCAATTATAGATATTATCAAATATTACAGAAATGCTGACTCTTCATCGACCAATAACACTATGAAGTTACAAATCTTTTACCATCCAATACAAAAACGTATTCCAATATATGTCAAATTGATAGCATCTAAAATTGTGTTAGATTTATTATAATTTACGTAACTTTCGTATAATTTCGTCATGGTTTTAATATTTTATTACATTTATTTAACTATAAATATGTTTTAATGTCTTAATTATAAAGAAATTAAATAATATTGACATCAATACTTGAAGATAAATATGTGATTAACGTAAATTATAGTGAGCGTAGCTATTAATTTCAATTAAGTTTTGTAAAGTTGAGGTTTGGAGTTTCAAGGGCTAATAAAGAGTAATATAATTATACATTATGACAAGGGTGTAATGACACCTGACGCATTAATATTTACGTATTACTAGTTTTGCCCGCGGCTTCACTCACGTTTGTATAGATTTTTGTCAATTTTATATTTCTATCCCTCAGGAACAGCGGCAACTTATTTTTATTCGATTTTATGTCCTTTACTGTACCGCTGACAATTTGTACGCAAAATTTCATGATGATCGGTCGAATTGTTAAGGCGTGAAATCGTAACAAACAAACAAACTCACATTCGCATTTAAAATATTAGTAAGGATGAAGTCTTGCTGACCCCGTGGTATAGTTTGCACTTATGTTAAAGTGAGGTCTCAGTTTCGATTTCCGGGTCGAGCGGTGTTATTGACTTATTCCTTTTTAATAGGTGCATTAAGTCTAGAAATTACCCGTAAATGTACCCTGTCATGTTTTTTGTGTGGGGCTCAAGACGAAGTCGTTAAAATATGGTTGTACACAATTACGACCTACTCCGTCTGGAATAATATACAAGCGTGAATATGAAAGGAAATACAAACTAATCTGGCAATCAGCGTTTTACCAAAATTGCGCGGCTACATCTAAATTACCATATAAAAATGTATCTCTCCTATAGGATATACACACAGCTATAACAACTATAATAATCAATAAGTAGTATGTATGTATCTTATGTGGGAGCCAGTCAGTGCAGACCGGCGACACTTCGACACAGTGGGATCTTTTGTGTCGATACTCTCCCAATAACGACTGCCATAGATGTTCATGGCAGCCGGGACCGACGACTTAACGTGCTCTCCGAGGCACGGAGCACGCGATAATTGTCAATCAATACGCACATCATTTCGAAAAGTCATATAACTTCCGAAAGTCAGAGGTGCGCGACGTGGATTCGAATCCGAGACTCTCTGCATTGCAGTCTGTTGGTCTCCTCACTGAGCTATCGCTGCTAAGTAGTAACTAATAGGTAGTCGCTTCATTAAAAGGGGACTACAGTGGCTGGCCACAGGTGGTTATGATTGAATGAAAATACCTTATGGTCTTGACATCAAATCCGAATACCAATAATAATGCATCATATTTGTAAATCACAACGCAAAATATTCCACAACTTGTATCATATATTTCCATTGTTTACACCAAAAAAATAATTCACAGAAATATGTTTTAAATAGCAAGCAAATAAACTATTATTAAAGAAGCTTTCATGTCATAGAGAAATCCATAAAAACGTTTCTTAACATGTTTCCATCAAAACATTAATCCCGCCCACAACAACAGAAAACGAAAGTGACAAGAGATCACAGACTATTAATTTATGATATAAAACCCACACAATAACTCACACTTTTGTACTTCTCACGGCCTCATGTCAGAGAGTACACATAAAACGGCATAGAAAACGTTGTGAAATAAAATCTCCAAAAAACCTTAATGAACAACCGAGAAACATAAACAAATAAGGCTTTATTCAAACTTCAAATAGCAAAACTAGCTTCAATTCTTTAAGTAAACGGAACACTCAATTAAGATCTTTCAAAGTCTTCGGAAAAATGATTCAATAATGAGCACTATTCAGCGTCCAATTAACTTCGCTCGATTCTGTAAGCTGCAAATCTATATCGAAGAAAAATAAACTCTATGTTATTGTATTAGCGATACAATTTAAATGAATATTAGTCTAGATCTGATTAGTACCTACAATGTTTAGTTATTGCTATATTGCTCTACTAAAAGTGGAGCCATTATAGCAGCGTTAAAGCAACATCATTACATTTGATCGTATTCTATTATGTAATCTTGATGAATAAATATTGGTTAACCATAATAACCACCGGTATAATAAAGTAGATTTGTGATCCTTACAAATCATATTACTATAAAATGGATGTGATTTAAAGCGAATCGAATATTGGGCACTACGATGGCATAGTTCCTGTTTTTAAAGGTCGTATCAAGTATATCTAATAGGGTAGCCTATATCTTATTTTGGACATTATTAGATAAGAGCAAGTAGCAATTAATTAAAATAAAAAAAAATATATTAAAAAAATATATTTGTATATAAAAATGTGGAGGTTTGTATAAAATTTTGGGGATATCTCGCTATCTCCCTCGGATAGCAGCATTTAGATAACGGTAACGTCACAGTTTCTATCGTGCATCCTTTTTTTATCATTTGTCAATTAGCTCTACTGCCTGATTTGAAACGCTTGTATATTATTTATTACTGTAGAGTTTAGTATATATAATGAGTGGATTTCAAAATATCTTCTTTTTCTGGAGTTTTGGTAATGTGACTCTTCTTCTCTCTTAGCCTTTATTATTCCCAAGTCACTTGGGGTCGGCTTTTCTGGTTTAACCGGATTTGACTGGATATCAGTTTTTACACGGAGCGGCTGCCACCTGACCTCTGCAACCCGAAGGCTAACGATATCCTAAGGCTAGACCAGTGTCAGGATATTAGAGGGTACTGACTTCCCAATAAGGACTGCCATAGATGTTCATGGCAGCCGGGACCGACGGCTTAACGTGCTCTCCGAGGCACGGCGCAGGCGATAATTGTCAATCAATACGCACATAATTTCGAAAAGTCATATAACCTCCGAACGTCAGAGGTGCGCGACGTGGGTTCGATCCCGAGACCCACTGCATTGCAGTCTGTTGGTCTCCCCACTGAGCTATCGCTGCTCTTTTAGTTTTGGTAATGTGACTATTTCACATTACCAAAATTCTCTTCATGTATTAAATGTTAAAAATGAAAATCATCTACCCTATTACGTTTTACATACAGTCGTGTATCATCATGTATCAAATACACTTAGTCACAGCCTGTCGTCTCGCCTGGTCTATAATTATAGCATCTCTGGTTACAGCATGTAAACTAAATTGTTTTATAATGACTGGCATAATGGGGATGTTACAACTCTGATCTAAATATCGTAGTGTAGATGAGTATACAGCCACCTGCGATACAAGCTCTTATAAAACACTTTTTGGAGACTTGTATGTTTGATATAGATCGTAATGTATACTAGTTATTCATTTGAATGTGTAGCTTAGAACAAGAAAACATGTATCTTAATGTGTGCGCAGCGCAGTCAAATAATAAATTAAATGCATAAATTTATAAATATTACTTTTGCTGTCCGAAATTTTGAGGTAAACTGCATCATTATTATCATATATTATTGATTAATAATTATGAATAAATGAATGACCAAGTTATTAGGCATATACACAATATAGAACATTCTGAAAGACGAAATAACATTCGATGATATAGTGTGCCGTTTTTTAAATATAATTTTGTAATCTTTTTGACTGAAAGATGAGCAATCAGATTCCTATTGTATTAGCCTCTGCTTTCGAGGCCACATAAATATGCCCATAAACATGCACCAGTTGCATATAAGCAATAACTCAATCAAACTAACATATAGAAACCGTGGAACCTCGATATAATATTATGGTAGCATAGGTATATCTTAAACGCGTCAATCAATTCTGATGTAATTGACAGAAACATGTAGTTTACCGGCTTAACTAGAAACGAATTTGGATTTGGTATTATGTACTGTGCAAACGTGAACTTGAATGATAGTACTAGCGATGGCGATATATTTTGAAAGGTGTGTCTCTTAGTCGGAAAATATTGGTCTTGAGTAAGTTTATGATATTGTGTTAAGAAATATTCGCGTATTGGCATAAAGGCATATATTATATAGCTTGTTATAAATTTAATCCGAGTATTATAGAAAGTACATTAATTTAACAGCTATTTTTATATTTATTTGTGAAGTAATGTAGTATTAGTAGTAATGTTGTAACTATAATTTCTAAAAGTATGGAAAGTTGACGAAGAAATAAAGTAGGTTAATTTTATTATTTTACTAAGTCTATGAATCAGCAGTTGTTGTTCGATGAGTGCGTTACAAGCATTATGATGAAGACAGGTTTAAAATATCCATAAACAATTGATGTATGTACACTCGAAATGAGATTTAAATGAGATTACAGGTTACTGCGGAACACAGTCTACACACATATGTAGATCTCCAAAGCCATAAAAAATGAAATTGACATGAAAGGATAATCCTTGTATTGCTAAACATTATACAAAAGTAAAATTATCAAAATACACTCGTAAAATGACTAGACCCAAAAAAACAAAATGTTTAAACATGTTAACGAAAACCACAAAATAAATTAAATCGCATTTTATATAATTCTGGTGAGACATATTAAATTACCGATTGTTTTGTATTTGTTATTAATAAACCTGCGTCTTATTGCAGCCTGTAAACTTAAGAGTTATACCTAGATACTCGTATCGTATACGTTTAAAAGTCAATTTAAGATGATAGTGAATTGGCAATTCATTAGTATTGTTTATCGACTAAATTATTCAAATACCCTTTAAACTAATTAGATAAAGTGTTCTTTAGGCTTAACCCCAAATTCTCAGAAAGTTTTAATATTCAAAGGCGAAGAGTTTTATCTTTCAAACAACATTGATTATCTTCCATTAGATTAGTCCCTAAATAGGTTTAAATAAGACATTCCGTTTTTCTTCGAAATAATTTTGGTTGCTCTCTTATACCAACTTGAATATAGTCTATCTCATTGTTTATATTATTATCACCAACAAACATTCGAAGATATAGTTAAAGAAAATTTATTATTAAAATGTATTTGATCTCTACCTTCGAATCAATGAAATTAGTTTACATAGTGATATTAGAACCTTTGAATCTTAAACACTGCTCAGAAATTACACGAAATTTGTATCTAAAATCTTGCAAAAGTAATAGTAAAAAGCAAGAATAGAAACAATACATTTCTACCGAAATTGGTTTCGGTAATATTTTCCAGTAATATTTTTAATAACTTTACAAGTCAGTGACCCGCGGCTGTTTTAACTACGATAAAATTATAGATAACATTATTTATTTTAGTATAATTCTCTTTGTGAGATATTTGCTAAAAATAATTACTACTAATAATTATAAAAACACTTCGTTTTACCAAGAATACTATCAGTTTTAGATCGCATTAACTATTTTGTTCTTGCTGCTCTTTGAATGAGTTCAGTTCCATTTTTTTAAGTTTAATCCACCTAATGACTGTAAAGTCAAGATCCAGCCATTGAGATTACCAAAATTGGCTTTACAAATTATAATGACCTTTAGTCTTGCGTCCAGCTTTCAAAAAGCATAATTACCACATCACTACATATTATAAAACAAAGTCCTGCATCGCGTCTGTCTGTTTGTTCGCGAAAAACTACTGAACGGATTTTCATGCGGTTTTCACCAATAGACAGAGTGATTCATGAGGAAGGTTTAGGTGTATAATTTGTTAAAGCTTTCTACTATCCGGGACGGGTTGCCAATAATCATATAGATTAATACCAGTATCGTAAGTCGTATGGAAAGAGCGTATATTGGCAAGTGTAAATGTATATTTTTAATTATTAGTATGGAAATTAAGAGGTTCAAGGATCAAGGATACCATTAACCTAAATATAAACTGATAAATCATTAAATCTGACACACTCCTTAGTTATTCAAATTCTTCAAGGTCTCAATATTCTCATGAACGTCCCATGTTTACCATAATATCAAAGCTCCGATATTCAAAGCTATTCTGAATGCTAAACAGATATTGTCTCACATCAAACGCGTACAATAATGCACCATGCGTTAGTAGGGCTGTACAAAACATTCTATTGTTTATTTGTTGTTCTTCGGCATATTTCAAGTTCATGTTGTTCTCGTTTTTTCTTTCAGACTAGTTTTTACCCACAGCTTTGCTCGCGTTAATGTAGGTTATGTCAATAAATATTCCTCGCAATAAAAGACATCCCTGACAACGTGTATGCGAAGTTTTATGATCAGCGGTCAATTAGTTAAGGAGTGAAAGCGTAACAAATGAACAAAGAATCAAAATCACATTTGCATTTATAATATCTTAACCTAACTAATATTATAAATGCAAATGTGATTTTGTTTGTCGCAAACAAATGTTTTAAACTAGATAGACTTGCAGTTACTGTTGTATCCAAAACATTATGTTATGTTGTAATACACCCTAAATTCTCCTTTAAAAATGCCTTAGAACCAGCAAGGCAGTATACTTAAGTTTATCATTATAATTATTAATAATAATAATAATAATAATTTACAATGTATATTTTACAGTTTGATAGTTACTAACAAAGTTTTTTTATATACAGTAGTATAAAAAAATGTTTAGCACATTGCGCGTTTCTTATTTTACGCTTTACATACTTTGATATATCTTCACTCCATCATTTCAATACGACTTATATTAATAAATCCTAAAAGATAACATCAAAACGTGACCATAAGCACTGTTAGAGTAAATTTAATGCGTTAGAATAATGCAAATCAACTAAATAAACATAAATCACTCACATAAGTTCACTAACAAATATGCAATTTTCATTGACAGGTCGTTCAGCATTTGTTACTATAATTATGCGTTTGTTGAGTGAATTACCCTTTGTGCATGAGCTTTAAAGGTGAAATTGACATGATAATTATATACCTATTATTTATGCTATTAGGCAATTGCCTAGTAGCACTGCCAACTGCAGTAAGTGACAAAGGTTAAATACAAAAGGTTATGATTTGTAGCTCATTTAATTATGAATAGTATATATTATTATAATATCTTCAGTCATGAGTTTTAGTTGAGTTGGACTGTCGGTTATTTTGAGAGACGTATACTTATAGCATGTGACGCTTTGTAAACTGCTGACATTCGAATAAGAAATTTTATTATCAGTGAATCTCTTGTTTTAAGGATTTTTTATTCCTATCATCTTAATTAGCTGGCTAGAGCTGGACGTTAGCTTTTATCAAAGCAAATCTCAGAACTACATATATATTCTTTTAAATAAATCTTTAGTTATGAGATTGCAAAATTAAATGGTATAATCTAAAATATGTTTAAATTTCAAAACAAGTTTTGAAGGGACATTTTTTGATATTCGCAAAGCACGTTTTTATAATAGTGTCATAAAAACTTATAAATATTTTCTAGTGTATTGCTGTCTTGCTAGACATGGGTTTCCTCTACCATAGTAAGGACTAAACACTACGCTAACAAAGAGCACATAGGCATACATTATTTCAAAAAATATTTATAGAATTCTCAAGAATGTACTTATATTTCCTCACATAATTTTCTCCACCGTCAAAACAAGTGATAAGTATTATCTAATTTGCACATCATTTCGAAAGGTCTCAGATGCGCGCCTATGGCACTCCTTAATAACGGAGAGATTTAATTGGCTATGCACATAAATCTGTCCACACATGTTCGCGCATGTGTGTAAATGATTGTAGGGTTGTGATGTTAGAAGCATGCGGGCAACTGAATACGATGACTGTTACGCTAATAACTATTTCTATATATCAGTTAGATGTATCATCCTATGCAGCCGCTTTGTACACTGAGAAATGTAAAGCAGTCGTAGGATCAATTTGTGGCTGAATTAAAACAGTAATTAAAAGAGCTACTTGTTGCTCATTGTCAGAATCTTCGTTCTAAATGTCAAAATATTGGCCCTAAGTCAAAAGGCTGATTGAATGCAATGTTTTCTTGACATTCCAACTAGGTCATCTATTTATGTAAAAAATAAAAAAGTTACGATCGAATTGTATTTAATTTGTGCAATAATACGATCGGAATAGTATAATGTTAAAATGCTTAGCTAAAACTTTTTCACTTCAGTTGAAGTTAACATTAATAAAAGTGAGATATAAAAGTAGCTTAAATGTTACATCCATGTATACGATGAAACTGTGTAACTTTTGTTTCTAGCAAATAAAAGTTATCATTATTAGTCTATTCTATGTTTTGTGGTGTTTTCTTGTAGGTCTTCCAAAAGTCTATTCTATTCGTTGTAATGCTTTCATGTAACGCAAATGATAATACAAATTAGCTTCAAAAAAGTCACGAGTTTTAATACCATTTTTATTCAATTATATTATATGAAATTGTTTACTAATTCGTTATCGATAAAATTTGTAGATATCAACAGTCCAACACTAGACAGTTTGTCACCTCAATGGGTCAAATATCTGGACTAAGTTATCAGTTATTTAATTATAGACCTAGGTTATCGTTCTT
Organism: Catocala fraxini; assembly: GCA_930367265.1. Classification (NCBI taxonomy): domain Eukaryota; kingdom Metazoa; phylum Arthropoda; class Insecta; order Lepidoptera; family Erebidae; genus Catocala; species Catocala fraxini. The sequence goes on along the minus strand of OV884039.1, from coordinate 17,277,374 downwards.
CATTGTGCCGACATAAGGTATACAATAGTGGGCTAATAATCGCTAGAATGTTCGGTCTAATCGAAAATCAATAAAAGATAAAGCATGACGTCGATACTAAGGTTCAGAAATTAAAGAGTGTAACTTTGAAAAGTTTAGTAAGTAACTAAGAGACAGTGATTTCCGTTGAACGAAAATAGTACAGTTACATAAAAAATATATTTTATTTATATAATTAATAATAGAACCATTTTTAAATGTCTCACATAATATGATGACGTTTCAAGGTCGATACAATATGTACTTAGTGTTCTAAAACTGCTATTGTATTATCTCGTAATCAAATTATCTCTTTAAAAAATGACAAAACTGGTGTTAGACTTACTTCTGGGAACTTTCTTTGAAAACACTTGTTTAATATGGCCACAATTACACAAAGAATACTTTTATAAACATCCATCTTTGATTTGTTTTGATTTAGACTCCATCACATTCAAATAATACCGATAAAAAACATCTATTCTCTTGAAAGTGCAATCAATCCAATTACAAAGCAAACAAAACAGAGAATAACTTCATTCGTATGTTCCGAAAACATTCAATAATTACATGTCTGTCAAAGGTCAACAGGAATTAGGGTCATAATCCACAATGGTAACGGTTGTAAGCCCAATAATAATAAAACATGAGTTCCGGTGCAAGCGAAGCTAACACTTTGGAGACGACTGAATATTCAGATATTATAATATACTAGCTTTTGCGCGTGGCTCCGCCCGCATGGTACCTACATTAATAAAAGTAGCCTATGTCCTTCCCCAGGTTTTAAAGTATCTCTGTACCAAATTACTTTCATGTCGGTTGAGTGGTTTAGCCGTGAAGAGGTAACAGACAGACAGAGTTACTTTTGAATATATATTGCTAATTACTAGCTGCTGCGCGCAGCTCCGCCCGCATTATACATACAGCATTAAAAAATAGCCTCTGTCCTTTCCCTGGTTTTAAAGTATCTCTGTACCAAATTTCAACCGTATCCGTTGAGTGGTTTAGCCGGGAAGAGATAACAGACAGACAGGGTTAGTTTCGAATTTATATTATTAATAAGACAGTAAGGATAAAAATTTATGACTGAATTATATTAATCAAAATCCAAGTTTAATATTTTTGTAAAAATTATGAGTGTTTGGAACCGTAAAAGTAATTGTATTAAAATAATTGTAATTAATTTAATTAGCAAAATCGTACCTTATAGTTATATATAGACCGTTATAAGGTGAAAAAGAAGGTGAACCTGCAGTCACAAGTAGGTTTACATTTTCGCTCATATAAAACAGTACTTACTATTTGATAAGGTGATATTTACTTCTCAATGCTACTAATACATTTTCAATCAATATTTATGGGTCTTACTTGAAGCTATATTAGTTGTCTTATAAGGGTTATTTTCGTGGTAATTTATCTAATTATATGAATTACTATAAAAATAAGCTCTTGAATATTTTGAATTTAATTTGATAAAGACGACAAAAGTCCTAGTTATCTTTGTTAAATAAAATTTATATGATAACCAATGGTATTATGCTATGATATGATAATGTTTAGTGCAAAACAATTTAATAAATAGTTCTGAAGTTTAGATTTGATTGTTTTTTGGTTTGGAAGCATTTAACTCAATAACGCAACCGATTTTAAAATTTATTTCACCCTTGAGTGCTGTATTATCACCGAGTAACATAAGCAATGTATGCATATTTCTTTTTTTAAGTATTGTTACTAACATCACCAAAACCATCACAAAAGCTACTCTTTTATAAATTCCACGGGCGTAGTATTCTGACGTTGCAACTTAATAGCATAGCTTAGCAAACGCTGGATGTTGGCCTTTACAATAAAGGTACGCGTACTCTGGTCCGAAAATGTGAACTTTCACCTTACAAGCTATTAATACTGTTTGGATGATTTGTTACGAGATTTACAACAATGCGTTAATGAAATTTTATATTGTAACACGCTGCGTTTAATAATAGATGAAAGTATCAAATCTACCTTTGATGTGTTACATAACACATTATGATGGATATAATTTTTCTTCTATAATGATACTAGACTTTGATCGCGGCTTCGCTCGCGTAAATGTATGTTAGATTATGTTAGTAACAGTTTTTCTGGATAAAAGGTACCCTATGTCCTATTTTGTACCCCTGACAACGTATATGTGAAATTTCATGATGATCAGTCGAGTAGTTAAGGCGTAAAAGCGTAACAAATAAATTTACATTCACATTTTTAACATAAGTTAGAATTAGTACGGTATTCCACAAGACCGTTGGTCTTGTGCATACGTTTCTGGAAAGTTCGATATCCAGATGTGTCAAAACAATATTAAATTGTAGGTTACCTATTTGAAGATTGTTTCATTACTACAAAATAGTTTCAGTTGCCTTGTTTTATTCATTGTATGTAACCTTTAAGAGGAATATTAACTCCTAAGTCTTACCTTTTAATTTATGCTTTAGAGAATCAAGATAATGATATGCTAAAATATTGTGCGTGACTTCGTGAATTAAATCTAGGCACTAATGTACGGTTTTATGTATTATGTAATAATTATAATGTACATAATCTAATATCGTAAAAGCCTTTTGTTGTAAGCACACTGACCACACGCGTTTTATAACTATTTATTTCTACACGAGAGGCAGACATTCCACAGAATAGTTTACTTAACACTTATGTGATACTGCACGGGTGGCGTAGTGGTTTAAATGGTCGCCTCGCTACTGCCACTGCGTCGTGTGTTGTGGGTTCAAATCCCACACGGGACAAAACTTTGTGTGATCCACAAACGGTTGTGCCGAGTCTGGGTGTTCTTTGTGTCAGTTATTAGAATATTTTCAGAGTTCCCCGGAACACAGGATTTATTTCTAGTGCGAGAGTAGTCATTTTTAAAATTTAAAAGGAATGTTTGTTATCGTACAAACTGATATAAATGCACTATCTAATAAAATGACTTGAAATTGATTGTTTATTTATTATACTGATTATTCAATTTCTTTAAGTATAAATATCTCTGGAATTAATGGCACAAACCGACCTGCTACACCTTCGGTTCAGACAATATTAAATACACAGTAATAAATTAATTATTTAACAATAGAGAAACAAAGCTACTTAAAAAACATTAAAAAAAAATTCAGTCTGAACTGTAGGAACTTTATCCTAATTTTTGAATTTTAATTTTACCTGTTAAGTGTACGTAACGATTCAAAATTAAAACCAATTTTGAATCGAACTATATTTGTTTCAGTCAATTTGGTGTACTATTAATTTGACACGATCTTCAAATTATTAGCATGTATGTATCTTATGTGGGGGCCAGTCAGTGCAGACCGGCGACACTTCGACCCAGTGGGATCTTTTGTGTCGACACTCTCCCAATAACGACTGCCATAGATGTTCATGGCAGCCGGGACCGACGGCTTAACGTGCTCTCCGAGGCACGGAGCAGGCGATAATTGTTAATCAATACGCACATAATTTCGAAATGTCATATAACTGCCGAAAGTCAGAGGTGCGCGACGTGGGTTCGAACCCAAGACCCTCTGCATTGTAGTCTGTTGGTCTCCCCACGGAGGCATCGCTAATCTTTAAAAAAATTATTAACATAATATATACATGGAATTTAGAACACGTCCCTTTTTAAAGATATCAATAAAAAATATTGAATAGTGATTTATAATGTTACGTCGTGTATAACAATACCTGGTCTGATTTAATTGTATTCACTATTAAAATAGTTTACAATCGGTGAACGGTTATTGCGATATACGTTCTTACAATAAAACCATGTCATATTTTAGTTTTGTTATAAAGGAGACCAGCATACCAAGAATAACTATATAGGTATATTTATCCTGGGGAGACTAGTCATCGAGTTTTAAGCTAGGATCAGATCGTTTGCGTCAAATTGACAAATAAAAAATATCTACTTGATAAATGGAAACCAATTTAACCGATCTGTAGAAAAAACGCGCGTTAAAGCTTGCTTTGGGCTGACTGATGGCGGTGGATGTATGCTGGAGGAACGGTTATATTTTTAAGATTGCTATCAATCTGGTTTGAATACTATTAGTATTATTGTTGACTACTAAAGCTTGCTAAATACTTATTGAATATAGATATTACGGATTATTTTATTTACATCTTTTTATCTCAACTCTATTCGCATTCTCCAAATCATGGTAGTGGAAGTATTTGAAGCCTACTAGCATGTAAGATCTCTGGTCCGGGTTCGATTTAGGGTAAAGTATGATTGAGTATTTCAATGAGGAGCCTGGAAATGTGCTCGGTAGAGGTTAATAGACTCGCCCCTTAAGTATGGGTTTACAGTAAGACAGCAATATTCGGTGCTTTATTGACTAGATCCATATTATCACCATCTTCCTTCGCCTACCCGTAGAGGAGAGAGAGAATAAAGAGTAAATGGCATACACTCTATTTCTAAAAACTTATTACTGTTTACCGAATACAATTCTAGACATCACGCTGCTACTAAGAACTCTGTGATAGGAAAATCCAAAAAAAATACTTGATCCAGAAATCAAACCTGCGCCCCGTATAGCATTCACTATCAATCGGTCACAGCGACCGAGGTCCTAAAAAGAAAAAAAAATAGTGTATGCTTCTCGATTTTATTTCTTTGCTAACTTACATTAAATGAACGGGCAATAATTGATGTTCCTGACCTGTAAAGTTATGTCGATTTGAGTTGAGTTTATTTTTTTATCTTTTTCTTTTAAAAAAGACAACTTCCACACTAGGAATTCCTGTGTCCCGGAGGACTTTACAAACATTCGAACAACGGACACAAAGAACATCTAGACACGGTAATGATAATGATATCTATACAGTATTGTAACTCGGCCCTGTCTTTGAAATAATTACCTACAACAGCGCGGTTTGTACTACTGTATTTTAATTTTATCTCCCTACTTGAGTTGAATGTCAAAGACCTCAAGCAGATATTAAAACAAAACAAACAAACAAAATATCACATAAACCAACAAAAAAAAACCAAAGAAATAAGGTCCATAATCGTGTGACGAAAAGAAATAGGTTAGTGTGTGCTTATTACAATGGTGTTCCAATTTGTGTCTAATTTTATTTTATTTATTTTGTTCAATAAAAGCACTTCTTAATTTCTGTGAAACAGGTTTTTTATTTATGTTAACCGTCTTATATCCAGCTTTAGGCAGTATATCATTTAATGTGATAAGTTGTGCGCCACTTTGTATTTTGTATTATAAAAAAATTAATTCGTATCGAATGAAATAGAAAGTGTTCAATAAAATCAAATCATCTCAAATCGCACGCTTACTGCTTATAAAACAATCACACCATCCGTTTGTCACTGCGGCGCATTCGCGAGTGGTTGCGAACCAAGCGCATACTAACGCCGAGGCGCGTAGGTATGACTCGACTTTCGACCGTTTGTATGAAGATAGAATACTGTATAGATATCATTACCGTGACCTACATTCGAAACAACCATTTGTGGATCACACAAAGTTTTTGTCCCGTGTGAGGTTCGAACCCACAACACTTGAAGCAGTGGCAGAGGCGACTACTTAAACTACTACACCATCCATGCAATCAAAATTTGAGTATTGTTACAACCGAAGGTATAATATTACGTTGTTTGCCGTGCGACCGTGTCGCACCGTGGCGCGTGCTAACGGCGTGTCCTGCGTGAGCGACGAATACGACGCGACGCGACGCTGCGAACGCGACGAACGCGATCGAAACAACGGCCTACCCATCTTGCGGGCTGCGGCCTATATGGCAGTCTGCGGCGAGACGCGACGTAACACGTACCTTCAGGCTTAATATCAGCAATAATGTAATCGAAAGTAGACGGTAACACGCCACAATATTGTTTAAACATTTTATAATCGTTTCTTACTTTTGGATATAAATAATGTAATTCACCAAATATGTTTCTTTATAAATATATAATATTTGTTTCCTTTCTGTGTATTTTATTATATTTTTTTAAAAGTCTCTATAATCTTTTAAGCAAAATTGCACTGTACTTCCCCATGATTCGAAAAGTAATGACCAAAATCACGTAGGACATTTGTTGCGTGTAGCATCGCGTCGCATTGCATCGTATCGTGTCGCGTCGCGTTCGTCGCTCACGCAGGACATCCCGTAAGTCATTCGTACCGTGCACCCTTTTTGCACTCAACGCTTTCCTGTGCGTCATTCCTGACTGTAATTTGTTTGGATAGATGGCTGGATGTGTTGTTAAGGTATTGCCTTTCTGGGAGTAGGATGGATGATTGTGTGTCATTGTATGTTTATCTTTGTTTAAATTAAAAGTGTTAAAGTGTTAAGTTTAAAAGTGTTTGACGCTAAGAATATCTTTGCAATTATTATATTAACGTTATATTTCTAGTCAATAAATATCTGGTCTTGGCTATTTAATCTAATATGGGGTTCTATGGGGTAAAAGGTTATATAATTGAATAATACTGTTATATATTTTTAATGAAATATAATTATGTCGCACATTCACAATAAATGTATTATTATATTGTGAATACGCGTCGTAATAATACAAAGACATAGAACTTGTAAGTAATTAAATTATAGCGCCATCTCCCGGATGCTAACAATTAACCATCATTGCGTCACAAAATATATTTTATGGTTACAAAATTACATAATCAGCACCAGCAGTAGATACTTACTTGTTTGTCAATTTGTCCCTCTGTCACGCAGGAAATGTCGAACTGGTCGCGATATTTTTTGCATAGAAATACATTATGAGCCTAAGAGCGAGCATTATTGCACAGATCCCGCACACCTTTCCTTAGAAGCAAAGCAGTTAAAGCTAGTAGTCATAAATTAACTACAATGTTACACTAACACCTGACATCTTGCACAAATCGATCTCTCGTAACTGAACATGATCCCAGCAAACATGTTGCCGGCTCACAGATACAGAATTGATATATCGCCGATACAATTGACATAACCCACGACACCAGAATGCACGTAAACACATACATATTCATGTGAATACAAGCAAATGATGAGCTAGGGTAAGATGATGCTATAGCTTTATATTTATATATAAACCCAAACCTCTTTTCTTGACGTGGATCTTTTGTTTCGAGCACACTTATTGCATTGTTTATATATCTATCCTTCTCGGTATAAAAATACTTTTTGTATGGCGTCTTTGATTTTCTCTAAGGATTATGTTATGCTAACAGTAATAATAGTTAGTACTAACAATAATAATATTCTATCACATACACACAACACCATCTAGCCCAAACTAAGCAGAGCTTGTACTATGGGTACTAGATAATGGATAAAATACATATTCACATTTTTTTGTAAACACATACACATAATACATAGAAACACCCAGAACAAGACAAACATCCATGTCCATGCACACAAATGTTTGACTTGTGCGGGATTCAAACCCACGACCTCAGGCGTGGCAGTCGGTTACATTTACCAATACGCCATCTAGGCCGCCTAAATATGTATTAGTCAAATACATATGAATAAGACACTCATTTTACATTACACATTATTGTTTCACTAGCACGAGCTTGCGGCTCCGCTCGCGTAGCTTTCCTTTGTTTAAAATATACATATAGCCTATGTTATGTAAGTTAAGGATAGCTAAAATTGTTATAGCCCTGCTGCAGGCAGTACCTTTGCATGTGTCTAATTTACTATTTACATAGATCAAATCTCTTTGAGGAACCCTGTCTTCATGTAGGCCTTGTCTCCATGTTCCAAAGAACCTGATATTTTTCTAATGACAAATGTTAGGAATGTACCAGTAAGAAACTGTTAGTAAAGAGCAATTCACGCTCACTAAAGCTACTTCATTTATATTGTATCAGCCTTATGTATAAACAGGCCAAAGTCAACCACGCTGGCCTAGTGCAGCTTATCAGACATCACATATGTTCGAGGACATTATGGAGAACTCTCAGACATGAGGCAAAATGATTTTATTTTTTAAAACGACTTTGCTCGAATTAGTAATGACTGCTATGACGCGAGGGACTTTACAAAGACAGACTCGAAACAACCATTTGTAGATCACACAATTTTTGTCTCGCCTGGGATTCGAACCCACAACACTTAGCGCAGTGGCAGTGGCGAGGCGACCACTTAAACCACTACGCTATCCGTGCAGACAAATAATAATCCTTACTAATATTATAAATGTGTTTATGTGAGTATGGATGTTTGTTACTCTTTCACGTAAAATCTACTAAACCGATTGCGATAAAACTTGGTATGTATATAGCTGGAGACATGGATTCACACATAGGCTACTTTTTATCCCGAAATTCTCACGGCAACGGGACTTACGCGGGTGAAACCGCGGGCGGAGCTAGTTAATACATAACTTCGAAAAGACACAGGTGTCATAGGTTCGAACTCAAGACCATTGCATAGCAGTCCAGCGGTCTTCCACTAGCATATCCAACTAGGAATTTAACAGGGACGCAATAAATTATTTGTGGAATATTCTGAAAGATGAGGCATGAGGCACGATTTTCTATGAAACAAATGTTTGTTACAGTTAGCGGTTTAGTTTGAGCATTCGCTTAATTACGGCAGTTTGTTATAACGCCCACCGACTTGAGCGATGTTTAGTAACGTCTAAACTAATTTGATTATCGCATTCCAAACATAGTATTGCTTGCATTTAGCATACCAATTACGGTAAGACTACGAGCGCGCACTAATATTTTAGTAGAAGCTTTGTATTTTTTATAGGTTAGTAGTAATTTAGGTTATAAATTACTAGGTTTTTTATAATCCCTCCAAGCTAAATACTTGTGCTATCAGTGAATAGGTCAATGCGGCACGATCAAATTCACGATGCCGTAATAGGTTAGTCCTATCTTTGACGTTGTAAATATTTTTACACACAAGGGTATGTAGCATTCAAAAGAAACCTTATTTTGCTAACAGTATCAAAATTGGTTGTAAAATAAAGAAGTATTAATTATTTTAAATTTGGTTATCGTCCGTGTCAAACCAAAATTTGCTATATGCACTTATTTAAGATTTCTATTTTTTGACCTTTGGGTATACTTCACTGCCCTATCTACCGTATAAAAAACTGCTAAGTGCCTATGAGCACTGTATGAAGATCTACGACCTCCTTATAAAATATGCTATGTGCAGCAGAGGAGAATAGAAGAACATTTTTATCAATATTTCAAAAGTATAATTTTGCACATAGCATATTTTGGTTAGACAACAACTATATGAGGAAAAGTGACGCTATAGAGGAAATATCTCGCTATCTCTCTCAAACAGCTGCATTTAAATAGCGGTTCTCGGAAATCACAGTTTGTATCTTATTTATTACTATGTAGTTTTTATAAAATATTTATCGTTTAAAGTGTCGGTAATATAAATATATGACTTAAATGATAAAAGATATCAGACAACTATCCTATTACTTGGATACTGCAGCTGTATGAAACTAAACACACAGGCTTGTGCAACAACTACATATATTAAATCAACAAGTAATGCACGGACGACGACATTCGTACTATAAGTGACCTTTTTAAATAAGCATCAATACAAAACAGAGTACAGTATTGCATTCCGATACACACAAAATCTATTGACGAATTAATAGCCCCCACTCACAATGAATATCAATTAAAAACATATAGAGCGGTACAGAAGGCCGTATTTTTATCAACGCAGTACTCAAATGACAATGGGACCATTAACCTAGTATGTACCCACTAGTAATACGCCTTGTATCAAACGCGTTATGTGTATCTAAAGACTGAGGGCCCCAGGCGGCGATGTATCGATAAATTAATTAAAAAGCCTCGGTAATAGATAAGCAATGGGAGAAAGGGTTAAGTAACACTCACGTCCAATTAGCAGCATTTAATATAATATATTGCTGCCTTTGATAGGTTAAGTATTGATCTACATTTATAAAGATTATCGTTTACTTTCAATCTAAAAAAATGCCTAAAATAATTTATTTTGCATAGAAAGTTAAGTCTTCAAGCTCAGTTAAAAGAGTTCCGAGCTCTATCAAAAATTACAAGAACAAACTTAACAGATGTTTTTGAATGGAAATATTGAATCAACAAACTTAACATCAACGATAGTTCGTCTTATATATATTGAAATGAGGAAAAGGTTTCAAAGGATCTCAATTAATCAGTGAGGTCAATGGTTATCATGATAGCCATCGGTATAACCAGAGGTGATGGTCCTTTGACGAGTACCCAGTGATTAATCCTTATACATTGCACTCTACCAAACTATCAGTCAAATATTTCGCGTCATTACCTTTAGTTGCAGTAACATATTTACATATTCTTATAACTAAGTTAATACAATTTGCAAAATTCTTACTTTATACGTCTGACGACTGCATGTTGTTTCGACAGAAGCAAAGATGATGAAATGAGAGAAAACCGGATAATACAAACCTTATTAAAAAAGTAAATAAAAAGTGTGTTTCTTGGCTTGTCCTTTTGATATTTCGCTTATAGATAAATCATATATAAGCCACAGACATTTCAGAAAATTTCTCCTCTCTCATGGTATAGATCTTTAGAAGCATGAGAACGAAGTCGGTGTAGATTGTTAATTTCTTTTACTTACATTTTCGCTAAAAGCACTGCAAATTTTACAACTGCCCTATTGTACCTATTGTCTCCAAAAAGCCAAGAAAAACAATTCACTACACATAAAAATGCGAAACCAATTGCAGACCCATTCATCCCCGACTCGAAAATTCCCCACTCGTTTTCCATCACTCCGAATAGTGCACAAATTAGACCGGTGTCCAACCTCCTTCAAGTCCTTGATGGATTGGCCTTCAAGACTTTTGTTCCCCTCATGATAATTAATTTAGACCGTTCCGTTATTCGAGTTCCATTCTCATCGTGACAGAATAGTCCCGTATCTCAGATGTTAGGGTTGAACAATGCGTTGATAACGAGATTATGCGAATTGTGTTGTATTGTAAACGTCTCGTCATTGTTTCCCTGAAAGGGTAGTTGTATATCCGCGATAACCCTCGGCTTTTATTAAAGTGGACAAATTTATTGTATGTGTTGTTGAATATTTTGACTCGCTAATGTGTGCATATTTTGTGAAATTACGTATATAAATATAATTTTTTGAACATCTTGTGACATTACCTCTGATTACACCTAAACTTGGGCCAACATTCTAACTATTCTAATATTTCATGTTTGTTACAAGCTACCATCACCAAATAACTATAATGTCATAACGTAAACATGACAAAATAAAAATTGCAAATTATACAAATAAATATTAATTGATGAAGCATTTAATATTTATTTAGCAGAAGAAATATTTTGAAAAAACAAAATGCCATACTTGAGAACCAAATGCATACATCTAAAAACTTTTAAAAGTATATTATCCATCTTCCTGTTCTTGTTTTAGAAAGTTGAGAGATACAATTATAAATGCATTTGTTTATAAATACTTATTCGACACCGAAGACCTCTTGATCGTAGACATAATTTCTAATGTCCATCCTACAGAAAAGTTGTTACAACATCCGAGATAAATTATTTAACTGCGACTGGTCTGTCTAAAGCTAAACATGTTTAAATTAATCAAAATCAATTATCAATTTTGTAATCATTAACGCACGACGTCATAAAATCCAGACATCAAAATTAATTGTATTCCCAATGGTTAATGATCAAATCCCGGTTACTAATTTGCCTATAAATCGATCTTGGAACTATCAAATCGAAATTACCTACTTGTATTATAACTGTATAATATACCTATCTAATTCTGGAAGTGATCTATGGGAAACTTAATTCGAAGTAATAAACATAATTACATTATTTATAATTAAACAAAATAATTTATAGCGTCTTCGCCGCGATTTTCTTTGGGTTTTATTGTATCTATTAAGCTGTTAATTTATTGGTCTAGATTACGAAAATAATCAGTAATTACTTGCTATTGAAGGTCGTGGTAGTGCAAGCGCATATAAACACGAAGTTATATAATAATATTACCATTTCTGCTGTGTTCGATGATTAATCGAACCACACGCTCATTCAAGAGAAAATTAATAAAGGTGTTGGTTAGGTAATTTTCGACTCGAGAAGACATATTGCCAGTAAATCACAGTGATAAATTACAACGTGAAAAGTCATATGTAAAAGATTCAAATGTACCTTTAAATCTTACCGTGAGGCAGAAATTAATTATTCTTTTTGTGTACGTGTTTGCAAAAGCATGTGTTGAAATTGGTATAACTTTATTACTAACTCATTCCCACACACCCATACACGAACACACACGTACACACACGCACACACATATATACACACATATCAATAATCATAGGTAGGCATTCATTTTAAGATCTATTATTCTAAACATAAGTACAGTTTATATCTTGTCTTTGTTACTTATAATTTTTATTGTTATAAATTGAGTTCCTAAATAAATTGAACACAATTATATACTAACTCTGTAACAAGCATGCTATAGAAGAGCAGAGCCTCCTAATACAGGCATTGTTTGCTTAAAAGGAAGCTCTGATCACAAGCATTGTTACACACATTTTTGCTAACGAACTAAATATTTTGTATTTACGTTAGTATTGGCCGCGTCTTCACCTACGTGAATCACAGGGAAACGTGGATGGAAATTATCCTATTTGTTGATTCAGAAAATGAACGGATTACGCTTAACCTGGACACAATCCAGGAAGCGAACTTGATAACTTTTGTATTAGCTCGATCCGGGTATTGAACACAGCAGACGTATTCACTGCGCCATCAAAGAATTTTAAATACTACCTAAGTGACAATTACTTACATACGTGCAACGATCTAAATCGATCCAGTTTAGGTTATTAAAAGATTTCTAACTGCATTATTAAACTAGTGTCACTGCAGTCCACCTCTATATAATACGTTCTAAACTTCGATTTAGAAATCATGTTAACAAATAACTACATTTCTCTTACTTTAACATTTTTCTCGACGATCATTATTTATAGGGGTTTAACTCTTCATAGCGAAGCTAATACACGCCGGCCCTTACCGATTGTGTAACGGCCCCAGCTGCTAAATCACCCACGTAGCTTCACATGACTGATTACTCTTAGTGAGAATCACACGTTCTCCTATTATAAACACCTTCATAATGAATCAACGCTTCCCACGTGCTCATTCGTTAATAGAACTACTCAATATAAACGTAAGGAAAGGCTTTATTAAATAACTATATTTTCTATCATTATTTATAGTTACTGCTAGTAGTTAGTGAGAAATCAGATGATCTTGTATGATTTCTATTAATAGTGTATTGAATTGGGTTGGATGTGATATTAATATTTTTTTAATATCACGATTATGGCAAACTAGCATGCGGGTCGAATGACGCTTTAAGGTTTCTGTAGTCTCTTAACGTTTACAACAGCACCACCCTCCACCCTCTTGAAAACCCTATATTGTAGTGTCTCCAGAAAAAACCTCAGTAGCTTACACCAAGGTTGAAGCATTAGTGGAATGATCACGTGGATTAATTTAGGCTCCAATGTGTGAGCATGAACTACCTACCGCGTGCCGCAATGCGATTATAGAAAGTGACCGTGGGCATCCTATTTACAATCTCGCACATCTCACATCGCGTTATACAAACGTTAGAATAAATGAAAACACAGTTCAGTTTAAGACTGCATTGGTAGTTTTATTAGTTTAAGTGGTCATATGGCTGCTAATATTCTGAGTGTTATGGGTTCGATTGAAATTCAATTGTGACACTAATAACTTTTACGAGTCAGGAAGTTCGCTGTGTGCGAATATTTACTGTTTGTACCCTACAAACAGTAAATATTCGTAATTAGTATAATTCGTAGTAAGTTTTATCAACACAATGGGAATTATTTAAAAGTACCTATGTACTTACACTAATATTAAATGCACCTATACATTTGGTTTTATGTATATTGTATTATACACATTATGAAAAAAAATATTTTTGGATATTGCATTATTCTTATATAATAAATTAATAACACTCTCCATACTAAATAACTGTAACGGACATGGCTTAAACCAAAAAAAAAAACATATTTCTGTGTTCTAAGAGAAGCCATTTATCCCACTAGCCAATTGCTGCTTTGCGGACTCCATGTACCTTAGTTTCTATAACGTCATCAAACATTCTCAAGCAAATACATTTCCATACGAATTTTCCAATAATTGCTATCTAACTTTGATGAAGCTAGAGATTCAACCCGTGATTTGAATCTTAAGATTATCCAGAATAGGGTATGCTGCTCTGAATATCGAACTTCATGCTATCGCTTACTTCTTTACTCAATAGAGCACAGAAAAACAAGTGAAAGTTCACACGTGTGACGCAGGCTCACTTATGTATATCTCTGAAGCGATTGGCAAAGGAGTATGACACCCAAATTTCACCAGTTACGTTCTAGATCCTATTTATAGAACTCTATGCGGTATTGAGAAAAACCACTTTGTTCAATACAGATCCAACAAAGTAGTCTTATATCTAAGCTTGGCTTCAAAAATCAGGATTGTAAATACATTTTATTCTATTTAGTTGTTAGGCAAAACATTAACTAGGCAGAAGATAAACCTTTCAGACAGTGTGATTAGTTTAACTGCACGAATGCCGCAATGGTTAAGTGGTCATTTACCTAACAACAACTTAGCTTTATTATTTTTTTATTTAAAAGTTCTTATCCAAATTCTATAATCTATACTAATATTATAAAGCTGCAGAGTTTGTTTGTTTGTTTGAACGCGCTAATCTCAGGAATTACTGATCCGATTTGAAAAAATATTTTATTGCTGGATAGCCTATTTATCGAGGAAGGCTATAGGCTATATAACATCACGCTACGACCCACGGGGGCGGTGTAGTAACGATAAACGAGGGTGAAACCGCGGGAACATCTAGTACATTATATAATCACTACAAAAAATAAAATAAATCTACAGTCAAATCAACGCAGGTGTTTTTTATTTACTTTAGTTATTTTATTTAGTTCGGGTAACTATTTCTACTATTAAGTATAAAAGCAATCGGGCACGCCACGATCGTGGCGGTAAGTAACGTGTTTGAGGAGTGGCTGGAGAGGTGGCATGGCGCCCTCACCTTCCGGCTGACACAGGTAATGACTGGCCACGGTTGTTTTGGCCAGTTCCTGTGTCGTATACGCCGGCAAGAGACGCCCGGTTGTCACCACTGCGGCGACTGCCGCTACGTTGTTGTGGACACGGCGCTGCACACTTTGGCAGATTGCCCCACCTGGGCATCGCATCGCCGTGAGTTGATCGCGGCAGTCGGATTGGTTGCCCTCTCACTCCCGGCCGTAGTTCAGTCTATGGTCCGGAGTAAGAGGTCGTGGAACGCCGTCGCCACCTTTTGTGAGGAAGTCATTTCCATCAAGGAGGCGGCGGAGCGGGAGAGGGAGCGTTTAAACCCTCTCCCCAACCGTAGAACCGGGTGCCGGAGGGCGCGAGATGACCTCCAGCCACCCTGAGGTTTGACCTGGGGTTGGCGGGCTTTGTGGGCCTGCCCGCCATCCGTTCAGCACCAGGTCCGAGAGGCGGCGTGCGTGTTCCCACACGCGCCTCTGTGTCGAGTCCGTCTTCCTTCTAGGGGGGAGACAGTAGAGTTTAAAGTGAGAAGTGCCTAGGGTAGGTCTCTCGTGTAGTGGCCTGCCGTTTCATACGGCGGGCCGAAACCTCGGCGGGGTCGCGACCGCATCTGCAAGTGATTCGCGCGGCCCCGTCGATAGCGGTTTTGTCGAGGAAGACCGTGGTAGGTTTAGTCGGTATTCCGGGAGGTCCTTTATCATTTCAACATCTTTCTTTTACCTCGGTGAGTCCGACAAAACCCCTCCGCCCGCCCCCGCGGAGGGGTATGCGAAAAAGCATTAACCCAAGTAAAAAAAAAAAAACGTATAAAAGCAATAGTTACGTGACAGAAAAAGGATGCACGATACATACGATATATATATATATATATATATATATATATATATATATATATATATTACGATATAGACAAACAAGCTCACGACCTGCGTCAGCTGGTAAGCGGTTATCGAAACTTTAAGGTGTATATTGTGCTTGCGACGCCAAGGATAAAACACACGCGCTATCGGCTTTTTTAAAAAACAGTCACTGTTACAGTCCAACGACTGTTTCTTACTACTAGCACAGGTTAGGTGCATACTGCATAGATTCCTGGTCACCTACTGATCTTGTAACTTGACTTTGAAGGACCTTGAATCTTTATGAAGCCAGGAAACTATTGTCGTCATACACATAACACAAGCTTGTTTGGCTGCAGTCTTCTTCTTGATACATATCCAACAACGGGACATTTCTATATTATCACCAATGTAGGTGCCAATCATAATAATGCATGGTAATTATAGCAGTACTCTTCAAGAACTGACACGACCGGCCATGGGAAATTCTCCACCTGCAGTGTAAATTATTGTACGTTCTATAAAACTTGTCTAGACAGCAACTGTAGACGTAATTGGCATGACAAGTATGATTTATTTACACCAATACCAAAAAAAGATCTTTACATTTCCATAACTCAAATAACTCCATTTGTTGTCACAACATAAGGATACAAGGACATATTAAAGCTAAATAATAATATTATTAGAACACGAATCACTGAAGTTATCACAAACAATTTTTAAATGACATGACCTTGAATAGCGTATAAAAAATACGATACATACTGAGCGACTTTAATATATTCATCACAGTTTAATAGTCACTGCTGCCAGCTTGAAACCTCACCCTTAAATTTAATGGACTTAGCAAGGATACTGTTTATTCTACAAAATAAATCATTCTACAAACAACATCGAAGACCATTTATAAATAAAATTCCTACAGAACTTTGTAATGCAATTCCACGCTAAAACGATGCAACTGCTAGAGAAATAAAATTTAGTTTTTATTAGGTGTTTGTCATGAGAATCAAGGGACGCATTTTTCCAGTTTATTAGAACAAAAGCATAGTTTAACTCTAATGCGCAAACAAAACGATTGAAACTTTATACTAAGAAGTTTATTTCTTTGTGTTTCAGCTTCAGTTCGTAGCATTCAAATGCTTTGTCCGTTGTTTTGCGAAACAAGTTAGACGTGAGTTTGATACGTAGTTATGAGTTTTATTTGACACGAACGAATTGCGACCGTCACACCAGGTGTATATTACTCTGCAAAAATTCCTGTGAAATTTTCTCGAAGAGATATGTCACAAGAAAAGCGATCTATTGAAATGACAAATGTTTTTCTCGTTAAAAACCTGTTAGGATAAAACAAGGCGTTTATAAAAGCTATTTAGGTGGATATTGTTTGCACATTATTTTAGTTATATTCTATTATTGTGTGCCTCGATGGCGCAGCGGTAGTGTATGCGACCGCTTTGCATGAGGTTTTGGGTTCGCTTCCCGGATCGAGCAAAGTGCAGCTTTTCTGTTAGGTAATTCTTAATCAACATGGGCTCTAGAACT
This sequence comes from Catocala fraxini, assembly GCA_930367265.1. NCBI lineage: Eukaryota > Metazoa > Arthropoda > Insecta > Lepidoptera > Erebidae > Catocala > Catocala fraxini. The sequence goes on along the minus strand of OV884039.1, from coordinate 17,259,778 downwards.
GTGCCTAATATACGGCAATAAAGTTGTTCCTATTAAATAAGACCCTAAGTACATAGAAATCGAAATGTGGGTGGAATATACCTCAGCCTTTGGGTGATAGATAAAGAGAAGCTCTGTATATACATATATATTTTTGATATATTAAGAGAAATAAAAAATGTGTTCGTTGACAACTCATCAGAAAGTTAATTGTTTTCATAAGTATTCCGGGATCATATGGCATAGGTGTAAAACTAAAAACCTTTAAGTTTAAGCACAATCCTGAATAACGCCTACATGCATATTCATGAGAATTTAAGACAATCCTCCTTTTAACACATTTTACAACATTCTATGTTTATTGCATCCGTGTAGTCAACATAGAATGTTGTGTTATCGATTATAATAATTGTATAGGGATAACGTGAATCCTGAAGAAAATATCATCTAATGAATTTCGCCCGCTGCCTCGCTCGTGCAAATGTAGGTTAGGGTAGGTTAAATTACTAACAGTACTTTTTCTGGATGAGGTACCGTTAGTCCTTTTCTGTTCCCCTGACAACGGGTATACGAAGTGCCATGATGACCGGTCGAGTAGTTAAGGCGTGAAAGCATAACAAACAAACTCACATTCGCATTTATAATATTAGTAACGAATTTTAAAACAAACGAAGACGCGGTTATCGTCTAATCTATGCATAATTACTTTTAAACTTCCGCCTTCTATGATTTAATCATCAATGCTCTAAATACGATGTCATTTGAAACACGCTGAGGCTAAATATCTACTAGCTGGCTGGCAACCTTAACAAGTTCACTTTAAGAAAAATAATCCACAGCTTAAGACACTTATACCTCAAAAGAATACTATTCACTTATCCTAATAAATATAAGCTCGATTCTACATCTACGAACGTATGAGGTACTCCTAAATGAACAAGCGAGTGTTTACGTGCACCTTAATTTTTATCACTTTTTCGTGGGTAACAAGAAATAAAATAAGTAAGTGTAGTCCATCACGCTGTTGTGATGGACTATGGCCTAGCCCTTCTTACACTAAGAAGAGGGCCGCGCCCAGCAGTGCGTCAGTTTATATACAGTGTTGATATTATTAGTCTGTAGCAATTAATCCAATGGCAACTAATTATGTGTTTCAAAAATGATAATACAATATAATAATTCTATTCCTGCATATTTTAGATAAATAATTGATTTATCAAGGATATGTTTCTAAATATAAAAGCTATCCCATAGGTACCATGCGTTTATACCGGGATAAGATAGTCGTTTTACTAATTCTATGCAAAATAGCATATAATTTCGTAGCTCAGCCGCTTCCTCGTCAATAAAGCTCAAACCAACAAACATTATTTTTACGTCAATTTTATTAGTAAGTAGAAAGATAAATGTTCCTTTTTGTCCTCTAATTATATCATTATAGCAATCTTTTCATCACAATCAGTTAAATTTGCAGCCTTTGGAATAATTCATACAATTTCAACTGGTTTCCACATTTACAGTAACGTCACTTGTCAACGTGAATGCCACAGTACGAAAGCTCACACAGTTGAGTCAGCAGATATCAACACGTCATTTGATATGTAAATAATAAATATATCGTTGCGAAGCCACATTTTCAATGCATATAACATTGCTGAATTTTAAAAGAAAATATTCTCTCCCTCTTAATAAAAACTACCGCACTGTTAGTCACAGTAATAATGGCACAGGACGGCACGATCTCTTGTTTACTTTATCTAAGGAGAATATCGAAGATATTGTTGTCTAAAATTAGTAATGTTAATCTATTTTTCTTCGTAACTGTAATATAATGATAATTTTTGAGTTCTAGTAGTTTAGGCTGTAAATTACTCATAGTCTTGGTGACCTGGCCAGCTAAGCTAAAATGCTTACTTTAGGACTGAAGAGTGGATTTATAAACGTAGTGCAATTGCATAGGTAAAAACCGTTATCCGCTATCATGGGTAGGACCATGTATGTTGTTTGGTTTTACCTATGAAACTAATGAATATAGTCAGTAAATATGTTTATTCAAACCAATAATTTAAGTCCGTAGGACTATTAAATTTGAAGTAGCAGCGATAGCTCAGTGGGGAGACCAACAGACTGCAATGCAGAGGGTCTCGGGTTCGAACCCACGTCGCGCACCTCTGACTTTCGGAAGTTATATGACTTTTCGAAATTATGTGCGTATTGATTGACAATTATCGCCTGCTCCGTGCCTCGGAGAGCACATTAAGCCGTCGGTCCCGGCTGCCATGAACATCTATGGCAGTCGTTATTGGGAAAGTCAGTACCCTCTAATATCCTGACACTGGTCTAGCCTTAGGGTATCGTTAGCCTTCGGGTTGCGGAGGTCAGGTGGCATCCGCTCCGTGTAAAAACTGATATCCAGTCAAATCCGGTTAGACAAGAAAAGCCGATCCCAAGTGACTTGGGAATAATAAAGGCTAGGGAGAAGAAGAGGACTATTAAATTTGAAGTCCAGATCTTACGTTTGACCTTGACTTAACGAAGTTGTGCGATTAATTAGTATTAAAATTGTAATTACAACTCGTTTCAGAAAGACATTTACATATTTACCGTAATATAGTTTTAGAAGAATCTATATAACAAAGATCCAATCAACTATCAGTTATTCAACATCACGAAATGTGGCTAGATCCTGTTCTAAGTACGAATTCAATCAGAACGGTACCCTGATTTATCAATCAATTAGCATCGAACAGCAATACAAAATGTAGATACACAGGTTTCTTCCACCTATTAGGATAAGAGAGTATCAATACATATTAAGCGCATCGTTATCTTACCTCGACTTACTGAACAAAATCCTAGTAATTGGCCTACAGCCTGTCACGTTACGATTCGCAGTCGGGACACGTATGTTCAAATAATTGGCAATTCTAAATGCCGTGGGTTCATGACTTTACTATGAATAACATGATAAGTATTGATTACATGTAATTAAATTCATATAAAGTTTATTACTGTAATTTAATATTAAATATGTAGGTTTATGTGTTGTTTCAAAATCCATAGTCTGGAAGCCTTGAAAGTTCTTATATGTATATTCAGAGTGGTATTGAATTTCTGCATATAGTAAATTGTTAGTGTATGCAAATACATTAATATTAAGCTTAGCAACCTACTTATATAACCGTGGGTCCACATAAGTATGTGGAGTGGGGTATTATATAAAAAGAACTATATATAAAGGCAGTTGCTTATGAGACAGTATAAAATTAATATTTTTGATATGGGTATAATGCAATGTGCCCTCGTCAAGCCCAACACGAAACCAGCATGGAACATCCTCTAATATTATAAATTCCAAAATGAGTTTGTTTGTTTCTTAGTTATGCTTTTACACTTTAACTACTCGACCTATCGTCATGAAATTTCGCATACACGGTGTCATATATACGGAAAAGGACATAGAGTAATTTTCATCAGAACGAAAAGAAAAACTCACATTGACATTTACAATATTAGTTAAGATTTTACTTCTACAAACTTTACGTCGAATAATAGATAGTTATCCATTGTTGGATGAAAGTACCAATATACATAGAGTCAAATAATCTATACACGTACCGAAATTCGGCAGTCAAACTAAAGTTCCTAGAACGTTCATAAAGATGACATAACTGCCACAACATTGGTATAATGGATAAGCGAGCTAATATTTTCCTAGAAAACGTTCAGTTACCAAGAATATCAGCCTTTATTAAGAATCGTATTCTAGGAACCAGCCACTAGCAATACGGAACATCAAATTCAATTCAACTAAACTTTATTGCTTGGATATGCGAGATGTTGCCTATTGTGAAATGTTTTGCAAAAATCTGATTACCCCGTTTTGAGACATTGAGAAAAATATCGCAGAGTAATGATTGTGAATTGCATTCTGAGTTCTCACGATGTGTTACTTTGATATAAAAAAAGACATTGTTGGTACACACGGCTACACATCAAGTTAGACACCTTATATACGCATAACTACGCTACATACAAAATAGACAATTGTCGGAAAGGGACAGTGCATAGTAGTGTCGATGTAATGGTAAGGATAGAGCGTAACAAAAATACAACGCACTCTCTTGCATGATTCAACTTCTAATAGTTCAAAGTCTAAACAGTCTAGGTTGATGTGTCGCTGTGTGTACTACCCACCACGCAATCATAACGAAAATAGGTTAGTTATTAATATTAGGTATAAATAGTAAGGTGTTTGGGTTATTATGTTAATAGTTCCGTTGTAAATGTCAAGCATTCCTGGTTAGAGATATTATGTAGATTGCCCACAGGGACAGTTTATTTGAATTAGTAAATGGAACGTTACACCTTATGTTGTTATTTGTTGTTGAACTACTTAGCTATTCATGCACGAAATAATTTGCGTTAAATTATGTTAAGTGCTAAATACAATAATTGGCAAATGATTGTATATTATTGCAAAAAGCAGCGATAGTCTAGTGGGTGCCGTTAGACTGCCACTCAGAGGTCTTAAGTTCAATTCCAAGGTACCTTTGACTTTTCGAAGCTTTAACAATGAAAGAAAACATTGTGATACAATCTAATAGTTCTCTAAAATTCTCGAAGATATGTGAAGTCCAACCAGCACTGCGTAGTACACTATCACACTTAAAAGAGGCCCATGCCCAGTAATGGTATAGTTTATATTTAGGGCAGATATTATTATATCATTAAATCATTAATGTATTTGGTTGTGTCTAGATCATGAAAATACACAAATAATGTTATAATGTCAGCTAAATACTACGCTCCTGTAAATACTTTCTCTCCCATTAAAATGCTTAGAAGGTGTAGTCATCAGTTTAATAACTAAAGCCACCTCAGGCATCAAAAGGTGTATTTATTTTTCATCAATAAGCATCTCCTACCAAAACTGAGCACAAGCTGGTCACATTAGAATTGTTAATTTCAACAAACACCCACATGAGCAACTTATAATATAGTATATTGTGTGGTACGGTACTAAACACCTTTTGACTAGGTTATATAATATGTATATTACTGATAAAGTTCTAAAGCTAAGTACAAACTGATAGAAAATGCTAAATGATATAATAGAAAAAAAAAAAAAACATTATTTAATCATTGTTACACGCGACGCGGTTGATGACCGGTAGTGAACTGATTTTTATATAAAACTAATGAATTACGAATGCGTTGTGGCGAAAATGCTGACATAATATAAAGTAACTAGTAGTTTTCACGCGGTTTCACCCGCGTAAGTCCCATTCCCGCGTGAATATCGGGTTTCACCCCTTTCACCCCCTTTAGGGTAGAATTTACAAAAATCCTCTCTTAGTGCTCCCCTACACTCTCCAAGGAACATACATACATGCCAAGTTTCAGCTTCTTGCGTTCAGTAGTTTCGGCTGTGCGTTGTCTGTCAGTCACTCAATAACGGAAGAGTTTTATATATGTATATAGATTTTGCAATGTACGGTTGCACCGTACATATATATTTTAATTATTCTTTCTTATAGTTCATTGACCAAATGCCTAAAGTTTACATCGCAGCTCATATAATTATATTCTAGGCAATATTTTTTCTATTCAAGCTTCTACAGTTTATATGAATACTTACTGTATGCCTAATGATGGCTGCTATAAATTTCAAAAACGTAAACCAGGTGATAGCGACGTAAATATTCGTATCAATTAAGGTTCTCTTCACCGAACGTTTCAAACACGATCTGAATTGCAAATATACATTTTTTCTTCTCGTTCCAATGTAAGTCTAAATGGATCTAATTGGAAATTCAACGCCTCTTAAACCGTCCAACTTTAGTCCTCGAATTGGTTCTTTTGACAAACCCTGTTCATAGACTTCAGTTCAGATAAACGATAAATCAACGTATTCCAAAATAGAGATCCAAACGTTTGAGCTAGCTAATGAAAGGATTCATCTCAGAATTGCACTGAAAAGCAAAAAAGAATGAGAAAATATTGACAGTTATGCTCGGAGATGAAACGAATCTTGGTTGAATGAAAATTTCTGAATCTTTTATATCAATATGAGAAATACTGTGCTTATTCAGCAATATACATTTCAGATTGTTCTCAAAAGTGTTAAAATAAGGTCAAACGGTTTAGCTATCTATTCAAGTTGTACACGAATAATAAATTTAGTTGCACTTATAGAAACGTACACACTTTCCAACCTTTTTGTTGTTCATAAAGGCTAAACGACTGAGCTAAATTAATTTGTGTTAACAACACATTTCCTAATAAAATATCTAATATTTTTATTTGTGCTATAGTTATTGACAAATCATTTAGAGCTATTATTATTTTATTCATAATAGAAGATTTTTATATTGACGATGACAACTAATTCTACATACGTAATTCAAATTATACTGCTATCGCAGGGCACGTTGTATTTTTGTTCATTACCATAGTGCAACTGCGATCATTACCAAAAGAAAATTTTCATGCAATTTTCCTTTTTATTTCACAGGTATCAATGGTTTGTGATACTGCTACTGACGTCACTTTGCTCAGCTAACGATGGACTCTTCGGATCGAAATTTCCAACCGGTGAGTAAACTCTTTTAAATTCATTCTATTGTAAACTAGATTTTGCCTTCTGGCTTCGCTCGCGTAAATTTTGTATTAAAATAAGGATAGGTAAAGTTTCAATCCCTTGGATACAGTTCTTTTTTCTGAATCAAAGGTGCCATATTATGTCCTTTTCTGTATCTCTGATAACGTATATGTGAATTTTCATGATGATTCGTCGAGTAGTTAAGGCGTGAAACATAACAAACAAACAAACAAACAAACTCATACTCGCATTGACATTATTAGTTAATTTCGGGTAAATTTTTAAATTCGTGCTGCTACTCCTACTCCTTATTTTGTTTGTTTGTTGTTGATGTTATCCAAAAACAGATTTTAACAATATGTATTTACGATTTGTATTCCAATAACATTAATTATTAGTTTTACAGCAATGTTATTATTATAAAATTGGAAACTACATATTATTCCGTCCTTGAATAGTTGTGGGTAAACATTACCCACAATATTGTTTATTATTTATCTTTTACAACCTCGGTGAAATTATCTACATAATAACATATTGAAATAAGCTTTACCAAATATTTACATATAAGCCTAGATAGTAGATTATTGTTGTAATTTATCCAAAATTATACTATTAATTTCAGTAATAACACTAATTACATAAAATAGTTTACGTCGTACCAAATTAATTATGTTTTCACTAGATTTTGCATGCGGTTTCGCTTGCACAAATGTAGGTTAGGTTAAGTTAGGTTAACAACAGTGTTTTTTTTCGGTATGAAAGATACCCTATGTCCTTTTCTGCACACGTGACAAAGTGTATACAAAATTCATGATAATCGGTTCAGTTGTTAAGGCGTGAAAGTCTGACAAACAAACATACTCACATTCACATTTATAATATTAGTTAAGATTACACGTGTACGTACATATATAAAGTCTTTAGGATGCAGTTTGCCTATAAGCAATGGAGCAGCGAACAAAAGCTAGATGAGTAATAATATTAAATTGAGTCGCACCTTACAATACGTGAAGCAAAAACTTTGTACCCCATTTTACGAAAATTGCGCGGACAGAGGCGTATGAAATTTGGTGCAGTTAAAGTTTATATGGAGAAGGAGGAGCGAATCCTAATATTTTTATAAAATATTCATTAGAAATATATAAAATTAATGAAAAAACACTACACGCACACAACTATGCATTTGACACACGCAGTCGAATCGCATTCGTAGTATTTCGACATTGTTCGTCTGACGTCATACAATTCTTTGTAACTATAGTTACCTAGACCTTGTTTATATGTGATAGTGAAGAACAGAAAACAAAGTAGCAAGCTTAGGAATTTTGGTCGAATTTTGACCACTATAGACTGGCCGTTTAACTCGCGTATCGCCTGCGCGGTAAGAAGGGAGATGTTACCGGGTGGGTGAGAGGGGTGTGCGGAGCAGAGAGCTCACGTCAACCGCGTGTAGCCCTCGCTTCTTTCTTACCGCGCAGGCGATACGCGAGTTAAACGGTCGGCCTATAGACGACCGATAGTACCTTAGTAATATTTGGTTGATCGATTAGCGCTATAAATATACTACAAAGTAACTTAATTAGACCTAGAGAAGAAGGGTCTTTGGACGCAATTGGACAATAATGTTATGTTATGCTCAAAGTAAGCATACGTAATACGAGTAAATCAGCGGTAGCGAATGGACTGCTGTGCATTAGGCCTCTGGTTCGATTCCTGTATCTGGAAGAGTTTTATTGATTTATCTATCAAGTTTTCAGTAGTACCAAAGAGTCTGTAAATGTACACGGCAGATGGTAATAACGTCGCCGCGCTTATGTGGGACCTTAAATTATAGTTGGCAAAATGTGGGTGTAAAAATCGGGCATATTGGCCTGAGACTATGTATGTAATACTTCATGATATCTCATCATGAGACTAACTACAGTCTCCGAACGCTAAGTATAACTTGACAAAGTTTAACTGAGCTTCGAGAATTTTATGGAGAATGAACAAGTAGTATTCTTATTTTATTTTATACTAGCTTTTATCCTGTGATTTTTAGTGAGAAATAACAATCACACAGGAACAAAGTACTGTTAAAAGAAAAGTCGTTCTACAGCTCAGAAATAATCTCTGTGCATAAAATCATATCGATCTATCGTTTCATTGCTACTACTAATAACAGTAAGGAGTTCGGACAACTATCTGCTTACAACTGTGTTTACGAAATATATCAAAGAAGCAATATGTCAGCTTTATACGTCATACGTAGTAATAGGCCTTTTCTAATTATCATCAGACACATTTACAGTGTTCTAAAATCTCATTAGCACTTTGCTCTCTACGAAATTCAAATTTGAGATCCCAGGGCAGGCCGTAAACATTAATTAAACCTTGCCACAGGACTCATAGCCATTTTTAATACAGAATTTTTTTTAACCATTCCTTTAACACAGAATAATAATAAAATAAAAGTGAATGAAGTAAGAGAGGTATGCCATGATCTTAGCAAGTGAAAATCCGAAAATTCTGCCAACCACTCTTGGAAACAGGTGTGAGTCTATGTATGTAATATACATAGTACCCTTCTATATAAGGACTGAGAACATTGAGATTAGGTACATACAATAAGCACTCCCAGATAAGTCACAATTATTATCCCTTCCATATTGTTCTGTATATTTATCGAATTAGCACCATATGATGATTGATGATTGGTGTTTTGATTAGTCAACCTTTTGATTTTACTCTATACTTTTTCCAAATTTTAATCATAATGTTTTCCAGATTGGATTTCGATCACGGTGGCATATCTTATCGGAGGCACAAGTATGTGTGTAAATACCGCAACCGATTTTCTTATAGGTAGTCCAATGATATGGCGATCTAATATGACCTTGCGTGTTTTCAGGACACGAGGACGTTACATCGCCACCTTTCTAACTCCAGATTGTACTGAAAATTAAACTATTACGTTCGTCTACCTTCAACCGTATATTGTATACGCCTCTCGCTACTGGGCAACGAGAAGGCTCTGTTTGTTTCACACAGGTATGTCTGGGTCTACCGACTACAACAACTATGGGCCTACTCGCTATTATCGGTAGTGGGTGAAACGTTGGGACTATAAAAACATAAGCGATGTATACACAAGCTCATAGACCAACCAGGTAGTCTTTATTAAACTTAATCTTATACAATAAGTTAAAAATAGCAGAAGTTCAATACCGAGATATTTGAGTTAACAGTTAGTTTCATATCAAATCAATCATAAATAATACAACGTTGAGTCGATAGACATATTCCTAGCCTTTGAAGAATGATGGGATTAACAATTGAATGAATTATTCATTAGAAATAAAATAAGCTGACTTATACAAATATTTGGTATTTTTTACTTAAATTGTGGACAATTTAATCCGTATAGATCCATATGAGGTAACCGTAAATGGTAATATGATTAATATTACCTATGACATTATGTATTTTTGTTTTCTTAATTTCTTAAGGACTGTTTCTAACAGTGCGCGAGTTTATAATCGAGGCATTTTATTATGTAGTTAAATTATAAAATGGTATACTAAATACATGCTTCCTTTTTGATTTCAAATAAGTAGAAACACTTATGATAACGACCTAACGTAAGATCCCGGGTTTGACACCAAAGTCATACACTTTCTCTCAAAAAAAACTTCATAATGCAAGAAGTCTAGTACTGTATGTTTTAGAAAAGAATTCCCCTCATACATTACATACACGAGACCCATTATTTTCGGGTCTTATCTGATTATGATTATTGCATAGATGCTGTAGTGGTTTAAGTAGTCATCTCACCACTATAACTGCGCCGAGTCTTGTGGGTTCGATCCCCACAGGAGACAAGGATTTGTGTGATCCACAAATAAATGTTCCGAGTCTGAGTGTTCTTAGTATCCGTCTTAGTATCCCTATTTGGATGTTTGTAAAGTCTATCGAGACACAGGCACAACACCTAGAGAAGATGTCATTCTTAAAAAAATATTTTTATTAGTACGTGTTCATTTCGCACCAAACCCTCCAATATGACACCAGTACACTGAATATCACAGTAATTCTATACATATTTAAACCAAATAGAGAACCACAATTAATATTACCTCTTCAAGGCATTTCAATGGGGCCATAACACACGCTCGACATTTTCATGCCGATGATAAACCTATATTACTATTCGGAATGTTCATCCCTATTCTGAGAACCGCAATCGTTTTAACTGCACCATTTACCGTACAAAGCCGAGGAAATCGTTGAGCGTTAATTGTCACCGCGCCTTCGTAGCAAACAATTCGTATGAAAAGTACCTTCGCTCGCGGAATACGGTGTATTTAATTTTATGTTTGAGTGTCAATGTGCGCGCTGCGATAGTTAGGGAATGCGCCCACTTCTGTTATAGATAGCAATGAAATAGTTTTAGTATATCGTTTTACGGTGTTCACTTAAATGTGTTTAATGATAATGCTTTCTTTTTTGGGTAAGAATATATATCAGCCCTGTATATAAACTTTACCACTGATGTGCAAGGCCATTTCTCAGACAGAGAACGGGAGAATACTTTGAACTATTCCCCGTTTTTTATTACGGTATAGGAGGCAAACAAGCATACAAATCGCCTAATGGTAAGCGATTACCGCCGCCCATGGACACCCGCAACACCAGAGGAGTCACAAGTGCGTTGCCGGTCTTTTAAATTTGGGTTGGGCCTCCGGTACCCTCACTCACTCGATGGAACAACGCAAGCGCTATTTCATGCTGGTTTTTTGTGGGGCCGTAGTATCACTCCGATCAAGCCGGCCCATTCGTGCCGAAGCGTGGCTCTTCCACGGTAAAAACACAAACACGGTTACTAGAGATTGGGTTGTTTGAGAGTTTTACGCACTATAATCTTGGTGACTGTTTACAGTGCACTTATAAGAAACCACGAGCTAACTTACGGCATAAGGGCACCGGCGTTCTCCGCCTCACGACTTGCTGCCTGCAGTTTCGCTTAAAATAGCTCAGTTAACTAAAAACTATTTGTCCGACTCGAGTATTGAACCCAGTACACTGCACCAAAAATGTACCTAATAGGGTCGTACTTAAATCTAGCTAGCGACATCTGAGCTTACATCTCTACTTTATCCTACGCGATACAGATATTACGTTACGTAATTAAATATTTAAAGTGGTTAAATTCATATTTTGCTATTCGGGTTTGCCCGATTAGGTTCGAACCTATTTCAGGTTATTAATCATAAGCACGACGCCCGAGCATTTTATTAGAACATTATTGTTACCACTCACAAAAATTTTATAATAATAAAGTTACTTTATGTAAAATCCGCCAAGACTTGTTTATTAGGGTTGACATACTAGACGTATTGTATTTGAAAGTCAATGATATTTAAATTATTTCAGATTATATTTCATTCTTAACCGTAAGCGTGCAGCCTGATTACAGCGCTATCTATCGGCTCCCATTGTGAATTTAGACCACCCAAGGACCGACTTAAACACACACAAAAATTAAATCAAAATCGGTCCAGTCAGTTAGGAGAAGTTCAGTGACATACATATTATTACGTACAGAAGAATTATATATGCAATTCCTGACGACATTCTGGAAAGTTCGCAAGAGCATAATAATTACTAATTAGTTAAAAAGCTCTTTGGAACAAATAAATTCCTGCAGCTTGTTACTGTGAGTCACCGGCGACGCCGGTCTCGTGCGAAATAAATCGTTCAACGATGCTTTGTATATTTTCTGAGCAGTATTTATAAATAAGAATAATATTCACTCCTACAGGTATATAGAAAAGGTAGGTAGAGTTATATTAAACCTACATTTCGCCACTTGGAAAGCTCACGTAATAGAAGGCGAGCCTTTACTTATCTACCAAACACATTGCAAAACTCCGTACTGAGTACATACTGAGAACACCCAATAATATCTTTCTTGGTAATCAAACTTAAGACCTCACGATCGGAAACAAATAGTAATGCCATTATGTCAGGCGACCAACAAGCCAGTTTGAAATCAAAATATTATTAAAATCTTATGCTTTCAATAAAAGGTATTTTAATTTTGATAAGGGATGACCTCCTTTATAATTAATAGAAGTTACATACGCACGCAGATGAGAACATAATATAATAATAATACAATTCTTTATTGACACAAATTAAGCTACAGTTATTTAAAATTATTTGAATGGACTAGCACTAGTAAAAACTGTGTAGCAGGAGCGAGTGCCTTCCCCTTATTTAAAAAGTTACAGATATATGCATATCTGTAACTTTTTAATTTAGCCATTTAGTTAAAATAACTAAATAATAACTTATCTTTAAGCAATAAATAATATAGGTGCATACCTATATTATTTATTGCTTAAAGATAAGTTATTATTTTAAATAATTTGAACCTAAAAATATCCCTAATCTAATTAGCCATTTAGTTATTTTAAAAACTAAAACCGTGTACTATCTTACTTCACTTAAGTTACATTCACGTTGGAACTTGACAGCTAGTTTAATGAGTACGCAGTGTGCATATGTTAATGTAAGGAACCAGGTTCATTCCCCAGGGAATGTACAGTAGTGGTGAGAAAACGGCAAGAGGCATGCTAATGTATGTATATTGTGTACGAAGTACGAGCGCTGCATTTATTTGCGGTTCATTCATTGCAAGGTTTTTTAACTGTTAAAGATTTATGTTGAGACTGGCTAGTTTATTTATTTATATTTATTTTTAAATAAGGGGTTTTTATCCACAAGGATACGCCAACTCCATCGTACCTTATCATACATAACACAATATTATCTTAATAGTTACCAGACGAGGCTTGCTAGTTGGTTCTGTATAATTAGCAAAGCACACTAATTTACCTCTATCTGACCGATTCTTTCTTCAAAGTTTTATCTTAGAGAAAATTTGTAAATCCATGCTTAGCGGTTCCTAAGCATGGATATACAAATTTTCTCCATGGGATAACCATCCCAGTTAAAAATCACGTAACTTTTATGTATGAAGTAACACACGTAGATTGCAATTGCGCAAATCGTATGTATCGTATATACCACAAGTAACCCGTGTAAACTTCTGCATTAACTTGCGCGAGCTACCTGGGAATACAGTTCGTGCGTGTTACCTATACATATAGCACGTAAGAGCTAAGTGTGCAAGTAATCCGTGCTAGTTACTTTTAGATGTAGCCTGTGCAAATTATCCGTGCAAGTAGCTTGCCATCTTACAGCAACCATCATAAGTACCAGTAGAGAGTAGGTATGTTATTTATTTGGGGCTATTTAAGCGTGACTCTATATATTATGTAACTATAATACCTATTTTTGTAAATCTTAATTAATAGGTTATTTTCAGCATCCTATGTTTTTGCCTACAAAGTACACAACAGAAATTCTATAATCCAAAAAGGTTCTAAATAGAGCTATTTGAATAAAACTAACACAACTTGTTCCTAATTGGAAGGCATTATATCGATCGTTACCCAGCAATACAATTACTATCTAGTTTCTTATTCAAGAGGTTTACCGTAGAGTTTTTAAATGTAGGTAGAATAACGCTTACAGCCACAGAGATCCGCATTAATACTACTCACTCTGAACGTCTACTTACCAAGCTGCATTTACTGTACGCTAGCGGAATTAAACACTCGAATGGGTGTTTATTTTACACAAATTGAACCTAATAATTTAATTCTTGAGCCTTAGGAGTGTGTAAAGTTGGGTTTTGGAAGCTGACTGTAAGTCAGCGGTATTTTATGTATAAATGAAATGTCGCACTTTAGTGACAGACATGACACTTTCAACGTAACGTAGACTCAGAACTCAATTGTCTTGAATGACCCTTAGTAGCACTGAAGCGATAGACTTAAAGTACACAGATTACATTTTAGCTGTTATCTGTGACTTGTACACACGCAACAACGATTTTTTGATTACACATAACTTTGTCTCGTGTGTAGATCAAACCCAAAACACTCCACACACTGGCCACTGCAAAGTGTCCACTTCAACAATTACGCCATCCGATTGTTCAGAATAGGTATTGTAATAAAATAACGCAGTTTTTAATTAAAATTCTATAAAATCTTTACTTTTATAGCTAGTATATTATTGAAACGGTACGTGTACTTTAAATACTTGATATTTTAGTAATAAAAACTACAATAAAGGACTTTCAAATGGATGGAAAAAAATAACGGAAATGATTTTTAAATAAATTTTGAAAAGTTTTAGTATATTTTCATTGGTTAAAGGCTTTTATGTCTTTGTCGTGCAATACGAATAAATGATTTTTTAACAGTCGAGTACGCTGCATCCAAAAATACACTGACCGGTTGAAAAGTGTTTGCATTTTTCTATTGTTCAAAAACTAACGACAATCGCTTTGAATATTTTATGAAATACTCTTTTGTACCACTTCACTTCCATTATCATTTATTTCATTTTGGGCGTGTTCGTATATCTAAACTAAATAAAACTATAACGAGGCTGTGTCTGTCTGACTATTTGGTGGGATCTAAATACAAAATAATATTTTATAGAATTTCTGTCTGCCTGTATGTTAGTTCCAGTATCAAGCAAAACTACTTATTAAATTAACTTTCGAGTTTTATTTATTTGAAGCGTTTCTCATCATAAGTTACATTATCGATTATTATAAAAAATACTAAATCATTAACGAGGAAAATAGGTTTCAAATTGTTATACTTCTAGAAATACTCACAACATTTTTCTTTCTTTTCCAGATATACCAGAATACGACTTGCTGCACGCTATTGGAGTACCGTTCAGCAATCCGAAAACGCAATACTTCGACGAAGGACTTGACGGATTCCCGGCCTATGGTCTGATGGCAGGGTCCGATATAAAGTCTCCGTACCGACTTTTCATGCCAGAGAAGCTTTATGCGGAATTTTCCATAACGGCTACTGTCAGACCAGCGAACAAAGAAGGAGGATTCCTCTTCTCCGTAGTTAATCCTCTAGAAACAGTGGTACAGTTAGGAGTTCAGCTTATTCCTTCTGGACCAGGATTGACCAACATTTCCTTGCTATATACAGATGCTAACATTTATGCTCTATCTCAAACCATTGCTTCTTTTGTGGTGCCATCGTTTGCAAAGAAGTGGAGCAGGTTTGCCTTGAGAGTTACTACAGATAATGTTACTCTGTTTTTGAATTGCCACGAGTTTGATACAGTTGTTGTGAAGAGGAACCCTTTGGAGCTGGTCTTCGATTCAGCATCGACATTGTATGTTGGACAGGCTGGACCCTTGATAAGAGGCGCTTTTCACGTGAGTATTAACATATTTTTATACCAAAAAGTCTTTATTATTGTATAAGCCAAAGTTTTCAATTTAAGTGTGTTTAGTTTAAGATTTAAAATATATTTTGACATCGACTGACACTTTATCGACTTAATACCGTTATTTAAAACAAACGTAGAACTTCTTCAACTTAACGCTTAATACCAGCACTTTACAACCCTTCAAAACTTTCGAATCGTTTAAAAACTGTTTGTAACAAACCCTAGCTTTGCAACAGTTGGGTATAAAGATTCTCTAGTGGCAATATCAGTAAAACTTTTCTATTAAGTTCAAGTAACACGAAGTTAGAAACTCTCTAATCCCACTGCGACGACTTGTTTATGTAATTATCGATGTTATAGATAGGAAGTGCTGATTCAAGTTTTTGAATAAAAGTTTTTATCCCGTTCTTAAAAAAATACTTATTAATTTAACATTTTATTTACGGCTGGCAAGTTAATCTGCGAGAAAAAACATCAAGGTATTAGGTAGTTACTGCATAGCGTGGGTCGTAAAAGTTGACTAAGGAAGAGGATTACTGTTGTTAATAGGTTGGCCTGGCGACCTTTCACTACTTAATAATGCAGCTTTGTCACCGTTTATGCTCCTACGTTTAAACTAAACAGCGCTCCGGATCACGTGCAGATTTGATGGCTTTAATTCTCAACGTCTCATGGAGATGTAATATTAAAGGTTTTTGTATATCATGATAATGTTAAGACAGCTTCTGGCGTGAATGTTCCCAAGTAATCAAAGTCATAAATCTTTATACTTTCGCTGAACACTTCCTCTATATTACCACAGTGATCGGCGTTGAAGGGATCTGAGAAAACTGCTGACGTCACAGGAACGTTGATGGAATCTCGTCGGCATAACGCACTTGGCGTATGACGTAGTTAGATAGTGGAAAGTTCCAAGCAAAATACTTCTTACAAATTATTTTTCTTGTGAAGGAGTTTGTGTGCAAGATTAGCATTATAATAACCGTACACAACAATTCATTCCCAACGGGTAATACATTCGAAAACGAGATACCCTTAAATTTAAACAAAGATATTTATAATATACTATAGTTACTATTACTCTCAGACAACATTAAATCAAACAATAATAAAATGAATATTAGCAATTACAGACAAAACATTGACCTTTAACAAATTGAGATTGTAAATATATTTAATTAATTGAAGCTAAATACCATTAAGGTAAATAAAAGCATACAACCCAAAGATTAAGAGGAATGATATCAAACTACTACGAAATGAAATATTAAAACCACTTCAATTAAATCAAAATAATTCACAAAAGGATAGCGAGTAAAGCAATGTTGAATTTACGAAAGTAGAGACGATATCTTAATAACAATACGGGTGGTAAATAATTAGGTACTAACAAGTTACTGAGGCGTTAGGAAGACTCTTTGTTCTTCGCGTATTGTAGAAAGATATTAATATAATATATTTTAAAAATACGCGAAAAGAGAACATTATTTTCTAAATATATGTGATTTAACACATTAAAACATGACACAAAAATTACAACACATTATGTTACTATTTATTCATTTGAATCGTAAAGATAGGATAAAACATGACAAAATTATGACGTATGATGATTGAACTATTGATAAAATAGTCAAAACGTACGATAATCTGGCTATTTTACTATACGCTCAAATTAAAAAGTTTATTTTTGTATGAATTTTAATAAATGCTTTACAATTAAGGAATGAGTTATGTAAGTACTTAATTATAACTAAACAAATATCGCTCAATCATTCAACATGAGGTTTAGTTATAATAGTGATTATATGATAAAAGTTATTAAAATAGTTATAATAGTGATTATATGATAAAAGTTATTAAAATAGTGATCCTTATTAGTTACCTTAACTTAAGTTACTCACTCTAAAGGAAGAGTCAAAATCTCTCCACAGAAAAAAATAACCACGAACCGTACAAAAATAAACTCGAAGTTTAATAATCAAGTACTTGTATTACTGTAAGGTACAAACAGGTATCTGGAACTCTTACATAACATAACGACCAATTACAATTGTTCTTGTATGCAATTCATCGTTTAATGATCACTTTAATTGCCTACACAAACAAATAGTCGAGACATCAATCTCGTACATGTAAATATTCGATCGTATCAGAGAATAGCTTTCGAACTCGTTCATCCAGTAGTGTAAACTTAAATGCATACGCAACTGCCTGATGACGTTAGAATTTTAATTCGGACAATGTGTTTTAACGGATTTTTAATCGTGTTACTAGCGGACGAACATGCGTCCTACCTGATAGTGAGCAATAATTGCCACTTAACATCATGACATTGTTTTTTGTTTTTGGTTCCTTTCACAAATGCAATGCCTGGGCAAAGCCGCTACAGTAAATCAGCTAGTAACAAATAAGAACATGTCCTGTCCGGTGGAAAACAGTGTAGTGTGTATTTTTCTTCGATCACCAATTTCATCCCGGATCACAATCGTATGGCAACTTAATTCATGATATGAATGAGACAGTCGAGTCAGGCGGTTTTCTTTGCAAAATTTCGGAATAATACTCATATGTAACATTAACATTTTATAACTGATAATTAGCAATTTGCTTTACATATTACTATTAACCCTATTAACTATACTCAATACTTGTTTTTTATTTCGTTTTAAAAAGGAAACTGCACTAGAAATAAATCCTGTGTCGCGGGATACTTTACAAACAATCAAACAACGAACACAAAGAACACCTAGACTCGGAACAACCATTTGTGGATCACACAAAGTTTTGTCTCATGTGGGATTCAAACCCACAACACTCGGCGCTGTGGCGGTGGCGAGGCGACCACTTAAACACGCCATTCACACAGTCTAAAGCATTCGTTCCCAAAGTGGTCCAGGTGGACCCCAGGGGTCCACGGGAGACACAACGGGGGTCTACGTTAGCGTGACAAAAAAATGGGGGTCCACGAAAATGTATTTGCTTTCGGTAATGAAGCATTAAAATGTTGGCTTGACTTCACCTATCACTGTAGGCAGATAATATTTTAAGAAGCCCGGCGACTGTTACTTGTAAAAATTGCATATTCCAAATTAGGTAGAGAATTCCTAAAAATAAAAAAGAAACATCTTGCCTACCGTGGTAAAAAAGAACAATCAATATAAATAAGTCTGGGAACCTCTCTCTAAAGTCTTGTGGTACGAGTGGGTTCATAGCAGTAGTGAGATGGGTAATAATAGAACCGACGAACTCTCGTCTCGCTTTAACCACTGGACTACAGCTTTAATAGACTAAATACAAATCTATGTTACTTACTTTATTATCAAATCCAATTTCATACTGCCCGTATATAAAAAATACACACACTAAACTTCTACCAAATAGAACAGCCCTACAATAATAAAAATTGTTACAAGGGACGTTTGTGTGTCGCGTCGCAGTTTTATCGCATGCCTCTGTAAACAAAGCCGCTTTAGGAGGCAGATAAACAACATTCTGTCACTAAGGTTCGGGTTAACAATGCAGCTAGATACGGTTACGTTGTTTGAGGAATAAACTTATGAAATGTTTGTGTCTGGTGTTGAGAGCAATCTTTTATGCTTTTTGTTTGAACAGGTATATGTTTAGTGTTATTTTAATCTATATTAGTGCCTGACATAAGTAGCTGAAATTGATTGGCTGTTCGAAGCAAGACGAATTAGATTAGGGCTTTTGTTTCATATGTAGTAATCTTCAAATTGTTTAGTGCTTTCTAATTTTCTAACAAAAGCTACAACCTCATAAGACTTCTGTAGTTAGGGATTGTACTTCGACATATTCGAAAAGCGATTTGTAGATCACTAACTGTTTGCCTTGTGTGGGGATCGAACCCACTATATTTGGCGTAGCATACTACACTACTTTAATTGCTATCCATGCATATAAATACACACACAGGTAACGCACCATGTAAAGTTCGACAATACCTATATTTTTAATGTCTGACCTATCGCGATTAGATTATAATTCCACTATATTTCGCTAGATGGCGCTAGTAACTGAATATACTTAGTTACTAGCTGCAACCGCGGTTTCATCTACGTTTCTGGTAACATTTTTTTACAATAAATTAACTACGTTTTGCAATTCCATTTTATAAACCGAAATACTGAATTTTCACCATATCACATATACCTATGCATTATCTATATACGTATGGATAATGCCAGATGATAACATCTCTATCAGAGGATCCCAGACTATTTTTCTCATAGACCACTTTAAAAATTAAGCAAATTCCGATGGTATTTTTTTTTTTGGAATATGCAAGTTTTACAAGTAACAGTCGTTGAGCTTCTTAAAATATTATCTGCCTACAGTGATAGGTGAAGTCAAGCCAACATTTTAGTTCCTCATTATCGACAGCAAATATATTTTCGTGGACTTCTTTTTTTTTGTCACGCCAACGTAAACCTCCGTCGAGTCTCCCCTGGACCCCTGGGGGTTCACCTGGACCACTTTAGGAACTAATGATCTACATATATATATCAAAACAGATCTCTCTTGTTTCCCTTGGTTACGCCATAACTTGAGAACGACTTGTGACTTTACTGATTTCATTAATCTTTTTTTTTAGTTTTCTTATACCTTGCAGAAGGCTCTTACGGAAAGAAAAGTTAAGAAAATTACGCAGGAAATTAGATATTTTCAGAAAACGTAACTACTATTTTAACTTCACGATTTTGACAGTTCGTCTAAGACAGGACAACGTCGATTATGACAGCTAGTAATGTGGTACACCTTCTGTTTGCTTGCTTAAATGGTCTTTAGCATTAAATGGTAACAACAAGCATTGTACAACAAGGGTTGGATCTAAAACTCAGGATGAGAATTCTCGAATTGTTTCACATTTCCCCTCGTATGAACAGTAGTAAAGGTATATCCAGCAGTGGACTATTATAGCCTGATGATGATGATGATGAACAGTATTTTGGTGACTTGAATGATAAATGGTTTGCTATTTGGTTCTTCACCATAACATTGCGTTGAGGCTATTCTGCTAATGGCCATACACTGGAGAAACTAGTTCAATCAAACAAATTGTTTGACAACTAATAATTGCATAAGTTAGCGGTTAGATTATCACAGTGGTAAAACATGTACTTACTACCTTTAATTATATTCAATTTATTGCATTCAATGTACCTTTTCAGGTGGTAGGCTCAAAAATAAGTAAGAATTATAGACCCTGTCGGGCACAGCACTATTAGGAGAGAGGAGGAGCTGTTCAGTTATGAAATTTTTATAGTTTAGCTTTGATACAATTTTTATCAGCTGTTGGATCTAGTTTAGTTAAATTAGTATGAAAAACAGAATAATAAGAAATTAAAAAATTAAAAAGTAAATAAACCATAAATTGAAATTAAAATAAATTAATATTAATTAAAAAAGAAATCTATTTTTATATTTGTTGTCCCTCAGTAAGGTCACGAATATATTAGACTGTTTTTTCTGAGGTGTGGACAGAGATTACGAATTGCCACTAGCTAGTAAGTAAGTATTACAGATACATACATAATAATCTCACATTATCTAACACACGAAGACAACTCATCTTCAACTAATACACGAAGATGTAAGTAGACATGTATTACACTCATATATATTTAGCCATGGTTTTCTTTCCATCTAAACTTGTGCAATATATCGAAGACCCACGTAACAGCAGGCGCACCAGTTACCTCTACGTAACTCAAAGCCTTTTAGCAACATCATGTTGTCTATATGATGTTGCTAAAAGGCTTTGACTGAAAAAGCAATATCACTTTGCCCAACCCCAGTGGTAGTGAATACTACTTTTGTGCCTATGCGTGATAAACAAATTAGCAAATTTATCTTTGACAAGCTTTTAGCTAGCTAGGTGTGGATTTTTTTTTCCAGGTGTCATCATTTTTCTAAAATAAAAGTTGCCAAGTTACTCCTTATATCATCAGCCAGTGAAAGTCCCGTCAAAATCAGTCCAGCCGTTTCAGAGACTGCCGGACAAAAATAATTTGATTGTTTTTTTATATAAGTACCGTACATACATTCATATGCATTTAGTGAAAAGCTGTTATTTTGACATTATAAACAGACACTTCAATATTATTTATTTGTATAGATATGTTTGCCAGTTTACCTTACAATACTTCAACAAATGCCGACATTAATACTTACTTACATAGACCAAAACTATTAATATTATTCCACTTCGGGTCGGTTAAACATCACTACACTGAGTGGTCCATTAAAGCTATCGTATTTGCCCAAAATACCGGATCTGTTATGTTCCTGAATATTTCAGATCCCTTTTGTGTACAATGGGATTATTTTTCAACACAAATCATGTGTAACTTCTCGTCTCAATTTCGCCAAATCGAATAAATGTTACTTGTTGTCTTGGCTTTGTGCCCTTATTTCCTTAGTCACATAGAATATGCTACAAATAAAAGATAAAGAGACACAGCGTCTCTATGAATTTTTATAAACAGTGTTGAATCCTTTTTGATGTGAATAAGAATCCCTATTAGGTATGGAATCAATTTGAACCCCTGTGAAAGCCATGGGCTACTCTTGCAAAGTGATTTTTTTTTTTAATTTTTATATAAATAAATGTTAAATAATAATGAATGAGGCAGTTATGTAAACTACTCTTAAATACTAACTAGCGACTTATTAGAAAAATGTCACGTATGAACATTACTCAGCGTTGAGTGTTGGTTGAATAACACTTAAGTAGCAGTGGTGGCCGTTTATAAAAGTTAAACAATTATGAACCTATTAAGTCGCAGCGGCGCGGCACACCGGTCGCCAGACAGAATCGATTTTTAATCATATCTGGTAATCTAATATTTGAGAAACTACGGACTTGAAAGTTATTTCAGATAAGAGGTAGCTAAGTAATAGTTAGCGATTATTTTATAATTACGTTCTTTATTGTATAATTTACTGTACGTGCAGTATTATTGCAATTGGCATTTCCGAGTGTTGTAAATTTATGAACGAAAGTTATGAAATATAAAACGAGCTAAGCGTTTTTTCTTAAAGCGCGCTTTGGGTTTTCACTAAGTAGTGTTAGGGTTGCCAAGATCAGCTTGTTTGTTTGTATTTTATTTATATTATACGTTGGTCTTCCACTGAGCTATCGCTGCTCTAGACCAACAGACTGCAATGTAGAGGGTCTCGGGTTCGAACCCACGTCGCGCACCTCTGACTTTCGGAAGTTATAAGACTTTTCGAAATTATGTGCGTATTGATTGACAATTATCGCCTATTCCGTGCCTCGGAGAGCACGTTAAGCCGTCGGTCCCGGTTGCCATGAACATCTGTGCAGTCATTATTTGGAGAGTGTCGACACAAAAGGTCCCACTGGGTCGAAGTGTCGCCGGTCTGCACTGACTGGCCCCAAGATAAGATATCTATCTATCTATCTATATTATACGGATATACTTATATAAAATAAACAAATATTCAATTACTGATTATAATTTAAACTTACCTGAAATAATTTGACACTAGGTATCTAATGAAAGCACATTAGGTAGCTAACGAAACCAAACGTCTTCGTCTGTGTTATAAAGCAAAACCTACGATGGTAACATCTAAAAATTAAAGAAATTAATTAAACTAGTTCACTTTTGAGCTTATTTAAGTTGAATGATACTTGTACAGAATTTTAGGTGTGGAAGTATCTCGATATAGTTAGCTTAAAGTAAATACGGTGTCATATTATAATTTTAATTTGTTAAGGTATGTATGACATATAATGTAAAAAATTTAAGGATTTTATTCTGATGTTGTGTAGTCTTACAACGTGCAAAATAATATGCGCAAATCGAGACAAGGATGCGCTAGTTGACTTCGTATGGAAGCTTTACAACTGATTTGATAATTGATATGTGTAAAGTGTTTGATTGTAAATCCAAAAATATCGATAGTAGTCGCACAAAGATAGACTAGACATCTAGTATTTTATTTGCAACCTTACGTACCAGGCAGGTGAAGTTAGTTGCAAAGTTTGGTGACGTGGGGCCGCGTTTGCATATCAAATCTAGCAATTTAGTTTACATGTCGCTGGCATCGTGGTAAGTTTCATATACTTATTTAATACTTAGTACGTAGTGTACGACTATAATTCCGTAAATTAGCGAAATGTTAAAAGCTATATAACAACTTTTGTATATTTATGATATTTTCGTTCAATTTTCGGTCTTACGGTTATTTAACTTTTAGCAGTTAGATTCTAAGGATGACGAAGGATGTGTCTAAATCTATTGATTTACTATTGAGTAATAATATGGTTTGTTCGCATCCTGGTATCAATTACTCGGCTGTGGAAAATGTAATCGGGTTTTCCTGTTAAAAAATCATAATAGCAGCTCGAAGTTTGGTAATGTAGGTTGTAGTTTTGTAGTTTGGTAGTAGGCTACTTGTAGGAGTCTTATTATGTGGGCCTTAAAATAATTGTAATTATCTGCCTTCATATATAGCCTCACGCCTATTTATCCTTAAAGGAGGTTGGCAGAGATGTGTAGCATTCTCATTTGTCAGTTATGGTTTTAAGTCCTGCGTAACAGAAGACGAGCCTATTGGCGTCTACTGGACGTAGTTTCAGACTCCAGTGCTCCTATAGAAAATCGTTTGACAGAAACCCAATTACAGTTAGCTTGAGATGAAACAAATTTTGGGACACAACAGTCGCATTAATAACTGGCAAATTCGTTTTCGCGATTCGTTTCCGTTTCGGCGAATTCGTCGCGTTTACGAGGCAAACATTATAATGCCCTGCTTACACCTACAAGGCTATGCAAGCGCGAGTCTTTGTTATGTCTAATAAAAGCTACAAGAGGTACAGCTAAGCTATATAACGTGGATATTTTTTTGAATTTACCTTTCTGGTAGGAACTCAAATCATCCATTCTAACTATTTTCTTTGGTACCAATGACAACTCGCTATGTAAGTACTCAACTTATAATATATTCATCCAAGTGATTACTGTTATTAGCTAATAGATTACACGCAAGATTATGTTATATCATCGTGTAAATGTTAGGTTAAGTGTACGTGCGGGAACGTAGTTTGTTTGACAGGAAATACCACAAAACAAAACATACCATACTTTCACTCCCCACTTTCATTATGTTTGTAATGTAGTCAGAAGTGAGTGTGACGCGTTGGCTGGATTGAGGATGTGTCTGATGGGATTGGCATGTTCAAACCTTGAGGATTTCAGGCTTCTCCCTCTGAAGTGTACGCTGCGGCTGTTGCAGTACATTCATAAGGAGATAGCTAAGGAATAGATCTTGGGGCCGACACAAAAGATCCCACTGGATCGAAATGTCGCCGGTCTGTACTGACTGGCCCCCACATAAGATAAGATAAATATAGTCAGAAAGAAACTTATAAAGTATCTATACTCCATTTGGTTAGGTACTTAACTAAAGGTAAACCATCTTGATGTGTCTTTTTATCTAAAAACTCAGTTTGAAAATAAAATCCTGCTAAAGATCAATGTAAATACAACAATAACGATTACTAAATTAATTGAACCGTTAGTTTAAGCAGTAGTTTGTTTGTTTAATATGATTGTGTTTGTATAAAAAGTCACATCAAGAATGTTTACCTTAAGTTAAGTACCTAACCAAATAGAGTATAGATAGATGATAGTGTAACTGTTCGCCTAGTCAGTGCGACGAGTGTTATATACCTATAGGTTTAACCACCAGACGGTATTAAGAATTGTGACCAAATCAAAGTCAAAAATCATTAATTACTACACAGATGGCGTAGTGGTTTAAGTAGTCACCTCGCCACTGCTATCGTGCCGAGTGGTACGGTTTCGACACAGGGTCCGACACAGGACAAAAATTTGTGTGATCCACAAATAGTTGTTTCGAGTCTGGGTGTCCTTTATGTCCGTTGTTTAAATGTTTGTACAGTCCCATGCGATACAGGAATTATTTCTAGTGCGGGAATTGTCTTTATTAGACAGGAAAAAACAAAAGCGTCAAAAATCATTTATCACGAAAAAAACTTATGAATGTCAAAATCTATCCACATATTTAGGTGTTTTTTGTAACCGATGTTTCTATAGTCCTTCGCGATACAGGAATGAATTCATGTGCAGCAGTTGTCTTTATCGGCTTCATGTACATTCAAAACCCAAGACCAGGATATAAAAACAAAAATAAATTAATTTTACTTGAATAGTAATAGAGTATTAGCAGATTTAAAATTCAATCAACAATGTAAATTATAGTATTTTAAATGCTAACATATATTTCATCAATATTCACGGTATCAAATGTTTGCATGCGAATTCAATTTATTATAATGAGGACATTTCAATCACTTTTCCGAGTTAAACAAAATATTAATTAATAGTATAGCAGCTATAGCATTAATACCGTTTAAATATATTTTAACCTGGCACTACAGTAATATTTTTTGCTGCATTTAGCTATACGGAATTGATATTTAATAAAAATGTATGCCTGAACGTATAATAAATTCGATGCAAATCAACAAATTTCGGCGGTCCAAAACTAGTTCAAAAATAACTCGTGGATTGCTATTTGAACTTTTCAAACTGTAACGTGTGTTTGTTCAATTGGTTAGAACTGTATAGACTATTTCTAATATGAATATGGATAGCTTTTGTTTGGCCAAAAGTCCGACAGCTGATTGTTCTCGCCTACATCTATTTAACAAAAACGAAAAGATAGTCGCAGATATATTGCTAAAACAAGTGAGAAACGCCAATGAATTGCCGTAAATCTTAGAGTTCGAAAAATGGTATCACGTGACCTTGAGGTCAGAGGTCAAAGGTCATAGTCATTTCGGGGTATATCGACTATGCTGAGTCGAATGGTGTTAACCGCGAGTCTCTAGCTCTTACGGTTCTTGAGTTGAAAGTTGTATAATAGACGGACGGACAAAGCTGAAGTATAAGAGATTTTTCGAACTCTAAAAAAAACAACTCCTGCACTAGGACAATACCTGTGTCACGGGCGATTTTATAAGTATTCAAACAACGGACACAAAGAACACCCAGACTCAGATCAACCATTTGTGGATCAGACAAATTTTTATCCCGTGTGGGATTCGAACCCACAACACTCGCCGCAATGACAGCACCAATACGACCATTTAATCCAATACGCCATCTGTGCAATAAATATTGTGTGTCAATATTTTTACTACAAGATCCGCCCGACTAACATCATTTTCATTATTATGCAGATAAATAACATTTTAATAAGCACCTTCATCAGTAACACCCGAAATGTATTTACTTTGTATGGATTGACTCTGGTTCTTGAGATATTCAACATAAAGAACGGTTCCATCGGTCCATTAGAACAATGACAAAACTATACCAATGCCGATGGGACAGCCATTTTATGATGGCAAACTACTGCTTGAGTTTAATAAGGGATTGTCCTGAACATAAACACAATAGAAAAGCTTAGAGATAAAGATTTTCTAATATTTTTTAATAGCTTTTGAATTAGGTTTTCTTGTCGTTATTATATAGCCACTTCTAAAATATATATTTAATACGTAATTGTATTTTTATTTCGACCTTCTTTCAGTCTTACAGTTATAAAGTCGTATCTCATAAACTAGAGTCACTTTAACAAATCTAATATTTTTCTCTTATTCAGCATACTGAACTTACACAAAATTGACTTCAACTTACCATGCCGCAAAATGACTGTTCCCCAGTGTAATGTATGCACACTCACTACTTTAAACTTGTTGCCATGTTATCTACCAAACGCATGCCGAGATAAAAAATATCCTTCGTGCTATATTCATTCAGGACATAGTCTATCTGAGTGTTTAACTCAACTGATTATGCGTGATAGAGTAACGAATATACATTTTTAAAAACTATGTAATATTACTAGTTACCGCCCGCATGTATCCCAAGAAAACATACTCCGGGATAAAGAGTACACTATGTGTTAATCCAGGGTATGCTCTATCTGTGTGTCAGTTTTATCCTAACCCGTTCAACGTATAACCCCTAATGTAATCAGTCAAAAATCAATTAGTCATGTAGCTTACATAGTAACGCTTATGAACATCAAACTTAATTGGTTAGTGCGTTTAATAATTACATTTAGATCTGTTGATAGGTTCTGACAAATATCGACCCATCTTTACAAAATTTCACATTTATACTAACAAGTTATATTATTAAACATATTATATTAACAAGATTCAGGTTTACTTAAACCAACTAGGAATCGAAAGCTTCTCCAATGATGAATGAGAACGGGCTTTGAAAATATTGTTTCTAACAAGTAGCGCGCCAGGTCGTCTACAAGTCACATTCGTATGTTTAGCCGGTAAAATAATAAAAGGCTTTTGGTTCTAGTCATTGCAGCCATACTTTTCAATAAGCTTTTTTGGCATATTATCGAGTACATCATTGGTCTTGTGGAATAATTTTCGCGTATATATGAAGCCGATTAGAGCTGACTTTGCAAAAGTGGATTTGATTTATCTGTTAAGAAATTCTCAGCTACTGGCTGGCACTAACTTAGTTGGCGAAATTTGGTACTATACTCTTCTGCCTATCTCTTTTGGGATGTATAAACGTGTACACGATATACAATATTTGTCTGTCTGTATAATTCAAAACACATAAACGCGTTTCTAATATACTAAAACTAATACAGCAACGCTTCCCACTAGGTTTAAAACCTACATTGAAAGGTTCCTTTTTAAAATCCTCTCAAAGATTAATTCAGCGTAAGGCTCTATATACCTTTCAGCTACCCGGGTGACTTTCGTACGCGCCACCGCTTTTATTTCGCATCAATGCCTCCCACGGAACCGGTTCGAGTATTTTTTAATAATATTTTCTTTGAGGTATATTTGAGAACCTATAAAGGGTGATGAGTTTTTGCGGGTTGGTGATTACTTTAGATAGATTAGGCACTTGATCTTGTTTAAGTCTTTTTGGAGTTTTATCATAAGTTTAACCAGAGGCTTATTTTTATAATACAAAGGTAGCATAGAAGGATATAGCCCGCTTGATAGTATGTCGGGATATGGCTTGCCTGATAGTATGTCGTTATCTTAAAGACGCTAGCAACATCACAGACGCCACGAGAGCTTTAGAAACTCTTTAAATAGGATTATAATTAATAAATTATTTTAATAAGATTTTAGAGTAAAGAACAAAGACCAATGATCACCTGCTGACAACTCATTGTCTGAATATCGTACTGTATTATGTGATCCTGTTTACCACAGGACAGACTGTTATGTGTTGCCATGATTTGATTTACGGTGGATGTAGGTGCAGACTTTTTACTGACTATCTTCCTCTCTGACTCTCTGTCTTCCTCTTATCTCCATAATTTAATAACCTGAATGTCAATGGGCAATTCAGAATTCAAAATTCAGCATATTTACATCATGATTAGGTAATAATGATGTTAATATGTGTCAACAAATAATAAGTTCAAATGCCGGATCTGACATACAGCTGCAGGGTTTTTAATCAGGATGTTTTTAAAGTGGTATTGTGGTGTATTTGATATACTTTAGCCTAAACCCTTGGATGTGTGCAAACACAATGATATGTAAAGTTATGTTATTTTGCTTTTTAAGCTTACTAATATAATACTTAGACGTGAAAATGTATAATACTATTAATATGTTTATAACTGAATCACGCGAAATCCGTTTTACAGATTTGGATGAAACTTGACACACATTAGGACCACGTCCTGGATTAACACATAGGACTTTTAATCTCGATAATGTATTCCCGTGGGAGCAGGCAAAGCCGTAAACCGTAACTAGTTTTAATAATAATATTTAATATTCTATCACATACACACAACACCATCTTGCCCAAACTAAGCAGAGCTTGTACTATGGATATGTATAAACATACATAAATACTTTTTTTTGTAAATATACACATATTATACATAGAAACACACCAAGACAAACATCCATGTTCATGCACACAAATGTTTGAGTTGTGCGGGTATCGAACCCGCGACCCCAGGCGTGGCAGTCGATTACACTAACCACTACGCCATCGAAGCCGTAAATAGATATAATGGCTGTAAATAGATAATAGATTTCACATAGATAATCTGCATTTCAATTGGTGTTAACTACCATATTGACTGTATTACGTCCATTCAACATGCCCTAGTTTAACCATTCAGTGTTCTAATTATGCATGTGTTTTGGTGTAGTACTCCCACGTTTATATGAATTAAAGATGTATTAAACTCGTAGCCAAAAGTCGTAGAAGTCAATTAAAAGACATTTACTACGGTCTCGTAGACGATGAGTTATATTGCTTGTCACAGACAGTAGTTACTGTGATGCATTTACTTGGAATGTAATGTGATAGTTGAATGAGTTTGTTTGAATATATATTTGAATGTAATATGTACAGTTAGCAACGATGTCATTGACATTATAAAATCTATATATCAACTAGATTATGCCCACGGCTTTACTCGCTTAAATGTAGATTATGTCAATTTTCGGTCTTATTAATCGGTACAGCACTTTTATTGGATGAATTCTTCGTCTTTTTCTGTAGCCCTGACAATGTGTATGCACAATTTCATAATGATCGGCCAAGTAGTTAGGACGTGAAAGCGGTACAAACTAACAGTCGCTTTTATAATATTAGTTAGGATATGTAATTTACGAGTACAAACAGTTAGTTTACAATTGATAAGTTGTTTTAATTTTGTTTACAAAATGCCACGGATGATGTTTGAATTGCGATGTATTTTTGTTTATTATAAGATGCAGAGGAATAAGTCAGAATGATCTCTTCATTATTTGTTAGATTTGAAGATAATATGTAAGTACCTTATAAAATTAAATGTCAGGTTTTGATTTCCAAGTTTATATGGAGAAATAGAGCAGATAGCTAAATAAACAAAATAAATATAAAAAATACGTTTTGAAATTGACTACTAGACGACAGTTAGTTTATTAAATTACTTGAATTAAGTACATTTAGTTACTTATAATAACTTTTGTGATTGGAATATCATTTTTTATTTTTAGTCCTTGTAATTCTAACAACATTTTAAAGCTTACATGAATATTTCGAGTTTCTTTGACTTATTTTCATTTCCAATTGACGCTTTTGCTCGTTTTGCTTGTTGCTGTGGTAAGAGGCACGGTTTCTCGCCTAGTAAAATTGATCCTATAGTTTGAGGTGGAGCGTAAAAATGTAGGGATATACTTGAAAACATTCTAATTAGCGTTGTTCACGATACTATAATAAGTTAATTGCGAGACGTTCCAATCTTGTAAACTGCTAGGCATCCAACACTTTCTTGCATTGCACCGATACTTAGTATATTCGAGGCACCTGAAAAGCTAGTACAGGATATCTGTACTTCTGCTGAAGTAGCCCTCAAAAGTTAGGTATAAATACATATAAATAACACTATTACTTGTAGAACTAATACTCCAATTACACTTTGCCTGACCCAGGCATCGAACACCAAGCCTAATGCAAAGCAATCGCAATCACAACCGCTAAGCCACAGAGGCAGTCCAATAAATAAATAAAATATTATAGCGCCTCGTTCACAAGATTATAATAAATTATGTATTCTAGTAGGATGTGCTTATCTACTAATGTCTTACTAATGCAACAATAATTATTATCGTAATCTATACTAGTATTAAACATGAAAAATATCAGCGTTTGCTTTGCTTGTTATCACTACTCAACAGATTTTAATGTAATTGAGCACGGCACCTTATCCTCAGGTTTATAAAAAGTAGCATTATCCATAAACTGGGTCTTGTTAAAAAAACATTCGTTGAACCTAATTGCGGGTAATGATGAATGTACAGGCTGTACATTAAATTCTTCTATTACCAACTAAAAGAAGTAACATAGGAAAGTTGTTTATGATGTTGCCTGAAAAACCAACAACAGCAGGCACATCAGTGATGTTTTTAAAAATTTTATTATAAGAATTTAATCTAATAAGTAAAACCATTCTTAAAAAGGCACGGACCCAAGTCTGTGGAGTGATAAAAAAACAAATAAAAAGAAAAATAAAAAACAGCCTGTACATAATAAACGGTAAGTTTAATTATGTATGAGATTACTATTTTAAATGCCTCGACATTTTGCCACGTAAAGTTAAATAGAAATATTTTCAATAACAAAAAAATACTATCCAAATGTGATCTCTCCCTCTATCTCTATATTAAATATAAAAGCATGTGGCGTCTGCCTACCCTTCCAGTAAATATATTTAAGAATAAACTATACTGGCTTTTGCTCGCGGTTTCACTCGTTAAAACTCGTAAATGTAGGTTACGTTTGTAATAGTACATACATGTAATTAAAATTTAAAAATATGTTACTTTTTATGTTACTCAGTGATAATGTAGCTTTCTAATGGCGAAAGAATTTTAAAATCGGTTTAGTCGTTTTTGAGTTAAATCCTTACAAAGAAACAAAATATTAAATCTTTCCTCTTTATAATATTTGTATAGGCAAGACATTTTTTTACATATAGTAATAGAAATTTTAAACTCACAACATGCGCTACCATCTAAGAAAACTCGTAGAAATTCCAGCGTTGTTTGACTTCTCAAATATGTACTGCATATGAATGCGAAAGGTGCTTGTTTAAACGCCTAGAGCACGGCCACTCAGCAGACTCGCGTTTGCAGTGAAGCTGAAAAGCCTTGGTCTTATTACAGAATCATGAGTCTGACTCTAACCTGAAAAGGAATATTTGACAAAAATATTAGTCTGCCTTTTTAAAAAGCGAAAATTAAACAAAGACTTGCAAGCAAACTATTTAAAATGTAGCGTTGAGTCTCCTCCATGTTAGGATAAAACTCAAAATTAAGTTTCCATACAAAAATGTTAAGCTGAAATCCTTTTATTTCGCTTTTTCAGGTATTTTAAACTCTTGCATATTACATGTGTTTGTTCAGCGCTTTTCTAAATATCACATGCTGACTCAGCAAGTTAGCGCATAGTGCACATTGTCGTATGTTAATAACAATTCCTTAAGTAGAAATATTTGCATAGTATCTAGGAAACAACTTGCTGTCTGCATATTTTCTGTTGAAAATGCATTACAGTGCCATCTATTTTATGGCGGTCTTATTAAGCAATATTGTTGCGACTAGTAACGCCATCTCTTGTTTTTGTATTGAACTTTGAAAACTTGTTAAAATCGATTATTAATTATAAACAATACAACCAAAATCAATGCAGTGCAACATCGTTCAAGAGTACAATCAGTTTCATAATATAATAAGCTGCGCACAGAGTTTAAAAGTATTTATAGTGCAAACTTATTCAACAATAAACTTAAATCATATTTATTGTGGAAATGCTATAGTGTAGTAGTATAGTGTTGACGAGTTTATTAATGAAAAACAGTAGACATAATAACAGTGAAAGAAAAAATTGTAAGGAAATCTACATGTATGAGAATTCTGTATAATGTTCTCGAAGATGAAGTCTACAACCCGCACTGGGCCAGCGTAATAGACTTTGGCCTAACTCTTCTCACACAGAGAAGAGGCCCGTGCCCAGCAGTGAGACAATTTAATACAGGGTTGATATTATAATGATTTTAATGTAATAGTTCGTATGTTAATAATTGTCTTTCGATCCCATGCACTTTATTTCAGCCGATAATCATACGCAGTCAAAGTCAAATAAAATTTTACGAACATTGCGTTCTATACGTACATATCTACATTTATGTGTAATAAAAAAGCAAAACACTTTAGGTGTGAAAATAATATCACAAAAATCCCCCTATCGGTAGTCAAGGACAGGCGTATAGATTCTGTGAAAACCTTTTAACACCGTAGAAGTGGGTTCCGCACTTCGTTATAAAACCAGTGTGAATCAAACATTCGATACTTTGTACGGTGTATCTTTCAAACGAACTCTAAATCCGTGAAGACTTCGCAGACTAACGATTTGTCGCAGCCATATTTTAATAAACAATTTTTTGCTGCTTCGTGCTATTGTGTTTTACAAACAAATTATTTTTAATCCAATAGATGCTTATAAAGAAAATAGTGGAATATTGTTGGAAAGCTGCCAGTTAGAAACAATACATTGTACAGATTGTTGTAAATGTAATAAAATAAAATGAAATGAAAATGTATCAAGTACCAGTCTTCTTATCTTAATAATAAGATTTAGGTACATGTGTATTGTAATCATGACACTACACGAATGGCGTAGTGGTTTAGGTGATCGCCTCTCCACTGTCACCGCGCCTAGGGTTGTGGGTTTGATGGGTTCGCACAACACGGGATAATAATTTGTGTGATACACAAATGGTTGTGCTGAGTTTGACTGTTCCTTGTGTCCGCTGTTTCAATGTATAATTTCTGTGTCGCGGGGAACTTTACAAACATGTAAAGTCCCCCGCGACACAGAAGTGCGGGAGTTGCTTTAAAAAAATATATTTGTTATATATCGACAAAAATTAAAATATGGCTTGTGAAGTAAAACAAACGGAGATAAAAGAAACTAAATACTTACACTCCTATACAGGTTGATATTAAAATCGTTTAATATGGTCAAGGTTATTCTATACCACCAGTAGAATGCATGGTTAAAAGGAATTACACAATTTCAAAATCACCCTGTAAATTTGAAAAGGTAGAGAGTGGTATGTGACGTAAGAAATAGTTTTAGGATCCACGTTCGATCGAGCCTATCGATGTTTACTGGGCAGTTCCAAGCTGAAGTTAGAAACTGTTCAAACCTAGTAATACATGGCCAACGAACATTTTAATTTGGCATAGCTAATATCATTAATTAAACCTATTTTTGTAATTTATAGAGGAAATCATAATTGAAATCAAACCAGACTATATTTCAGTGGTTTGCTATACCGGTTACGGCTATTTCGATATTTTGCGTAAAACTTTGGTTTCCTTTTGCGCAATTTTAACTAAGCCTTTAAACCATTACGTCTGGTATTTACATTATGGATAAACCGCAACCCGAATATAAAACAGTTACCATGTATTCAGCTAATAAATTGGCAACTCTAGGTCATAATTTATACGTCAATAGATACTCGGATCGAAATTGGCGGAGTTCTAATATCGAGTCAGTTATTTTAAGCCTGCCAACTGATGGAAGCAAACGAAATTAACATAAATTAAGTAACATTCTGGGTCTTTGAAGTTCCTGTCTAAAGAAGTTTGACGTTCTTTATCTCATTGAGAGTAATGAACTCTTCTACACAAATGACGTGATGTTTCTAATTTCTTTATGTATAAAGCTATTTTCGGCACATTTAATTTATAAGTCTTTAAAGAAACGCTCAAATTAAAAGTGTCACGATGATGACGATAACAATACTTTTTAGATACCCATAGGCCTTTTTTCAATGTTACGATTTCAGTGTAAAACAAATGTGAAAGTTTCGGCCCTCTTTTAGTTAACTTCGTTTTTTAATAATATATTTTTGCCTTATCAATTTAACAATCTAAGCAATGGCCCTATCTCTGTCCTTTACAACATTGTTTTACCAAGCACATCAGTGCATTACAGAGTGTATAGCTTTATCTTGTTCTCATATATGCAATAACAATGCTTTAAAAGATGATTAGACTTTGCCATTTTATTTCCTTTACTTGAATACGTTTCGTGAGTTGCTTTCATTCAATAAATTACCAGCAAACCATCAATCACCAAATTAATCATAATCATAATTATAAGCATTCTAAATTAATGTTGTGGTTAACATTCCAAATCCATATTAGGTACGTTTAAAACGTTAAATCATACATTTTCCATATTTATTTTTAGTATAATTATGCACATTTGTAAAACGAAATTTATTGTTATAAAATGTGCATGCAATTTATAGTTGATAATAAAAAGTTTAATAATTTAACAATAGAAAACAAACCTTCAATATTTTTTTGATTTATGTAGTATACATCTCAATTTATAATCACTTTCTTAACACAGAAGTATATGTTCATTGTACATAATTAGCAGCCCTTTTAGTATGCCTTGTTGATTGTCCTTAAAATAAATAAATAATCCATTAACTAAACAATAAACTAAGACCTATTAAAAATACGACAATCGCAAGTCGCAACTGTAAAGAAAAAGTCGCAAGTCTAACCGTGCGTCGCACACACAGAACTACCCACCTGAACACTCAGACGGACTCAATACAACAGTTCCTACACCGTCAACACATGCAGACTATACAGTGAAGCACTTTAAAAACCACTTGTTCATCGAAATCATACTTTAATTCGTATGAATTAGAGTCGTAATTTTAATGTGTGATAGTAAAATATATTTTTGTAGAATTCTTAAGATTGTTGACGTGACGAGTGCTACGCTAAAATCCGTCTGTGTAACGTTTCAAAGAGTGTGAGGTTTATTTTGTATTTTCAATCGTTGTTAACCTCAATATCAATTTAAAAAGCAGATGCGATGGAAGTGCTTTTAGTGGTATTTAAATGTAATACGAATATTGAAAGTTAAATATAGTCCTCTCGCAGATTGTTTGCCATTCTATCCATCCATCCAAAACTTAAGTGTTTTGCACTTGTCGACGTAGCAATCTCCATATTTCTCTTTCCAATGCCATCTTTTTCAGTTCCTTATAATTTAAAACTTTTACAACTTCCTTCAGTTGATCGGTGTATCTTCTTCTTGGTCTTCCTCTCTTCCTTCTTGCCATTCTATGTTTGAATTTAATTTGGTCGGAACTTAAACCTTTTATGCTGTTTTATCGAATATGTTTACAACTAAAAATAGTGTTGAAGCAATGCCATTGCCTTTTTAGATGTCATACAATTAACAATCAATTAATCCCAACTAATATTATATAATATTATAAATGCGAAAGTGAGTTTGTTTGTTAAATATTTCGCATACACGTTGTTAGGGGTACAGAAAAGAATATCCAAAAAAATACTGTTCCCCAGGGATTAAAAATTATGATAGCCTACAGTTACGCGAGCAAAGCCACGGGCAAAATCTGGTCTAAAATAAACTTATATTTCTCCGTTGAAATTAAACACTTTATACGGATTTTGTCGAGTTGTTTATTTTACTTTAAATCACTTTTATTACATAATTTTTAATCTCTAACACTAATATTCTTGAACTTTACTACTATTTAAGCTATTTAATTTAATTAAAACTATTTATATTTAAATATTTCGAAGAAGAAGAAGTTTTAAGAATTTCGTTTGCTTTACAGCAGCCATGTTCACGGGGAGAATAAAATGGTAGTTGTCTTAATGTTCTGAAGTCTACCTAGTTATTTCAAAGTACCCGAACATAATTTAATTTTTGGTGTTTCTATTTACGTAGAACGAGCTTAAAGTATCATGAAGTCTAGCTGTGTTTTGCTTCTTCTTGGGGTTGACTATTTAAATTACTGGATCCCAAGCTGGTGGTACATCCCTATTGTTCCCTATTGGTTCCCTATTGAAATTAGGATGGTTTTTAATTTTAATAGCCTCGCGAAGGATCCTTGGTAGGAATCGGTGTTCTTTTGCGAGTATCTGTGGTTTGTCAAATCGTAGGTAGTGGTTGGTCACCTATTGCACGTGTATTTCTCCGATTAAAATTTGGTTTGTAGTTGCATGATAAAATTAATTTTATCTCTAAATTCTCAAGTTTTTGGATTAGATTATCTAATTTATTTAGATATGATGGTGAAAGCCGAGTTGCATAACGCCCAGATAACAACTTTGGCTTTAGATTTCACGTCATATGGGGCAAGCTTATTGCCATCTACCGAACACGGTTTCAACGGTTTTTTTATTTGGTTGAATGCGCTAATCTCAGGAACTACTAGTTGGCATAGAAAAAATATTTTAGTGTTGGATAGCCCATTGATTGAGGAAGGCTATAAGTTTTATAACATCACGCTACGATCAATAGGAGCGGAGAATCAATGAAAAGTGTAGCAAAAACGGAATCTTATGTGACGCAGACGAAGTTGCGTGGGTTTTTTAGAGTTCGAAAAACTCTTACACAACAGCTTTTTCTGTCCGTGTTATACAACTTTCAACTCAAGAACTGTAAGAGCTACAGACTCGCAGTCATTCATCATGCCATTCGACTCCGCATAGTCGATATACCCCCGAAATGACTATGACCTTTGACCTCTGACCTCAAGGTCACGTGATACCATTTTGTCGAACTCTGAGATTTACGGCAATTCATTGCCGTTTCTCACTTGTTTATAAACAACCTAATACTAACTACTAACCAGGCGCTAATCGAACCCTAAACTTCATGCTCAGCAGTCACATTGATTACCAGTGTACCACCAGGTTACTTTTTTATTTGAACTAAACGTTGCGGCACAAAAATGAATCAATGATACAAGTTTGCGATTCAAATGTTATCAAACTCGTAAATGTAGGCAACAGTCGTGCCTACATGGGATCGCTTTTAAAATGTAGTGGTACAAAATAGCAATTCAGTTCAGTTTAGGTTCTAAAATAAATCGTAGTATTTGGTACTCAATACTCAATACTCAATACTCAATTGTTTATTGCGTTCCACAATGTAGGCTTAGGTGGTAACTTAAATAATATGACAGTTCATTATGGACCCTGTCGGGCACAGCAACGTAGGAGACAGGAAATATAAACTATTCAGATACATTAATATCATATTCTAGAGATATGTTAATTTCATAATAAATATCAATTTATGCTTTGTCTTAGTCAATTACCGAGTTACACTGAATTGCGCATTTTGATTCTTAATTATTAAATAAACTATAATTAATTGAGAGATTTAATAATTTAAATAGATTATATTGGAATTTTGGCATATATATATATTATTCATGTTAAGTATATTAAAATTGTGTGTAAATTATTGTTAAAATTGTGATTACATTATCAATCTATAAACTAATATCACATTTACTGTTTTGTTACTAACATAATTTAATTATGATTGTATTATTAAATTTTGTTGTATAAATTATTTCTAATATGTATTATAATTATGTTTTTTCGTTTTTTTTTTAATACTTGTACATAAATTGTATTCGTAGTATGTCGGCATCAATATTTTATTGTTACAAATTACATTAATACTATAACGATAGGTATATTAGATTTGAACTGGTTTGATTTATTTTAATTATGGAGAAATTTTATCATTTAGGAATTCATTTACGGTATAATAACATTTATGGACTAGGAATGTCTTTGTTTTGTTTATGAAAGGTTTAAATTTTTGTTCGTTTTTAATTGCCTCCGGTAGTTTATTATAAAGTTTTATAGACATGACATAAGGACTTGTTGAGTGTATATTTAGTTTAGACGTTGGTAGGTTTAGTCTCTTTTTGTGCCGTAGTGAGTATTTTAGTTGTTTATCTTCTCTTTTTGTGTAAAATTCGGTTGGTATTTGGTACTGTTCGTTAAGGTAGTAGAATGAAATGTTACATTATCTAACTCCAGGGTTTAAGTTGTTAACTCTCTGTCAGTGCGCTGTGTGGTAAGATGATTTGTTTATTAGGCAAAATATTCTGGATACTTTATATTGGCTTAAATGTTCTATGGTCAAACAGGACATTAAGTAGTTTGTTAGGCGAGAATGCTTTGGATGTATTGTCGTTGTTAAGCCCCATGTATTGAAAATAAAGTAAATTATATGAATTTTATCGCGTTATTTATTTTATAAACACTATTATAACTAAATTTTGAAACTATATAACTACTTCTGTAAAATTTGCCTACTGTTTTAAGCTATTTAAATGTACATCATGTCTGACGTTTCGGTTGCTTTTCAGCAGCTATGGTCCAGACTATCATTCAAAACAGTTGTACGCAGTAATATGACGATAGTAAAATTAATATGATGATTGTTGTTATAAATTTTGTATATTGTTGATAAATTACATTATATTTAATCATTTATTCGTCGAAAAGTCTGAATAGGACAACTGACCCCACTTTATTGAGAACAATGACTATCGTGGTAATATATAAGTAGATTTAAATTAAAATAACGGCCTGTTTATAAACATCATAACATTTTAAAAATACTCATCAAAGTAACGTAAGATGGCCTTTTGCCTAGTCCGGGAATAAAACCCGTCATTTAACTATACGTAAGCATAAGTGCATTCGCAAATAATACAGAGATCTTGAAAATCGAATAAAGCCCTTTCTTAATGTAAGTATTTAAAGAACGGACTTTGTGTAATCTTTATTATTTAAGTTCATACGTACTACGCATTGAGGACAATTCAACTAGATTGTTTGTTACATGTATTAGAGTGCATACACTCTTACTTACTTAGTATGATCCAAACGCTGACTGCAACTACAAGTTTAAAAGCAAAGGTTACTCCACATAATGACCACAAAAACTCATCTTTAACAAAAATATCCTATCACATAACTTGCGACGAACGGCGATCCGCACGTAGCTCATAATTCGAGCATACAAAATGGCACGTAGACGTCTGGCGTTTCATAAAAGGCCAAAAATAATAGTACGAAGGAACAGACAAACACAAGCTATGTTCATATGCATGTATCGTTCGCGCGTTTTTTCCATTACCTACTGTGTAAATATTACATATCACGTACATTGGCTCAGCCGTAGCGAGCGAGAGTGTTGTTCAGTTGATACTACATTTCTTTTATCATTTTATTGCTGTTTTGTATATTCTAAATGTGGAACATTTAAGTCACAAAGAGTAAAAACATAAATGTTTTCCTGTACATACGACTGCACCAATGGCGTAGTGGTTTAAATAGATGTCTAGTCACTGCCACTACGCTAAGTGTAGTGGGCTCGAATCCCACACGGGACAATAAACGTATGTGATCCACAAATTATTGTACCGCGTTTAGGTATTATTTGTGTAAATGTTATGTTTGTTAAATCCCCAATAGTATAGGAATTATTACAGGTCTTGTCTCTAAAAAAATACATTGAGACTAATAACTTGAGACTATCATATTCAAACATTTATTTTAATTTTATTGTAAGGTTCACCAACAGATTTTACATTTTAAACATACACAATATATCATATTATGGACGCCGATGTCCACACTTGGTTTTATCATTATGTATCGATATGACTAAGCTTAAACTTAAATATATAGTTATGAATTTTTGGATCATCAGCATAGCTACATATTATGTAGGTGCTGTGCTGTGTTGATTATTTTCTGGTTGTTTGGTCCGTAAGTATATACTTATATACTTATATAAGTGCGGACCAGACGGCTTTCCATAGCGTGAAGTCTTAAACAAATCTGTCAACGTATTGGGGTAATGCACCTCTGGCTATTATTATTATAATCATAATATAATATAATTGCTGCGATATACAGTAGTATATCGTGAGTTAAAGTAGAGAATACTTGTAGAGTAATTAAAACTGTATTGGAAAAGTCCCGCCCAGCAACCCATATCTATAATATCGGCTAATTCGCTCCAGAGACACTCATTGACGTTTCTGCAACAAAGCACAATATAGCGCGGTTTAAGCGAATAGATGCATAAGCAAGCCTGATAAATCATTGATAACAATCGTTGCCAACAATCCCCCTGCCAAAGCTGCCTATAATTGCAAACGTAATTTAAACATAAAGTACTTAGGCACCAAGGCATGCGAATTAGTGCAAATAAGTAAATACATAATATATGACAATTTTCAAATGAAATACTATGCGTAATTGCTATATGACAACCTTCCCTCTGGGTGGAATGAAAGGGTATATCAGAAAATTTTTTATTTTCTTATTTTTTTTATTTCTATTTTTAGAGAGTTTTTGCCCATGGGTATGTCAGTCTCCTTAAGACAGAATGGCTTTATAAGTCAAGAATTTTAATAAACATTCCCGCCATTTCTGATGTCGGCTCCGCAAGTATGCTAAGACATATCCCGGCATTATACTTATTTATTTTGAAATCTTTATAAAATTTCCTTCTACGTTCCTCGGACCGGGCACAATCCATCAACAGATGTTGGACATCTTCAATGACATCACATATATCGCAATTTGCTGAGTCAGCTTTACCTATCAGATGTGCAAACTTCCTTGATGGATAGTGCCCGGAACGAAGCCTATGTGCTTGCACTACATAGTGCAAGCACATAGGCTTCGTTCTTTTTGTTACTTTAAGCCGTAAGTACATACTTACGGCTTAAAGTTGTATTGTTAAACAAAGGCACTTGAGGGGGCTGATCTTGAAGGATCGGATACCACACACCTTTTTCTTTGGAAACCTCCATAAAATATTCTTTCCACATGTTGTATGTTATTTTTTTAAATTTGCATTAGACCTCAGAATGTTGTGGAGCAATATAAATTTCAGTTCCCTGTATGGCTGCTAATTTTGCCAAAAGATCAACCTCTTCATTGCCCTGTATCCCTATATGAGATGGGACCCACAGTAATCACAAAAGTTTTCCATTTTTCTGAAATTCTATAATTTTGATTAATATGGCGTAGACTATCGATACACCTGTGTAAGCAGAGGCGCATCGAGCCAGATGTTGAATTGCACTTCTACTACCTGTACAGATAACTATATTTTTATGTGATACATAAAAATATAGTTATCTGTTACATATTGGCATATGTAATTGCTTCTGAGATTGCAGCCAGCTCCAGACTCATAATAGACACCTTGGATTTGGTTTTGTAAATTTTTTTTTATTCAGTTTGGGATCATAAACGTCCATTCCTTGCTTTTCACCACTCTTAGATGCATCAGTGTAAATCTTCACTTATCTTCTAGATGGAGAATTCTCAGATACGCAGGTTGCCTTACGGTGATTTCCTTCATCGCTAAAGCAAGCCTACATACATAGATTCACGCCTGTTTCCCAGAGGGGTAGGCAGAGACTACGGATTTCCATTTGCTACGAACCTGACACACTTCACTGGCTTCATTCACTTTCATCACATTCCTCATACACGCCCGTCGGTTCAAGGTGCTCTTAACCTGGCCTTTGTCCAGAACGCCTCCGATCTTATCAAGAAACGTTCGTCTAGGTCTTCCTCTTGCGACTGTTCCATTCACACTAGCCTTATAAACTTTCTTAGTCAGTCTTTTCTCGTCCATTCTTTCTACATGCCCAAACCAGCTTAACATACCCTTTTCTATTCTTGTCACTATATCCACTTTCATGCCGCATCTCTCTCTAATCACACTATTCCTTATTCTATCTTTCAGAGTCACATCACATATATTTGCAGGACTAATATTATCATTATAATGTTAAATGAAATCAGCATTTAAATTTGTTGGTAAAAGTAGTCCTAAAACGTTGGTCTAATTCAACACGTAACAGTAACGAATTGAACCGAAGTAGCAATATAGCGCAAGTTGAATCAGTTCCCTAACTCGGTTACGAACACCTTCAAGTTGGCCAGTGCTTCAGTTTACTGTAATGAACTTGCGGCACTCTATATAAATAATGCAGCTCGACTGAAAACTGTGTTTCTAAAGACTGTAGTTCCGACAGGCTCCGTGAAGCTTTGGAAATGAATCAGATAGTAGTTTTAAGCAGGTTGGTTATCGATTATCTCTAGTTGAAGTTTGTGTTCATATCATGTTAGAATGATTCAACTGAAAATACTTTTAAACTCAAACAATGGACTTTAAAATGAATAGAATTATATAACAATATTTTATCAAAACCTTGTATGTCTTCTTTTCTTTTTTAAAAGATGACTCTTGCACTTATAATTAAAAGACCTTATAAAAATACAATTAACGGACACAAAATACGCTCAGATTAAGAAAAATCATTTGTGGAGATCACAATAAATGTTCTGCGTGGGATTCGAACTCGTAACACTCAGCACGGTAGCAGCGGCGAAGCGAACTGATGGCATACCAATGTAAATATGTATAATGTTAAGGTAAAGAAGCTGAAGCCTAAAGCTTTTCAGCTACCGCGATCAATAGCGTAATCGCTGCTTCTATAAAAGTAGCACGAAACAGAGTCTACCACGCCGCTTGGCAACTTAAGGCTTATTTGAATGGGTCACCTCGTCATACTCAATGACGCACAGATGCTTCCAGAATGTGTAAATACCAAAATATCACCTAAAACACATCCCCTAACATGCTAACCATAAATACCATAACAGAAGTCACACCAATTTTTGTGTTGCGTTGTCGCCTATGTGGATAAGGCACAAAAAACCTTCTTCCTTTAAACATTCAACAACGATTCCACTAGTAATTTCGAAAGCATCTCTCCCCGCGCCGTACTTTTTTTAATAAAGCACGTAGTAATGTTTCAGCACCTGTATAAAGCAATCTCAAAACGTGGCCGGTTACTACGGTTAGATGGGACTGAATACACAACGAGGGCCGGACCGGAATGATTAAAGTAAACACGTCATCACCTCGAGGACCCACGTTGATTGTGGAATGAAATTTTTATTATGTTTGGGTTCGTTCGTTCTTTTCACGGCGATTATATTTGTAGATAAATTGAGGAATAACAGTTACGTACGTACTAACGTTGCCGATCGAATAAGTTTACATGGACAATAGTGTGGATTTTTAGTAGTTTTGCACTTCACAGGCCTTTTTCGTGAGTCTTGTTTATCTACGAGAACAATTGGCGTATTTTACCGAACCGAGTTCAATTTTTAGTTCAAAAGTGTAATACGGTATTTCAATCCTGTAACTTTAAGCAGTGGGATCAGTTATAAAATTATGTGTCCGAAGCCTAATTACTATTGAATTATAATAAACTTAGATACTAAACAGCCTCGATGGATCCGTGGCATAAGCTTGAGCTTATTTTTA
This sequence comes from Catocala fraxini, assembly GCA_930367265.1. Taxonomy (NCBI): domain Eukaryota; kingdom Metazoa; phylum Arthropoda; class Insecta; order Lepidoptera; family Erebidae; genus Catocala; species Catocala fraxini. The sequence goes on along the minus strand of OV884039.1, from coordinate 17,215,027 downwards.
CATGCGATCGTAATGTCCCGAGTTCAATACCCGGGTCGCGAGGTGGTATTGAATCTTTCTGTTAAGAATTTCTCAGCGGCAGTTTGGAGTCTTTAAATGACCCCTATAGACGAAAGTAGGTTCATTACTTGTGACGTAAATATAGAACTGGCTTTGCTGCACCCATACAGACGTAAATTTATTACTGATATTCTTTGTTTCGAACTGGGTGTACAACTTTAAGGACAAGGCTAAAATATTTTTGAACAATACATGCTCACGGCAGTAACGTATAATAATAATTGAAAACATGCGGTAAAGTATTTCCATTATTTGGAATCGACGTGAGCGCTTACGGCACGCTATAGAGCTTTGATTAACTCCGATTTTTATTCAGTGACAACAAATAAAACGACATGCGTCGATATTCGAATATGTTGAAATTGGAATGCATATAATTCGAATATGTTGAAATTGGAATGCCTATAAAACAATCGAATGCTATTTGAAATTCGTGTTCTTGAAAGTAGGTATTGTATTACGTGCATTCGAATGTTCCATTATAATTCGAATGCGCTGCAGTGTACCACATCTATGTGTACTAATTTAATAATGCTGAAGTGATCGTTAGTTATTTTGTTTGAACGCGTTAATCTCTGGAAGTACCAGTTGGATTTGATAAGTTATTTCTGAATTTGATAGCTCAGTTTTTGGAGTTGGTTATAGGCTATAAACATTACGCTAGGAAACGTCCTAGCGTAATGTTTATAGCCTAGTTTATAATAAGTTTATAATAACTGCCTCGCTTCCAACGGGAAGCGAGGCAGTTATTATAAACTTCTTATAATTTTTTTTACGGATGTTAGCTGGTGGTGACTGCAGTAAAAGTTATATTGGTATCTAGATCGATACCACCCAGGGTCCGCGATATTCTACCTAGGTTATCAGTCGATCCTGATATGTTTTCATGAGAAAGAAGTACCATTACTTCTTTTTCGCCCTGTTGAATTTTCTACTATTATTAAGTGTACAAATTTTCTGTTCAACTTTCTACTATTATTAAATTACTAGGCTACTCAAATTATAATATAATTAAATGAAATGATAACTCAGATCAATCTATAAAAAATAATTTACAAACAAAGTTTGTTTCAAACAAACCATGTTCGTAAATTTTGTTTTACAAACTATTAATTTATATTAACCTATTAGGTTGCAGCGGCACACTGGTGGCCAGACACCGTAGATTTTTAATTAAATCTGGTATTCTAAGATTTGAAAGATTAATATAAACATATTTTACATGCATATTTATTAGCATAAATATAAATACATATATTATTTATAATTTACGTACTTCATATTATTAACTTTACTAATAGGTAAGTTAATGATAATCTGAGCTTTATTATCATGAGCAATTTACAACTGGGTTGTTTGCTAGGACCTTCTAACTCCTCCTAACCTTTACTAACCTAGACAAATTTGCAATTATGCAATAGTCTTTATAGAAAAGCTTTTTAATGTATTTATATTGTATTTGCACGGATGGTGATTGCACCATCCGTGCAAATATATGGCGACCACCTTAACCACTAGGTTAAGGTGGTCGCCACTGCCATTGCGCCGAGTGTTGTGGGTTCGAATCCCACTCGGGACAAAACTTTGTGTGATCCACAAATGGTTGTTCCGAGTCTGAGTGTTCTTTATGTCCGTTATCTGAATGTTAGGAACGTACCGGTGACACAGGAATTATTCCTAGTGCGAGAATTGTCTTGCATTAAAAGAAGAAGGTTCGTATTAAAATCGTATTTTGAGTATTTAGAATATTCTTTTAATGAGCTTTGTTTTTTGGTACAAATAGAAAAAGGTTAATTAATTTTGAAATTTGCCTCCATTAATGTTTTAATGTTAGGCTTTGTATAATTTGAATGTAATTACTCAAGATCACAATAATTAGCCAAGAAATTAAAATACCATCAGTATTATATTAACAATTCTTTATTAAAGAAATGGCCAAATTATTTTAACGTAAGCTATACAACTTGCAACTAGCGATAGATTTATTTTAAATACAACGATTCTTAAAAAATCCATCTTATCCTAACTAATATTATAAATGCGAAACTGAGTTTGTTTGTTTGTTACGCTTTATCATCTTAACTACTCAACCAATCATCATTCAATTTTGTATACACGTTGTCAGTGCTACAGAATAGAATTTACGGTATCTTTCAACCAGAAAAATGTTCTGTTATTAACCTAACCTAATCTAAAATTACCTGAGCAAAGCTGCGGGCTTCAAATCTAGTAAAATATAATTGAATGCGACGTTATGTAGATTAATATAAAGAAGTATTAAATCCGTTAGCTCTTTTGTTCTGGGGTGGTCTCACGTGGACCGAAATATGAGACGCTTATGATATTTGATAGATAAATGATAACCTGGATATTCGTAATCAGTGTTATCATAGGTACGTCTCTCTATCTATAGCTCCGGCAAGTTGAAGTGTCTAGTCTGTTCGCTAGATACATAGATCCATCACAGACCACCCCTAATTATGAACATTACTATCTACCCAAGTCTGAGAATAAAAGCCTTCTCAATACAAATATTCGATTTTCAAACAACTGGCATCTTCACAGAGTTATGATTGCATGGGCATCCCACTTGCCTTAATTATAAGAACAACAGAAATGTTAATTGTTTAAATGTTTCCTTTTTGACTTTGAAGGACATATGAGAGTTTAATAAATACCACCTCAAAATTGTATATCTGTTTAAGACTATATCGATAAAATATTTTTTAATTTGTGCGAATTTATTGAATATGTAAATTACGTCACGAATCGTAATTATTTCTACTCATAACAAACTAAACCTCAATACATTATTAAACATAACATCGAATTTGGTTTAGCCATTATGACTACCGTTTACAAACGAACAAAAGAACTGTTCAAAATAGCATTTTATTTATAATTACATATTCTAACTGTATAAATATAATAATATCAGCCCTGTATTAAACTGTCCCACTGCTGGGTATGGGCCTCTTTTCAATGTGAGAAGGTTTAGGCCATATGATAGTTCACTACGCCGGTCCAGTGCAAGTTGGCAGACTTTACATATCTTAGAGCACATTATGTAGAACTCTTAGATATGCAGGCTTCCTCACGATGTTTTCCTTCATCGTTAAAGCGAGCGATGATTAACTATTTAATACGCACATAACTTCGAAAAGTCAGAGATCCGCGTCTTAAGCTCAAACTCGAAACCTCTGCGTAGCAGTCCAACCGTCTCCCGCCAAGCTATTTAGCCCTATATAGCCTTTTTACTGTATAAATAATAACTGATAAATAACCTGCTCAATCTTTTATTCAGAATAGCAAATCATTTAGAGTGAAAAAGGAGGACTTATTTCTTGCCTTATTACGCCTGATCTATTAGGGTCATCTTTCTAATCTATTTCTAATTAATAATCTTGATACAGATGAATATCAGTTTTTACGACGCGATTGCCATCTGCTTTCCTCTAGCCCTGTAAGCCTAAGAGATATATAAAGATTAGACCAGATAACAGAATTATTAATTCACGGTACTTACTATACATATCAACTGTTATAGTAATAAAATAAATTGTCAAAATGCGTTTATTCTATTTGTCACTGTTAACTAATATTAGCCGCTGAGACAATATGAATATATTTAATATTAAAGATACGGTAAACTCATACTGTTTTACGTGAAGATGAGCATAGCGTCTATCTTTTGTCTTTACCCGTCAATCTTTACTTTTAAGGCGCCCGAATATCCATTGTGTATCACTTCGAAACTGTGTTCGTGGGTAGTCACCCACGAACCAGTGCAGTCGCACCTAACAATTAAAAATAAATAAATAATTACAATACAATAATACATTGTTTTATGTTTTTTTTACGTAGAAAACTTATTGAATTTTTATACATAAACAATAATTGTTTGACTTATTAATAACTGCGGTTATATAATTACAGGATTAATAAATAAAAAATATGTTCTGTTTATTAGCACGACATAATTATTACCTATTTCAAAAGTATAAAAGTATTTTTCTTTTACGTCTTAAAAGATTAAACGTTGACTAAGACATAATAAACTCCTTGTACAGTCTAGTCTGAATTAAAACTTAAAACATAAAAACCCGAAGCAATTTAAAAAGATGTGTTCTTAGCAAAATTAAAATTCTTTAGTAAATTGTGATTGTATATTTTAATTGAGAATTGTCTCAAAAGTTTATCAAAGTTTATGACTAAGACGTCACCTCACATACCTGTGTGAATATATGTATGAAAGTTCAGTCATAACTTCATGCAGTAACTAGATAAGTTTCAGTACTTTGGTTAACTATAAATTGTATAATCAGACAGTTCAGATATTGGAATAACATAGAAAAGAGTTCCATAAGTCACAAACTGTAGTCTAACTCCCTGACATCGAACGGCTTTTAACACGACGTGCGCTGGCACGCTTTAATAATAAATTATCTCTGTTTATTTTTTCACAAAAACACCATATATTCCGTTCATCCATATTAACAAGCTGGGAGGACAATTTCCTTAACGATATCACCTTAGCATCAGCAGAACATAATCAACCCAAAACAGCGTACTTTATCCCGCCCTAAAATAGAGACAACGCACCAAAACTTGTTACCTTAACAAGTCCATCCTCGTTCGAACTTCGTCCTAATTTAATGTACCTTAGTTTGTGATACAATGGCGTTTTTATCCTTCACGTATATTTTGGCAAGTGTATAGCGAGAGAAGTGGATTACATCTCAGTCTAGATCGGTCGGCTGCGCGGCGCGCACGTAATATACATACTTATAGTGTCATATCCACGTGTCATATTGACATTTGAGTGGCGTGACGTGACGTTAACTGAATGCGCGTGACATGCGACGTACCGTGCTGGCGTCATAACAGTCACGTGATGCGCACGACGAGAACTGAAGTGACAGTTACGTTCGTATTTTGAATTTCAAATAAGCAGTGCATATAATTTCCCGCGTTTATGAAAGCAATTTACGTCCAGAAATTAATAAAATGCGTGGAAAGCTTTAATTGAAATGTAAGTGTTCGTTACCATCATATTTGAACGATGAGAGTAAATGAAGCAATATTCTATGACAGGATTTCTCTGCCTATCCTTTTGAGAAACAGGTGTTATGCCATGTATGTATGTTTACAAAAGCGTGTTCATTTATTTTTAAACAGCTATAAGAAGAGAAAAGAAGGGCTCTTCGCGCTAAGGGAATTTTTACACTTACACGTGTAAAACACTCGTCCAACATACACATTTTATTAAAGCGACCGATGTTGTAACATTAGAATGAGAAACCACTTACGTCTTTTACTGGACAGCTGGGTAATTCCAAAGTAATGTACTGCAAATTTTAAATGGACCGGCCTTATCGATTCACGCTAAAAATAGTTCAGAGTTTCACGTTCATAGAGTAAGCATTTAACGTAGTGACTTCACATAATAGGGTATGGATAATAACATATTTTGGCATTTCCACTGTAAAACCGATTCATATTTTAGCAGGTTGCATTGCTATTTTGAGTTGGTTGTATGTTTCTTGACGCTGTCTTTGTTTTTATACACAAAGACTTGCATAAAGGGGCTTTATTTTACTTATGGCTGGAATATGCTGGTCGGCAATAACAGCCACGTCTATATTTTGATTATGGTTATCGAAATAATTTAGTTTGGAATGGCCGGGCTATATATGGCAGCCACATATTGCAGTACAACTTATGACCATTTAGAATCCATTATTATATGTTTAAGTCATAAAAACAAATACTTAAAACACAGTTATGGTAGACCAATGCTTTTGGAGAGGTTTTAACTTACAAAGCAAGTTCGGTACTATACCCATTGAGCTACAGTTACTATCGATTGCATATACTTGCTAAAATATACACTAATGAAAACTCTGTACGATTTATTCGCCAACACATCATATATTAAAGGTCATAAATCTAAAAACATAGTCCTGAAGAAAAAGAAAAACTTTTGCGTAACTTTTCTTATAACGTTTTTTATAAATAATATACGGAAAACAACATACGCGGCTCTGTTCTACAGCTAAACAGTAAACATTTTTCGATTTATAATATACACTAAAGTGCAAATAAAATGTACCATCGCTGTTGTAGTAAAAAACCGGTATTTCACGTTGAAAGTTTTAATTTGCGGTAGATAAATAAACTGGAATGTAGTGTAGAGACGATGTAAAAACGTCGTTTAGTGGGTAGTCAGCCCACTGCGGTATTCTGAGATAACTGGGTCAGTTCTGCAGACCGAGCGGCGCCTGGACTATTGACTAGTCGACGTAGAGCGGGGAATACGAAAGACAAACAACTACGAAAATATTTTTCTTTGCTTTGATTTGTTTGTTAGGTTAGTAATATTTTGAAGTCGTTGTATGCACTACAGTGAATGCGACTGTATAATGCGCTCTCATTAAGATTTTCAAGAGTCGCAAATGTTACCAACTATTACCATCTTTAGAAGAATTTATATCTTGAGAATCATCATGTTCTATAAAATGTGATTTTACGCACATGTAGTAAAATGCAGTAAAACTGAGCCAAGAATGGCTTACTTCGCTGTATAACTTTGAGCGTGTGCATCAACCATATTCATTTAAACCATTTATGCACACTTCAACTTTAGTATTATTAATGAAAACTAACACTTATTGTTTGCCTATTAAGATGCCTACTCACACGGAGCTTTACTGATGGTGTGGACTCTGAGTCCGATTCGATTTGTGTAATGTCAACTTCACTGGGTATTTTAGATAAGGAGTTCTCTGTAGCAACTCCTTAAACTATACCTAGTATATAGTAATAGCCGTATTCCTATATGGTGAGAAATTTTAAAATAGCTTTTTTTATTATTCGTCTGTTTTATAAGAAATATTCATTTAATAAGCTATGCTTCGTCTGCAGCATGCTTAATTTTATCACTCTTACCTGTTTCTCAAGCGCTCTAGGGTTAGTTTTTAGTATAACCAGTCGCCGCTGTGGTCGCTAAATTAGTATGCAAGTTGAGCTTCTGCTACTATAGATGTTTAAGTACTACGGCGATGGGTCCGCGTAAACTTAATATACTTACTCAGACAGACAAGAGACTCGTGTGCAAATACTGTATAGTGGCTACGAATTGTCATCCGTAGACCATTCGTAGCCTCGTAGACGATAACTTAGCAAATATTCTGCGTAATCTACAAAAAGATCTGGGTTACCTTTAGAAAATATACCATTCCAAACACCTATTCGTAGAATCGTAGATATCAGACATTATTTTTAGAGCTCCTTATCCTAAAAGGTAAAATTAATAGAGCTTTGTTGTTCCATATAATTATTATGATCCACATTTTCATTTTGATAACGAGCGGGTTTATCGAATATAGTAGTTTATCAAATATACTCATTGTTCAGTTTAGAAATATGATGGAACGCTTTATAATTTACTAAATCAAGATCATCTTACATTCACATGTAAGATTGCTTTTGGTGTAAATCCAATTAACAGTAAAATTTCCAAGAAAGTATTAAAAATATGAGTAGCGTTTATTCAGGTGTGGACTTAAACGTAATTATTACTACTATAAATAAACTCTGAATACTTGGAAAGAAGAACAAAGGCCAATATTTTGTTAGAAAAAGCAAATCATTATTTTTCTTTAGTGCTACGAAGAAAATGAATACTCTTTCGATCTTTACTTGCATGCAAATCATTTTAGTTCAGAACAATGAGTAAAATAAATAATGAGGTACTTATTTTAGTAAAATAATGTTTGACGGGTCATCGTAGTTACTAGATGCGTGACGTGGCGAGACCAACAGACTGCAATGCAGAGGGTCTCGGGTTCGAACCCACGTCGCGCACCTCTGACTTTCGGAAGTTATATGACTTTTCGAAATTATGTGCGTATTGATTGACAATTATCGCCTGCTCCGTGCCTCGGAGAGCACGTTAAGCCGTCGGTCCCAGCTGCCATGAACATCTATGGCAGTCGTTATTGGGAGAGTGTCGACACAAAAGATCCCACTGGGTCGAAGTGTCACCGGTCTGCACTGACTGGCCCCCATATAAGATACATACATACATACATACATACTAGATGCGTATTTAATCTGAGTAATGTAAGATGAATACTAATTAGAGTATTTCGTGTTTATAGAGATGAAAATATAATTTTTAATCGATACTACAACAAACTCGTCATTTGCAAGATACTTATATGTCAACTCTTAGAATACCAGACGTACTTAAAAATCTATTGTGTCGCCATTTTGTATGATTAAGGTCATCATAATAATGTTAACCTTAATTTCTATGACGTAAACAGTTACATTGACTTCGGAATGCTACAGTTATTGAACTGAAAATCTCCTTGTAAGTAAACAAATATAAATCATAGTTAAACCGCATCCATTTGGCAACCGAGCTCCACCAATGATAGCACACATTCACGATCGTGCGTGTGCGTCAGATATCGAAAGCATGTGCTAATCCGTAAAATAACCAATATTGCCAAAGTCCTATTGCTGCCAATAACTGGTGTGATTTAGATTTGGTTTTACTAAAGACTCATCGTAATAATATCTGACGATGTGTAGCAAAGTATTGTAATTAGTTTATGTATTATTCCTATGGTATTTGAAGGTTGTCAAGCGACCAAATCTCATAGTAAGTAGCTACTGTATCCTAAAAAGACTATCAGAAATAGAAGTATCACTAGGGCATTGACGACTCTGCTTCTCATTGGGCAATAGGGTAGGAGAGGTAGAGTCGTCAACGCACTTACACTTACGACCACAATAATAGGCATTATTGTGGTCATAACACCTAAATTTCAAACAAACCCTTTGGTTCTATTAACAACAAAACAAAAAATTACGATATTACTATGTGCTGCGCGCGCGCATCTTATACCAAGCTATGAAGTACGACACACTACAAATCTAAAATGATTTTATACTTTTACGAGTAGCAATAGGCAATTATTAAGTAAAATTCGATACAATCTTTAAAATAAATCGAAATATTGGCATCTTTAACGAAAATTAACTTCACGTGTGTGATCAAAGAATGACCTAAGAGGAAAGAAAAAGCTATTATCAAAGTCTTTCGAAACTAAAACATCGAACTACTATCGATTGACCCATCATCAAATCAAGTTTCAAATATTCGTTTCTATTTTTCGTTGTATTTGCCCATCGCTAATTTCAAGTAAGTTTAAAAATACTTTTACAAGTTGTCCTCGTCTTATATAAAATTTTTGATATGTAGAAAAATAAATAATTATGTTCTTTTGCATGGATACTTACAGTTTCTTTCTTTTTGATATTATATTTCTAGTAATGATAGTCAGCCTAACAATAACGCCCTATAGTAAAAAAAAAAACTTAATATAGATCTTGGAAAAATTCTATTATTACGAAGATCATTCTGAAATAAGATTTAGATACCCGACTATATGAAAACAAAGTAGGGCAAAAATATTCTCTTTATATTTTGGCTCGCTGTCTATGAAAGTACCAGTGTAGGTATTACTTTAAACATATAGGTCGCATAGTTTACGTTGATTTAGTACTTACTAACTAACTTTACTGCCATATAACTAAAGGATCTTGGGTCTTGTTGATATTACAATTCAGGTACCTACGCTCAGGAGACAAACGATGTCTTCAGTGGTTAATTTTGTACTATAGCTTTCTTAAAACATGTTTTATGATTATATAAATGGGTTGTTTAATAAATATAGCGAGTTATAGTACAATATGATTATTGCAGCAAGGAACCCATTAGGTATTTAGCTTTTGATGACTTTGATAAGAAAGATAGGCTTTATCAGAGATTGTTGATTAAAACCGAACTAAGGTGTTTTTTTTTTTATTATTTTGTTAAAATGAATCCCATTTTAATCATAATTTCTGTGTCGGAGAACTTTACAGCATTGAGATATCAAAGCAACAAATAACACCCAAGATCGGAACAACTAATCTGTTGTTCACATGAATGTTCCGTTTTGGTATCCAACCTACAACACATAGTGCACTTAAACCACTACGCCTTACTTTGTAATCATAGTTCGCTTATTACCAATGCAACTTTTAAAGTCGTTTAAACAGTCATAGTGATGTAAGCAGCGGCAAGATTATTTTCCCAAATAATAATTACTCGGTAACAAGCCAAAATAGTATAAACGATTTTTCATTTCATTTAAGCAATAGAATTTCGTTTAGCACCTTATTTCATTTATCGAATTTATAGACTTTATCCCATCACTATTCGCAGACGATAAACACAATTAAGTACCCACTTAAATCGGTACTGTACTTTAGAATACTTTTTTGTCTATTCCACGTTACTATAATTTAAGGTGGTCGTAACCAGGTAGAGTGGGATATATGCTTGTTTTAATAAAGTACTTGTACACAGTGCAAGTCAAGACGCGGGGTACTTGCTCAAATTGAACCGTTGCTGAAAGCGACGCGAGTAGCTTGCGCATGTATACATGCGCATAGGCAACATGCGCAAGCTGCTCGCTTGAACTGATGCACATAAAATTACTAAACTGCGTCTAATAAAATTACTGAGAGTTATATTACCAGACGCAGTTGAGTAGTCTTTTCTAGTTAAGCCGCGTAAAAATGTTTCTACAACAAGGATCTTTGAATAATTATATAACCATCAACGAGTGCTTATGTCTGCATCTATTCAAGTAATCGGCACGAATTATTCAGTACACAAAAGGATTACTTGCAGAATGACTTGCGTTGATACATATACTAATCGCTAAACTACGCTTACTTCCTTCCACAGTAGTAGGTACACACGATGCATATGTGCCATGCAAGAGTTTTAACTTAGTTTTAGTTATGCTCTTAATTGATGAAACGGAACTGCCAAAATCAAAGCTAATAATACTGACAGAGATATTACTTCTTAAGTGTAACGAACCTTACTGGTAGAGTAGACTGGGTGGCGCCATATTATTGCGTAATATTCTCAACGGTCGCTACGTAGAGTGTACGCAAACATTATGTCAGTAGTATAAATATTTTATATTTTATTCTGCAGTGCAAGTGCATTCTTGTACGTTCTGTCTTTATATAGTATACTTTGGAGACCCTTTATTAAAAATATAAATACATTAATTTTTAAATAATTGTCTGAGATATAGTCGAATGAATTCTTTCGAAATATCATTCAAATATATTTAAGAAATTTTTATTAAGATTCATTTAAGTTTTGATTAAGCTATATATTAATATTATTCCCTCGTCATGTTTAAATTTATTTTTTATAATTACTGCGATCAACATATTCCTGTATTTGTTCCATAATACTTACGTAACGTACCTTACTAGGCCATAACAAGAAAATCGCAAGCAATTTAATGCCAAAAGCATGGGAGCTTACGCAACTCATCCACGGAAACTAGGCTTCCAGACAACGGGGTCAGCCCCGGAGACGAGACGACGCCACTGATATCGACTTGAACAGCTGATGCTCCAAGATTTCAGTAGAATAGCTACAGATCGGAGCACGACCGGCGTGCACGCGGATCTTACTAAGTACGCGCTGCTCGCGGCATTTGATAAAAAATTATAGCGCGTTTAATAAGATCCTTCGGTTTTTGAAATGTATCTTCAAATAGTCGCATTAGAGTAAATTGTTTAAGTTCTATTATATAAAAGTGTATACATAAGCCTAGCCTATAAATTGATGATGTCTCGTGTAATCTGGAAAGTAATTTTCAAATTGAAAATGGAACTCGGTCTCGGCTTTATATATTGAAGTACCTAGCTAGTTTTCGTCGCGAAATGAACTTTGAATTGAAATAAAACTCATCAATGTAAGAAGACTTATGTAACTTGTGTGAATAAATTATTATTTTTGGTTTGCGAGTGCTAAATACGGTTCACTGGGATTTGTTTTACAATTCTGTTGAGTGATTGATATTAAATGTGTAACATATGTATGTCTGGTTTTTTGACGTTGTGAACGTTTAAGCGTTACCTGGATTTCAGTTTATTTTAAAACTCGTATTTTTCTTCTTTGACTTTTAGCGTCTGTCGTATGTTTTACTAAATACTTAATATACTTATTTGATTTAGTAAAAAGGTCACCGGTGTTTTGCTTAGCACTTGTCTAAGATAAATGTTAGCATTTTCTTCGTGTTTCTTTTAGTCGAAAAATATAGAGTACACGTTATTTTATACTTTAGTAGTGTTGTCTTTAGCCATTTTGTTAATGCACTTTTTATGTTTTGTTCTTAGTGCTGAAGTTCTCTTTATATTATACAACTTGTAACAAAGGCGGGGTCAATCGACGCTATATTTAAACTTTGATAGTATATTTTATGAATTGAATGAGATGACTATGTCAGATTTTATAAAATACTCCTTGATTATATATGTAGGTATTTTCACTTGTCCAATATTATGAATAATTTAACAATATGCTGATATAATCATACGTAGACTCACGGTTGTATATTTTCAGAAAGGGTAGGCAAAAATGTATTTCAACGAGCCAGTTAGCCAGTTCTTGGGGGCCCACATAATAGGAGGCCAGGCCAGTCTCTTACTGTCTGACATAATCAATAAAAAAGTCAATATTAAACCTGTAGGATGTTAAAAGGTTGAAATCAACATGTTCATCTAAAAATAATGAAAACGTAGAATGGTTTATTTTACGTTTCCGTCATTTGGTATTTAAATAGAGATTGGAATCATTTAAAAAAAAATATCTTCATATTTCGCTAGAAGAAATAATATCCCACGACGTTTAAGATTTAGATAACTTGATGTTCATTTACTTTCATAAATACCAAACGTGGAATTTAAAAAATAATTGGTATGTAATGTGCAATTTTCGGCTTTGCAAGTTTATTCTAGCTTATAAGTTTAGCTGAAAGGGTCAAACAGGAATACTAGTAATTTAAAACCCACATTGCTAGTTATCTTGTATGTATAGAGGAAAATAAGACACTCGCTAGTTAATAGAATCTTGTTACGTAACAGATTCTTTTAGCTGTATCTTATAATGAACGATACACTCGAGTACTCACTACATGCTGAATTGATTAGAAAATCGAATTCTACAACGTGTTAATAAAATAATGCGACACCTAAAAGTAGTTTTATCAGAATCAAAAGTTCTATCGATATACATTAAGTATATATCTGTAATAATATCAGGCCTGTATATGAAGTGTTCCACTGCTGGTATAGAAGTGTTCTGGTATAGTATAATCCTCTTCTCAGTGTGAAACAGTCACAATCCTCCACGCTAATGGCATAGTGCAGGCTGGCAGACTTCACGTATTATCTTCGAGAACTTTATTGAGAACTCTCAAACATACAGGTTTCTCAACGATATTTTCACAGTGAAAACGAGCGATGCTTAAGTATTTAATACGCACGTAATATGAAAAGTTTGTGTCAGCCTTGGGATCGAACTTGAGAATAGAAGTTAAATGTCTAAGTAGTTTATATTGTGAAAATCATATTTACGCCCACGCCTTTAGACTCATAACCCACACTGCTAGCGTGACCAATCATTTAAACAAATATCAAGTAATTTCAAAATTTAATAAAGAAGGATCATTAGTTATATAATTTACAGGTTAGTTAGGTTTGCTTAAGTTAAAATATTTAAAATTCCTACTTATAAGTCTTCTACAATTTTTATTAATCACGTTGACAATTCCCGGTTTGAAAATAAATCCTTGTGGGACTTTACAAACATAAAAACAACAGACATTAAGATCACCCAGCCCCGTAACAATAATTTCCAAATCACACAAATGTTTGTCTCTTGTAGAAATTGAGCCTACTACATTCTATGCAATGCTATGACAAGGCAATGATTATTTTACTATATAAAAAATGGTTTGGTGTGTCTAGTATTCCTTTTTCAATATTTGCTATTTCCATGAAGATACGATAAACAATTCTAAACACGGTATATTGTGTTCTAATGTCATTATCAGTAATTTAACATCTTGATATCAACATAATATATATCAACATAATATATCTTTATTAAAAACTATGTTGTTACATATGACGTTACGAATTTTAAAATATAACCATACTACTATTACACGCTTTATACCTTTGTTTTGTTGGTATATTATTAAATACGTAAGATACGAATAATCGAGAAAAATATTCGATTACGATTACTCCAATAGAAAAGCTCTCGAATAAGAATATGTTCATAAACTATTACTATCGATAAAATTGGACGATCTCATATCTATATCTCCTCATGAAGCAATTAGATAGGAAAAGTTGTTAGTATCGAACTCTGTTGGTTTCTTAATGACGGCATTAGGCCCCGTAATTGGGGGCAAGCCTATATTTACCGAACACAAACCCAGTCCCGAACGATATGTGAGAATATTTGTAAACAAATAACCGTTATTTTTACCTGACCTGGGAACGAAAGTGCTAGTGATGCCAATCAGTAGTATTAAAGGACCCATTTTAGTATGTGCTTTCGTACTTCTGATTACAAAATAACTGATGGATTCTTCTCAATAGTTATAATAACTGAGATTTAAATTTCAAATAAGATTTTCAAGAATTCAAAGCGGATCTATATTTAATAATATATAGTAATACGGATATAGATACTGAGAGTAAAATGGAGCAGTAAAAGCCAATCGGAATGCTATATCTCGTCTCGAGATTGCTCCTTGGGCACAGCCACTGATTTTTTGGAAGCATAAACTATAGATTAGATATATGTTGTAAAGGAAAACATTGTGATGTCGTAAAGGAACAAGCATATCTGAAAATCCGAGTAATTATTTTTATCTTTTATGTTTGGCAATAAATTAAATGTATTACTAGTAATCTTGTTTACTGCTCTTGCTAAGCTAAAATACTTGTTAAGAATGGGTTTACATCGATATAATAAATGGCGTAACAGACGACGTTTTGGTCACAAGTCTGATACATTAACGTTAGGTACTTTGTAGTGAGTTTTGTTTACATATACAGCCTTAAGGCAGTAGGCAGAGGTGTATTGAACCCACATTGCTCCAACTATAGTTTTAAGGTCCCATGTTATAACGGGCCAGCCTGTCCCGTCTATCAGATACCGTTTTGCTACTAAAAACCTTTTGACAGAAAACACAATAACCTTACGTTCAACGCGTTAATCGAACCCGATACCTCGTGCACAATAATCGCTTTTACCGCGATGCCATCACGATAATATTTTATACGGCCAGAAATAATATGATGACTATCGCCCTTTTATTAGTTTTAATACAGTACAGCACTCAGAATAATAATAAAAACATCTGTCTATAAGCTTTCTCAATGCTGAGCACGTACCTCCTCTTACCACGTCGAGTACCGCGGTAAATTATACTACACAAAAAAGAGCAGATTATCTAATTCACCACGACATGATTACGAGAAAAGTTCTCATAATAACCAAATTTCCTTTCCCATTTTGCCCCCCACTAAGCTGATATTAATAACTTTGATAATTATCTAGACCTCTTATCGCATAATAACAGCTTAACGTTTAGTATCATCTTCGGATTAAGACAGTAAATTGAATATTAAACTACGTTGTCAATTTGTTATGCAGCGTTAAAGCAACAGCTAAGCGCCTTACACTTTATCTATGTAACACTGATGGAATACTAAATTGCCTTTTACATTTTAGCAGGCCCTTCGCAATTGTAGGCTACGAATTTACTACTTGGGCTTCTAATTACGGTCAGCGGTTATAGGACACTCTTTGGTGAAATAAAATTAGTTATTATGATTATAAGTTAAATAGGGGTACAGTCGACAAGAAATTAGTATTTTTAGATTTTTATGGAACAATTAGTGATACTAGAGATTTCTTTATTTAGATTTTATACCAAGTTTTAAACAAAAATGTAATCATCAATTTGTAAGTAAATTTGAAAAATAAGATGATATATATTATTTACTTTAATTTTTGCTGATACTATAACGAGCTTGATAAATAATCATTCGACATCTTGCTCAATTGTCAGTTATCAGACAAAAATGTATGTGCATATACGGCTACTAAAATTTTTGATCTATGAATAAATTAGACGGGCTGTTAATTTTTGTATAGGAAGTATACAAAAATTAACAGCACATCTAATTTATTCTACTAAATAATCACTACACATAAATGTGATCACATCATGCTGTTCCATACTGCATACAATATTCATCATGGTTTCACCAAATTGACAATTCATGATCATCTTAAAGAAAAATAATAATAATAATATTCTATCACATACAGACAACACCATCTAGCCCAAACTATGCAGAGCTTGTACTATGGGTACTAGACAATGGATAAACATACATATATACATTTTATTTTGTAAATAAATACATATTATACATAGAATAGGCGTTTACCATTTAAAAACATTGAGAAAACGTACGATAGGATTTTTAATGGCATACCATAGAAGTGAATCCGCAGGCTGAAGCTAGTGTTCAATAAAGTGCTTATTAATAACTAAAAGAATGTCTATTTACACTGTTGTTACGTAGTACTAATGTTTGTTCTGTGCTGCTGTAAACTAGCTGGTAGACACATAACAATTACAAGTAAACAGCCAAAAAGTTAAGCAGACTTGTATTAAACGTGATCGCAATTTCGCCAACGTTTCCCAGATACGATCTTATTGTATGTAAATTGTCAAACCCAGATCCAATCTTCTTTACACCAACATCGCCTAAGTTCTATTGATTCCCTCAGCTTTGACATTGAAGTGCAGTGCGGACTCATTCTGAATAGCTTTGTGGACTACCTCAATACCGGCTGTCACCCTCTGAAATAGTTCTATAGACGTAATTGTATTCAAAGACTCGTTTGCATTATGAGCCTTTGATCAACTCAATCATCTGTTTGCAAGGATGCCAGTAGCGCCAGATTACTATTTGAAGGTATTAGTACGTTTTTAGGGGTTTAAATATAAGAAGATTATTGCTTAAATCGGTTCGCAGCGGTGTAGCGAGCCATGTAGAGAAAGCACAAAGGTATAGAATCACATGATACTTCATGCACCATTACACTCCAGTACAGTATAGTCTGAAGTGCAATATACATTTAATTAAGTGTGTTGGAGTCACCAGAAGCATGTTGCAACCTTTGAAGAGAACGAATATCCCTAAAAAATCGATTTGTGTTACATTCTGAGAGCTTTACGTATCATCATGAATAACCATAGCCAGTCTGAAAGTCTGGTTTTAAATAGATATCGGGCATAGGTCGGAGAAAAGCAAACATATTCATTTGGAGATTCACGGATCGAATCTAGGTTCTTGATGCGACGTTACTTAACGATGTCAAACTTTACATCGTACCCTGCATGCTCCAATAACTGCACTATGGAGAACTTTATGGCTATCCCAAACAATGCATCAACATTGAGCGACGTTCTAAGCCGCAAAAAGATGATTAGTAGAGATGGTTGCAGTCGAAACACCAAGAAAATTCATAAATCTGTTCATATACCAGCAATATTGTAGTAATACCATTGGTATTTAAATGACACCTTCATGACGTCCTAACAATTATAAACTGTATGTAGAGGTTAAACTGTGGGACTACTGCACTGATCTTATACACTCCTTAAATAATGAAAAGCGACACTGTCCTTAAGTAATATAAAGCATGTTTTAATTACATAAATCGCAAGCAAAGCTACAGACTAAAGCTATAGCAAAATGTCCTCTTGATAGTCGATCGTTACTTGTTCCAAATAAATGAAATGCTGTCATGAGTTCTGAGTGGCTGTGGATATGTTCACTCTTGAACAGTGTTGCACCACAATTATTCCTCTATTTATTCGTAAACGTTGAAAGCAATCTATATTTCACTGAAATATAACGCAAAGCTAAAACGATCCATGGTCTCCCCGTGACCATGGCTGCTGAAAAGCAACCGAAACGTCGGGGAAAGTGTAAAAATAAATGAAATCTAAATAGTTTAATAACAATTTAATTAGCTTAAAAATTAGTAAAGCTTAATAGTAGTAGTAGTGTAACAATTTTCAAAATTTTGTAATAAAGTGTCAAATAAACAACGCGATAAAATCCGTATATAGCAGTTTAATTTCAGCAAAGCTAAAAGTTATTTCACCGAAAGGATTATCTACACTTTGGTGTAGCAGGTTGGTTACTAACGCATTCAACTTGTGCTATTCAGTTGTTGATAGATAGTGTTATACATCAACTATGGATTAACGTTTACTACGAGAACCTTAGTAAAAACTAGTGCGGGGCACGTTATTGAGTTAATTATTAAAATGGTTATTATAGTTATACGGTTATACGAAAAATATAATAATTAGTTTTTTGTCTTTATATTAAAAATTATTATTTTAGCAATTATACTTTTTGTTTATATTTATAACATCTACCCACTATGAATGTGAATGATTAAATAATATCATCATTATGTTATTACAAAGTTATTATCATTACGAATGAAAAGAGACAGATAAGAGATATGAGATAGCGCGGATGCGGGGCATATGCTCGGAAACAGGAATAAGGTATACCATATACAGGAATACCTATGTTTGGTTTCTCTATTGTGTGTTGTGATAAAAAGGTAGCAGTACAGATCGGTCAATCTAGGTCCAGAATTATAGCTGTTATAATACATATGACTGACTATTTACCTAACGACCTCTGCGTTGGACTGCCACGCAGAGGTCTCGAGTTCGATCCCAAGGCGAGCACATCTAACTTTTAGAAGTTATGTGCGTATTAAATATTTCATTATCGCTCGCTTTAACGGTGAAGGAAATCATTGTGAGGAAACCCATGTCTTAGAGTTCTCAATAATGCTTTCGAAGATATGTAAGGTCTGCCAACCTGCACTAGACCAGCGTAGTGAACTATCATATGGCCTAGATCTTCTCACATTGAGAAGAGGCCCGTACCCAGCAGTGGAACAGTTTAATACAGGGCTGATATTATTATATTATAATCTCTTTGTGTTTTGGAGCTTTACGAGGTGTAAAGCTAAGTTTCAACGATGACGAGACACTTTGATAATTAATAAAAATTTACTTCGTGCAATAACTGACACTTAACCTTGCCTGCTGCAAGTAAAATTTAAGCTCAATAAGTGCCTCCAACGCTGTATGATCTCAATACATAAATCTGCTCTTATTCAGTATGGAATGCTAATTTCAGACCTAACCTCAATCCAAGACAAAAAATATACTAAGTATACTCGTAACGTTTTCACATAATACTATAAACTATATAGAATATTACATTAATTGACATGAAATATAAATACAAAACACACTTACCCCTGCCTGTTTACCTGTAGGCTATCCCTGAAACTTAAAATCTATGGAGTCTGCCTATGCAGAGCCTATGGATTTCCAGTTTCATTTATTATCCTGGCATATTTTTCTTGCTTCATTCACTCTCATTATTTCATGCAGGCTTATCGGTCTAGAGTAGATATGTTAACCTTGACTTTATCTAATATGGTCAGAACAATTGCCTAGGTCTTCCCCTTACGACTGTCTCATTAATGATGTCAATATACATACATAGATTATGGTAACATGAAAGCTAAAATATTTTATATAATTTTGATCTGCAGCGACCTACCGTCGGTCAAACTCAATTATATCTGGCATTCTAGCAATTGACAGATTCTTTTTTTTGTGTGGTCTATTTGATAATAAAATTAATAATCCTCTCTGGGACAGTCGTTATCTCATCATGGGACTAACGCGATATCGGAGGGCACAGTACACTAGCTTTTAAACTATCACCTTCGCCTTGTGATATAAACGAAAAATGTATCACCAGGTTAAATAAAAGCGCACAAACCGCAGGGCAGCTTGTGGCAAGCTGAATGAGTGGCGACACTGCGGTCCTGAATGCCTCAGAGAGTAGGTTAGGGCCTCGTCCCCGGCTTGCCGTTACTGGTTAGCTATGGTGGAACTTCAAGAGCACCCGTAGGACTCTCAACTCTGGCTTGCCTTGGTCGAACGGTTAGAGGAGGGTCGCAAGAGCTATATGATTGGGGGTAGAAGTAACATTTTCAAGGGCATAACTACGGGGAAACCCGGTCTGGGTCTCCGTTGTCACGAGACCCGTGATGGTGAAACCGGCGCCGCACCGCTCGACACCCCTAGCCGTTCGCACCGGTTGCCCTCTGCTGCTGGCTTGTATGCCTATGGTGGCTATTCAGGGGGTCCATCTAGTGAGTTGGCAAGTCACCATCTGCCCATTGCATTGATGCTATTAGAGTATTCAGGGCAGACGCCGTTTTTCATCCATAGTTACTAATATATCGGTCCACCAAACACCCATACCCATAGCCCATATATTAGAACCCATACGTAGCAATAGTCCTACGCCTGCTGCGGCTAGTGCCGCTGTCGGTGTTCCATCCCACCTTTGATTAAAACTCTCGAAGGGCCTCTTCACGTTGGACCCATGTCTCCGTGTAAGCCTCCCAAAGGGCAAGGTATTTTCTAATATAACATGTTAAAAAAAACCTGTGATAAGAGAAACATAATAATAATATTCTATCACATACACACAACACCATCTAGCGCATACCAAGCAGAGATTGGACTATGGGTACAAGACAATGGATAAATATACACATATACTTTTTTTTTATAAATACTTTCATGTTATACATAGAAACACCCAGACCAAGACAAACATCCATGTTCATGCACACAAATGTTTGACTTGTGCGGGAATCGAAACCGCGACGTCAGGCGTGGCAATCGGCTACACTAACCACTACGCCATCGAGGCCAATAAGTGTATTAGAGCCGAAATTTAAATTCTAAAAAGACTTTTAATAATATAATATTTATTCAATAATAATAATTTACGGTTCATTGGATACATTTATAGCTGAATAATATTACACTATGATACTTTATAATCTAATAAATAGTAAGTACTTAACATATAGTTTAACAAGCCGGTATAGGTTCATTTTAGTTTACGATCTAGGTTTTACAAATTAATTGCCTGAACTAGGTTTACACCTGTGACCTTTAAAATATTGGTTTAAATTTGGAATCGGTAATAGCTCAATAGAGGCAGTGCTGTCCATGCAATGGAAATAACTAACCTATTACACTGTAATATAATGTAAATGCACTCGTAGAATTGCCCTGGCACTTATTTGGCTTATATAACTAAGTTAAGGATAATAAAATAATATATAGGTAATAATGAAATCCAGTCATCAAATTTTAGTATTATTGAATTCCATCAAGATTAGATCGCATTCCATAGCAGTACAACCTTAAATATAGTGGTCCATTATATTACACAAAAATATTTACCTAATTAAATACTTTACAAACCAATTATAACTATCAAAAGACTGACTAGTGCCAAAAAAACATTTTATTCTAAAAAGTGATAAAAACTTTATAACAAAAATGGCGATGGTGGTGTCAAGAAAGTCAAAATGCTGTATTTGTTCGTTGTTTCTGCTGGTGCTGTTGGGTATCAGCTTGGCTGTGGTGTCCACACTTAAGCTGTTGGCCCCTAAAAAGGAGCAACACCACGTGGTGGCTGAGAAGTACAGCCAGTCGAAGACAGCGCCAAGGGTCGTGGAGATGGGTACTGTAAGTAATGTAGACTAGTGTAAGGCTAAATATTATTAAGACTAGCAAACAGACAAATAATTCAATTTATGTACTTGACTTGATGTAAATTTATCAAACAGCCTACTCCGTCCGCCTAGAACGAATTTTTGAAAGTTTAGAAAGAAACGTCGCTAAATATTGGTATGTCTATCAAAACAGCGCCTTTAGTAAAATCTTTGGTAAGCTAATCAATATGTATGACGAGCAACGTCGACGTTTACTGTAGCCAAAAGCTTTGTAAACTAGATGTACTGAAGATACTTTTTATAAAAGCTATTAACTTGTCGAATAATATACATTTTTTTTTTTTTTTTTTTTTTTCACGTGGGGGAATGCATGACGCATACCCCTCCGCGGGGGCGGGCGGAGGGGTTATGTCGGGCTCGCCGGGGTAAAAGAAAGATGTTAAAGATGATAGAGTACCTCCCGGAATACCGACTAAACCTACCACGGTGTTCCTCGACAAAACCGCTATCGACGGGGCCGCGCGAATCACTTTCGCATGCGGTCGCGACCCCGCCGAGGTTTCGGCCCGCCGTATGAAACGGCAGGCCACTACACGAAAGACCTACCCAAAGGCACTCCTCACATATTATCCCTACTGTCCCCCCTAGAGGGGAGACGGACTCGAAACAACAGAGGCGCGCGTGGGAACACGCACGCCGCCTCTCGGACCTGGTGCTGAACGGATGGCGGGCAGGCCCACAAAGCCCGCCACCCCCAGGTCAAAAATATACATTATTGCAACAGATTCCAATGCAATATAATTGCTACTAGGTCAACAGTTGAGGTCTATGACACATTATAAGTACAACAAATAATTTCGGCGTTACCAACCATTTTCATATTAATTTTAATAAGTTGAAAAAAGTAATAAAATGTAATTAAAAGGCACGGATAACGCAAGCCTTGTGTGGGTTGTTTGCATCATATGAATCACCGTAGAAGGAAGTGCGTTGGTCAAGAGACTAGTGCATGTAGGAACGGAAGGATGTCACCCACAAATACCTACTAACACATGTATGAATAGCTTGGGTCACCCATTTAAAGCGTAGATACAGCTACAACTTAGACAATGGTTATTGATGCAGCCCACAGCAGTGGCCTATTATGCGTTCTGATTAAGCAGGTGCACTAGCCTGCATCTCAGAGTCAGAGAGAGACTATGACGACAGAATTGATAAAATAATACTCGGCGCAAGTCGCGAGGGCTCTTGAAATGCGTTAAATACAAAACAAATTTAAAATAATTATAAGTTGTATGCATCTCGTACACGCACGCCACGGTAACTACGCCACGCTGCTGATTAGTTTGACCACGCAGCTCACGCCTTTTTTGCAACTTGCGTATGTAACATACTACGGGTCTCTTGCACTGGAGATGTTAATGGTAAAAATATGATTTTGAAAGTCATTTAGCGGTTATATTTTAACATATTCCTAAAGTAATCATTTTCAATATTATGAGTAGGTTAAACAAAAGCCAAAATTTTAGAAATGATCGTGAAACGATTAGCCGAGAGATACCGTATATAGCCGTATAGTACTTATGTGTAGTCTATAAAGATACACAAAAATTGAATAACACTTGTAATAACACCGTTAGCTATAAACTCTAGTTTTGTTGAAACTGCACACGTTCATTAATTTTTACAAGTGCAATAAATTTTCTAACCACAATGGCACATTCCAGAACCTATTGGGATCAAATTGCCACTAATAGTTTATTTGACGCAATAACGGTTCAATAAAATCGAATAAACGACTAAAACTAATAAATCGACCCAATCAGTGGAAAAAGCCTTTACTAAGACCAGCTCATATAAAAACGGTCATACTTTCATGTAACTACGTTGTTACATTTTCCAAACTACTTTGACCTGTTTCACTTCAGTGTTAAACAAGAAATATGGGTCTAAATTTATTGGCTACCTGTGACGTGAGGGCGATCCGAAACTCCCTACGACCTATAAAATTAATGGCGTTCGCATGTCTTCCGAAATAGTTTAGCGAAGCAGTCTTGCCTCGTCAATCTTATCGTCCACAGGAATTTATCCCTCACGTTCTTTTAACATAGACAAAGGTGATTTTAAAGTATGATAGTTGTATTGGAACTTGGATAGACTTTGTCGACTACTAGTGGCGTAGATTTACTGTCGATCTTGTGGACTCAGGTTGTAATTCGGCAATCCAAAACTCTCATTAGACAGCATTAGCTCACCCTATTATAATTGCTACCAATATTTGATTAAAATATTCTGCTTTTGTAATCATACAAGATTGATGGGCATGTATTTTGGGAAG
Source organism: Catocala fraxini (assembly GCA_930367265.1). NCBI lineage: Eukaryota > Metazoa > Arthropoda > Insecta > Lepidoptera > Erebidae > Catocala > Catocala fraxini. The sequence goes on along the minus strand of OV884039.1, from coordinate 17,191,004 downwards.
CCATCACAAACAGCACAACGGACAGCTTGACGAGGCTATTATTACGTCGACTATATGAAGAGAATAAATTAATGTCATGCAATAGTTCTGTTTTTCTTTTTAATTCAATACAAAACGTGTATCAGATAAATCAATAGTGACAATGGAAACAGTTAACATTTGCAGCCGTTTAATATCCTCAATTACACTACACTTGACAATCATTGACGCTTGGAAGCTCCTACTCATATATCATTTTCTTTTTGTATTCTTTAGTCTTATTGTACCCTTGGCCTGTAAAAAACAATCCACAGCTTACCAGGACCTTATATGATATGACTTACATCATTTTTGTACATTTCTTTATCAAAGTTTCCATAGCTACTTAAGTCCAAGTAATTCTTTAAACTAAGAAACCATGCAAAATGTCATCTAAAAGATCAAGTAGTCAACTCCTATTTTTAGAATAAGCCGCAGGGAAATGTTCTACCATTACAAGGGATTGTCTCACATCACCGAATGGCGTAGTTCTCAGTAACTACCCGCTATCATAACGCTACATACAGGCAATAACAATTTATAGGCGTGCGAGGAAAAACTGGAAGCGTGTTGGTAAAAAAGGCTCTTTGCGGCGATGTTAACGGCCCTAAAGACCTTGGAGTATCGCATGTTGTACTAGTAATGATTCTTTATTTTTTGGAAGTGCGTTACAGGGCGTCGTGATGTTAATAACACTGTTCGATTGTAGCTGCTTATATGTATCAATTGTGGTATTCTCAATGCTGATGGTAACACAATTTACATTAAATTAATTAAGTAGCCGATAGTACAAATCAGTTACTCATACATTGTTAGCACCACAACAAGTCAGCATTCTCAATTTTAAACCTATGCACCTTTGATGTGTAGATAGTAAATTTATACCACTTGCTTTAATGGAAAAATTGAATATTAAGAAAAGATCTGCATGCCTCAACGATCGATATAAAATTCTAATTGAACATGCGTATAAGCATCCCCGGTAAATTTAAGCTGAACCCCTTGACCGTGTTCTGACGTAACTCCAGGGTCGTACCGCAAGTCAATGTTAATCGGGTCTGGTCATGGTTAAACGCCATTTAGCGTCTGGTACGCACTTCCTTTCCCGTTACCATTTATTTATCATCATCTCACGAAAAGAGGCCGTCGCCCTCGTGGCGGTCGATAACCAAGAAACTATCCAGTATCCACTTCGCCGCAAAGAACTCACTGGGTATATAAGCCAAATTAGATACGGCTCCAATGGATGCTATCTGATAATGATGTGACCGTGTCATCGGAGTATAACATATTACCAGACGCTCTCATATCTTTAAATTGGTAGCTTTAAAGCTACCGCTGCTGATAATAATGATATTGGTATACCTACCATTAGCCAGAGAAGGATCCCACCTCTCCATAATGCAATTTACTTACTGCCACTGTATGCTAGTATCATGCTTTTACCTACTTAGTTAACCTTGCTTTAAACGAAAACTCATTAAATACAGTTTAAATCTTCATTGTTATTATTTATTTTTATTTTTACCTAGGGGAATGCATGACGCATACCCCTCCGCGGGGGCGGGCGAAGGGGTTATGTCGGACTCGCCGGGGTAAAAGAAAGATGTTAAAAAGAAAGTGTACCTCCCGGAATACCGACTAAACCTACCACGGTGTTCCTCGACAAAACCACTATCGACGGGGCCGTGCGAATCACTTGACACAGAGGCGCGCGTGGGAACACGCACGCCGCCTCTCGGACCTGGTGCTGAACGGATGGCGGGCAGGCCCAGTTCATTGTTATTATACGCCAACCGTATTTTATTATACTTTATTTTGGAATTAAACCTCAACAATATTTATCATTCTGATTGCGCGGTCCATCATAATTACTATTTGTCTAAATAAAAGCACAGTTAACACGAATTCAGCAGCCATATTTCAAAAGTAAAAACTACAAAAGTATATTAGTTAGATGAGTTCCAGAGTCCATTATTTACTGCTAGTATTTGCGATGATATATGAACTCAGCAGCACAGTAATGTTCATTGCAAGCCGTAACACGTGCCAAAAGCGAGATTACATTTTCAACTTTTATTTTACAGCATTACTTCTACACACATAAATCATACTAGATATTCTTCTTATATGAATTTTCACCTACGTCATCATTCTAACTTGAAAATACATTTTTCTACTACAAAATGTTTTACGAAGCTATCAATTTTATTTACACGTCGGACCCATTGTGACAATTTTATCGGAAGCGTCCAAAATCCGTTTAGTCCCTAATAAATCATGGTGGTAAAAAATTAGCGTTTATTTTTGTGCGACGGGGTCAGTCGTCATTACTCGGGGCATTCTATTATCGCCGGGGCTGGAAAGACCAGCCACAGTCATTTTTCATTACAAACCGAACGCCGATAAAGGGGTTAACACTTTACCCTTACGTAATACAAAAGCTTGCAGCTATAACTTTTGTTTTATTACTAATCTTAGTAGGTTAGAAAAGGTAAAGTTTCACGAAAACAAAATGATATGAGCGCTTTGCATATTTAATGGTAATCCCTTTACGGAGTAATGTAAACTCTGCAATGTTGACAGTGCTTCGTAAAAAGGAAGATAGTGGCATTTTAAACAGCGTTTAAATAATGACGATCAATGTAAGTATAAACGAGTTAATTAAAAGAAAAATAGAAAGACAAGTCTTTCATAAATTTTCAAAATTTTTTTTTTTTAAATATGTTGAGAAGAGAATGAATAGTAAAGAGAACTCCCACACTAAGAATAATTCCTGTGTCGCAGGAGACTTGCAAACAACGGACACAAAGAACGCCCAGACTCGGAACAGCCATTTGCGGATCACACAATTTTTTGTCTCGTGTGGGAATCTAACCAATAATACGTAATCGGCGCGGCGGCAGTGCCAGGGGACCACTTAAACCACTACGCCATCCATGCATGATAAAAGTTATTTTTTGTATCAATTATTCTTTAACAAATGTATGAAATATGCTAATCAATCATAAAATTTCGTTTTAGCGTTCGAAAAATCTCTTATACAACAGCTTTGTCCATCCGTCCGTCCGTCCGTCTGTTTGTTATACAACTTTCAACTCAAGAACCATAAGAGCTAGAGACTCGCGGTCAACGCCATTCGACTCAGCATAGTCGATATACCTACGAAATTACTATGGCCTTTGACCTCAAGGTCACGTGGTAGCACGTGACGTTTGCATATTACTTGAACCATTTTTTCGAACTCTTAATATTACGGCAATTCACTGCCGATTCTCACTTTTTCTTTAAACATCTATGAAATACTACCTAACTAACTTGTATGTACTACTAAACTATGAAATCTATATATTAATACGTGAAGCAAAAACTTTGTACCCCTTTTTACGAAAATTGCGCGGACGGAGGAGTATGAAATTTGGCATAGTTAAAGTTTACATGGAGAAGGAGGGGCTAATCTTAATATTTATATAAAATATGCATTAGAAATACATAAAATTAATGAAAAAAGACTACACGCACACAACCATGCATTTGAAACGCAGTCGAAGCGCGTAACTATGGTTACATACATCAGTATATAATGACATAATATATCAGTAATATCTTACAGGTAAACTTTGGTCTAATTTCGAGCACTCAGCGACCGCTAGTACCATTAAATATGTTAAGCGCTCATATGATTTCGTTTTATCAATGACAACGCAACGACAACCTGAGACCTCATTATATTATTTTCCGCATTAACTAACTGCGAAGAAGCATATCTCGGGTTTGATTCTAGGGTCGAGTAAAGTGTAACTGGGTTTTATGTCAAGAAATTCTCTGTATCAGCACGAATTCTGGAACTATGCTCGGTAATATAGGCTCGTGTCCTATTACATAATATTACCTCCTACTAAAAACAAACTTACTTGACAAAATGTAGATATAATACACCACTGCCTACCTTATTAGATAAATAGGTATGAGTGACTATGTAAGAAATATTATAGAACCTTATAATAATAGCGTATAATTATTAAAACATACCAACAATAAAAATAAATCTTTATCAGGTTTTGAATTTTAAATTGGCATAAATTCGGCAAGCAACTTTACGAATGTATTTTTCCAGACATTTCTTTTCATTTGTATAAATGATACGAGTTTATGTGTGACGTCATCCTTATCTGAACCCGCGTTTTTCCAATGTGAGCTGTCGGAAAAATATAGTCACACTACATGTAGGTAGGTACCTGAAAATAAAATGGGAATGGCCGGGAATTACTTTGAGTCCAGGCTTTTGGTGCGATGAAAATTGAGGTGACTCCCAGCAAACTCACTTTTGGTCCGCAGTATTTTTAATTAAAAACATATTCAGGTTCAAAATTGTTGCTGCCTTTTTATTGGATAGTGTTTCCTATAGGAAACACACTAACGCGACAACTAAAGCGTATACGCTTTAGTTGTTATTATGTGTCATTTTCATTGTTTTAGTCAGCTTAAGTAATAACTTTTAATATATACACACATACATTAGAAGATTCACGGCTCTATCCTGAAGGGGTTGACAAAAGTAAATTACATCCACATTTCACACGTTATGGTTTTAGAACCTATCACCTATCGCCGTGTACAGAAAACTGTAACGAGATAGCAGAGGTGTGGTAGACTCTCAATTCATAAGTTAAGTATACCGTATATCGTCCTATCGTCGCATATTAGGCACATATGCCCTACATCTACTGAGTATTGGCTTATTAAAAACCAATGACATTTTTCACAATTCGGAAATAATTGTCGACGATTGGAGACACAAGTACAAACCAGCATGGGTTTATGCAGATTCAACGAAGGCAAACAAATATACATGTACGACTCACCTGATGGTAGCTAGCTACTGTAACCCATAGATGCTCGCAATATCAGGAGCATACTTGCGCGTTGCAAGCCTAAAAGGTAGTCGCTCCGCCAAAGATCACATTGAACATCTAACTTTTGACAGCACACCATATTCTTAAGGAGTCTGAAAACCCTATCCACCACGGGTACTTAACTGAAGGCTGCTTGGCTATCCTATATCTTCTGTATGGCGGCGGGGTGTACTTCTCCAGTAGAGCTGCACTATTTTGAGCGAAATTCCATGTTATGAGGGAAGATTTTACTGCATCCTACCTTTCAATAATGTAATTTCAGACATTTTCCATATACAAGTGGCCCTTTACACAGTCTTAAAAATATACGACCATACTTTAAGGTAAACGCTGTATATTTCTGGTATTATAAAATTTATTGAAGATTGGTTTAAACGTGAGGTCTATCGTGATTTTAGTTTTTTACTAAATATAATAAAAACTTTATACGTTATTTACTTTTGTACTGTCACTTTATACATGTTTATGTTGTTTTAAAAAGGATCTTATATTCTTTAGGTATACAGCTATCTCCATACCAATTTCATCATTTCAATTTGTTTAGCTGTAAAAGTCAACAGACGTAGTTACTTTGGCATTTATAATATTCATATGATTATTTATTCAAATCTAATGACAAATATTGACATATTTAAAGCAATACAAGACCTACGGTTTAACGATGAAAGACAAATTGTGAACATTTAAATAGCGTCAACTAAAACAATATCGTATTCGGAGCCAGAACTTTAGAATACAAAGCTTTGACGTTCTATCAGCTAACGAATAGCAAAGTGCGACTATTCTCATAATCGTAGAGAATCGTAGAGTGAGAGTACAGATAGTCGACAAAAGTCGCATGCCAGATGAATTAAATTTGTCAGCTTTTTTGTTAATGTTTCTTATGACTCTCATTTGAGGACTATCGCATTTATCAATGTACGTGGTAGTTACTAGCAATCGTAGTCTATTGAATTCGAATTATATTCGAATGTATAGACTACTATGAAGAAGTACATGTGCGGTGTAAGTGATTATGCTAAATAGAAATCACACATTACACGATTCCTAACATGCAGGTGACATATTTCAATGTCATAGCATGATATAGGTATACGTATTAGATATTCATATATTGAAATACAACATACATCACTGGTACTAACTTATCCACAGATTTTATGGTTTTATCATGTAATAGGGATAATATATTGATATATTAGTTTAAGTTTGATATATTTAAAATAAGAAGCAGATAACACAATTAATCACATATATATATTATGTGATCATAATATATATATGTGATTAATTGTGTTATCTGCTTCTTTATTCGATAGTACTTATAATTATAATTAAAAAAAAAAATATCAATTGGAATGGAATTGAATCATTGAAAATCAACCAATATTCTCAAAAGTATTATACTACACTTCTTAACCGGTCGTATACCGCCGGCTCGCATACCAGCCGGCAGATTTGTACCCGTCGTAGGCCGGTGGCTCGCATGCGAGCCACCAAATTGGCGCCAAAACGCCGCGCGCCGCCTTCGCTTTAGCTTAAGCTAACGTAAAACCAATTTGGTGGCTCGCATGCGAGCCACCGGCCTACGACGGGTACAAATCTGCCGGCTGGTATGCGAGCCGGCGGTATACGACCGGTTAAATTTAATCTATGTATATGTCCCAAGTTTATCACATACAAATGCACACTACGTCTAATGCTACAAAAAATTACTTAGAATAATATGAGAGCGTTACAACACGTAGAGTCTAGTATTACTGTGGTTACAAAACGCGTTTACAGAAAACACACATTACTAAAATAAAGTACTTGTTATAAACATGTTCCTACGATGCGACATCGTTGTGAACATGTAAGCGATTATCAGCCTTACATATACGCTTTTATGTCGCGTAACTTCAGAATACCATCCTAACACTTCAATTCTGACAAGCTGCAGTAATTAGATCGCGTTTCCCGTGAATAGAACTTAGTGCTTTGACAAAGAGATGTGCAGCTGAATAGAAATGTAGGTGTAGTTCTCTAGTAATTAATTTTGGCACCTAGCGGTTAGACAAAGTGGCAAATTGGCTACTTTGGTTTAAGTGAAACTCGTTGAAATTGAACTTGAATAAGGTATAAACTTAATTGTGCAGAATTTCCGTTTTTTCGTTATTAGAATATATCTTACCTTCATAACATAAAAATTCGTCTGTATGTGTATATACTATGTACATATGTCACTGAACTCCTAAACTGCTACACCGATTTTGATGCAGTTTTTTGTGTGTATTTGAATGGATTACTGGATGATTTATATTCACAATTGGACCCTAGATGGCGCTGCGATCGGTTTGCCCGGGCAGGACAACGTCTTTCGGATCCGCTTTTGTATTTTTAGTTTACTTACATAGATTTTATTTTAAGTAAACCGTCGTATGTAATGATTATTTTTATTGATGCATATTATACAAGCATCTACGGTGCAAATTAGAACGACAACTAAATCATTAGGCTTATTGGTTGTTTCGCACTAATCTGTTAGCACGAATTGTGCAAAATGACACTATTTAAAAATAAAATCTTTTTAGGTGTCCATTCGGGATTCATATTGCGAGGCCTCAATAATTATTTGTTAATGATAACTTCGTTGTACCTATTAGGTGCTACCTATAATACCAAGTATGTTAACTAATACTTCAAAGGCAACCTGCAATCACTTAGTCATTACAGCAGCGTAGGTATCTATAACTTTGATATACATATATTTCACTATGACCAATAACTTCGCCTCGTTGCAATTAATATTAAGCATGAATTTCAACGAATGCAAGTACTTCGATAGAAGCTTTGATTACAAACCACATTAATAATTTCCGAGTAAAGAAGATTAATTATATATATACGGTTTGATGCCAAATTTAAAGCTGATGAATTTATACAAAATTCTCTTTATATGATTTATAATTTACTTGATAAGATTGAATTACACTGTACCCTTGATTATTTTTATACATATATTTGTGGCGAAAATATAGGTCTAATATGCTTGCCGCTCTGTGATCAATGTACATATTACAAAACAAAGAGTTATTTTAGATCAAGCACTGTGTAAAATTTCTGTGCTAGCAAATAATTTAATTTAATTTATATATTTAGGAATATTTACATATAATTAAAGGTGTTGCTGTCAGATTATGCGTTACTATTCTCATAATCAGCTTGTTTTATTACCACAGAGAGATATAAATAATAATAATAATAATAATAATATTCTACCACATGCACACAACACCATCTAGCCCGAACTAAGCAGAGCTTGTACTATGGGTTCTAGACAATGGATAAACATACATATACACTTTTTTTTTTGTAAATACATACATATTATACATAGAAACACCCAGACCAAGACAAACATTCATGTTCATGCACACAAATGTTTGACTTATGCGGGAATCGAACCCGCGACCTCGGGCGTGGCAGTCGGTTACACTAACCACTACGCCATCGAGGCCGACAAATAAATAATAATAAAAATATATATAGATATAAATATATATATATACCCCAATTCGGCAAGTAAGACAGCTTACTGATGTAGATACTGCAAGACTAGTATATTTCAGTTACTTTCATAGTGTCATGTCCTACGGTATATTAGTGTGGGGCAAGGCAGCTGATATCGAGACAATTTATATTCTTCAAAAGCGTGCAGTACGTAGCATTTATAATTTAGGAAGACGATTTTGCCTGAGAGATCGATTTAAAGAAATAGGCATACTTACTGTTGCGTCGCAATATATATTTGCTAACATTATGTTTATTAAACATAATATTCACTTATATGATAAGAATAGTGATATCCATAACGTAAACACTAAAAATAAGCATAAGTTAGTAGGCCCATATCATCGTTACCATAAAGTTCACAATACATTTGCGTGACTCGGTATACGATTTTTTAATAAAATACCTATTAATATAATTAATTTACCATTGCTTAAATTTAAAAGCGCCGTTAAAATACAACGATTTGGAAGGGTTATTATTCAGTCAAGGACTACTTAAATGACAAAAACTCATGGAACTATTTGCTTGTTGCATACAAGATTCAAAGATCAGTATTACTTATAAGTCAATATAGTAATGTAGAGGTACCTCGTGATTATTTGTGATGTATCTTTTTCTTAATTTGATTATTATTGAAGAATATAAAGTCACAACCGCATTTAGTCACGGACTGCCTTTGCATAGTCACAAAGTGTAAGTGTATGCGCCATCATGCCATCCTACTGTCTATTTTAAATTTATATAAAAAATATACCTTAACCCAAATTATTTCATCTCTATATTATTATTAAGTTATTATTGTTATTATCTTTAGTTTTTTATAGTTAGTAGTATATGGCATAATGGCTGCAACACCTTGTTAATCAGTGTTGTAAAATCCTGAAATTATATTTATTTGGCGATTTAATAGAGTGGCCGTGAGTTTCTTGCAGGCTTCTCATAGGCTCTGCCCTTTGCCTGAACCTAGCATCTAACCAAAATGTAGCTTTAGTAACTTAGTAAACTCACTAACCTATATATTTTGATGTTCATAAGTGTTACTTTGTGACCTAAATGAATAAATGATTTTTGACTTTGACATACTGAATATGGCAACGTCTAGCAAAGATGACACTACCAGCAGAATAATCCTAAACATGTTCACGTTAGACGTGTTCAAGATATGACACAGGGATCTCTTTAGCTCTGGTATTACAATGATTGACAGAAATTTCACGTATTTTTTCATTTCAACAGCGGCCAGGAGTCGTTCTACGTTAGTATTGTGCATATTTTATTCGTTATAATTTTCTGATTTGGAACAACTGGTGAAACAGCAGTCATCAAAATTTAATAATTAACGATATTAAATTGAACTAGGTTTTTTTTTAAATCTATAATACTTATATGAAGACTAAAATGAAGTCGTTAGGATACTATTATTAAATTTTGTATTAATACAACAACATTTGATTTTATAATAGTACCGATAAAATATTTTAATATAACTAAAAATTTCGCCCACTCTAGGATTAAATCCTGTGTCACGAAAGAACACCCAGACCCAGAACTCAGAACTATTTGTGCATCACACAAATTTAATCTTAGCAGAACAAAAATGTTCAATGCTTTGTTTATAGGTACATAGAATATCAAAAGAAACTATACACCTATTTAAACCCGCTGCGTTTTGAATTCAGTGCATCGCGACGCATGCACTCGAGCGCATGCGTGTCCGCAACATTCACATACCGGTTCTACTTATGTTCAGACCTTTTTTCATAAGGTTAATGTTCTGTGAATAAAAAGTGATACAATAACAAATACATTTTATAAAAAACTTTTCACTTAATGACGTTGGTCTAACGAAGTATTTATTATTAGTTCGTAATTATCAATAAACAGTTAAAAGCAGTCTTATCTAATATGTCGTCTGTTCATAACTATTTATTTTAAAAGCAAATACAATTGGCCAACTGTTAGTATTGAAAACTTTGAGCCTCATTTCAGTGCACATTAGTTAAGTGAATTTGGTTAGACTTGCGTAAAGTATTTAAACACTATCACTTAAAACATTACTGACTTTGTATTTAACTTCTTTTATAAATGCATAAAGGCATCGAAATACATTTCAATCTGCACTTATAAAGCGTCCGGAGTGCATAACCCGAGCAGTGTAGAGCTATTTAAAATTGCAGTTTAATTAGAATTTAAGCTTTATTACTGTCAAGTATGTTTGAAATTTGAAGTACGCTCTCTTCATTGTCACGCCATGAGATTGATATAATGAAGAATTATTTCATTAGATCAAATTGGCACATTATTACATTTAACTTCTGTATAATATCAAAATGATCTGTCTAATTGTCAAACAAGATAATCAAATATTCCAAAAAAGTAAATAAATTCAGAAAATGTATATTGTATTTTTGTCATATTAAAAATATGCATATGTGCATATCACGTATGCACATATTCATGTTTTATTATATATTATTATGCTGACATTCTAGCATATAATTTAATTTTATTTTGTCTTACTATCTAGAACGGTAATTTTACTGTTCTTTTACTAACAACGTTTTATATACACCAGTATATAAAACATTTTTAGTAAAAGAACGATAAAATTGTATAAATAAACAAATACTTTGAATTAAATACTCATACATTTTCAACAACAAAACCTATGTTTTATTTTATTACAAAATGGTGTGGTATTTTTGATTACAAAATACCACAACATTTTAAAATCGGTTTTCTTTCAGTTCCAGAAAAAACTGAATTTAATTCGGTAAATATATTCCTCCGATTTCTTTGTAAATGGTCAACTCTGTTGCGCCTATTAAGATTCCAGGAATCTAAATTGTTTAAATTACGCATGCTAAGAAAATGTAAGACAGAAAGACGAACAACATCAACAAAAGAACTTTAAAATTAATGTGTCTAAAGATAGTAGAAGGTAGACAGTACAAAAGGCGCATCGGACCACTCGCATTTCCTTATCGATTTCAAAGGCGATAACCCGAAGAAAGTGCCGGTATTATGATGCATGAATACGTTGAAACGGAACGATCGATAAAGTGTCAGTCGATATGAAATCGGCTATAGCTCGAATTATAACGATTATCGTGGTACAGGGTGCGTTCCAAGAACTCAAGTTGTACGGGTCGCCAACGCAAGCTGAAGTCCAGTGTGTCAACACTTTTGAGGTAAGTTGTTTATTAGTTATTTTATAAGTAGCAAGTTTACAGAAACTTGGTGCTTAAATTCATAAAGTTAAAAAACATTCATTTCATCGCTTTTTTTTAGTTATAATGAATTTAGAACTTGTTCTATTAGAACTATTTCAATGACAGTAACAAATCATTAAATTAAAAATAAAGTTAGCAGAAACACTGACAAAATCATTCTGACAATAACGTATGTTAAACAACATATATCATGAATGACATAGAGCTTACAAAATATACCTAAGTTTTACTATATTTATATTAGAGCCAGTTTCACAGAAAAATAAGTTTTTATTGTTTCGACAGGAATCCGGCGACAGTGACGAGATAGACATTGACAATTACTTGGTGATTACACAGTCATTATTGTTTATGTTCGCTTTCAACTAACACTGACACTAACTGGTTGATTGTAGCATCCTTACAAACTCACAATAGAAAAATGGAGAATGCAGGCTAATATGTATTAAAATTGCAAAATGATAACACAGCTTTGGTGTATGTTCTAGATTAGTCACTCACTATATAACATATTAGATGGAAAAGCACAATAGTATAGAAAATTAGACACGCTATATGTATTGTGACTCTACTATTTTCCAAAAACCTAGGTATTTCTCAAATGACAGGATATATTAAATATATTCAACAAATATACAAGAGACTTAAAACAAAAAAAACATTAATCAAAAATAATATTATACTGGAGCCATTGATATCGTTAACAAAGACAATCTTTATTGCGAGAGCGAAGATAACGCTCGTACTCTTAAGTCTAACATATCTAGATACAACCCGGTAATTATAGAAAGGGTACTTAACTCATTTCTATTCCTGACAATAAAGCGAGAGTTCCGAGAGAGCTTACACACTAAAAAAAGCAAGAGGCAAGGTGAAGGTCGGGTCGCTGTTCTTAACGTTGAGTAGCATCTAGGTACGTACGGTGCAATAAACCAAATTGCCCGCAAAATTGTCTAGAAAATTAAAGTTGTTTACTTAACAGAATGGGCACAAATAGACGCTCGGGGATTTATTTTATCGGCCCCTAACGCTTTCGGTGATACTTCGTGCAAATTAAATACGAATTCCAAATAAAATATTTTAAAGGCATTTGAATCTATAGTGTTGTTTGTTTTTTGCAATCAATATTGCTAGATTGCGATCTTTTATACACATCGCCTACATATAATATACAATTTTGGACAACAACAAGGAACCAGTTTTATTATAAACTTTCTTCTACACGATAAATATTGCAATTTTGTCTAATCCCAATATAGAATTACATAATAGAACTTTTATATTTATAGCGTCAGAGGTTTTAGCTCAGCTATGATAAATCAGTCGGTCATGGGGTTTCGGGAGCTAGTAACCCTGTGATAAAGGGTATAAAAATAAAAAATAAACATAAAATTTTATTCTGTATTGATTATTTCATGATAGCATATTTTACGTAGGCATTATGTAAACCTCGCTAGAATTTACCACCTAAACAAAACAGTCCAAATATTAACTGATCCCAACCTCCTAACTCACGCTTGTATATCTCATTTGACGTGTGCCGATCCGGACCGGATGATTTCTAACCTCGGTTGTACGTTGACACTAGGAAGCACAAACAGTCATATCGTAAACAAACTTGCTAGCGGAACATCGGATTGCAATCGCATAGATAGAGGTCACGGATTGGCGAGAAGCGACAAAATATTGGAACGCGATTTAAAATTTCTATGATAGAAGAGATACAATTTATTAAAGGAAGTGTGTTTTTATTAGAGTATTTGGAAATTCGAAATATGTATATAACACTATATATTGCCCGTGGCTTCACTCGTGTTAGTGCCGATTTTGCCAATAATTCCTATCCACATAGGGATAGGAATTATTGCCAAAATCTTCACTAGAGCATCTGCACCTTTTCTGTACTTCTGACAATGTGTATGCGAAATTTCATGATGATCGGGCAAGTAGTTAATATGTAAAAACGTAAAAAACAAACTCACATTTGCATTTATAATATCAGTTCGGATTTGTAAAATTGGAATCTATAAATATAATAAAATATAAGTTAAATATCTGTTACCTTATGAAAAAACATACCAGACTATTAATATAAGCAAAATATTAAAGATTTCAAACGCCTTTTATAAGATCAATATGTCCACAAAAAAATATTTACTGATACACAAAACGTTTACAAGCTGCACATTTTTTAACTCTTTTCTACCCTGTAAGATATTTCTTTCGAGCAAGAAAAACACCTTTTTCATTCGGATGATAATAGTGTAATAAAACTTATTGTTATTTGTGAACGCATAAAAACATGAAAAGCGTGTCTCTGAAGACATTTTCTAGTAAATTTCAAGATTTTATTACATTTTTCATTTTCATTTCATTTGTCCATTACTGCTGACATAAGCGTAAGCTGTAAGAGCATTATTCCTTTTTTGAATAAAGATTTTGAACAATTGCTTTCAAGATGCTTTTTACATTTGGTTATAAAATATTTCATCCAAGAATTTTCCAAATAGTAGGCATACATAATATAACGTGAATTTTCAGTTAATTGCAAATGGTAAATATCCCATAAAATGTTTTATGGGATTTTATTTTAGGTAAGGTCTAAGGTGTTGACATAAACCTTGAAGCAACGAAGCCTGTAAGACTGATAATGCAACATACAAAATAAATCATGATTTGTCAAGTGCAATTGTTCCGACCTAATTGATAGCTCTTAAAGAATTAGTATTGTATGTATGCAAACAAAACAATGTTCCAGAGTATAGATTTTTGCAAACGCACATGTAATAAGAATGCTTTAAAAGATGGTGGTACGGTTTCTCTGAGCCGAAATACTTATTTATAGACGTGTAAAAACATTTAGATTTGCAGTAGTGCGAACGTAAAACATGGAAAATTTCTTTAACATAACAAAAATGTACGGCAGTTTTCCAGAAATTATATAACAGAAATTAAAGAACTATTATAGGGCTTCACACGCAGATTAACTTGTCATCCTTCGCTACCCGCTTTCACGTCCACTAAAACCGCAGCTTTTCGGTATCGATGTCACATTGTCAAGTGAAACGGCATCATGCTGTTGTGTTTACACTCAGCATTAGATATCAACTTCAGATAAACCACGACGCGGACGCTGATTTGTGCAAACTTTAAGATCCTATGGCGGTTACATATCTGATTTCCGTATTAGAAACATTATTACACTATTTATCTTATAGCAGGTTAGCACAGAAACAGTGTTTAACATTTGGTTAAACTTACACGTCCGTACACAAAAATACAAGATTGTGCTAAATGTATACAATACGACATGTATTGTATACATTCAGATACATTTAGATTTATAAAATAAAAATGCGGCATTTTACGTACTTACGAAAAGTGTTAAACCTATAATTTGTAAAGTCGAATTATTTATCCATACGCATTATCTAGATATCTTATTTATTAAAAAAATATTATCTTCATCACCAAAATACTAAGTTTCTATTAATTGGTATGTAATTTTATTTCGTTACGTTTTAGTTTCCATACTCGAGTCGAAAAGTTACTTTTTCTTTTTGGTCTTAGCATCATTGTAACCGATAATAATTGGCAATAGACTCGCTCACTAATAGGTTACATTAAAAATATCTGTGTGTAAGTTAGTGTCTTCTTCTTTAAAGAAATACTGGGGTATAATATAATGTTACTTTGTATAAAATTATCAAAGCTATTATTGAAACGAGACGAATTTCCAATGTATTTTCAATATTCCTTCCAGCTGAATGAAATTTGCCTTCAAACGCTACAAAGTGCGTGTATCATTTCCAGTCAATTAATTCACCCCTTTACGTTGGCCCTTGCTAACGCGACTTGCCACTCTGATTCGGTAATCAAACGAGTCTATGTACTGTTTCGCTCATAAGTGCAAACTTCCTCGACGCCTTTGTTCGCAGCAAACACTTGTGTGTCGCTATGGTAAGCTAACGACTCTTGTGTTTGCAGAATAAGTAACTATGTATACTTGTTCACAATAGTCACATGTTACTAGAGTATCTGTGACGAGGTCTAACGATCTTTTATAAAAGAGATTTCGTATTAGTAGGTAGAACTACATGGTGTTTATATTTTCAAGGTTTTTGGATGGAGATGGACAGTGAGAAAACCACGTGAATGTCCTTTGTATTCATTGTTGCTATTTAATTAGGTCTTTTTCAAAGACAACATCATTATTTTCAAAAATACAGTAACTTTGTTACACTAACGACATTTAGTAGCATATACTAGCGTACTACTACATATAATAGCGACAACAATTACTAAACTGGGCTATAAGGCGTTCTGGTTTTTATACGATCATTATCTAACAATTGTTTTAATCCTTTTAATAAGCAAAGTTGATGCGAAGGCTGCGAAATGATAACGCTTGCTATAGGATTTTGGTCAACCTCTTAATATAAGTCGATATCAATACGTAATTCTGCGTAATGTAGTTGTCAGCGAGCATACTGAAGTTAAAGTGACAGTGCAGAGATTTATTCTGTACTTCTTAAATAAGATTTATATAATATTATAACTAGAAAAGTAAAAATAAAACTACGCGACACGCTAAAGTATGAGATGTATAAAGTTCTCGTTTGTGAAAGTTAAGTACGCTTAGAGTTATTTGAGTAATATACCGTAATACATGATAGTAAACTCACTGATCCTTAGTAACGGTTAGCATCTAATCTATCCAAACTAGCAAACATTTGCGCAAATTTAAAGAAGAAACTACACATGTTTACTAACAATCGTTAAACATTTTGTAATATATTGCCATCCAGGCATTTTGACTAAGCACATAATACAAGGATGTCAGGATCGTAGCAAATGGAAATCCGTAGTCTCTGCCTACCCCTCTGGGAAACAGGCGTGAATCTATGTATGTATGTACATAATACAAGACTTCTTAAAGGACTGCTTGTCAGGCGTAAGGTTTAAGAACAAATCCTTCACTAATCCCAACCATTTGTTTGCATCACAAAACATAGCTTTAAACCATAACACATGCTTTAATCCTGTAATCAAACTGCATATTAATCATTACACTATTTACTAACGTCTTAACCCTGTGAAATCCCACTGCATTAATTCAAAGACAAATCTTTGTGTTTGCTCGGTACGCCCGTCACTAATTGCGGGGTTACACTGTGAATATTTGAGTACCCTCCTATGTAATCAGGAGATTACTAAAAGGTGTCCGTGTTTCTGTGTACTGACACAACCTTTTGGTAACCTCAAAAATAGCTGACCCAATTTTGATCAATTTGAATTTTAAAAGAGATTTGATTAATGGGGATCTCGTGAGTTATGTTTAATACAGTTTTGGGTATGAATATTTTGGTTATAATTATTTCAATTTATGTATTTCGAACATGCCTGATGGGCTCTTGACTAAGATAAAATAATTGCGTACATATTATGTTCGAATATATTCGTAACAAATGCATGTTTGATCTAAATATGTACCATGTGAATACAGGTTGACCAAGAAGAAGGTGATTCTGAAGGTTCTGGACGATATGGCACCATACCGCCTTTCCCACCACCGCCACCCGGACTAGATGGCACAGGTAAATTGATTATAGATTAATGCATTCAGTTTGCAATAACTATAATACGAATTCTCATGATACTCTTTTGAATAGATCTAAAGAGTATCGTGAGAATTTGTTTTTATCGGTTTTAAAATTCTCCTACGCGATCGTCAGGATGACTGACGCTGTCATTAAAATAATGTATACAATACATATTGTACACAAACACAATATTGTGTACATACATACATATGTATGTAGTTTGATTTCGGGAGCGACGAAATGACTTTTTAAAAACTAAAAATAAAAGTAACTAAAATGGGAATCGAATTAAGAGTTTATTAAGACGACCCGAGCTTTACAGATTCTATGTAAGACTAACTTATTGTACTTATTCTAATGCATCAACACCGGATGACATCGTAGGCGGTGGTCGTTCCAGAACATTCGAACATCACGCCACGTCTAGCTGATAAGGAAGTGCAGCGTACGGGATACTGCACCTGCACTGACTTATTGCAGCATAAGGTTATAGGGAATATAACTCCTCCCCCCTTGGATCGAAGTTAGCGAAAAAGAGGTATATTTTTCGAAAACTTCGTAAAACTCTAAAACGTAATAATAGTTACAAAAGAAAAATGATTATATAAGTACAGAAATGATAAGACCTAAAATAATATCAAGGGCCAAGATGTATAACACATAGGTACTACTTAATTTACCTCAAGATAATGAATATAATTATTTAAGTTACTAATAAGATAGGGCCCTGATTATTTGTATTTTCCTCCAACTCAGTCAAATCGTTGGGCATGATTTTCTTGGAACACATTATCTTTATTACATCTAAATACTTATATGTAACTATAGCTATTAACAATAAAACGACGATCGCGTACAGTACGAAAAGGGCGACACTAACACTATTTCTTTCGATTTCACTTGTTTCACTTTTTACACTATTGGCACTACTTTTCAGAATGTAATTTAAATGGCGTATGTCGTCTAAGTCTATTCCTTTCAGATCTACAGGCTCCATTAATGCGGCGTCAGCATATCCTTGCGGTAACTTAGGTAAGTTGATAATCGGTACCGACATGTATTCCGTCGGCAGTGAGTAAGATCGTCGTCCTTGTATATGGGCATTTTCTATATAAACGTCACACTGTTCATCTATAGTTAATATATAAGTGCCTCGTATGCGCTCCTTCGTGTTGTCATTGCCACAAGTTTGTGAAATAACTTGGTAATGTTTTGAATAAACTATCCACCTATCTGGACCAATCCTTTGGATTTTTAAGTATTCTGGGTTTACTTTACGTGGAAAACAGCGTGACAAGGTGGAATGGTATTTCAATAATTGTTCAATACAAGTTTCCTCAGCGTACTGGACGATATTATTTTCAGAGCAGAGGTATTCTTTAGCTGTTATCTCTCGGCATGGTTGGTCAATCGGACGATATCTTGTCCCTTCTACTAATAGGTAAGGAAACTCAGGAATAATAACAAGGGTTTGGTTAAAGGAATCATCGGCCATAGGAAGGGAGTACAATTTATAATAACTATATGTAACATTATCAGTTAGTGGTACTTCAATGATAAAAGTGATTTCATCACTTTTAAGGTAAGTTTTTACACATAAAGATTCTTCAATATTAATAAGATTTTGACTGTTTACAGAATACATTAAATTATCATGTTTACTAATCTGTTCTAACAAGTTCAACAATTCATTGGAATTTATTACGGCCTTATGTAGTACAGACAATTTACTAAAAGCCAAGGCCGTTTCTAACTCACCAATTTTTATATAAATAGTTCTAAAGTTTACAATAAACTGGTAAAGTAAGCCAAATACATAAGTCATATAAATTGAATGATTATTATTTGTATTAAGATTGTTCACAAGGCCTTCAATTAATTTAATGCGTGCGTTCATTTTATTACTATTTTCATTAATTATTTCCGTAGAGTTAAGGAAATGATCCAACATTTCAGATATCACAGTAAATTTATTTGATATTGCCTGTTCTTTTGTTTGAATGTTATTAATGAGTTGCTCATATCTAATCGCATCTGCGTGGTCGAGGTTACCTGTTATAATTTTAATAAATGATCCTAAAGGATTTATAAGACCACGTTTAGATCTTTTGGAAGGTATTAACTGCTGTAATTTTTCTACAGTTTCATTACGAATATACTCTACTTGTGTTTTAAGATTCATAAATTCATCCATATAGGACCTATTAGGGTGTAGCATTTGACTAAATTCAGAATATTTTTGAATATTGAAAGTCAAATCCTTACTTATGCCTTGTAGTTTGATAATTTTTACTATAGACCATTTATCGTGTTGTACAAAAGCTTGACCTAATTTTACCGGGAGAATACCAGGATTTTGTTTACTCTCTACTGCTTGAAGGTCCAGGTTTGGGAGAGCCCAACTGATCGTTGTCCAGCTTAGCAGGACTATACACCACCTGTGGAGGACGTTTTACATTTTTAACGGGCACTTTTGTGTCTCTACTTTTAAGCTTTATTGGTACAATATTGCGTTCTATCTGTCCTGTGACAACAGCTTTTTGAAACTTCGGTTTATCTTTAGATTGTCTTTTATTGACAGCTTTAGCAAAAATCGGCTGTCCTAATGCTAATTTTGGTTGTGCTTCTCCACCCCGCTTGCCTATAATCTTTTCTTTTTGATCATTTAACCTTTTTGAAATAAATCTATAAACAGCTTGAGTTCTTTTCTTATGGTCCTTAATTAGTTGCTGTGTGTATGCTTTATCAAATTCGGAGTCAAATGTGGAATTTAATTCAGTGTGACCAAATGCAACTTCGAAAGGTGTTAAATCTGTGCTACTATGGATTGTGTTATTGTAAGCCATAACAGCATAAGTCATCACAGACGCTGCGTCTGTGAATTTCCTTTCGTATTTGGCTAACCTATACACTTCGATTATTGTGGAGTGGAAACGTTCTATTAACCCCATAGAATTTGGGTTGTTGGGTGTAGTGATATGCAATTTTATTTTATGTAAATCTGTAAGTTCCTTTAGTAATTCATTATTAAATTCAGTCCCCGGGTCAGAACTGATTTTCTGTGGTAACCCATAGAAAGAAAAGTATTTCAATAATGCCCTGACTACTTCAGGCGTTGAGCGAGACGGAATTTCTATAGCTTGGCCTAGTTTACTGAATGCATCAATAAGTGTTAAGTAGTATTTAGATTCTATACTAAATATATCAATAAAAATTTCCTGGAAAGGTGCATTCTGGGTTTGTGTAAGTTGTAATACTGGTCTAATGGGATTTCTGTCGTATTTAGCGCATTTGCAATGTTCACACGCATTAATAATAGCGGTAACAGTCTCATTTAAATTTTTCCAATGATAATTACGACGAATTCGTTTTATAGTTTCTGAAATCCCACGATGACACGTTTTGCCCTCGTGTAATTTAATAACAATAGCTTTTTGTTCTTGTTCATTTTCTACATAGACTACTCGCTCGGTGCATTCATAAAAGTTTACCATACCTTTCTTAAATAAGGAAATTATAATATTACTAAAAAGCTTTTTATGTTCTGGGTTTTCAAAGTAAATGAAGTATTTAATTTTTGGTTTAATATATTTTTTTAGAAAATCTTTGATAAGCTCATGATTGTCAACGGGCAAAAATACTTCTAATACCTTTTGATTATCCCTAGATAAATCTCTGACTTGGGTGTCATTTCGGAACCAGCTAAAAACGAGTATTTGGTTCGGTTTTGTATCTATGGCCTCGTGTAGAATAGGAATTCCGTGGGATTCTAAATCTTTAGCTGAATGAATTGTTTGTGTAGATGCAGATTCAGGCGGTACGGGATACTCGGGCGTTTGTTCAACTACTACTGTCTCGGTGTCTGATATAGTTATCGGACTAGCTGTGACCGTTCTCTCAGAGTCAGATATAGAAATGGTCCTAGAGTCATCAGTACTTCGTCGTTGTGTGCTGTCAGTAATTTGTTTGGTAACATCGTCTAAATAGCTTTGAAGTCTTTTCTCCTTCTCATCTACATTAACAATCATTGAACTGTCGTCGGGTTCGTTTGTTCCTAGAGCATTAAGCTTAATGCGGGACAACGCGTCTGCGTTTACGTTTTGTTTGCCATTTTTATATATAACATTAAAATCGTACTCTTGTAAGCGCAATCGCCAACGCGTTAACTTGCTATTTGGTTCCTTGAGTTGATATAGCCAGACTAGGGGTCTATGGTCAGTATATATGTCAAATTTGTGTCCATATAAGTAGGGTCTAAAATGTTTGGTGGCCCATACGATAGCTAACAACTCACGTTCAATGGTACTATATCTTTTTTCAGTATCTGTCAAGGTTCGGCTAGCATACGCTATAGGTTTGTCACCACCCACAGGGCCTTGTGACAATACCGCGCCTATTGCGACTTCAGAGGCGTCGGTTGTTAGTACAAATGGTCTTGTCATGTCTGGGTACTGTAATATGGGGGCGTTAACTAATAATTCTTTACACTTTTGAAAAGCCTCTGTATATTTTTGATCGATAATAACTTTCCTACCTTTCTTTAAGCAAGCCGTCAATGGTTCAGTAATTTTGGAAAAGTCTTTAATAAACCGTCTGTAATAACCAACGAAACCTAAGAATCGTTTAATTTCCGTATGTGTCCGTGGAATGGGGTATGTAAGGACTGCTTGTATTTTGTCATTGTTTGGTTTTAGTCCGTTTTTAGTCAAAGTGTGTCCCAAGTACTGCACTTCCTTACGTAAAAATTCGGACTTGTCTAATTGTACTTTCAGATTCGTTTGGCGTAGTCTGTCAAAGACAGATCGTAGTCTTTTTATATGTTCTACGATTCCTGATCCGTAAATAACTATATCATCTAAGTACACTAAACAGTGAATACCCTGAAGGCCTCTTAAAACGTTATCCATTGTCCTTTGGAAGGTCGCTGGAGCTGTTTTGAGCCCAAATGGCATACGGAGAAATTCAAAATGCCCATTCTGCGTAGAAAACGCTGTTTTTTCACAGTCAGCAATCTCGATTTGGTGATAGCCAGAAGCCAAATCGAGTGTGGTGAAATAATTGCTTTTACCAAGTTTGTCAAACAAGTCAGATATGTTAGGAAGTGGGTACTTGTCATCAATGGTAATGTCATTGAGTCGGCGATAGTCTACGACCATTCTATATTTCACCTGGCCTGAAGCGTCTGCCTTTTTGGGTACTAAATGTACGGGGGCACTCCAAGGCGAGTGTGACTCTCGAATGACGTTATCTTTCATAAGCTTTTCTACCTGACGTTTGATTTCCTCAGCTTGGGCTGGAGGCTGTCTATAGGGCTTAACGTAAATTGGATCTTCATTAACGGTACGTATGTGATGTTTAACATGGTTAGTAAAGGTTAGAGGTAGCTTTTCGCAATAAAATATGTCTTTGTACTCGTAACATAAGTTATTAATTAAGTCACTTTCTTCTTGGTTTAGGTGGTCTAGTCGTAACTTCTTTAAGTTATCTGTAAGCAATGAGTCAATCTCAACATCCGTAAAATCAGTCGTGTTATTGACTAAACACTGTTCATTGGTGAATTTAGAAACTTTAAAAGGTGCTGTGATAGTTAACTTTGCATCAAGGTCAGTAGCATTTTGTATAACAGTTGAGGCAAGATAATTTTCGCATTTAACTATTGCAGCTGGCATTCGAATGCCATCATGGAACTGTTTATAATTTAAAATAGCAAAACCATCTTTCTGATTTACAGGTAAACTTACTCTATGTTCTGTACGGGGGTCTAATTTAAATTCAAGGTCTGTATTATAAATAATTGGAATATTAATATCATTTGTTTTTAAAATCCTATCCTTGAAACTTATGTCAGCTCTGAGTCGAGACATTAGGTCCATTCCTATCAAACCGTCATACCTATCGTCAACGTCATAAATGTAAAACTTATGATAACCATATTCGTTGAAAATTGAAAAAAGTGGGATGTTAGCAACTTCAAAATGTTTACTAGTAGCATGAGTACTTGTCACTGTAAATGGTTCATAGAATATTGAATCGGCAAAATATTCATTAACTTTTCTAGGACTTATGAAGGACCTGGTACTGCCCGTATCTAGCATAAATTTTCCATTTATGTCAGGAATATATATATAAGGATGTCTTAAATTAGCATCATAGTTAAGTTCTATCATTTCAGGGTAATTTGCTGCGTATCCATCTGAAAATTTTGTACGTCATCTAAATCATTGCTATTTTCAGGTGAGTACGGTATGTCCGCATCCACGTCAGGGATCTGATCTACACAACCATGGCTAGTGTACATATTTGTATAATCATAATCAATTTGCGTCGACATATTATACATATTTTCATTAAAACCGGTGTTATAAATATATTGTTCGTCACCAGTATAAAGTTCATTTACAGGTAAACCTTGTGTTGGCTTAACCGGTGCTGGTGCGGTTCTCATTGATACGTCACGGTCATTAACGAAAGGCTTGGGTGGACGATAGCCTAAAGGTTGCGAGGGTCTTTCGCCTAATTGCGCAAATGAGGGCTTATATCCAAACTGTTGTGGTTGTTTACCATCAAGCATTATCGGCCTATTCCCCGGTAGGACTGGGGGTCGGTATCCGAATTGATTCGCGGGTCTAAACCCAAATTGTGTTGAAGGTCGGTATCCAAATTGAGTTAACTGTGGTCTAAAACCTATGTGTTGATTAGGCATATTTGGGCGAATAATATTTTGATTTTGTATACCAAACTTAAATTGACCTTGGTGTGGCTGAGGCCTAAAATTGTTATTATATTGCAAGGGTGGCTGCGTAAGAACTGGTTTCGGATTGGCTGAATTAAAAGCTGATGATGATCGGTGTTGTAACATTTTACTACGTAAATTATACTGTTCCTGAAAGTTAACTTCTTCAAGGACATATTTTAGAGCATCCTCCAAAGTGTTTGGGTTTTTAATTCGAACAATCCGTACCATATGTTCTGGTAAATTGTACATAAAAACGTTAAGAGAAGTATTGTTATAAATAACTCGCTTAGCCTCTCTCAAAGTTACACTGCTATTCTGATTAACTTTGGATATAAGTATAGCGCGAATATCTTGTATACGGCTACAAAATTCTAAATAAGATTCGTTCTGTTTAATTTTTAGGGTTTCTAACTCAATAGCAACGCACTCCTCGCTTCTAGGATCGCCAAAATGTTGGACCAATAACGATTTTAATTCATTGTATGTCTCAAAGTCACCTCTTTCACTAATAAGGGCTGCTGCCTTACCTTTTAATTTACTTGTAATGGTTTGCATTAAAAATTCATTTCGTTCTGAGGTTCCTTGATATCTACCAATAACATATTCGCACTTTCGCAAAAATAAACTAAGTAAATTTGTTTCACCGCCAAACTCAGGAATCAATCTTAACACATCACGCGGTATTAATAATTCCGGTAATTGCATAGATAACGGCGTATCGGTACGAACAGACGCAGCTGCCGCGCCTGCCGTGGGCACAGATATCTGAACTGGATTCATTTTAAAATTTTACACACACATAAAAATATAAAAATCAAACAATATAAATCCTTAGGTAAGTAATTAAATCATATGAAAAATGTTATTCCATATAATTTGGAATAATATAAGCAAACGTATGTAACGACTTTATTCACTTAATATTCTTTAAAGAAATTATTTAACTATGACAACTTATTACGAAATTTTATCGTGTATAATTATTTTTCATACGATTTAGTTTTAGGTTTTATAAAACTATTAGTCATATACTGAAAATACACAATGTTAAAATTTTATCAACAAAAATTGTGTAGGGAATTTGGGAAGGAAGTAGAAGGTTACTCACAGTCCAACCGCCTTATACATCTCTGCTCACCTGCGTTATGTTACGCGTAATCGAAACTTATTTATTTGGTTCGTGGATTGCCGTATGTAAAGCGCGTCACTGATTTTAAGCACTGCCTCTACGTAAAGTCTGTAACCAGTCGCGAAGTACGTTATAACACTTTTCACAGTTTTCAAACGCGACTTTCCGCGAAGGCTAACAGCGGCAATCCTACCGGCTGCGCCAGTTTGATTTCGGGAGCGACGAAATGACTTTTTAAAAACTAAAAATAAAAGTAACTAAAATGGGAATCGAATTAAGAGTTTATTAAGACGACCCGAGCTTTACAGATTCTATGTAAGACTAACTTATTGTACTTATTCTAATGCATCAACACCGGATGACATCGTAGGCGGTGGTCGTTCCAGAACATTCGAACATCACGCCACGTCTAGCTGATAAGGAAGTGCAGCGTACGGGATACTGCACCTGCACTGACTTATTGCAGCATAAGGTTATAGGGAATATAACTATGTACACAATATTGTGTTTGTGAACAACAGCCATTTCGTTTCCTTTAATACAGTGTTATATTAATCGATAGCGAATAGACAAATGCTTATTGTTATGAAACATTAATGCTCGCGATGACAATGGTGAAAGATTTATTAGTGCAATTTTAAAAGTTCACTTTTGTTCTAAGAATACACGACAATTGATATTAATAATTTGGAAACCGAATCCCAGAGCCCAAGTATTGTACAAAACTTTTTTTGGTATTCTATATCTAACATTTTATCTCTATTGCAGGGTATATGATGCGTCTTAAAGGTGAAAAAGGCGAACGAGGAGCAAGGGCAAGATATTTCACTAATGAGTTTTATTTTACATAGACGAACACTTAATACGCATTGCGCTTTTTGTGATCAAACGATAAACATAAGAATAAATTCCTTTGAGAAAGGCATTAATCTTGTACCGCAGTTTATCTAAATTTGTATTTTATTTGTGTTATGACTTTTTATCTTTACATATTTCAAATTGTAAACAAAAGAGGTCCAAAGTTAATGTCCTATTAAAATGCCGAATAGCTCACAATATAACCATTTATTATAAACAAATATGTGATCGGTAATACATTACTGCCCGTTTACATACAAAAGGGGCCCTGCATTGTTCGCTGGAAATTTATGGGTTAACCCTCCTGCTGTAGGAATATGCGTATATAAATGTTGCGTACATTCCGGTGTACGTATATGTATAATCAATAATTATTTATTAATAATACAAACTGATAATGATAGTATTTAATATCAGATATGTGTTGCAGGCATTCCGTAAGTATCTGAGGGTTTTGATATTTCATCACACATGTCAGGCGCTACTATTTACCTAATTAATTAACTTGCTGAACCAGTTTTTATATCACCAAATATATATGTAGTAGCCATACTATTTTGGTGGGTAAATTTACTACCCACCGATTTTATATGTAGGTATAGCTTCTGTAAGCTAAGACTATGTAAAGAATATAAGTATGAACATACAACTACTATATATATAAAAACATAATCAAATACTAAGTCCGTCCCGCATGTTATAAAGGGGTGATGTGACGTCACACTTAACCCTAAATACGACGATCGTCACAACCCTGCGCTGTGTACACTGGGCCTCACATTTGCACCCAAACTACGTGAAGATAAACAAAAGGTACACATGTGGGTGGCACTTTTGAGAATTACAGTTTTCAGTAATTTTGAAACAAGATTACCTTCATGAAATGGTAATAAATAAAACTTAACCAGATTGTTTTCGTCAAAGGTATTCTAATAAAAACTATGAATCACATTAAACTGAAGAGCTTCAACTGTTAGAGCAAGACGAATTCTGTAAGAAAGTTAAGAGATTCCTTATCTGAACAACGGAATCGCGTGAATAACTCTGCTGTAACAAGCAATGGTTATTCACGACCCAAAATAGACTTTAGTAACTACCTATCATCAGGCGAGTTGTATTTGTTTAAGACGAGACTAAAAACATCGATTTTCATACCATAATTTCTAGAGAGATCCTAAAGTAAAAGTTGTTTAATTTGATGACTAGACACTGACAGCAATGACATCAAAATCACACAGTATCTGACAGCGATAGAAAATAATGGCACCCCATATATGTTCCTCTGCCTGTCGTGTTCGTACTCCACCCTATTCCAACAAAAGCTATAACAGGATGATATAGAGCCATTACCTCGCACTTAACACCGTGTTTGTCGATCGCGTGGCCTTACACTGTGTGCACTTCAGTCGACTGTTGCGTTCCAACTATGTTAAGTGGGTGACAGAAAATTGGAATAAAAGATTGTAAAAGTATAATAAATAGCGTTTTGTAAAACACCAAAAGTTATTGACTTTTTCATTATGAAATATTGAGTTAGTCACAACTGCAACTACAACAGATGACATCGAATGCAGCTTGGTATAATAGGGAGTAATTACAGCTCCGTTTTTTTGGTTTGGTGTTAGTAAAGTCAACGCGTAGATTCGAAACATTTGTTTGTGTATTACGTAAACCAAACATTTGCCGCGTGTAGGAAATGAATCTAAGAACCCGGCACATGAGACAGCAATGTTTATGTGACAATTTACACTATTACGCCAGATGCGTACAGATCTATTTCAATTAAATTTAAATACGGAGTTTTAGTATTAACAATAATATAAAAACAAATTTTAATTAGAGAATATTGTTAACACAAGAATGTTAAATGTTGATTTAATAATTGAACGCTATGGAATGCATCGTACATAATTTTCGACAAATAATTCAATACCTTATTATTCAACTGATTAAATTTATGCTAAATAGATTATTGCATAACTATATTATACAGTAAAAAAGAAAAAGGATCGGTCATGCTAGGTATTTACATACTTTTTAAAAGGCTTGTACATAGACAGATGTAAGGAACATCTGCTTTGTATACGGAAGCCTGACATCGCCGTACCAGTCTGCTTACGACCACGGCCTTTATTACAAACTGGTCGAAAGGTCAAGCCTTTAAAAAAGAACCTAATATCGCATTGATTCCGATTTTTTGTTAAATTTATTATGCAACGTGACAGTATCAAAGACATTATATACTATACAATAGGCAGACTAGAAAACATTATTTTGCATTGGAACACTGTTGCTTTTCACGTCTTATTAAAGTTTCACACTTAGAATGCTGGAATGTCATTCCCTTGGAATGTCAATATATCTAATGATTATTCGACAATTTATATCACGTCAGATCTTTATTTGTTCAAAACAGGGTAAACCATGGTGAAGTGTAGTATATTTTGAAGAATATAAGTCGTTAACATTTATTTACCTTTACGAGGTGCAAAAAGGCAAACGTTATTCTTGATTTATGTGTATATTCTTTTTGCAATACTATAACAAGATATCTGTGTGCAGGGGGCTCCAGGAGAATCTATAAGAGGTCCGCCAGGTCCACCAGGTCCACCTGGGCCTCCAGGGCCAACAGGAAACCCTGGTGTTATAGCGGAAATATCTGGCTCGGGAGATGATGTAAGTAAACCCTATACTTATAAGTTAATCTTATTTAAAATATTACTACTGTAAGAAAAAGTTACAATTATTATTTTTCTTGGTAACACCTTGAACATAGCGAAAAAGCTTGTCTGGAGGAGCTAAGAGTAAGTTCAAGTAGGCGGTTGCTAAAGTAGTTTCAGTTCCAGCGACATACTCAACATTTAAGGCAGGAGTAGGGACACCGTAGTAGGTTTAGATGGCATTACCTGGGGTTCAAGTAAGCAAAGAATGTGATTTTAACCTATGAACTCCCGATCGCATGTCCGATAAGCCTAATCCATCAACCCAAGGACAAGTATCATGTCACATAAGGCGCAAGAGACAATAAACTTAGTTGGTATACGGAAAAGATCTATGCGTATACATATATGACTATTGGCTCATTTGGAAGTAATGATCCATTTAACTTTCACACAGAATTCCCTAATGCCGTTTGAACATTTACGTAACAAATTGAGTAAATAGCGACAATTGTCAAACAAAAGTAATTGTGTTTGCCGAAGCCAAAAAAGGTTTTATCTGTTGTGTGTAAAAGACCTACAGCATTAAAAATGCTGTAGCTCTTTTTATATTTTGATACCTACATTATACATGCTAAGAATGCTATTGAAAGTGTCATTGTATACGCTATTAAGCTCTGTGTCACGGGTGACTTACAAATATACAATTATGGGATACAACGTACACCCAGACTCAAAACAATAATTTGTGGATCACACAAAATATAATTCTGCCGTATAGGATTTGAACCCACAACACTCAACGCAGGTGAACGCTTGCCCACTGTAAAATCCATACAGTGAATAATTCAGTAGGAATACTTAACGACTCGATGGCGTAGTGGTTAGTGTAACCGACTGCCACGCCTGAGGTCGCGGGTTCGATTCCCGCACAAGTCAAACATTTGTGTGCATGAACATGGATGTTTGTCTTGGTCTGGGTGTTTCTATGTATAATATGTATGTATTTACAAAAAAAAAAAGTATATATGTATGTTTATCCATTGTCTAGTACCCATAGCACAAGCTCTGCTTAGTTTGGGCTAGATGGTGTTGCAACAATATTACCTTTATTCTACAAAATACTTGCCCAAAAATGGAGTTCCAGAAACGTAATACGATCCAGTTTAATGTACCGTTCATTACCAGTTAACATAATATAAGTACCAAACAAGGGATCGTTACGGACCAACATGAACAGGACAGCCATGCCCTTATCAAAGTCTAGACCACAGAGTTCTCATTTAGCCTGCGGACATCACCTGCCTGCCTATGTAAGCAAGCACATCTCATTTAAGGCTCAAGTTAGAAGTGAAAGAGTTGGATAAATAAATTTAAATATTTAAACATGTGTTTGTATAAACTTGGTGCCTCATATTCCTTCTTTAAAATGCTATCCATATTGTTTCTTAATCTATTGAGTCACAGCGGCACACCAGTGACCAGGCATAATAGGATTTCAATAATGTCTAGCATTCCAACACTTGGCGGCTTGATAACAAACTATAGCTGAAGTACGCCATCTGAGGACACATTTACAGCGAAATATAATTGAAATTAAACAATTAATACAGATTTTGCGATCATTTTGAAAACTAAAAGTTTGCATTAAGTTAAATAACTTCAATAGTAGTAATGTTCAATAATTGTAGACTAAGAGTTTCAAAATATTATAATAAAAGTGTTTAAACTAAAATAAACAACACGACAAAATCCGTATAAATTGTTTAATTTCAATGTATAACATTCGCGTAAATATAAGTCAATATTAGCGAAATATAATTTAGGTATTAATACAGGCAGAGAAAAATTTGTATAGCTTAACTTTGGTTAAAGTTCACAAGGAGTAGGCAGAGCAATGCAAAAACTAAAAGAAAAATGAAATACGTTTGTGTTTTGACCACTAGGTGATCACTTGTGTTAATAGATTTTTCAGAAAAAATATGTTCGAGTCGTCTCATACGTGCTTAATTCAATTGCATGCCAAATTTCATTAAATATAATTCAGAAATTTGATAGTCATTGAGCAATATGTGTTGTTCTGAACATCTAAACTTTATTTTAAAGGAAATACTAGTGCCTTTTATGTAGTACTTGATTTTGTCAAATTAAGTTAATTGTTAAATGAAATTAGGTATACAAATACAAATGCAATGTTTGTTAGATACATGAATCATCAATCTAGTATTTGTCATTAACCAATTGCTAAATGGCACGCGAATCCAATTTACTCAAGAGATCCAATAAAATTGAAGAACAAAAAGACAATATTTAATTTCTATTGATATAGTTTCTGCTCGTATCATTGCTTGCGTCAATCTTAGGAGAACGCATCACCGGAACAAAGAGTATAGTATGACTTGGTTTATCCGTGTACCAAATTTTATCCAAATCCGATATAAAGATTTAAAAATTTTCCAATCTATAATATTAGTAAGAAGTTGGATCCCAATTAATCATCATCATTGCAAAGATCGTCGCCAACTTTCATTATCTATGGTTTCCAACAAGAACTTTGTTTTCAATATGGTCACACCGGAACTACATGACAGTTTTGAAATTTAGTTTTTTACATATCTGTAGTAGAAGCTTGGAAAATTGTTACAATGAATTCACTGGAAAATCGCATTTTAATCGCATTAATAGAAATTAAAATGGTGGATCTGTAAAAGTTACATTTCGTTAAATTCGGGATATTTTCGGTCAACATAATCGTCCTTCTGAGACCGCTATTAAGAATTTGGTCGCTAAATTCGGTTGGTACATAATGTGCCAACACTACCGCTTGTTCGACTGAGTCGTTCAAGTGAGAACATCCGAGTTTGTCAATTCCTCGACGTTCTCAACAATTGAGGTTATCTATAACAACCACATGGCGAATTATGCGTAAGGATTTGGCTTTAAAGCCTTACAAGGTGCAATTGAAGCCGGCCGATCATTCACATCGCCGTAGATTCGCTCAATCGATTCAAGAACAGACTGTTGGTTTTTCAGAAGAAAATATTTTTTTACGACGAAACTCACTTTCGTTTGTCAACAAGCAAAATTGTCGCATTTGGGCATCTCAAAATCGAAGACAGATTATTGAGAAGCCTTATCATGCTGAGCGTGTCACTGTATGGTGCGCTATGTTGTTTGTTAGGGAGGCGTGATTCAGCAGGGTTTTTTTCGAAAATTCGCCTAGAAATGCGGTTACGGTCAATGGATTACACTATCGAGAGATGTTAACATTCATTGCTCATTTTGGCCTATTATTGATGATATAGATATCACTAATATGTGGTTTCAACAAGACGGTGCCACAAGCCACACATCCACCGAAACAATGAACTTATTGCAAACCAAATTTCACGATCGCATAATTTCACGAAATTCAGCTGTTAAGTGGCCAGCTCGATCATAGATTAAACACCGTTGGATTATTCTTGTGTGGTTATGTTAAAGACAGAGTCTATACGGAGACAATCGAATCGATAGCAGCCTTAAAAATCAAAAATTCGTGAAGTGATTAACGGAATAGACCCACCACTTTGGCAAAAAGTGATTAAAACTTTGATGAAAGAATCGACATCTGTAACCGTGGTCATGGTGGTCATTTATCAGATATCATTTTTCATTCATAATTGTTAAACCTTACCTTTTTTAATACAATAAAAATTTAAATCATTGTCATCTAAATTTATTGTTTTATTTTGATTTACAAAACAAAGTTCTTGTTGAAAATCCCTTTATTTAGCCTGACCACAAATGTCGCTTTACTAAATTATATTCAACATAAGAAAATGTTAACATTGGCAATGAAATCGTGCTTGTTAAGTTACCTTACTTACTTACCTTACCTTAAGGAGGCCATATTTTCCAGGCTGTAAAAACGTGTTATGAAATCGTTAGCTGTCTTCACTTACACCCTGTCACATAAACATAATGGCACTATCTCTGCTTACCTCGGTGGTCACAATGCGCGTAGTTGTATCAAACATGAACTTAAATAGCCTATTGAAAACCAACTTTTTACATTATTCTCGGTCACTTGAGACGCATTGAATAAAATGAATACGAATTTAGTTTTACTGTGACAGTGTTTTTAAACGGACTAGTTTTTATCTAACGTTGCTGAAATAAAATGTTCTAGACTAATTTTGTATTCTGAAAAAGACGTTTTTTTTTAAGATAACGTTTCTTTTATTTGCGTATATCTTATAGAAACTGAGAATATAAATTTTCTTCTGAACCATCAAACCGCTTGAATCAATGTTTGAGTTTAATATCTGGTATTATTAGCTATTGATAGATGAGTTGTATATAACTCGATCTCTTTCCAAGTCGTAAAAACTCTACCGAAATTCTTCAATACATGTGACTAAGATAAATGTTTGGAACTAAAGTTGTTACTCTCTGCAGTACCCCGTGGACTAAAAATAGTGCTGTATCTTCTAAAATAAATTATCTATGTAAATTTTGGCTGGAAAAGATGGATTTTAAGAAAAGTTAACATTTCAGAATGATTCCTTGTTTTGTCTAATCATGTGATGGATAGTTCTCATTTAAATTACATATACAGTGCCACGCCTAAATCCCCGAAGGGAAACACTTATTTTGCCAGTTATGGATGTAAGTCCTACGTAATAGGGGACAAACTTATTGCCGTCTAACAAAATCCCAGACAACTGATGCTTCTGAGAATTTCTTTACGGAAAAAACAAATAGCCCGACCCTACAATCAAACCTAACACCTCATTCCCAATAGTCGCATTCACTGCCTCTCCGTCACACTAGAGAGAGTTATTATATACATAGGTATTATATTTTTTTATTTATGTCACACAAATGTACCAATTCTGCATGGTTTCGGTGCATTGTCTGAAATATCTATTTTGTATTCATGGGCAAAACTATAGTCACATACGTACATATTATATGCCCAAAGAAGTAGGCAGAAATGTAAAACGTTACCAATATTCCGGTGGCTATGGTTTGTAGATCCCACGAAACAACAACGGATGCTATTGTTGTCTATACGGCACGTAAACACAAGTGCAAAATTTTGCCATAGAAAAAACAAGGCAGTATAAGAATTCTTTGGTTTCAGTACGATTCATCATTTAATGAGTCTTTTTGAAATTGGCGGCTTGTATGAGGAGAAACAGTGATATGCTGTTTGTTATACAAACTTTTTCATCAATACTTTTAATGGCAAATCCAAATGCAATTATAATTTACTTTGTCGTCAAACTATGTCATAAATTTTCCACTTTAGTCACCATTATGTAATGGCCAAAAAAAAACACAGAATAACCTAACTTTGAACAAATTGTATAAAATTAAATAGATTTAGACCTGGTGCCTATTTCGAGAAACGAGTTTTAGCTACGGATAGTTAAATATTGACATATTTTTCATAAAATCATTGCCAAAATTACCTGTCGGTAGGTATAATGACTCGTTTCTTAAATATCAGAACGAGATCAAAGATTACTAATGTTAGTTATAATATACAATAATTATAGTAGTAAAAAATATTTCAAAACAGCAAATGTATTTTGTTTAGGAATCACTAAATTAGATTTACTAGACAAAAAGCAAAAACAAGAAACAGAATAACGAATTTGTCCAATAAGTAGTAAATATTCTTGAGAAAATATGTAAACACGATACAAAAACTAGGTTGTGTAACTATTCTTTACATAACACGCCTACACTCAATAGTTCTATAATCCTACTTCACATAAAATAAGATATTCGTTATAATAGTAGACCTTATAGTGAAACATCCAATATTGGCGAATAAATTGGGACATTCTGCCTGTAACAGTCGTAACAAAGTTTATTATGCTCTTGGCGCCCGTCCTACATTCGATTTGACAATATCGATTCAATTGATTTGCTCTCCGAGAGGTTTTGAGTCCAATAGTCGATATAACGAAGTTAACTAATCGAATCAACCAATCTTTATACTCGCTTACTTTTTCTATTCTTTTAATTTCTTACTGGCCAGTAATCTTATTTGAACGTTGAAGTGCCTATCTTGTCTGATAAAGGTTTTTATTTTTTATTGTACTATTGTTTTGTTCAGTGTCACATAAAAACTCACGTTGCTTTTTTTATTAAATTGTATTTTGATGGTCATTTAAAATCGGATTAGGTACCGACTTTTATACTCATATTTAAATCTCAGAGCACGGATGTGCTAATTCGTACTATAGATGACCCGATTGTCATATTATTATTCTAAACAAACCATGCGTGCCAGGGAAAACTACGCTTATGTAATGTATCACTTATATTGTTGAACTTATGGTGCTGCCCACACTCGCTATCATCCGTCGCTCAGCACGAATATCATTTTTTTCGCCTCTAGTAAAAGCACGGAGCGCTGGATTATGTGCTCTATGATATTATTTTTTTACAATGTCGTACAATTATTTACTTACTAACGTCGTTAGATAAAATAAGGCGAAAATCAATAGTTATTTTAGTATTTTTAATACAATGATAGTAGATTTATTATAATAGAGTGATTATGTTATTTCAGTGATTTTAGTAGCTATTTATTATATTTAATAAAATACCATTTTATTTTTGTGCTATTTATTGTAATAATTGGATATTATATTTTATATATTATATTTCTAATCTGTATTTTCTTTCTTTTTACGCTTCTTTGGAATCTTCACAGAAGAGTACAGTCAAGGTTAGTGTTAATGATTCTATAAAAGCAAAATTTTACTTACATGTATTTATGTATTTGCATAATATAACATTGTAATCCAACGAAATGCTCTTAAAAAACCGACTGCATAGGCTAAACCATCCCCGTTTAAGCGAAGCACGTAAATGGAATAAAATCACCAAAGCAAACTACATTGTGTTACGCCTCATACCCCTATTATGTGAAAATGTTTCCGGCCGAATGAGTTTTGCATAATGAGAGATAATGTCTGACAATCCTAATGAGGCCCGGATCCTTTGCAAACCTGCCGGGTACCGCCTACTTAGGGAACAAACACAGCAGAGTGGACAGGGTTGCCACTCGATAAAAATAACAATCATTATGGTCGGATTACCCTTCGTCGTTACCCGCATTCAGATCTACCGCATAGGGCCATTATTAAATGTGTAAATGTACATGTAGTAATTCAACTAATTCAATTGCAACCGCATTCCTATAGCGTTGAATTTGGCAATGTGCCCCATTTGGCTGACCACCACATTTGGGCGCTCCGCTGTGATCGATACAACGAACAGCTAATCGGTATTTTGATTGAATTTTGCACGATACGTTATATGAAGTTAAAGAATCGTTAGATAATATGAATGCATGTTCAGCCCGTCTGTATTATACGAGTGATTTAATCGAACGTACCAGAGCGGTAAAGGTCTGTTAACACCTGACAAAATTTCTATTTTCCTTGTATCTATTCTTAGAGATCAATAAGCCTCTCTACTTTTAATCTACCTCTGTCTATTAAGTGCTTACGTTTTCTCTTTCTCTTTTTTCTACAATTCTCTCTTATCATTATTACCCGCGTCTTTTATTCATTTGACGCCTTCCTTATACGACTGGTATACCAATTTTAAATGCAAACTAACATTTTATTCAACCTTACTAGATAATAATATGTGGTGGGAATGTTGCATAACTAAGTAATAATCGGCTCATTATATTTAATTAAGGCAAAAACTTATCCTAAATTTTAATCATTACTTCAAAACTAATTGACATAAAATGTACGTGCCATTTATCTTTGTAATTAACATGAGACCGCATTATTTTGAAGATTGCTTTGATATTTTTACGTGCCCATGATACACTATAATTTTTTTCAGCAGCAAATATTTGGGGAGAACTACGCATCGCTTGGACAATGCGGTTGTAACTCCAGCACAATATTGGCCTTACTGCAAGCGGCGCCAGAGCTAAAAGGGCCTCCTGGGCCGCCAGGCATTACTGGCGCTGATGGCAGAACTGGTGCCTCTGGCTTACCTGTACGTATTTCATGCTAGTGTTGAATATATTAATAAGTCAATTATAAAAATTAAAATTGCAAGTTAGATACTTACTATTAATTCCTTTATTAATTGTGAATGTTGTCATATTTATATGAGCGCCGGTACCTATACAACTCTTTCTCAAATTATCGGCAATCGACAGGCAAATTTGCCTGCAGTTTTAGGCATGTTTATTTTTGTAGGAAAACAGAGTATAAAAAATCCACTGGCATTCAAGTTAGAATTCGTTTATATTAGTATCATTATTATTATCGGCGTTTGGTCCGAACACTATTTCAATTACTTTTTACACCCACATGGTGAATAAAATTTCTGATCCATTTTACTGAAATTTGAGCTATTAACCATTTAGGAGATTAAAATTACGTACCAATTAAGAAAATGAATTCTGATATACTTATTTTATAATCTCATGTCCACTTTACAGGGCCAACCAGGTACACCAGGAGAACGTGGACCTGTTGGGCCAAGAGGAGACAAAGGAGATCGAGGGGATTCTGGTCCTAGAGGATCCGAAGGTCCAACTGGTCCCAAAGGGGAGGCTGGTGTAGACGGTAGGCCAGGAGGACCTGGATCACCAGGCCCACCAGGTCCTCCTGGATCTTCGGATTATAGTCATTTTGATGTAAGTGTTGATGCTTTAAGTTCAGTTGCTTTCAAAAGCTATTATGAGCTTGCTACTATATAAGTACATGTATATATACAAGTTGGTTATATTGACTCTATATTATATAGTTAAAGGATACCTTGGTTGAAATCTGTCCGTGACTGGTACGACTGCGACTGCTTGAGTCTTTCATAGCGTACGCACCGTCATATCTGTGGTATCGTTACTACACTCTGCTCCACTTTGACATTATTAAAGTCTAGTATTATTTGTGGCTTTCCACTTAAAGCAATCGCCGGGCATGTCGATACCATTATTATGATAATTCCAGATGCCAAGAAAGTTAACGTTCGGACTGAACTTCTGAATAGTTATAGCCATTTTTTATGACATTTAGCCCTTGTTCGTTTTTCGTTCGTTGTTTCGAACCACAGCCTTTCCAAGCGGTGAATAAATAAATGTGAATATAATATTATCTTTGAAAGACCAACTTGTATAAATATCAAAAATTATAAAAGGATACCTTGTCATTCTGACATTGTTTTGTTACTTCTCCTATTTACAAAATAGAAATTATGCTTATTTCTCTATATGACGTCAGATAACAAAATTATTAAACGACAATTTTAAGAGAAGTCATGAAGCAAGCGTATAATTATTAAATGGCTAGAAGCATAGACTCT
The DNA here is from genome assembly GCA_930367265.1 of Catocala fraxini. Taxonomy (NCBI): domain Eukaryota; kingdom Metazoa; phylum Arthropoda; class Insecta; order Lepidoptera; family Erebidae; genus Catocala; species Catocala fraxini. The sequence continues at coordinate 17,152,957 of OV884039.1, read as the reverse complement.
GAATAAAATATATTATTCATAAAAGTGTACTTCGTTTTGTAAAGTAGCTTCATTGCCTAAGTTCTAATTATTGTGACTTTTATCATTTCCATGCTACCCATTTCAATTTATTTAGTCTAATTGGAAGCCTAGACAAATATATAAGGTAAGTTTTAGGCACTTTAAAATACTTATATAATGTTCATTGTTGCTGCATAGGTAAGTATAGCGAGCATCATTGTGGTACAATGAGAATATTAGTTGGTGTCACACATAGTGCTATAATGCTATACTATTTGCTTACGTAATTATCTATGCATAATTATAATATTTACCAACTAAATATTTATAGGTATGTAGATAAATGTGATGCCAGAACTCAGTTACATCACAATCATGTGCAAACTCGAAAATGGAAATAGGCAAAGTTATTTGCAGATTTAAAAACAGTATTTGCATTTGTTATTTTCTTTAATAAATATGTATGTTGGCTGTCAAAACGATAAAACATTATTTACAGAATGAATAGCAAAAGAATTGATCTTACGTTCTCGATTACCTTCATTGTCAAGTCACTTTGTTTGCGACTGAAACGAATTGCTTTTTGGTGGCTACGATTGTGCCCGCTTTGCAAACAAACCACTCCGAATAACTTCGGCAAAAGTGTGAAAGTGGCTTGTTCACTCTTGATTTATACCGACGACAGGCCCAGATAAGGAAATTTATTTGAAGACCCCTCGCACTTTTGTCATGTGTATCGTTTGTATAAAAATAATTTGAATCCTGCCAGCTTCTTTGTTGAAAGTTTTGTAGCGTCTTATCGAACTACAAATCTAAATGCGCTTGGAATACAAATTCTTAAGGCTCTTCAACGCTCTCGGTATGTTACAAATTTAATAAAATATTCTTTACCTGATTTATCAAGTGCCCATTACAATCTAGATTCTCCATCAAATTTATTTATGACCTTTTCATAACGTGTCTACTTAAATAAAACCAGGAATCACTACTTGGGTCTTATGGAGGAGCAATTGGTCGACCAGGGGCACCTGGGCCAAAAGGGGATGCTGGCCAACCTGGGCCAATCGGACCACAAGGAGAAAGAGGCTTCCCAGGACATAAAGGAGAGAGGGGACAGGGCGGTATTGGTGGATCTAAAGGAGATAGAGTAAGTGTAAAATAATAAAATAGAGCTGGTTTTAGTTGTTAACATGCGTGGAAGAAACCGCTGCACGCTGTTGTTAATTATTTTGTGGTAACACGAATGCGCAGGGTTGCTCGGGAAAGCTGTGAAGGACACCACTTTAAGAGTTTTGATAGTAAGAGTTCCAGAGGCATACAACTACCTTCCTCCTTTCTTTATCATATCATTTTTAATTACTGATCTCTGTAGTTGGCTGTACTCGAATGATATTTTTGGTATTACAAGCAACTATGGACCCATTTATTATATGGCTGGCTAAATAATTACATGCCGTCTTAGCAGTAAAAATTGGAAAAATACATCAACATTAATTAATTACGGTCTACGTTTAAGTTCAAACGAATCATAAGCGAGCTTTTTTTTTGTAATTTTGGGTCTCACCAAGTTTGTGTGTAAGCTTGAGACACTTTTATTAATAGCAAGAACAATCATTATATCATATAAGTATAGCAAATTCCAAATCGAAAATATATTTTTGTACACAATTACAAACGAATAGCATTCTGCTATTAGATGTTATAGTAAAAATATTTGCTAATTTAAGCCATAATATAACGACATTATAATATAGAGGCTTTTTTGAACGAATGTCAATTAACTATTAATTAATGTATTGTGATTTTATGGACAGCAATTTAATAATTCCAATACTTATTGACTAACAATTGCTACAATGTACGATATCTAAACGGTTAGTATGACACAAATATTAATATAATTAAATATTTATTGTAAATAATATTGTCAGATGGATTGTATCTACATATTTACATGTTAGGAGACAGAAAAAGTGGAGTTACGTGTTTACGTTTGTAACTTCTTGCAGTTAATAAATACCAAATGATAAATCAAGCGATCTTCAAAAATCAGACATATTTTTTACTAGATTTTGCCTGCGGCTTCGCTCGCTTAAATGTAGGTTAGGGTACAGTACCTACTTGGATGAAAGGTACCCTATGTCCTATTTTGTAACATTGACAACGTGTAAGCGAAATTATATGATTATCGGTTAGATTGAGAGCCCAATATAGTAAATTGACTGCACTTGAAAAACATATATATTATATACATACATATATATGTCATATCGATTTAATGCTTATATCAATAAGGCTTCATGTTATTGGAAACTACTTTGAATAACCTAAGATTCCAATTATACCACTATACATAACATTTTTGCAACACCAGTCTTCGTAAATTAAAATTAACGCCTTATCTATTGTTTAAATATATAATCCAAATTAATTGTCTCGTGGTTTTGATTTCCACGATCTCTAAAATCTGTTGCTTGGAGGTCTTTGTCACCGCGATTTATAAGTACCAAATATAATGATAATTAATGGCAATAATACAATGAGCGATAAAATCACTATTATTGCCATTATACTTCATTACAATGCATGCGCCTTCTATTACTTATTTTATTCGTTTCACATTATGCTTCCTTATTTGTATAACAAAAGGACGCAAGCAATGTGTTAAGCTATTGTCACCTTATTCAAAGTCAAAGTAAAAATCCTTATTTCCATATAAATGTGCAAACAATTCTTGGACACGTCAATCAACTATATTTTATGTAATTTATTAAAAAAAAAATAATAAAAGGAAATAAAAAATTTACATTGAAATAAGGCCTGTTCGAGGAGTAGAGCTTTCATAACAAGAAGCAGGCAAGAAACTCATGGCCACTCTTTTCAATCGCCGAATATTGATTAACAATACGAATAATTCTTTTTAAGTGAAATCTTCTTAAGGCGCATGGATGCACTTTTTGGGTGAACAAAAATCATGGAACTCGCGCCATATCGTTTCCTTGATCATCTCTGGTGACATACGACACGTGGTTATTTGGAAGAGATCGTTTGTAATATTGAAATATTGCCTCAGTTGAAATATTCTTGGTTTGAGTAGAGGGACTATGTACCTCGTAGTGCTTTTACTTCTTGTATAAGAATTATTAGATAGCTGCATATTTTTCTTCTATATTAATTTACATTAATGCTTAGCATGGGAAATGATTACCAATTAAATATTAATATATAATATAATAATAATATTCTATCACATACACACAACACCATCTAGCCCAAACTAAGGAGAGCTTGTACTGTGGGTACGAGACAATGGATAAACATACATATATACTTTTTAGTAAATACATACATATTATACATAGAAACACCCAGACCAAGACAAACATTCATGTTCATGCACACAAATGTTTGACTTGTGCGGGAATCGAACCTGCGACCTCAGGCGTGGCAGTCGGTTACACTGACAACTACGCCATCAAGGCCAACAATATAATAGATATTATTACATATATTCAATAGCAATCATTACCTTCTAAATATATACATATTGATTGTTAGTTCAATAATTATACGATATATGACACATCGCATTCGATGCAAAACACAGGGGAATATTTCAGTCCCTGACACAGGACTATGAATAGCTTAGTTGGCAAAGCGATGATACAGTTTGTCGAGATCGCAAGTTCGGCTTCATGTATTGTACTTATGCCTCTGTTATCATCATTATCATTACATATAATAAAACAAAGTCCCCCGCCGCATCTGTCTGCCTGTTCGCAATAAACTCAAAACGTCTTCTTCTCTCTTAGCCTTTATTATTCCCAAGTCATTTGGGGTCGGCTTTTCTGGTCTAACTGGATTTGACTGGATATCAGTTTTTACACGGAGCGGCTGCCACCTGACCTCCGCAACCCGAAGGCTAACGATACCCTAATGCTAGACCAGTGTCAGGATATTAGAGGGTACTGACTTTCCTAATAACGACTGCCATAGATGTTTATGGCAGCCGGGACCAACGGCTTAACATGCTCTCCGAGGCACGGAGCAGGCGATAATTGTCAATCAATACGCACATAATTTCAAAAAGTCATATAACTTCCGAAAGTCAGAGGTGCGCGACGGGGGTTCGAACCTGAGACCCTCTGCATTGCAGTCTGTTGGTCTCCCCACTGAGCTATCGCTGCTCAAATAAAAGCTGCAATAAACTCAAAACGTACTGGATAGATTTTCATGTGGTTTTCACCAATAGACAGAGTGATTCCTGAGGAAGGCTGAGGTCTATAATTTGGTAAGGTTTGTACTACCCGTGCGAAGTCGAGGCAGGTCGCTAGTAATTTAATAGATAATAAGGGAAGTGTGTTTGGCTTGCCACGTTCTCGATATAAAGATATTAAATTTAATTATACAACAATTATTTGTTGCATAGTTAAATCCCTTCCGTGTATAAAATGTCATACGTTAAGTACGTACGTAATCATATCCAACAAACATCCAAATTTGGAATAATTACTTACAACTTATAATAACTGATTTCTAAAAATATCATCAACACCAACAGAAAAAGTAATACATAACAAATTTTATTGGATGCGAACAATTAATTTGCTAAAAATAGACGTTGCAAGAACATTGCTTTTTCATATTATTATTTTTATTCCAATACTAAACGTAACAAAAAGTTAATATAAGTTTTATTGTTTAAATTGCAAATGAAAAAACTGATTTAAATGATAGAATTATTTGGATGCTCGATAGAGTTTTAATGACCGTAATTGTTTACAGGGATATCCAGGCCCTCAGGGAGACCGAGGTTATAAAGGTGATCGTGGCAGCCCTGGTTTAGACGGCAGACCTGGTATTCCTGGTGCTAGCGGCAGACCAGCAGACAAAGGAGAAAAAGGTTAACAATTTATTTTACGACTACATCAGAACTTTAATATTTTATAAATCATATAGGGTCGCTATGTGAGCAATTATTGGATAAAAAGCCTGGCTCCTGCCAAAATGCAGTTGTAATACGCAGGCAGTTTCAGATCAGTGGCCTAAGCGTGTTGCTAAATATTTTTCCGACTTATTTATTTATTTGGAACATTAAAAAAAAACTTATTTGATGAAATACCACAGAATAATATTACACTTAGTGTTTCTGTATACAAAAACACCAAAACAATCAATTATTTTATATAATTAATCATTCATTTTTTGGTCACAATAGGTGAACGAGGAGAGCCTGGCCCACCAGGACCACCAATATCAGGCGCCTTTAATACTGATGACGCCGAGTTTCTTAATGCTGGTAAGAAGCATTTTTGTTCTTATATAATTACTAGGTGACTCGACAGACGTTGTCGTCTCTTAGACGAACTGTCAAACTTGCGAAGTTAAAATAGTCGTTAAGTTTTCTGAAATAATAATAATAATAATAAATTTTAGTGCCCAGAAAAAGTACACAGTTTAAAAACAGCAAAGTTATCACAATATTAGGTGAAGACAATAATTGTTCAAACACTGGTACCCAAAGTAAGCTTTAACTTGTGTCGTGGGTACCAGGCCCCTCTCAATTAATTTATTTAATAACTTTATGATGTTTTTAATAATTGTTGCAATATACAAAATAGAAATAGAAGATGATTAGGGTGTATGTGTATGTGATTGATGGTGGGTGTATGTGTGTGCGTGTGTGTATGTATGTATGCTTTGTGCATACCTGCCATTTTGATTACAGAGAAACCACTCTGTAATCAAAATGTAAAATAACCATTTTAATTAGATTTTCGGTCTCTTCATAGTTTTTGCTCAAAAGCCATTCAGATGTGATCTTGCGGCATTTGGATCTGAGAGATCTATAAATATTGCAGAATTTATTTATTTTATTATAGAGATGGCCTGCAAGCACATTATGATGTCGTACAGCCAATGAACTCCTAAAGCATTGAGACTGACATACTTTATACCAACGGCGTGTACTCGTAGCATTACATGTATATTTTATAGTTGTGTGCTTTCTGCACACTGTTTCAAGCACAAAGAGCCGTCTTACGGAAAACACCTTACAATCGCTGTATAGCTGAGCTGTAGGATACCTAAAGGGTTTAAATGACATGACTTTCAGGACAGCCCTCTGTGCCCGGTCTAATGGCACCATATATGATTTTGGTGCTCCACCCCACACAGTGATGCAGTACTCAATATGGATTGACAAAGTGCTTGATATATTGTCTTCAGAGTATATATGTCAGCCGAGCAGCATAGTCTTATGAAAATTGGTATGATCCGGGCGGACGCGTGAAGTAAGAATATTTAGGTGACATTTCCAATTTATGAGGTTGTCTATATAGATGCCAAGATATGTTATCTCAGTGGCCCTAGCTAATGTAGTTCATTGGCAAGATTTTGATGAGTCAGTGCAAACATGTGCTCTAACTCTGGACGAGGCTGTCAGAGGTGATAGCGAGAATGTTAGATAGGATGTTTTGTCAAGGTTAAGGGTGAGAAGGTCCCAGTTATCCATTGCATTACTCGACTAAGAGCCTGTTCAGCGCGATTAAAGGCGTCAAATAATCCTTACCACTGTGCAATTTTATAAAATAAAAAAATTTAGTGGTAGGGCCACGCTGGTTACAGCATGAATGGGCCGGCTCGACTGGGGAAGTACCATCCAGTAAAATAACAGTATCTGTTATGTTTCGTTCGGTGAGTGAGAGCGCCGAAGGCCCAGTCACCCTTCCCTTCCCAAACCCTATCCTGCTCCATTTCCTTTTTCCTTCCGGTAGGCAGCGACTTGGTTGTGTTTTTTTGACATTGCATTTGTAATGCTAAGAAAACACAGCCATGTGTATGAGCCACGGTTCTCGCTTACTATCAGATGGGCCGCTGGCTAGTCTGTCACCGACGAAAGCAATTAAAAAAAAATGGAAAAGAACATTTCTTTGCGTAAAATCCTTCTACATAATAACAAAATACTTAAAAAAAATGATAAGGTAAAGTCGTTCTCAAGTTATTGCATGACCAAGGGAAACAGAGATTCATTTTATATATAAAGATAAAATTGTATTTATAAAACTACTGTGAGTAAATATAGTGAATAATATATTCACAAGTCGACTAACAGGTATGTCCATAGCAATTAGACGTTACTATGCAACTATTAGGAAAGATACTATCTTGTAGGCTAATTACATGAATTAAATATAAATTTTAATCATTAAAATTTTAAGCACCATTCTTAAAATATTGAGGAGATTACAAAATTATTAAACAATGCAAAATTACAATTAAACATAAAGCTTGCCTGCAGAAAAACATTGATAAACAATGTTTGCAGGAAAACATATCTTTTTCAATGTTGCAATGCTTAAAAAATATTTATTAACACACATTTTTATACTAACTATCGTTCGTATGCCAGCACCCGGACAGTGCTAAATTAATTCAGATCGTATATTTTTTATAAGGCCCCTGATTATTTAGGTAATTTAAATTATGTGTAGCATAGTTGCATCGCCGGTAACCCAAAATTGATGTGAAAAGAATAAAATGTGTTTTGCGATTCTAATTTAATGCAAATTTTAAGATGCGATCATCATGATAATAAAATTGTCATGAAAATAATAATTACAAAAGCATTTAATTTTATAAGTAATAATAAGAATATATGTAGGTAGGTAGTTACTTGTCAATTTGGCTTTGTAAAAATCCTTTAGTTGCAAGAGCAACCAAGAGCAATCCAAGAGGATTGAATTAGAATAGGCTATGAAAACAATACTACAATGATTATAAATGTCACTATAAATAGTTAACATTTCTAAAGACATCTTGGTTACTACAGTTTCTTCAGCAATTAAAATACCTCCCATAATATGTATGATAAAATTTGCGTGGTAAATATTTGCATATTTACTTACAGAAATAAATTCATATTTGTAGGACAAAGGCAAGCTGGCTCCAAGGGAGACAAAGGCGAAAAGGTGAGATTTTGAATTTATTATTCAAACGCCAATTAGGTTGGGGCGCATTCTTAAGCACCTCTAGAGGCCCGCAATCTTATTTTCAAAGATAACTTTATCAAGTGACTTTCACTTTGTCAGAAATAATGCTTCGTATTTCTATGATATACTTAATAATGCAATAGTAAGCTCAAGTAGTTAATTTGTCAAAGTATCTTTTATAGTAAATAAACAGCTGCTTAAATAAAGAAAAACGTGGGTTTATTATGCGAGTTTACACACAGGGGACAAATAGTTCTGTCCTCTACTGAAAACAGGTTCGTATCTGGGTGTTGTAAGTATGTATTATCCTGTAGGTAAATATTTGTATAGTTGTAATATGTTACACCTCAAAAAACGTTATTTTTTTAACATCTGTTTGCATCATATGTAGTTAAATGCTAAGCAGTATTAAATCGTGTAATAGGGTGAAAAAGGCGGCCGAGGTATAGAAGGACCACCCGGTTTTCCTGGAAAAGATGGTAAGGGTGGTGAACGAGGCGACATTGGTCCTTCCGGTATGCCTGGGATGTCAGGGCCTCCAGGGCCACCCGGACTGAAGGGTGAAAGGGGAGAACGCGGTCCTCCTGGACCTATCAGTGTAACTATGCCTGGATCAGATATAGTCACTATTAAGGTGAGATATACTTTTATATATATCTTTATAATCTTTATGATGCACATCCAACTAAGGTGAAAACTACCTCACTTCAATATGTATGTATCTACTAAAAATTACTCGACACAGAATCGGTATTCTTCAAGATCGACAATTAAGACTATAATTTTGTAAAAACAACCTATATTATAAACGTATCGTCACATCGCAGGCGTTTCCTTATACCGCAAAACAAAAGGCAAACTACAGAAATATAACCTTAATTTATATAAAATTTATAGAGACAAATATTCACTCTAGTATGATGCAAATTATTTTAAATCTAAATATGTGAATTAATAACGCGGGAATACTATAAACCGGGCCTGAACCCACGAACAGGATACACAATGTCGCGGATTTAGTGACTACGCTAATGCAAAGCTTATGACTAAAGCCACAACGTGGTCATGGAATTGAAATTTTACCTCAACATAAACATCTAAGGCGATGCTAAGCACTAATCACGAGATCGTTTTGCCCTCGTTTCTAATTTAAATGTTCACTCAACTCGCATCTTAGACAAGGTATGATAAAAAGACATCGCAGTGATGAAATATACATTCAAAATGTATCCAAATAGCAAAGGATCCAATGGATTTAGATGGGGTCTTTACCTGTCGATCAGTTGTTATACGGGTATTCAAACTAGTCGTCCATCATTACCGGTTTAATTCATACTCTATAATTATTCAAACTTTTTTTGTAGTAGTGTGCCCATAGTGGTGTATTTCAATCGTAATTATGTTTTTTTTCTTGTGTACATTTAAACGCTTTTTGTGCTCTTCTTCTCCATATAACCTTTAACTATGCCAATTCGCACACAACTCCGTGCGTGCAATATTCTATAAAGGGATACAAATTACTTCACTTATTAATATACCTATATATAGATTAAGAGTAATTATGAATAATTTATAATAGAGTTAGTTACCTACAAATCCTATTTCAAACAAATTAAAATCAAGAATAATAATATGATGTTAATTAAATTGAAAATATTAACAGATAATAATTATAAATTTGGCAAATCATAAACGAACAGTGGTAAATATTAATTTAAATGAGAATGAATTCTTAAAAATATACGTTTAACCTAATTTCGATAATTAAAATCTAAATGTGTGCTTCAAATGCCAGTGCAAAACAAATAGTTGATGGGTCTTATAATCAAACAGGGCGAAAAAGGGGATGGAGGTCCGCGTGGTAGAAGAGGTAGACCTGGACCTCCTGGGCCTAAAGGATCTCTTGGTCTACAAGGTCCACCTGGGCCACCAGGCAAGCCTGGTGACAAAGGAGACATCGGCCTTCCAGGATGGATCGTAAGTAATAGATTTTGTGGTCAATTTATACCTAAATATTTATTATTCATATGAAATGTGTGTATACAAGTTATCTGCCTCATTTTGTTAATATACAAATTGAATGTATAGATTAAATAAATAATCTACCTTAACTTCTCAATGAATGTACATGAGATTTATATGTATGCCACAATAATGAGTAAATGCCGAAGTCACTGGGTGCCAAAGCCAACGCGTAAAAGCACTAAGCAACGAAGACATAATATGCATATCTTGAGCCGTCGTCATTTGCATAAAGCGAGGTCAAACTCGAGCAAACAAAACTAAACATTGGCTTTATTAAAAATATAGGTATATCTATCATAAAAATATACTTGTAACATTATATAAATTTATAGTCGTAAATTATGTGTGATGTAATATAGTAATATATGTATTGTTATAAACTTGTACTCATTAAAATTATTTCACTCGCATTGCTGCTTAGAACACAAAGGTAAATATTTGATTCATATTATATTTATTTGTAGTGTGTAAAGTTGGGAATGGCAAAAGAAGTATGAGAGCAGAATAAATGCTGTAGAAATGAGAGCGCTGAGAAACAAATGTTGTGTGACCCTGAAAGATAGAATAAAGAATAGTGTGATTAGAGAGAGATGCGGCATGAAAGTAGATATATATGGACGAAAAAAAATATTGACTAAGAAAGGCTAACTTTATAAGGCTACTGTGAATGGAACAGTCGCAAGGGGAAAACCTAGGCAAACGTTTCTCGATTAGAGGGGAGGCGTTCTGGATAAAGGCCAGGTTAAAAGCACCTTAAGCCGGAGAGCGTGTATGAGGAATGTTATAAAAGTAAATGAAGCCAGAGAAGTGTGTCAGGATCGTAGCAAATGGAAATCCGTAGTCTTTGCACACAGAGGGGTACTCTGGGAAACAGGCGTGAATCTATGTATGTATGTAGTGTATAGTAAAACTATTAAAATTAATCATATTAGATAGTTAATCACTATCGACACAGCACGATTATTTTAAGGTTTATGATTACAATAATTACATGTGTGATAATTTTCAACAGTCAATATGTAGGTAAGTCCTGCTTTTTATAAGTTGTCTTTAGAAAAAGCGGCATAAAAAAAACAACCATGTCAAGTGTAATTTTGGTAGTATTGAATGATACGCATATAATCTAATGGTCTGTCGATATTATATTTTCAATCATCTTGGAACAGTTATAATGTCTACTCTATTTTTTATCAGAATGTATATAGTGTATGAATTTTCTTAAGAAATTTTGGGTACTTATATTTTTGAATAGACTTAGTCCCGTGCAATTTACGCAAATTATTTTTAGAACTACTTATTATATTATATCTAATATATTAACTGTTTCACTGCTGGACACGAGCCTCTTCGCAGTGTTAGAAGGTTAGGCTATAGTTCACCACGCTAGCCCGGTGAGGGTTGGTAGACATTACATATAATTGAGAATATTATTTAGAAATCTCAGATACGTACGTTGCCTCACGATGAACGAGAACAGCTTAGTATATTGTTGAATAATGATGTTACTGAAATCCTTTAGACCTTTAGACTTGTCAAAATCGCTATTGATGATTATGACAAATTTAAAGCGAAAACAGCAGACTGTATATATAATTGTTTCTACATCTAGCGATAATGCTTCTGAGGAGCCATTCCTCAAAAAATTTGATAAGTATATAAAATAAAATAATATGTGATTCTTAATTAAAGATTTATTACAGGGACGTCCAGGTACTTTGGGACCCCCAGGTCCGCAAGGGCCAGTTGGACTAAAAGGAGAGAAAGGAGATCCAGGTGTAAATATCTTAGACGTTTCCATGGTAAGTTCATTATATTATTTATTCCATCAAAATAACTTATAACTACAGTACAAAATATTAATTTTATATACAAATATATCTAATACCACTGAGGCATAAGTAAAGATATATTCAATTCTAAATACATTATCTAATATTTAATTAAATACTTCCAATAATTTACACATTTATTACACTCTTAAGGTGCCTTAGGCTACTGGCATTGGCCAGCCGTATTTACTGCAATAATAATACAATTGACAAAATCACATATACATATTATTATGTTCGTTTTAAATGACGTAACCCTTTATTTTATAAGAGGATACTATGCTAATTTTGTCACAATTTATCGGTATATTTTTGATTCGAACTCAGTAAAATATAATTTTATCACAGTTCATATTATGATAGGCGAGGTGAAGCTATACTAAACTATACACTAACCAAATATTTATTTCTCCCATACCGATTATGTTTTCAACCTTACTTCAAATTATATTATGAAGTACAACATTTCTCACGCCTTTTAATATTGAGTGGTAGTCCACCAATAAATCCTTCGGACACGATACCCGTGGGTTCCGGCAGAGGTTCCTTTAAACTGCAGGCTGCGGGTTCCACAGAGAATTTCTGAAGAACAGCTGCTAAACCAGCCATTGACTGCATCTGTCCCAATCTAGCACCTATAACAAATATCATTGATACTGCTTAGCAAAATAACAAACAATTTATAAAGATAGCAATTTTACTAATATTTAAAATAGTAAAGAAGTACATATACTCGTACGTATATATAAAACATACAATCGACTTAAAATAGATTATTTCTATTCTTGTGATGGAAATCCAGAATCCATAAAACCAAACTAAATTTCGGCACATTTGTTATGAATATTTAATATAGAATTAATAAATATATATTTAAAAATTATTTGATATTGGCAGTTATCAATTATTATAACTTACCAACGCAAGATCGGGGTCCTTCCCCAAACGGCAAGTATACGAAATTTTTTATATCTTCTTTAGCTCCATCACTGAATCTTTCAGGAATAAATTTATCTGGATCTTGGAAATATTTCTCATCCCTGTGTATGGCCTGTATGGGAATCATTACCTTAACTTCTTGGTCAATGGTCAGATTAATTTCTGGGAAAGTATATTGCGGTACACTGCACTTTCTTAGTAAATATGCTACTGAAGGGTACATCCTCATTGATTCGTAAAATGCCATTTCTAAATATTTCATTTCTTTGATAGCATCGTAAGTTATCTTATTATTGTGTCTCGCTAATATAGTATCAATTTCCTGTTGTACTTTTTCTTGGTATTCTGGATGAAAAGCTAATTGATGTAATGTGTAACTAGACGCAGTGGATGATGTTTCAAATCCAGCACCAAAAAATACAAACGCTTGAGCAGTCATTATTAAGTCATCCATTTCTAATTCAACCATTTTAGGTGAACCATCTGAATCTTTAACTTCAATGGATTCACCAATAATTTTGCCCTTTTCTCTTAACTCCAACATTAAATCTATAAAATCATTTCTACCGGATGGCTTGTAGCTTCTCTGTTTTACGACTGTTTGAACAAGGTATGTCATTTGCTCTTCTAATTCAGGTGCAAGGAAATTTATGTTCTTACATAATTCTGGAAACATTATTTTTAAAGCACCCGCAATCGCGTCTCTAAATCTCCTTTCAAATATTCTTTTACCTAATTTTCTAAAATGTGAATTTTCATCTGTCAAGGCATCCATATTGATACCAAAGGCACAAACGCCAATAAAGTCAGTAGTATACCGAGCCATGAGCTCTCGGACATCATAAAATTCACGGTCCACGACCTCTTCAGTAATGCCTTGCAATTTCTCCGCTCTATCCGTGATAATATGAAACATAGCTTTTAATTTGCCGGTACTGAAAGCCGGAGTAAATCTTTGTCTTATTAATCGCCATAGATCACCGTCAGCAAAAAATAAGTTTTTTAGTAAGGGTTCTATAACAGTCTTATGGGGGTGAAGGCCTCTTGAATAAAAAGATAGGAAATCGGTTACAAGAATACGTTTCATTATTGCCGGATCTCTTATCACTAGTTCTGGTGCGGTCCCTCTGTAGAATCCAACAACTTTCTCTTCAGGATATTTGTTGTATACCTCCGTGGCCATCATAGCCATGCTTGCACGTTGAAGAAATTGTTTTAAATTATTACCGAAGAATGGTAAGGGTTTATCATGTTTAATCCCTTTTTTAGCCCAGTAACCGTATGTCCTCACTCCATATAAATAGAGCGCTATCAACACCACCGTCACTAGAATTACGTACATTTTGATTAATAAAGTTCACATGCACGAGGACACATACATTGATCACACAACACGCGAGCACAAGCTTACTAAGAGACTACTTTCAAACCAAGCCTGTGCGGCTATATAAAGATACAATTATAAGCAAGTTCGCGATACGTTTACAGTGTGTATCCGTATACGAAACGATAAGTGTTTACTTATCTGCCAGCGTGAAGAATTTTTATAGATAAATATCGGCTAATAATTGTATTGATTGACCTTGAACATCAGCGAAATTTATTCTATACATAATGTCTATACGATTGTTTATACCTATATTTAAAAATAAGGTTGTTGTACTTGATGTTTGTTTTATAGATCATTTTTATTTTTAATATGCGTCGTTATTTATAATTTGTCGAAGAGAGTTGGTACTGTCATTATATATGTATGTAATGTATGTATGTGGAGTTCCGTACAGTATTGTACGGAACTTCTCAACGAAGCTATAAACAGAACGTAGGTGTACCATATTTTGGTCTATATATAGATATGCTTACCAAACATTAACTGGTTTATAATAGCCGGCTAGGGTTTGACCATGCACTTAATACAAATCCCATAAAAAATTAAAGCGGCATGCATATAGTACGTGCTTTATTTGAATTTGAGTGAATTTTACCGTGGTAAAATGTTGTGACTAGTAGATATCTGCCGAGATGACGGGTCGATAAACGGTGTTGACCTTGATGATGTAATTCTATAACAGTAGGCAGAAATAATGTCGCGGTAATGATAAAAGACAATGGTGGGGTCGCAAAAGTTACGAATACTTTGTGTTATAAAAATAACGTTTTTTTATGGATTAGTAACCGCAATTCTAACTCAAAATGACCATAAATAAAAACGGTTGGTTGACATTTTTAAAACTCATTGAAAACGTACTTCCTATTAAGTTCAATATTTTATTTGAAGTTTTTGACAATAAGCGGGTAAATTACTTTTAACCTACCAATTGAATAGAATGACATCTTATTCTTGCAAAGAAACATAAGTAAAAGGTAATTTTAGCATATGGAATATAGTATAATCTACGTGAATATACGTCAAATGACTACAAAGAACAAATCGGAGATTGATGGTTATTCGGACTATAAACAGTCCAGTTGTAAAACAGGTAACTCAGCTCTGGTATGTGATATGGCATGGCTGTCTCAAGCATTAAATATCGCCGGTCAGCCTCATGTGTGTTACACAACGGTAGGGTACATACGGTAGGGTAACTATAATCTGGGTAACTATATTAAATAGTTGAAATAATAAGAAAAGAACTGCGCGAATGACGTAGTGGTTTAAGTGGTTGCTCGCCACTGCCGCCGCACCGAGTGTTATGGGTTTGATCCCCACACGTTACAAAAAATTGTGTGATCCACAAATAAGTGTTTCGATTCTGGATGTTCTTTGTCTCCATTGTTTGTTAAGTCCCCCACGCAACTGAAATTATTCCTAGTAGGAGTCATTTTAAAACATGAAAATAACATGAAACGAGAAATTTAACGATATACCTACGTAACAACCCATAAAAGCTTTTTGGTTCATAATATGACATATTACAAAAAATATCGACCGCTACAAGGCCCATGTTAAAGAATACCGAATTTAGTAGGCGCCTCGTAATGTTTGTGCTATATAAATAGTATAAAACACACATAAGTAAAAACCAGTCAAACAAACTAGTCTTTAATAATGCTACCCAAAAATTATTATTAGTTACCCTAGTTATTGTTCTTCTTTATGTATAGAGTACGCAACGCATTAAAAAACTCGATAAAAATAGTGTCCCTGAGATTCTTGCCTGTTATTCTCATAGGTTCTACGCCCTTTCATTGCTATAGATGTTCCCAAAATTTGCGGGAAAGAGGAGCATCACGTTCTATGATATGTTATTTAATTATAACTAAGATAAAATATTTTATATTTGGGATACTAGATCATAGTTTTTAAGGAAAACATCTCAACAGTACACAAAAAAGGGTAGCTTCCTTATTCTGACCCTCAACTTCTTTATAGCAAAATTATCCCGATGGGAGTTGCCCATAAAACAAACTTCCCAACCCAGTGACGTCATAAACTGAGATTTTCTGTGTCATCCGTAAGCTTACAACTTTGGACTTTATAGGGAACTCGCTTTCCCATGTTTATGCGGTTATATATTCAGACTTATGAATTATACAGAACGTTAGTCGGATTGACGTGACGTGAAAATTTGAGTTTGGGGTAATGCTTCTAAATATTATGCGCAAGTATGCGTAGCAAAGCGAAATATTTATGAATAGAACTTTTGCTATTTATTGCGGTTAGTTTGGAAACTTTATTCAACACAACTTTGCCTGGTTGGCTTTCTTCGTATTTTTATATTATTTTAAAGGTCGCCTCAACATTAAAAAGTTGCCGAAATCATTGGATACCTATGAAGTTTTCTAAGCCTGAATGTTCGTGTCCGGTATTTCAATATGTGTAAAACCTGGGCTTTTAACAGCCAATATTTATAACACAGAGAAGATAACGACACAAAAGAGAAAAGTGCAACTAAACTAATATTTAAGTAGCTTCCAAATATGCAACATTTTTAACTATCGTGCGGCCCTTTCAACATTTTAATGCGTAGGCCATGTGAAACATTAGTGATTGCACAGTATAAATGTTGTTTTGTCAACGTTGCCATTAACTATGTTTGTATATTGCAGCCACACATTGCAGTAACATAATACTCGCTTAAAAGCCCCCTTTACTTCAATCATTATTAATGTTTCATATTAACTTATATCGTTTGATATAAATAAATATATTTTAAAATTCACAAGTAATTAGTTCTTACATCTTATAAGTAATATAATTTTACTGAAGTATGCTTTTGTGTACACCCGTGTCATTTCTTTATTTTTTCACAGTTCAAAGGAGAAAAAGGAGAACGGGGTTTCGATGGCCTAGCGGGATTACCAGGCGTTCCCGGTCCAGCTGGCCCTCCAGGACCTTCTGGAACTCTGTCAGAGGCAGTTCAGTATCTTCCTGGCCCTCCAGGGGCACCCGGTCCACCAGGGCCACCAGGACCTCCAGGCGTTTCCATTGTAGGACCTAAAGGAGAACCCGGCTTCAGTCATTACGAAGAGCATCCAGTTCATGGAAGTACCAAATACTATGCAAGACCGAGTAAGCATATACCTTGTAAAATTTGATCTGCACACATTAAAGAATTTATATTGTACATACAAAGTATTATACCAAAAACATTGTTATCTCACGAGGAAACAAAACACCGTTCGAGTGGAGATAAGCCTTATGCAACGAGGGTTTCGTACTTTACGAAATTATAGGTAGGATAAGCATCGAACATGCATGCATGTCGGCCTCGATGGCGTAGTGGTTAGTGTAACTGACTGCCACGCCTAAGGTCGCGGGTTCGATCCCCGCACAAGTCAAACATTTGTGTGCATGAACATGGATGTTTGTCTTGGTCTGGGTGTTTCTATGTATAATATGTATGTATTTACAAAAAAAAAAGTATATATGTATGTTTATCCATTGTCTAGTACCCATAGTACAAGCTCTGCTTAGTTTGGGCTAGATGGTGTTGTGTGTATGTAAAAAAAAAAATAAAAAAAAAAAATAAAAAAAAACATTGCTCTAACGAAAACATGATTCGGATTCAAGACAAACTTCACCTTGCAGTTGAATGACACGTTTTCCCATACTCTCCAACTGCAACTATATATTTGTAATAGCAAATAGTATGATACAATTCCACGATTTTCCCCTTTTATTGTACTATTAGGTTACCGTGGTTGCAGTACCTACCTACAAATTTTAATGTGTTTTATTTTGACATGTCCTTGTTTAATATAAATTTTCGAATGGCGCTGGGGTTTAAGGGCGACACCGGCAGTGCTCTGTGTTTTGGGTGTATATGATAGTTCTTCTGAGTCTAGGTTTTATTTGTATCTGTTGATTCTACGTTTGTAAGTATCTCCGTTATACAAATATTCCCAATGTGACAAAAGCCTTAAAGTGCCTAATCCGATGAGAGCCGTGTCAAAAAAAATCTGCATGTACGCGACGCAAGCATCTGATTGCGGATTACATGCGCAAGCTACTCACGCAGATTTCAAGCACGAGTTAATCATACGAGCTACTTGCGTGGTGTGTATGCTTTGATCATGCATACAAACCAGTACAACTTGCGTGTTTGTTCTTCACATCCTGTACGTGAAAAGCCATTGATTAATACAACATACGTCTCGTTAGTTAATACGAATTAATCCACATCTTTAGATATAAAATTAATTGATTACCTATTATTTTTTATCAACAAGGAAGGTGAAGGATAGCAGATATCTACATAATATGGCGAGAAATGGCTAATGGATTTCAACAATATGTTTTTTGTCTTGTCTTGTCGGCCTCGGTGGCGTAGTGGTTAGTGTAACCGACTGCCACGCCTGAGGTCGCGGGTTCGATTCCCGCACAAGTCAAACATTTGTGTGCATGAACATGGATGTTTGTCTTGGTCTGGGTGTTTCTATGTATAATATGTATGTATTTACAAAAAAAAAAGTATATATGTATGTTTATCCATTGTCTAGTACCCATAGTACAAGCTATGCTTAGTTTGGGCTAGATGGTGTTGTGTGTATGTGATAGAATATTATATTATATAATTCGGTTCTATTATTACAACTACTTTTTTATTTGAATATTTTTTGCTACTAGACAATGGATAAACACATATATATATATATATATATATATATATATATATATATATATTATATACTTTTTTTTTGTAAACACCTACATATTATACATAGAAACACCCAGACCAAGACAAACATCTATGTTCATGCACACAAATGTTTGACTTGTGTGGGAATCGAACCCGCGACCTTAGGCGTGGCAGTCGGTTGCACTAACCACCATCGAGTCGCTTGTAAATACCAAATTTTATACGAGGACAAGAAGGTGCCAGATTTTATCTTCCGTATACGAAATATGTATTAATCTTTATTTCAATATTTACATCGTTTTATTATTAAGTATTTGATACTCTACACATTTAGTCAATTGAAATGTATGCAGAAATACAAACGTATCGCTATTGATATATTTCCTATTATGTCACTGATCCTTGCACCATTAGTTAACTCCTTACTTATCTGTTGTCACGGTGATCAATATATAGGATTCAAAAAGAGAATAGCTCGTGTAATAATGTATCATTATACTTATAAAGTCAACTTACACGAACTCGACTCCTCTTGTTTATATCTTAATATTTGTGCACGCTGCCAACCAATAGTCGCGAAGAGCTCACTTGACGAACTCAAAGCGCTCAAGGAACTAACAGACTTGAAGGACAAGGACAGGGATCGAGACGGTAAGTTACTCTAATTAAGGATGTGTACCTTACTTTTAACTACTTCAAACTTGAAGAAACGCAATATAAATTGCTTATAAAAAAAATTCAAACTAAACGAGTACTTCCTTCTCTCTTAGCCTTTATTATTTCCAAGTCACTTGGGGTCGGCTTTTCTGGTCTAACCGGATTTGACTGGATATCAGTTTTTACACGGAGCGGCTGCCACCTGACCTCCGCAACCCGAAGGCTAACGATACCCTAAGGCTAGACCAGTGTCAGGATATTAGAGGGTACTGACTTTTCCAATGACGACTGCCATAGATGTTCATGGCAGCCGGGACCAACGGCTTAACGTGCTCTCTGAGGCAATCAATACGCACATAATTTCGAAAAGTCATATAACTTCCGAAAGTCAGAGGTGCGCGACGTGGGTTCAAACCCGAGACCCTCTGCATTGCAGTCTGTTGGTCTCCCCACTGAGCTATCACTGCTCTAAACAAACTAAAGGAGTACTGTTACATTATATTAATTATGTCCTTGAAAATTACACTTCAATACATTGAGACAGTCACCATCTTAGTCTCCCCGTGACCATGGCTGCTGAAAAGTAACCGAAACGTCGGGAAAAGTGTAAACCTATATCTAAATAGTTTACTAATTTAAATTGCTTAAATAGTAGCAAAGTTTAACAGTAGATAGTTCTACAGTTTAAAATTTAGTAAATTAAAAAAAACCGTGTGCCTAAAGTAGTTTAATTTCAATGTATACATTACAATGTATACATATGTAAGTATACATTCACGTAAATGGAAGACAATATTATAAAAATTGCCTCTATAATTTTATTGAGATGCGCTATTGTTTTACTCAGTACTTACTCTAGATTTAAACGTACCGGTTCGCCTTCTTTAACTATCCAGAATTCGCGGCAATTTTCACCTCACCAGCAACAATAGACCGAATGGCACAGTCACAGTAATGATACGTACACCAACACGAACTACATTGCATTTGTAAAATCTGTAGTAATTTGTAAAATTATTGAACTGTTCTCATGTGCCTTACTGAGTAATTGAGATAATCTTATGAGGTTCATAATCTCAGCCGAAAGACGTCCACTGCTGGACAAAGGCCTACCCCAAGGTTCTCCACACAGAATATGAGGTTGTTTATGTGGTTGCCTAAAAACAATTTAATTAATATACCTAATTACCTAAACAAGTTGTCAGTGATTAAATTGTTTGCATATTATTATGTTGTCTCTTCATAATATCGATAACCAAATATATCAATCAATGTTATCAGATTTACTTGGCGTATGTCCGCTTAATACGAATATTTTAGCAGTTGCCTTATTTATGTCCAAAGGGCAATCATATTTTTATGCAATTATCTGATAAAGGGACGCTAATCAGAAGTTTAATGTAATTATCGTACATGTGATTACATCAATTTGATAATACTTTATTGAATTGCGCAAAACTAGGAAAAAGCGAGAATATTATACCTATGTTAAAATGTACATCTATTTTGATATTAATGTTAGAACCAAGACAAAAAAGAGAGAATATGTGTATATTCGTTGATGGTTTGGTAAATAGCTTTATTTAGATGGACATCTATATAATAATAAGACATTTAAATGGACGAGCGCATGGGTTATGTGTCTACTCAGAGTTTTATATGCCTGATGTGACCTATCCATTGTGTACAGGATCGCGATATGTGACCGCTTAAAAGGTGTAATTGTAATTCAAATATCATAAATAAATACTAATGTTAGAAATATTCGATCACGATCTTCAGTAAGTCACGTGACCTAAAAGTTTGACGTTGCCTTTTTTCTGGCTTACATCAAGCCGATACGTATTCTTTGTCGCAAATGTATCTGGAGCGGCTCAACGCTTAGCGTTATTATCTACTCGTCACTTAATAGGTATATCTTAAAATCAATTACTTCTATATAGGTCGCAAAATATGTGAGCATTTATACAGAACATAGTTTTAAATTGTAGTATGCCAGATCGTCAACTTTAATTTGTTCATCGGCGTAAGGACGCCCGCGGTGTCCAGATACAATGTTCGCACCTTTAACATTATGTTGCAATATGATTAACCTGACAGGTTAACGTGGTTATTCCAGCTTAAAACTTATTTGTAGTATATGCGTATTGACCTAGCAGTGGCTGCAATGACAGACATGATTGAAAACCTATAGTGTCTAGTCGCAAGAGTGCCGCTGCAACTCAAAATGTTAATACAGATTTGTGATTCTAGGGCCCCTACAATCTCATCCTGGGGCTCCCCACGCAGAAGATACAAACAAGTCAGTTCCAGGCGCAGCCGTGTTTCACACTACGAAAGAAATGTTACAGGTAACCATTGAATTAGAATGTTTAGTTCTTAATGAAGATTTTTTTGCAAACGTACGGCAATGGACTGTTCATTTTCGTGATAATAAGAACTGTTAGCTATATTATCTGAATATTTACGACCAGGATCTATATCCTCGCCGTACATATTAAAGTATTGAACTATTTAATTAAAGTGTAGATGTTGGTTACACCCTATAACATGCAATCCATTTTAGTAAGATGTGAACTATGTTGTGATTTAGTCCAGAATATGTTTTTATAAATAAACAAAATTTGGGAACCGATAACTTAATAAACAATATTTTCTTGTAATACTTCCCATATTTTACAAGGTATACTAAAAACGTAAATTCGCCTATAAGCTAGCAAAAACAATGTAATCATTCAGATAGATAAACTTGTTTTATAACTTACTTCTTTATACTTTATATGCCAAAGAAAGATTTAGAAAAAATAAATGGAAACTATGTCGAAATAAAAGTCTCTCTTCCAAGTATTGCATCACACCATTCTAAAATAAAAGGAGACACAGTTTAAGCTTCTATTTGACTGTTCGTTGTGTCGTGCTTTTAGATTTATAAAACTAATACGTTTTTGTTTTGTAGCTCGCATCATCGAGCCCTGTCGGAGCGCTGGCTTACGTTGTCGAAGAGCACGCTTTGTTTGTCAAAGTTTATTCTGGATGGCAATACGTATTGGTGAGTGTTCATGTGCAAACTCTAATACTTTAAGCTCAGATTCCGTACACAAATTCAATAAAAGTGGTGAACGCGTAATAGGGAATAGTCGTTTTATTATGAAAGTCTATTTTGGGTGGTCTGAATAAACTAGATAAGAGTTTATTGAATGGATGTAGACGTGTAAGGCTTTATTTAAACTCAAGATTTATTCTAAAATATACTAATATAAAATAAATCTAAAAGATAACTCTACGATATAATAATATGCTGACGCCCGGTGTTTTAGTGAATACGAATTTCAATTAACTAATATAGACCATTATGGGAATGTATTTATAAAAAAAAATATTTTTATCATAAAACCAATTTTAGAAACTGCAATTCGCTTTGAAAGTATTAATTAATCCTATAAAAATATATAGAAAAGTTATCTTTCACTTATTCTCTAAAATCAATATATTCCTACAGCTAGGATCAGTTGTACCACAAACTGCGCAGACACCGCAAACACCGCCGCCGGCGCCGCCACCGATGCCGGCTGCTAGTTTAGTTCATGTGCCAGCTATTTCCAATCTCGTGGAAAACTCACCCGTCGTTGGACCCAGTGTAAGTAATATCCACACTAATATTATAAATGCGAATGTGAGTTTGTTTGTTACGCTTTCACGCCATAACTAGTCTACCGATCATTATGAAATTTCGCAAACATTTTATCAAGGATACAGAAAAGGACAAAGGGTATCTTTCAACTAGAAAAAGTAGATACTGTTCCCGAGGGATAGCAATTTATTGACTTGCATATTATCAAACAAGGTGGCTTGAGAAAAACAATATAATACAGACTTAATATCACAACCATTATGTCGCATTAGGATTGAGCCTGTAATGATGTAATAGGTTTATGCTAAATAAATAAATAAAAAAAAAAAAAAAAAAAACATTTCGTCAAATCTAGAAATAGAATTGACTGTCGTTGGAAAAACGGTGATTAAGATATATACACATCTAATCTTAATTTATCACGCTCTGATTAGATATTATTGAATCACAAACCCAGCTTTCAATAACTCTGAGATTCCTTGTGTATTTATTTAATGCAGAAAAAACGCAACTCTTTTTACATTCCTAACTAAACAATTATCTACATATAATATATTACTACCGCCGGGCGCTAGAATTCTATGTAGGCTTTAGTAGGCATAAAATTCTAGATGACATAATCAAAGACTCTATCGCACTTCTAATATAACTTAAAATAGCATAACAATATACATTGGACAATGTTGGATTGCTTGCAAATGCAGTAAAAATTAAAAAGCTATTTTGATAGAAGAGTATAACCATATCTAGACACAATGAAAAAACATTGGTTCTGGACTCCAGCGTCCATACGACTTATGAATTAAACCAATATGCCAGTTTATATTATATTGATATATTCCAGTATTCATAGAAAATCTTGTTGTACACAGCTTCACTTAGGAGCTTTGAATGAGCCACTATCTGGAAACATGCACGGTATCAGACGTGCGGACTACGCATGTTACCGACAGGGGCGGCGCGCCGGATTCAGAGGAACTTTCAGAGCTATGCTCACAAGCAAGTAAGTGTATGCTTTGTTCTTAAACAGATAAAAGTAAATAATTATTTTGAGTTATTTTTGTATTCGTTAAAGTTCGCAAACTAGGCAACTATGATTAGACAATGGACTCTTCATTCAGAAAGTCATTGTGTAAATTGGAAAAATATAGTCATAAAAACCAGATCAGCTAACAACGTTATTTGTCTAGAAAAACAGCAAATGTAGTCAATGAAGTTTATCCCTTTTAAATAAAGTGAGATTAAAAACTTATACGATTATTATAAACCAAAAATCATAAATTATTCACGTATATACTTTTGTACAAAGCGTCAATTACAACGAGACTCAACTACTATATAAAATCCTACACAGTACGCTTCGGAATCAAGGCCTCATCTTCATTCAGTTTGAACAAGAAAACACCAGCATTTTAATAAGTACAATTGTCACGTAATCCTGCAAGCAAACTAACTTCTACCATTTCTTATAGAATACAAAATCTGAACTCAATAGTGCGGTATTCGGACCGCCATCTTCCAGTAGTGAACACTCAAGGCGAGTTGTTGTTCAAATCCTTCTCGGACATGTTTGATGGCACCGGTGCTTTGACTGTCGGAGCCAGGATATACAGCTTAGATGGAAGAAATGTACTGACTGATTCGCATTGGTAAGTTTTTGACTGCATTAGAGTTCATTTTGTCCTAGCAATTTTGTACACCCTGTTACCTTTCGTTTACACGAAGTGATTTCTTAATGCGGCTTGTTATATATCTGGACATACTAAAGTATACATACTGAACATACTGCATTCGAGCTTTGCATGAAATTTCGGATTAGATTCCAGGCAAAGTGTTATTGAGTTATACTGTTTAGAAATTCTCAGTAGTCTAGTAGGTAGCAAAAGGCTCGCCCTCTATTACGTGGAAACTAAATGGCTTTAGTTTCAGCTATGTTTAGTTGGATAAATGTAGGTATAACACAGGGGCAGGGCCTATCCATTCGGATATATAGACATAAGACATTGAATGTATGTTTTCTTACGACACTAAAAGCCGCATCAGCAAACCATTTTGCAAATCTGTCAGCCTATGAACGTACCGTAAGCGAACACATTACCAAGGACGGGCATAGTGTCAATTTCAATGAAACCCACTTAAATATTCAAACACTGTTTTGCTTTACAGAATATATTGGACATTGCGGTAGGTTAAGAATAAAATGTACTTTTAAATGATCAATTGGCATATTCAGATTTGAATTTATAACTTTGACTCTAAAGTTGAATATATTTTATATTGGCGCAGGGGTAGCGAATGCAATTGCTGCACATATGTATGTTCCTTGGGTAAATGCCCGAATTGGACAAAGTCTTAAGGATTTATTGTAATAAATTCCCAATAGTAGTACGACGGCAAAAGAATCGTTTCCATTACGTGGAACCTAAAACGATAACTGACTAATATACCTCTGCCTACCTTGCGAGGGTATACGCGTGAGACTGTGATTGTATGTTGTATATAACATTTGTAAATCGTCACCAGGCCCCAGAAGGTTATATGGCACGGCTCTCTCGCAAATGGTGAGCGTGCATTAGACTCGTACTGCAACGAGTGGCAGAACGGAGATCCTGCTAACAGAGGACTTGGCTCCTCACTATTTGCACATAAGCTACTTGCACAGGAAAGGTAAGACCAAAATATTTATTCCAGATGCCTTGTAACCTTTATAGTATAATGTTGTTTAATTATGTATATCTTATGTATTTAAAAAAAAAAATCATTCGTATTGTATAACGATAAAGTACGGTTAGGATAATTTGAATAACTGTAATAATGGATACTATTATGCAATAATGAAATGTTTGTACATTATGCATAAATAGCTACAATCTGCGTGTTTGCCGTCGTAGTAATGATATAAAAACTTACCCTATGTCACATGAGAATAATGTAGCTTCCTATTTACGATACAAGTTATTTTTCAAATTTTTTTATTGTTTATTCCCTACGTAAAACATACAAACATTATCACTTTTTAACGTTTATCTAAAATAATTAGTTAAGTATGTATGGAGATAAATTTAAAAATACTTGTCACAATCTAAAGAAAGGTCGTAGTGTCATTTTTTACTCGAGTTTTATTAGTTAATATTTGCTAGACAGAGTAAATATAACCAAGGACAAAGCTATTATCGTAACGCTAATTTTAATGCAATTTTAGGTATGATTGACCACTTACATATATCATTCAAACGATTGGTCACTTATACTATTCTGTATTTATTCCTACTTTAAGTTTGTAACACCGATACAGCGATGTACCGTTCATTTATTTTGATCAATAATCGAATCACTAAAATGATTCACTTTCGAATATTTTAAGTTATTCAATTATTATCTACCTATATTTTTGGATTTGAAATTATATAATCATCGAATATTCGTTTTTGTTTCCGTGTAAATTACACATTGCTACATGTTTATTTTGCTTTCAGATATCCTTGCAATAATCATTTCGTGGTACTTTGTATAGAAGTTGCATCGGAAATAAACACGCGCCGAAAAAGAGATACTATGAGGTAAGACTAAATGACTATGATTGCCAATTGCATAATTCATTTGTAAATATTTATTGTATAATGGACAAAATTGCATTGCAATGAAATGTGTCCAAAGTGTAACTGTGATTGCAAAAGCTACAATGATATGATTTTACAGCCTTATCACAAAAAGTTTGTTTTATTGTTGTTTTTGATGTTACTGTAACATCAAAAAACAACAATAAAACAAACTCAAATAATTCTTTGAAATATCAAGTTCGTCCGATTCATAAATACCAATAGATATTACGACATTTATTCCCAGAAAAATGTATAATGACTCATAATGAAGGGTTATGAAATAGTTTAGGTCAGATTATTTCAAGCATCAGTTCGGATTCCAGAATAAGAACTCGTCCATTTATAGAACGTAAATCTATATTGGCTTTAAATGTCGTGAGTAGTAGGTGTAAATTGGGGTTTCTGGATCAGAGGAGATCCAGAAACGCCCAATTTACCCCATCATTCAATTATTCAACATATTATTATGGTCTTTACAACTTATATACTACAAAGTAGTAAGTAGTAGTGTAAAAATGGGGGACCTGGATCAAAGATCCAGGATCCCCCATTTTTACAATTCTTTTCATTCATTCACAGCAACATAATTTTACTTATTTTACCACTCATATAATGTACATCTTAATTATTTTTTCGCTCATAAAATTAAATGATTAATGTATCTAGTTCTGAGTATTTGATAATATAGTAAACATCGAATGAACAGTGCACGTTAATTCACTATCCTCACGTAATATATCTATTCAAACACAATTTGACAGAGATTCATTTTAATAATTAACAAAACCACTAGTTCTTTGTCTGCACACTGTACTACAACTTCATGTTTTGCAGCACAGATTTGCTCAGGTTTTCGTTTTCGCTGGCTAGTAACCTTGGCGATTTTCTCCCGAAGCAGCTGTATTACTTGATCCTGCAGCTGCATAATCTTTAAAAGATCAGCTACTCTTGGTTCTTTATTTTCTTTTAGAATGTTTATCTGTTGTTCAAGATCTAATAAGACATCATTATTATTGTGTTCATACTTTTTGATGGACCAAAATTTTTTGTCTACTTCATTCATTTTAAAAACCAATTAGATTTAGAATTATAATTAAAGCAATAATAGTTTTCTGAATTATTTTATGTATTTATGATAAATGTATAATAAAAAGATAGTCTATATTATTACAATTATGAGAGTGTAATGAAATCAATGTATTCTTTAATAGGTACTGAATGAACGCTATGGAGAAAACGCTCGTTCTCCTTTCAACGTAGTACACGACTGGATCAAAGATCCAGGATCCTCTAATTTTACAATAAATTTTATTCTACTCATTCATTCACGGCATAATTATGTCAAACACCAAAAATTTTAATTTGTAAGTTTAACCAAAATAGAAAATTTTGGACCAGAGGAGATCCACAAACACTCAATTTACCCCATCATTCAGTAATCTTCATTCATTGATTTATTTAAGCTTTTAATATGTAGGTATCGGCTATTCATCAATCAGCTTTTCATAATATTATATCATTAGTACTTTTGATGGGAAAGAGGTATCGATTAGACAATTCGTAACATTATATGTTCTCGTAGTTGATACAAAAAAAGATATAAGCAATTCGATTACCTCGTTACATCAAAAAGTGGCTCAGAATTAGGTAGATGGGACAGTTTGTTTGGACAATAAAAAAATAAAATATTTATTTAAAACATTTATTCTCTTTACACCATTTATTTAAACACAACACATTTTTTAAGGCACATATGAAATCATGATAATTACAAGTAAATAGATCACTAGAATTATTATACTGTTTATATAATGTTAATAAACTAGGACAACCTTTATTTTCTAAATTATGAACATTATTACTATTTACAATACTTTTTAACCATAACACTTTTTCGGAGCCCTTAGTATAAATACATTTATCTTTTAAAATACCTATAATTAAATTTTGATAATTCGAGTAAGGTATTACTCCCTCATTCCAGTATATCTTTCGATTGCGTTCAATCCAACTTACTTGTTGTCGTTCTTGTTTAGTCAAATCGTAAAACGGGAATGGTGCTTTTATTAGAAATACCTGCAGTTTACTGTCACATAATATAGCAATTTCTTTTATTATGAATTCGTTTGCTTCTGTTTTAAAACCTTGAACATCTACAATAGCAATCATGATAACCTGCGCACAATATTACTTAAAGGTTTGTATTCCACAAGTCGATCGTTAATAATCAAACAATATGCAGTTGTTTTATCTGGTATGGTTGTAGAAGATTCAATTTCTAATCTGACGTCCACTGGACCTGATTTTAGACTGTCGTTTTGTCTTGAACAGTCTATGATAAAGAGAGGTGCTTTTTCTTTGAAGTCCCTTAAGTGTAGCAACGGGTCAGCTTGAGAGTTGTAATACGACTGACGGAATCTCGCATACGTCTCATATAATATGCTGTATTTGCTCTCAGAAAATTTTAAATTTAAGGGCTCATACGGATAGTACTGTGAATTTAAGAAAAGCGTTACGTTTGTTACATCACAGTGGTCAAACAGTGAACTGTCCTTTGTTCTATTATTTTTTCTATTAGTTTGTAAACAGAAGATGACATATCTGGGTTTCTCCAATTGTGAAGCAGTCTTAACTGACCAAGAATGCTTTGTTGTTTTAGGCAATAGAGGGTATTCATATAAATCCCAATTTCTAAATGCCATCTGAATAGGTCTATCTCTTTCTAAATGTTTTAAAAGTCTTAACCTTTCTTGATCAGAAACTTTTATATGTGGCACTCTCCATTGAATTCTTTGTATATCAATTTGAAATTGAACGATATCATCAGATAGAACAACACTGTTTAAGTTCGAGTTACTTCTATTCAATATAAGTTCGTGTTTACAATTTATCACAATTTTATTATAATCCTCTGCAAAACCTAAAATCTTATTCAACGGTATCACAGCACTAAAATGTCCATCACTTTGGAATCCACTTAAGTTCCAACCCCATAGTTCGGCAACTTTATTTTCAGCTTCATTTAGAGAGATATATGATTTTATTGTTGATGTTATGCCTGAATTTTTTATACGATCTATTTCAATACCATTCATTTCGTACCTGATGTCTTGAAACAAAGACATAACAAAGTTATTAGTGAACGTAACAGTTTTCTTGATCGGATTCCCATCTTTACCGAACAGCCTTGCCTGACCTTCGATGTAAATTGAACTGGCTGATGGTAGCACGTATATGTCTTGCTGATGTATGGGGATCCTGATTTCATCGTTTTCTCTAAAGCTGTTATTGTAGGGATTGTATGAATGTACTTCATAACTTTCAATTGAAGTATCGAAGTGTGGTAGTTCAGTAATCTGTAGTATATTCATATTTTAAAACCTAGAGCTTTGAGAAAATCTTTATTCTTTTCTGTTAAATTCTTCACTATCTTCTTACGTCTATGCACTTTAGTGGTCGTAGACGGAATAAGATGTTTTATTTTTACTGGTAAGTTTTTATAATATACTATCATTTTGTTTTTCTTAAATGAAGACGTAATTCAATATTATATTTTTCTTCAAAGTTAATGCAGCGACCGAACTGATCAACAATTCTAACAGATATGGATGAAATTATATTTTTGTTTATCGGAAAGTAAATAACACTTTGTGGTATTTCAATATAACGACTACCTAGAGCGGTACCTAATACAAATTCATGAATAAAATGAGTTGGTGAGCCGTTGCAGTACGAACCGTTTACAAGATCACATTCGATTCTGATAACAGATAAACTGCTGTTGTTGGCTGTCTCATGTGGTTTTGAATTTAATACCGAAAAGTATAGCAAGCCGCACTCGTGTTGATCAGATAAATGCAGTGCAGGTTGAAAGTACGAAATCAATTCAGATGTATTACCAGAGATAGTTACCGTTGTGGACATTCTTGTAGACTAAACCCATTTTGAAGATCCTGTCTATTATATTCCTTGATTACACCAGAATTTCTGTAAAAAATCTAAGCAGAGATGTCCGCAATTAAAGGGGTGATCGCGCTGTATATTATCATAATTATATTGGACTTTAGGACCTAAGTATTTTATGAATTCCTTTGGAGGCTTCAGATTGCCATAACTATCGAAATACTCGATGTGATCATTATATTTAGCATAGGCTACCCAATGAGAACCAGGATTTTTAGAACTATCTAAATTGATAACTCCACACTCT
Source organism: Catocala fraxini (assembly GCA_930367265.1). Classification (NCBI taxonomy): domain Eukaryota; kingdom Metazoa; phylum Arthropoda; class Insecta; order Lepidoptera; family Erebidae; genus Catocala; species Catocala fraxini. Next base: position 17,121,990 of record OV884039.1, on the reverse strand, counting down.
TTTTTAAAAGGATATTTAGGGAGTTCATCTCTCATAAATACACCTCTAAAATAAGGAATACTGTTTCCAAATTTTAAAATATCCAGGTTAGTTAGAGCTCGTTTGGGTAGCCGATATATTAGTTTTTTTCTTTAGTTACAAAGATTCCAAGCCCATTTTTGTGTGGTTTAAGGTGTAGTCCTTTTCCAATACTTAGAGCTTCCATTTTTTCATTATGTCTCTTCGATTCGATCAACATCTTTTTGGCCATCTTATATTCATTAATGGTTTTCGCAATACCAGCTGCACCGCCTGCTAAGGCTCCCACCGCTGATAGACCCGCAAATATAGGAATCAAAGGTAAAACACCACCAGTTTTGGGTATTGGAATTACACGAGGAAGTTTTAGGGATGAATTATCAGCTAATTCTCTGGCGGCGGCAATAGCTAATTTTATAGCTATTTTCTTGGTCTTTGGTTTTAATTTTTTTATGTGTTTTTTAGTTACAGTAACAACATTTTTGAATTTACTTTTTAACCCTTTGTCGAACTTAACTTTCTGAGAGTTTCCTTTTATACTCGCTTTTAGGCCAGAACCAGTTTTAATTTTCATAGACATAGCTTTGCTTACTAAGCGTGCCGCAATTTTTTCACCCATACTCGCATCCGAAGCAACTGCTCGCTTTTTTGCCATTTTTAATAGAATTAAATCAGCTTCGTGTCGCTCTTTTAAGTTTGAAGATTTGTTGTATGCGATGTCGTGATTTTTGCAATATTCGTCTAATTTGTTAATACCACCATCACCACGTGTAAGTCTTTTTATTAATTTTGTACCTGGTCCACAATAATTGTATCCGGGTAAATGTAATTCAAATGGTAAATTATTTATAAGCCAATTGAGAAGACTACTCTCTCCGAAACACATTATAAGAGTGATTATTCTAGATTGAACATGTAAATAAATACTTAAGTAATTCATCCATGAAGTTGTTATTAGATAAATATTATAGTAGTATATTCGATCTATCAATCCAACTATTTTCGGCCGACGACAAACCTAACCATTTTACTAAAACTTTGTTATTTTTTCTTTTAAGGACTTTTTCGACTAGGTAGATATTGGGATTTTTTGTTTTCTGGAGTTCTTGTGTATAAAATCCACCTAAAATAGGCTGACCTCTTAAAGTATCTTCAATTAAGTAAGTTATAGGAGATGTATTTTGTATTTTACGAATTTTAAATATTTCTGTTGACCAGTTGGGAGTGTAACCTTTTTCAAATGTTCCTTTGTATTTACTGATACGCACATAATCACCTACTTTATACTTGCTTTTTAAATCATCATTTTTTAGCAAATTTAAATACCTTTCTAATATACTTTTTTTATTAATGTTGTTCACATTTGCTGGGATTTCTTTAATAGTACGATGGTAACTGTGATTGTATTTGTAAATAACATCATCGAGAGTATTATTTACCCAAATGTAACTGCCTTTTAAACTAAACTCCTTATAGAGTTTAGATTTCAATGTTCTGATGAATCTTTCAACTATGGAAGCCTTTTTTGTTGAGAAGGTTGAATAATGGTTAATGTGATACGATTTCATAAGTTTCTGAAATTTGTTATTATAAAATTCCGATCCATTATCAGTTTGTAGATTTTTAGGAACACGTCCTTTGTTCAATAAAGTTTTGAAAGAGTTACAGACATCTTCCTTGGTTTTACTTCTCATAGGAAAAGTCCAAGCATATTTTGAAAATGTATCAATTACAGCAAGAATATACCGGTAGTTTTTATTTTCTTTTGAGATTGATTGCATATCAATTAAGTCTGCTTGCCATAGGTCATCTATATCTTTCATGATAACATGTCTTCGTGGATAGTTTATCCTCACATTTTTATGAATTTCGTTTACCACGTCAGCTTTGCTCATGTTTGCAATTCAGTACATTTGTCTTGAATCCTACTATAGCACTGAATGAAAAGCATTTTATTATGACTATTTATTATTTGATAATGTCAGCTTCTTTTAATTCTTCGATTATTGATAAAATTTCATTATCATGATTAGTATTACCAGCATCTCTGGAAGCAATCAATAGTTTCAATCTGTCAACCAGTTCGTTAGGATCATCCCAATATATCAAGTCAGTGTTATTATTGTATTTCTTTAGCTTTGGTAAGCTTCCTCCTAATTTAGTGACAATATTATTGTTTAATGATTCGGCAAACAAAGGTTTGATTATTTCACGATATTTTATGCCTTTATCACCTCTAATCTGACCACTAGGATTAAAATCTCTCTTATGTGCATTTGTATAATGCAACATATCCTTATAAACAAGTTTATCTCTGCTCGATATTAGTTTTAAATCAGGTTTTCTTCGCAGTAAAAGTTCTTTTAAGCCAGGTGTTAATGTGTAAGTTTTATCTCCAACTTTAATTAAAATTACATCATCATCATCATTGGCACTATCTATTTTAGAAAATGAAACTATCGAATTACCTATTAGCAATTTTTTGTTTACACTTCGTATTCCAAACGGTATATTAACACCATCATAAATATCATGAATATCTTGACCCTCTAATGATAGTTCTAAATCTTCCAGTGATTCTGTTGTGACAGATTTCTTAACAATCTGTGCAGAATTTCGTTTTGGATCGTGGCAATCTTCAAATTTTGTAGATGAGCTAGTATTAACGTCATCCAATTCCATGTTGTCAGAATTAGAGAAGGTATTTTCTAAGTTTTGAATTTTTGTCGTTGTTTTATTGCAATCAACGAGGGTTTTAAGAGGATCTGTGACAGGTTTTAACATTCTTTCAAGTGACAAATTCATCGTGTGTTCCTGGTTTTTCATTTGTTTTATTTTACTTTTTATAGAGTTTACAGATTTCATTAATTCTATTTTAATATTTTTCTCCATGTTATATTATAACAACCTCATTCAGCAATAGAAAAAATAATACTGATTGCCTTTTTTTTTGTGTAATTTACTTATATTTAAAAACCATTAGTCAAATTTAAAAAATATATCGAAGTTTTGTCTATACCGTCCATTATTTAATGATGATTCTTTGTTAATAAGTAAAAAATTGTAAGGTTCACTCCAAACAATTTGACAAATGTTTTTGAACTGTTTCCATTGTAAATCAGAACTAGCATGCTCGTCATAAATATGTCTCAAATTCACATCGTCTTGTTTAAATATTATAATCAGATTAACATTGTCACGTAGCAATTGTTTTGGAATTTTTGAATATGTTTGAGATAAATAGAAACAATCGATTTGTTTATGCCGACCCATACAGAAATAATTACGGATATTTACTTGATTTTCACATGCAACATCATCAAATATAAATACAGAATTTGTTAAAGCTTCACTCGGAGAAATGACATCTTTATCATCATTGAACTCATAAAAATTAATCTGTGGTACTTTTTTTAATACTTCAGCCAAGAAGCGATATTTAGGTTGAAAAGAAGTTTTAGAGTAAAGATAAAGATTACTAAATTTGAGCCCATTTTCATGCAGCAATAAACTTATCATTACATTTGTTTTACCACAGTTTGATGGACCACATATAATACAACGAATGGTATTCGGTAATAAGGTGCTATGTCTGATGTGATGCGTGGAATCACTAAATCTTATATTATTAACATTTAGAGATATGGGTTGCTTGATCAACTTCATTTTGACGATTAATTCAAATGCTATATTACACTCGCTTAAATACATACATAAGCAAAATATTTCAGTTTAAAATTTTATAAATATTTGATAAAACGTGTTATTGGTAGTGGGTGATAATGAAAATAACAACATGATACTTAATGATATTTATTGAATCGTAAATAATATTAATATGTTACAATATACACAAACATTATAATTGGTAATAGACATCAGTACAAAGAGTAGTTTACTTAATAATCTTATTATTCAATAAAACTAGTTTAGTTATCATAATATGCTTAAAATACTTATCGGATTTTACAATAAATCACCGTATAAAACTATGTGTGTTTAAACTTAAAGTAATCATAATTATGTAATCCAGTTATAATATAGTATTAGTATGACCCCAAGGCAGTGTATTTATTTGATTCGATTGAACTTGTACTTTATCATCAATTCTTTTTAATACAACTTTATTACATTTTTGTGAGTACAAAACATGTCTTATTGATTTGATCATATTCATTTTACGTTTTAATTCAATATTATTAAATAAAGCTTGCTTATAATTGAATGTACTTAAACTATTTGTAATTGGCTTTGATACTCCTTTCGCCTTTTTAATTTGTGTCTTTAATGATTCAATGCAGTAAAGCTTGGCTCGTAATCCAATAAATTTAGTAATTATATCGCCTCCTAATTCATCCTTAAATAATCCGGGTACTCTAGTGTTCACCTGGGGAATACTATAAGGGTTATTAACATCAAAGTTACTAGTATCAAACTCTTGAATATTATTACGTATATCTTTATAAAAATCATGTGTTTGTATTAAGTACATTAAACTGTCAGTATCGGTGTAACATAGTTTGACATTTCTACCATATTTAGTCTTAATGAAATTATAATGGAAATTGTAGAGATGCTGTTTTGAGAATTCGAGCACAGTAAATCCCACATATATAGGTCTATCTAGAATAAGCTTTTCATGATTCAATTGAACTGCAATAAAATTTTCATTAAAAATAGATATGCTTTTTAAATTCGGCCTTGTAATCAATTTCTCTGCTCCTACAGACTTATTCGTTTTATTCCATTTATCATTCCATTTAGTTACCAATTTAACGTCTACCTTTTTGCGTTTGTTTTCGATTGTTTTACCGAATATAGAATTATTCAAAAGCTTGAAGAAATCTTTTTCAAATGGTGTTGAAGCTGCTTGTCGTAATTTGGTATTTAAGTCAATATATTTCTTTAAAAAGTTTTCTTGTCTAAATTGAAGGATTCTATGAATTTTTTTTAATATAAGGCCATTTTTCAGGCATTCTTTTAAGTGAACATAATGTATTACGTAATTATATTTATCATACAAATTAGCAATTAATTTAGGTGTCTTCCCTCCAATGGGCACAAATTTTTCTGGTGCGAAGGGTAAGTCACTGTGTAAATCGTGTAAATGATCTGGGTACATCATATCAACTTCTAAAATATAACCGTGAGTAGCATCATCAGAAACATCAAGCACATTAAAGTTTGCAATATCTTCATGTTCCATAAATTTAAAATCTGATATCGGTAACTTCTTTGTCATAGCATAACCGTAGAGATTGTTACAATCAAGATATATTAAATATGTTGACGGTTTAGAAGCATCAAAATTAGGTAAGTAAATATTATTAGCTTCGGCATAGCGGTGACTGCACTGTGCTAGCCCTCCACGTATACCTTTCTCAAGCATTTCATAAATTTCTAAATTATTAATCAGCTCTAATTCAACGCCTGTATAGAAAAGCATAGCGTCCCAACTAAGACTAGGTGAAGTAATATAGTATGCAGGATCAAGATTATAATTCATTAAACATATTTTTCTAAAGTTTTCGAAAATATCACAGAGTAGAAGTACATCACTTTTTAAATATAAATCTGTGTATTCACCAATAGAACCAATATTAAAACATTTCCAAACAGTTTGCGCATGTTTATACTCGTGATCTGTAATATTTTTCATTTTCAAGCTGTTATAGAAACAATCTTTTGATGGTAGTTCGGTTTCATTATACTTCTGCCATGAATTGATATATTCATATGGATATATACCTTTTGTTCTCAATAAATCGAATTGGTTTGTGCTAGGATAATGGGACGACAAATGCGTAAAATCTTCGAGTGATAAACTTTTAGTCAATGTATCAATACTTGAACTAAGGAACTGAAAAGAATCTATAAATTTAATTTGAACAGGCTTTCTATTATATTCAGATTTTATTATTTTTGTTATGGACAAATACTTCTCTTTTGTTTTAGGAATGACCTTTATTTCACCGTTGTATTTAGATAATTCCGTGATAAACAAGTGCGCATCGTAACCAGATAAATTATGAAACACAACAGGAATGAATGAACATACTTTAAATGATAAATTACAGTGTGAATGAGCTGCACCTCTATATTCAGAAGTAACATGATCATGGTCACACACTTTATCATCAAATAATAAATTTTTACAAATGTGACATATAGTTGCATTACTATAATTCTCAATTTGTTCTCTAGTCATTGGTTTCATATTTTGTTTTGAATTTAAAATCTTATGAATCAATTGTGCATCATTAATAATGTTTTTAACAAATATTTCCACACAATCTGGTCCTCTATACGTTACAAACTTATTCAAGCTTTTGTCATGAGAACAACATATATAATAAGCAAAACATGACGGTTGGTGACATCTGTTCCTCTCCGTATTTTTACCAGTATTCGGTTCTGTAAAATCGTATAATAAACATTCAAAATCTGCATATATGACAAAGTTAATTTTTAGTTGTCTCTCATAATGCATAAATTTTAAAAAGCTATTTTTTTCTGGCAATAAAGTAATTATCTTAGAACAACTATGTGAAGCGTATTTGGTTTTACTAGTGAAAAATTGTAAGCACGTATCACACAAATACATTTGACCTTTATGATGTGAGACTTGTCGTCTAACAAGACGCATAAGATCTTTTATCAAACAGTAGTGAGCTTTACTAGACTGTTCAAAATACAGCAAGTTAATGTGTTTCAATTTCTTACAATTGGTAACATATAACGGACCAGTAATATTATAATTTTTGTCTAATCCATAAATGTTCACACTTATTTCATCATTATTTTTTTCAAATAACGCAATATCTTTATATGAGGGCGGAAATGACATCCCCTGTGTATTAAATATTGCTTTTAAATTCGGGTACGAACTTAGTCTACAAACATTATTTTTTGCTGGATATAATGCTGCAGCGATGCTCCACAAAAAACAATAATTATCATTATTTTGTATGTTCACACAGCTCTTTGTATTCTTAATTTTAGCAGGCAGATCTATGTAGGATCCGCCTCGCATGAGCGAGTATTTATTAATATTCATTTCTAAGTGACTTACTGACATAAATGACCATCCAGATTGACAATGCTCAAACTCTGATAATTTCATTTTATAAATCTCTTTTACATCTGAATATAACTCATCATAATTTGTATTCTGATAAACAATTTTATATTTAGTGTTAAATGACTTGAGTTGCTGCTCACCTGATACAGGTAATATGAAATGAGCAAACAACTCGAAGTTCACTTTGACAGAGACATGTTTCGACAGTGTTAATTCAATTATTTTTAAAATATCATCTCGCTTGCCATCTAAGAACGTCTCTATAAGCAGGTACTCGTCTTCTTGAGATGGGCATAAGCGATAAGTCATTATTCGGTTTTTAAAAGCAGTGGCAACAATATCAACATTTTCAAACTCAGATTTTATTAAACAATTTGATTTGTGAATATTAGTTCTCTTATGATATCGGTATTCATGTTCTGGTATCTCAATTCTGCATTTGTCACAAGTAATATGAATGCTTGATAGTGAATTAATATGTGAGTGAACTGAAAAGAAAAACGCGGTTGTTTATAGAAACTAGAAACATTTATTTAATAATATCAAACTATGGAGTACATAATTATATTATAGAATTAATGGATTATATAATCTTATTATAATAGCTAAACATGAATGATTATAATATAAATTCGTAGATGCATATACTTAAATTTTTTATTGATAAGAACTTATAAACGTAGGTGGATAGTCTTTAAATTCCTTTCGAACACTTTTAATATACATGTTTATATGATTCCATGACTCTGACTCGGTTTCACATTTGTTTTTAACAGTTATGATCGAGTGTCGCCATCTATTCACTGGTGGCACTCGTTCAATATCATTGCAGTTATATATTTTCAATTCTATATAGTAACTGCCTGTTTTATGTTCAGCCATTTGTCTCGAAAAGCCATTGGCCAACCTACGTGTAATATACGAATAAATAGGTTGATATTTTTTACCCGTTGCTTCCAACTGTTCGTCACCAGAATCAGTACCGAATAAATCACGGGCCGTTGGTCTGGAGTTCGACCTCTGCTTTTTGCTGGTCGACGGCTGGCACTCGTTGGCTGTCGCACGTGACTTGCGCTTCTTTTTTTCAACCTTTTTCACCACAGTCTCCGGCGCCGACTCTTCATCCGTGGATGCCTGCGACTTGGGCTTCTTTCTTTCGGTCCTAGATTTCGCTACAGTCTCCGGTGCTGACTCCTCATCCGATGGGAAAAGTTGGTCTGCCATTTGTTTGGAGGACCTTAAAAATGAAGAAAGAAAGATTTATGAGAAAATGAATAATTTAAGGATCACACAAATTATGTCCGGTCAGAGAATCGAACCCTCTACCTGAATAGGTACTAACCCAGTGTAGTAACAACATTTAAACCGCTGCAGTCAAATATGAAGTATTTAAAATAGCAAGCTATGTAAGTGAAGTATAAGTTTATTGCTTTAAATAATTTCTGATATCTATTAATTAAATACCTATGTTTAGTGTATATGTCCAGCAGTGGATTTCGATAGACTGGTTGATTGATTTAATAATCAAAGGGTCCTTGATTGAAAAGTCGAATAGTTAAATGATTGAATGATGAAAAGATGATATAGAAAAGTATAATGATTGAATAATTAAATGTTACTTACATTTTCACAACTATATGCAGATCAGTCACTGTAGGTAGACAATACTGTACGATGATGCTGGTAGCTCTTGAAGAAGTGCTTTGGAATCATACCTCAGTAGCAAGGCTTTTAAATAGTGATAAATCCACGTCATGTTGTACCAAATTTGGAAAAGTGCACGTGGTGTCTAAAATGCGGTGTCAGCCACTGCTTCCAAATAAGTTTCAATTCGTTGTCAGCAATATTGTATTTCATTGTTACATTTAGATTAATCTAGTATAATTATTTACTCAACTGTATCAAATAAAAGGGTATGATGTGTTTAGATGGCATACTAGCCATATACTATGATCGTACTTGCCTTTCGGTTCGATTAACGGCTTTTTTAATATGCCATTACCCTTTCCGCTGTTTATGAACCTATCAGTACCAGTATAGTCTTAGGTTAACACCAATGCGATCTACGCGAGGTATCCAAAATATGTTTGATGAAATGTTGATGTATAGTACACTTCTACCTACCTCTTCGAGGTTAGATCATGAGATTATATAGGTATGCATATTTGTATGCACACATAGCTATTAGACATTTCTAGTATAAGCGGATCTCTCAGTGTATCAAGCTACTCTATGATGTAAGGTCAGCTTAAACTGGTTTAGTATAGCTTGAGCTGTAGCCGTCTATACATAGATACGTTTCTTCGTTGGATTAAACAACAATATAAAACTATTAGTCAATATTTATACCGTCACGCCTGTTTTCTCCGAAGGGGTAGGCAGAGGTGTATTACTACACCCACTTTTCGCCATATGAATTTGTAGGTCCCACGTAATAGGGGGCGAGCCTATTGCTGTTACCGGGCACAATACCAGACTCCGGGCTACTACTGAGAATTCGGAAAAACCCAGTTACACTTTTGCCCGACCCGGGAATCGAACCCGGGACCCGGGACCGGACCGATCAGCGATCGCACGCGCTACCACTGGACCATATATCGGTATGAAATAATAAACTTTAATTACTTACTTACCTACTTAAATACAGTATTAAAGACTTAGGCGTTATAATTTAAAATAATTATAAAAATATAGACAAAGCCTGGTGTAAAAATAGTATATCAATATTTGGACTTTGCCCGTGGTCGTCGATCGTCTCCTTACAGAGAATTGCTAGTATTGCAAAATTTACTCTAGACGACATACTAGCCACATACGATAACCGCGCCTGTTGAATCATCTCAATAAAATGTATGAAAAGTTTTCAATGAACAAACATGCAGTAATATTTATTTTTCTAACAATATTTATGATAAACATTAAAATTGTAGGCGCCTGGTTGTCGGGCATCTTCAGGTTACAATTTCGTGAAGGTATCATTCTTACCATTTTCGGTGCGATGTATGATTAAACAACAGAAACACGCGATTTTGAACCTTCTGCATTATAATAAAATTATGTATAAATAGGACAAAAAAACCTTAAATTATAATTATTCCATTTCTGAATTTGACGAACTGATGTACTGTACAATGTCGGTAAGTTTTAATATTTTCTTATTATTTTTAATGCAATGTTATATTCGATTACTTATATAAAATGGTTATTATAACATTATTATAATTGATTTACATAAGAAAGTAGTTAAGTGACTGACCCAATGATCAATAAAATTATTTTAATAGTACTAATGTATTGTATTATAATTGTACTAATACTAGTTTTCTTTGTTTTAGGACACTGAAGAGCTGTTTGATTTCATCCCTGTGAATCAACCACCACCACCAGTTCAACAAAAGCCTGGACAAAAAACACTCGGTCTTAGTCGTAAGAGACAGATAACGGAGAAAACTTATTTTCAATATATAAAGAAACCGATTACTCGAGGCACAAAAATTATCAAAATTGAAATCTATGATGCAGACAGTTTTCCTAAATCTGAGCAGCCTATATGTGGTTGTGAGGCTGATGTGTGTGTTCAGCATGTGGTTAAAACAATTTTGTTTGATGACATATACACTAGCACGAGGGAATTAATAGCAAAAATTCAAGACGACATCGAGCCTAAAGCATAAAGTAACGTCATAAGGTCATAAATATAGAAAATAAAAGGATTTTGTGATTTTGTTAAAACTGTAAATATGATTTTTACCTATGTAATAACTATGAATATATTTTAAGCGTGTAAATTATGAATATTTCAAATAAATCAATTTTAAATTTATATGAAAATCGTTTCATTTTTTACTTTTTACTAAGTAATCTATTAAAATAACATCGACATTATATTGTTTAATTATAATATTAGGTATATGATTCAAAGGTATTTCTGCTATCACTATGTACTATGTGTTTAATCTCATTTAATAAATAAATAAAGTAAGCGCAAAATATGTATATTGTATAGGTATAGACAACTGCGCTGCAATATTATAAGGCAGCGGTAGATGACGACATGTGCATTCCATTCTCATCCGCTTACCGTGCTGAATAGATCATACCTGCGTGTACTCAAATAGCATGAACATACCAATTGAGAACTATTTGCATTGTTGAATGATCGTAATAATTGAAAATTGTAAATGATTAGATTAAGACTGTCATTTACATTGAATGCTTTTTATTTTTTATGTACCTACTCGCAGATTAATTACTATGAATTTAAAAGATGAAATGAATGAATGCATGAAAACTAAAAAGACCATAATAATATGTTGAATAATTGAATGATGGGGGTAAATTGGGCGTTTCTGGATCTCCTCTGATCCAGAAACCCCAATTTACACCTACTGTCGTGTCATGACAGTGGATGAGAAAAGTTAACAGCCTTAAAATATCTGAGCAACGAACGCTCCGCTTAATTGGGGCTCGTCAGCAATGCTAATATTAACATAGCTGGCAATTCTAAATTCAAACTCTACTGCTATACCAATATGGGCTAGCAACTACAACCACTTGAAGAGAAGACATTTAATTATTTCTGGGAAGAGATATAATAATGTAATCGCCAGACTACATATTAAAATATTTCTCCTGTAGTGGCGCTAGAGCGTTGTACTGGTTACAGGAGAAGTACAACCCTCTTGCAGAATATTGAAACCCAAGTTGAAAGAACACCAAAGGCCCAATCATCCCTTCGATTGCTTTAACATTTTCTTCTCCTAACTCCTTCAACTAATAGCCCTCACTATGCTACTGTTTCTGCTCGTCAGGCAGATTGTGAGCTTGTTTAAAATTTAATGAAATTCTGCCTGTACCCATGCAAAGACAAAATAAATTTGAGTAGACACCGAAACCAATAAAGATTTATGTAAATTACTTCCAGATACAATGCAACCGGCGTTTTAGATGACGAAGACTATTTGTACAACGCGGAAGAATACCAACAACTACTGAACGAAATATTTGCTCAACCGTTTAGAGAGAACTAAATTGTGACGTCACTGCATAGCGTAGCAGACCAGCGACTTGTAATGATCCTTAATGTTCGTGAGATCTCGTGTGTGTATTGATTGATATTTGTAACGCTTGTTGTTTGATAAGCGTTCTATATTCTGTGAATTAGAATACATTAGTGTCGCAGTGGCGATCCATTCCTAGTCATTGGTCATTGACCTCTTAAAAGAGGAATGTTCAGAGCAACTTTAGCAACTTTTTGAGAGGTCGTGTACCTCCTTGAAAAGATGCTAAAATATGTAAGAATGCCAAAATGATTTAACAAAATTATTCGCTTTTTACTGTTGTAATGAACATAGAGCTTCGATTTACTGAACTATAGCTAATTCATCATACGAGAACTTCGAGCAAAGAAATCTTTTAATTCTATCATTGTATTTTGAGACATGTCAATATAATTTAATAATTGCAACGTTGGAAATTTTCTCAGCCCTACGCGGACTGACAACTTTTTGTTGCTCAACACTCGTTCATGGATCAAGCACTTGCATGACACACTCTGAGCTGCATAATGTGATTGATAAGACTAAATATTTTGCAAGCGCAAACCGTAAATTGTTTCAAGTCGAATAAATAATGCTTTATCATCGCGATGAAAGACATACTATACTCCATTTGGTTATGTACTTAACTAAAGGTAAACAATCTTGATGTGACTTTTTACACAAACACATATTAAACAAATAAACTACTGCTTAAACTAACGGTTCAATTGATTTAGTAATCGTTATTGTTGTATTTACATTGATCATTAGCAGCATTTTATTTTTAAACTGAGTTTATTTAAAAGACACGTGATAAAAAGACACATCAAGACTGTTCACCTTTAGTTAAGTACCTAACCAAATGGTGTGTAGCTACATAAATGCAACAAAAAGTTGTCAGTCAGTAGAAGTCTTCAATGAGATTAAAGTATCAAGTCCCAAAGCTTGGTGTTCATATGAGATTCCTATTAAATTAAGCGTATATGCTTAAGCCACTGAAAGTTACTACAACTACATTTGTATTACATGTATTTATAGTAAAATGTAATTAGTTACGCGCTTCGTATCGCGCTTAGGATGTCTGTAAATACATTTTGTAAAATTGTGTATCGGATGTAATAGAAGCATGATTTTGAGTCGTCAATGATACATAAACTATCTAAGATCACTATTACGCATATTCACAGTTTCACTGTGATTTTTATTATTATATTTGAATAACAATAATTATCAATATGGTTTATACTACATAAATTTGCTTCTTTCTTTATTTAATATTGGTTATGCCGTCAATGAGGCGGCAACCAATCATAATTTGTGTCTGAGCGCCAGGGTTCGAGCGTTTAATACTTTATTGGAATAGAACAGTATTCATTATGATAGAACAACAAAACTTTGTGAATAGATCAATTCGATACATTGAACATGCTTAACATAAGACAGGTTTACTGATCAGGATTAAAGATCTTCTTCTTCCTAGCTTCAAACTAAGCAATGATTAAACGGAAGACAAGATAATTCATTTACATATAATGATAATTTAAAGTACTGTACTTAATGGTCGCCACATCGGAGAGATCGAGAGTCGTGAGTTTAATCCCCGTGCATTTCACTACTAGCGTGCATGCACTTTTTAAACAAGCATAAAGCCTATTGGAGGAATTAAGTAATATTAAAATAAAGAAAGATATTTTACCATTCAAAAATTTACTTAAAATTATTGACCAAAGTTAATCTATGTAAATAATGACGACTCAGGAATATGCAAATAATTTCTATTAAGAATAAACATAATACCAATGTTTGTGATTTTACGATATATTATTACTTCGAGACTGTATATACTTATTATTATTCGGTTAATGTAACTAATTTTTATTATTTATATTGTTTAGTAGCGGAAAATGTTTTGACTGACAATGTAATTGACTGATTTTACTTAAGCAATATCTTAATTTTGTATGCAGACGTGACAATTTATTTTATTATTAATTTTATAAACATAAGAAGGGACTTGTTTTTATTTCTCAGGTTTGATAAATATACCTATTATACGTTGCCGAAAGAATGATTAGTGCTCTCAGTTTAATACAATGATTTTAATTTTAATAAAGTGAATATATAAAGACACGAAGCGATATACTTGAGAGATTCAGCAATATTCATTATTTCATTGAATTGTATAATATTTAATTAATATATAATATAATTAACTTTATAAGTGACCGTCAATTTTATATTCATATTATATGAAGAAATTTAATATATAATAAAATAAACGGTCACAATATAAATATTAAAAAGCTGTCAACTGCAGTCACGTCTGCGTTTATTTCTAAATTTGACAATAAAATGTTTACAATTCTTGTATCACACTATACCTACTAAACTATATAACATTTTATATTACATTTATACCTATAACTTTGACTATTATGATTATTGTAGCGAATTGGTCCATTTATAACTTCCCGAATAAAAATGCATTTGTATAGACCTTAAGAAAAATAATATATTTTCTATGTAGTGTATACTTTCTTAAGCTACTAAATACGTATATCACGCTATTTAATTTAATTCACGTGGTAAGAAATAAGTAGTTTCACATGTGTTACTAAATAAAGAATTCTTAGGTAACCAAGTAACGCATTCGATGGCCATCTATTATTGTCATATAGTCTAGCTTCGTTTGACACATTCACGGGAACGTATTTCTGTCAGTCTATATGATCAAGCGGAGCTTTTCGCTGTAGCAACAGCAAAAATCAAAACAGTATGATTTAACGTAACATGTCATTTAACCAATGCTGCGGCACAAAATAAATTGTATGTTGGCCACACGTAAGACAAAAAGTTCCACGTCCCTTTCGTGCCATTCGTCACAATACAAGAAGTCTGATTTTATTTGCTATCTAAACATATTTACTTTGTATTTATATTAGAAAATAGATGTAGTGACGGAACTACCTGTAACTTTTTACCAGTAATTTTAATTCTAATACACTAGTCCCAGACTGTTTTGCTATTTCTATAAGCAGATAGCATCACTATTTAAAAATGATATGTATTGATGAAGCAATACATATATTTTTTGCGAAGTGTTTCAACTTTTATTAGTATCGTCGAAATATTTCTGTATCTATTAACGAAACGAAGTAGAAATATTACTTGTACTCGACGTTCCAATTTATTGTCGCTATACAGAAATAATGAAACAGTATACTATAATTTTAAATAATAATTTAATTACAACATGACATACCGACAAGCATTTACAAATAATAATCGTTAGTTGTAATCGCTTAACATCGATTTAATATTGTAATTCGTGTATTATATTACGAACGACTGTATTTATACCGATAAGTAAAAAAATAAATGTTTTCACGACAGTATAGAAAACTTTGTTTCGTTACCTATAAAATCGTCAATAACTTTTTATAATATTGGAGCCTATATTTAGCATCGTCTTATAATTGAAGTAACATGGTAAGTAAGACACAATGTAGACCAATAAAACAGTTCTTAAGGTGCCGATGGTGAAACAAATTTAACAAATTAAAAATCATTTCCTTTTTTAAACTACGATGGTGGCAATGAAGCGTATGGTCCTCTTGCTGATAAGTGGTAACCTTAGTTTACTCACTTGTAACACTATGAGTAACATATAATATATAGCAAAAAATAGGTGTTATTTCGACTGCACGGCGGTGACGCCGGTTAGAGGTTTAAATGGTCGCTTTGCCCAATGGCAAGGTCAATGCACTGTGCTAAGTGTTGTGGGTTCGATCCTCACACGGGACATAAAATTGTGTAATCCACGATCAGTTGTTCAGCTTCTGGGTGTTCTTTGTGTGTGTTCTTTGTAAAGT
The DNA here is from genome assembly GCA_930367265.1 of Catocala fraxini. Taxonomy (NCBI): domain Eukaryota; kingdom Metazoa; phylum Arthropoda; class Insecta; order Lepidoptera; family Erebidae; genus Catocala; species Catocala fraxini. The sequence continues at coordinate 17,105,980 of OV884039.1, read as the reverse complement.
GTCCTGCAACATATGACGATACCTGAACATTCCTAGTGCGGCAGTTGTCTCAAGAAAAATGTAAAACCTGTGCCAGCATAAATGAGGGTATGTAAAATCATGGTATCTATCTTGCTGACAGCATTCCACTTGTTAAAAATCACACTAAACGAATCTTATGCATCGTTCCGAAACCTTTTGTGTCGTAAGTTTGTTCAAAAGTAAACTTAAGTTAAACTCCTCTTGTTAAAATAATAGTACGTATTGTATTTTTTGAAAATAAATAAGTTATTTACATGAGATTGCTTGGTCGCGATCTTCTGTAGGTGTTTTTCCTTTCCCACGAAATAAGAAATGTTAATATGCAGTCAAAGTAATAAATACTTAATAAAACTTGACAACAGAACTATTAATATAGATCTGGCCATTATTTAGATGTAAATCAAAGAACGCAGCTTAAATAAACAGAATTCTCTTTTAATTTTATTTATACCTTTTGCATTACTTTGAAATTAATGGTGGGATGAAGGTAAAGGAATAGTAGGCGTGGGCTTGTAAACCTTCTGATCTATTGTGGGTATAAAATATAAAAGATTAAAGGAAAAGAAAGTACGGGCTTTCGTAGGCCGCGTACAAGAGCATCGCTAAACCTTATCGACCACGACTTTGTCTCCATCAAATCAAATAAGTAAATAAATTTGAAAAGCCTTTTATATCACGTTTTACACATGCTCCATTTTTATAAATTAAAAACTAGAAAACTGTCATCAAATCAAATATATTACATTAATATTTAAAAGAAAACAATATAATCAATAGTTTGATTTAAAAAATTAGTAATATTCACGTTAACCCCTTCAGATAAGCTCAATGCTTGACAATGGGTCCACGTCATTAGTGCAATAAGTATGATTCGAAACCACGACCACTATCGTAAGTTCGTTCTTACGCTTCCAAATGTTGATTAAATTGCTACCAAAATGGATAAAGTATCGTTACTTTATCCATTTTGCTAGCAATTTAATCAACATTTGGAAGCGAGATCATAAATCTTCTAAATATTCAATTTCTATTTTTGTCGCAATTGGATATCGCTAAAAAGCATTGCCTACCAATGTTACCATGATCAAATATACGATAACAACAAGCGCAAATGAAATTAGAAAAAGTATGTCATAACCCTTACATACATACATAATGCTATAAAGATCTCTATTAGGGCAACTGAGCAAACGTTTGCTTAAAATAAATAATAATTCTTTAACCCGATCGCAGCGCCGCCTACCGAGTCCAAATGTGAATCTTAAACATCCAGGTACTCACTCAAATATACATAAAAAATGTCAAATTGGTCCAATGAATATAAACAATGGCAGAAGAGAATATAATATACCGACGCTCCCGAGCAAAAACTGGGTAATCGAAAAATCACAATTTTACAGGAGAAAAGATTTACTGATTTTATGGAATATATTGTCAACGAGTGGGTGACTATAGAAGTCATTGATGTATCAAATAAAAGCTATTTTTTGCGATAATATAACTGGAATTCCTTTTATTAAAAATATAGTAATTTATGAAAATAAATAATGCCTAAAATTCTATACATAAAATATTACAGTCATAGTACTTACGGGATTATTGCAATAAATTTATCGAATAAAATATTTCGTAACAGTATATTATGGACTTCTACGGCATTATTTTTTATCGTAGGGATGATACATAACGTGTTTTTACGGAGTTATTGTGGTAATATCAAATAATTTTAGAAACGGTATTGATTAATAACATTATTATTACGAGGAAATCTAGAATAACAGTGTTATTGTTACCACTCAATACAGATTTTTTTAAAGTATTTATTTAAATGTAATATTAGGAGGTTTATAATTAAAAACACAACAATTCGATTATTTAAGTAGTATTTATTAAACCACAGAATGAAATTTGACGTTTTAATTTAACGCGAACATTTATTGAATAAAAATGAAATAAAATAATAAACTATCATTATGTTTCTCTTATCACAGGTGTTTTCTAACAATTATTTTATTGAGAGGCCTACACGGAGACATGGGTCCAACGTGAAGAGGCCCTTAGAGAGTTTTAATTAAAGGTGGGATGGATCACCTACAGCGGCACTAGCCACAGCAGGCGTAGGACTATTGCTAAGTATGGATTCTAATATATGGGCTATGGGTATGGGTGTTCGGTGGACCGGTATATCGGTAACTATGGATGAAAAACGGCGTCTGCCCTGAATACTCTAATAGCATCAAAGCAATGGGCAGACGGTGACCACCATAGCAAGCATACAAGCCAGCAGCAGAGGGCAACACCGCTGGGAGCGGCTAGGAGTGTCGAGCGGTGCGGCGCCGGTTTCACGGGTCTCGTGACAACGAAGACCCGGAGCGAGTTTCCCCGTAGTTATGCCCTTGAAAATAACACTTCCACCCCGAAGCATATAGCTGTAGCGGCCTCCCTCTGACCGGCCGACCAAGGCAAGCCAGAGTTGAGAGTCCTACTGGCGCTCTTCAAGTTCCCCCCAGCTAACCAGTATCGGCAAGCTGGGGACCAGGTCCTAACCGACTCTCTGAGACATTCAGGAACGCAGTGTCGCCACTCACATTCAGCTCGCCACAAGCAGCCCTGCGGTTTATGCTCTTTTATTTAACCTGGGGATACATTTTTTGTTTATATCACGGCGAAGGTGGTAGTTTAAAAGCTAGTGTACTGTGCCCTCTGTTATCGCGTTAGTCTCATGATGAGATAACGACTGTCTCAGAGGAGTATTATTATTATTATTTGTTTTGTGTTTTAATACTCTAATAGCAGGTGTGCGATTACTACGATTCCCTACCCGCAAAAGTCATTAAACTTTTGCGGGTAGGCAATCCTAGTAATCGTCATCTAAGATAGAGTTGGAAGATTTTGCTCTATATTAAGTGTTTCACTTTCGTCACTCTGCATAAATTTTCGGATTATCCTACATGTATTTAGTATTGCTGCTGTTTGTATATTAATGAATGTATTTGCTGGTACTTATAGCATAGGCTATCCTAATTTAGTGTTAATCTTTATCTTGTACATTCATTTGCAATGTTTTTCTATAATATTTACTATTTTGAGACAATAAAGAATTTTTATTCCTTTTTCATTTTATTTTTTTATAGTTCACGTCGTTTTATGCTATGCTGCTATGTAAATATTTTGGGAAAGCCCCTGTGGTAGATATTACAATTGGTACAATATAGACTTTGTTGGCTTTCCAGATTCTTGCTATTTCTTCTTTGAGTTCTGTGTATTTGTTGATTTTTCCTGTTATCGTTTTTAGAAGGTTGTGGGTATTTGGAACGGCTATATCAATATATACTGTATTGTCTGGTCTGTGTATATCTGGTCTATTAAAATGAATGGTCCCATCGGTAAGAATAGCTAGGTCGTAATACATTTTGTGGGTGTTGTTTTGTAATACGGGGCTAGGCTGATATTTATAGTAGGGTGTGTGTGTCTTGAATGAGTTTCTACTTGATACCTAGTTTTTGGTGGATGATATTTACTATTTGATTATGACGATGTGTGTAGTACGTTTGTGTAAGTGTGGTGCAAGCTCCTGTTATATGTTGTATGGTTTCTGGCTGACTGTGTTATTTACGGCATTTATCGTCTATTGCAGTGGGATCTTTAATTATGTGTTTCCTGTAATTTCTGGTATTAATCACTTGATCTTGAATAACTATAAGAAAATGCTCAGTCTCCGGAAACAGATAGCCGCTAGTAAGCCACCTATTCGAAGCCTCATAATCGATATGTGGTTGTTGCAAATCGTGAGGGTGACGTCCATGCAGTGTTTTGCATTTCCAATGCTCTAATTTATGTTTTTCAAGATCTGTTTTTCGATTTGTTGTTTATACGTTATTGGTAGTTTCTGCTAAATTAAGGGAAGTGAATTTTGTATCATTATTAACTATAATTCGGTGTATAGCACGGTTTGGTGTATGTATAGCCTCTACTACCTTTTATTCGTTTGAGAGACATTCTTTCTATGGCTGATTTAGGGTGCAAACATTTATTTCTAGTAAATATAGTACGGGTTTTGATTTCAAGGCTATTTAAATCTGTTTTGGACCATTTAACTGTTCCGAATGAATAAGTTAAAATAGGTATTGCGTAGGTGTTTATTGCTTTAATAATTATTTTTGCTGTGAACTGAGTCTTACAAATTATGGATAATCATGTTGATATTATTCAGACAGTGTTTTCTTTAACCGGTCGTATACCGCCGGCTCGCATACCAGCCGGCAGATTTGTACCCGTCGTAGGCCGGTGGCTCGCATGCGAGCCACCAAATTGGCGCCAAAACGCCGCGCGCCGCCTTCCTTTAGCTTAAGCTAACGTAAAACCAATTTGGTGGCTCGCATGCGAGCCACCGGCCTACGACGGGTACAAATCTGCCGGCTGGTATGCGAGCCGGCGGTATACGACCGGTTAAAGATGAATGATGAATGTTGCGTATATTAATGAGCCAATACCAAACATAAATAAAATTGTTAGTGTATATTACGGCATACTTATATTTAAATATGTTCATCAAAATTATTTTTTTGTACAGATCTAAACCAGGTTTATTGCCGACATATTTTTGTTTCTAAATTCCCAACAATAAAAGTGTGTGTCATGGTATCTCTGTTAATATAATTAGGAAAAATCTGATAAAAATTGCTAAGGTGTATTCCAGTCCTATGCTGAATTTGGCATAACAGTACATTACCGATAACAGTACATTACCGATTATAGTATAAAGCCCATAATAGTACATTACCGAGTTATTGCTTGGGGGCGTCGAATTACATACATATACTCGTATATAAATTAATCAAATACTATCACGTCAATTCCGTGTGTCAAAATCACAATGTAATTTCAGTTACCATTGACGATTCGTAGACTATTGAATCACTCTTTCCTTGATTTGTAGAGGCTGGGTCTATTCGCAACGCGGCACGAGCCTGCGATTGGCAGACTAATTGATTTCAACTCAAACGCAGTCAGGTAAGGCGAGCGAATTTTAGCTGTGAAATTCTGAGGGAACTGCTTTGCGGGAAGCACAAATATATATCATAGATAGGTTGGCTTTAGACAGGTTTGGCTGTATTGCAATAGACGATAACTTGCATTGTTGTGGTTTAGTATTGAGTACGATGTTGTGTTATCGTTGTTTATACATTTTCGTGTTATGTAGTGTTATTACTAGGTACAGATATGCCTTGATTTGTCTATTTTGAATATCGTAATGAAAATTAGAATCACGAATAAGTTAATAAAATTTTATAGTTTCTAGGCTCGTGTATTACACTCACATTTTAGACTATATTCACCATAATTATACAACGCTCGAGATTATTTTAGGAATCTTCCTTTTCAGTAGAAAAGGAAGATTCCTAAAAGAAGTCTCGAATCTCCGGCTTCCTAATATATTGGGCGATCTGAGAATCGAAACCCGCCGTAAGGTGAAGGTACGGTTAGCACATAGTTTTCATCGCAAACATGAACGCAAACTAAAACACTAAGTATTCGTCAGTCCAGTGGTAATAGTTTGCGTTTAGAACAAATTTTATTTGAATATAAAAATATGCACAGATCTTAACATTATCCTAGCGGATATACAGGTTGCCCGGTAGCAATTTTTACATTTTGAATAGACTTTATTTCTGAACGGAAGCAGCTACAGAGAGCGCGGGGGGAAGCGCTAGAAGTGCCAGCGCTGTGAGTTTCAAATGGGCTTCATCACTGAAGAAATTGTTTCCTAATCGAGATTCAGTCGAAAAAGTGGCTAATATCCTCTCGGCGTAGTTTATTCCTGTTTGATAATCATTTTTGTAAAATTTTTGGATTATCTGTATTTTGTTGGGATGAAACTTTAGTTTCTTTCTTATTATATCATGTAATGTTGTTCTGGCAATCTCCAAAGCCGACGAGCGCTTACAAAACTTACGCTGAGCCGTAATGAGTGAAAAATGACTTGTTAAATATGCTTCGATAGCAATAGCGCGGTGCGCCCCCGACCAACGCTTCATTGCAACTAAAAATCAGTGCAGGCTACTGCTGTATATGAGGTCTCGGGTTTAACGCCCGGATCTAACAAGTCAGTCAAGAAATTCGCAGTAGCAGCTCAGAGTCTGGAATTGTGCCCGGTAGACACAAAACCCTAACTGAAATATGGGCGTTAAAAACCTCTGCTTACCCCTTAAGCAATAGACATCATACCATGTAGGTTGTGACACACGACTACACGTTAAGCTAGACACCCTTTATACGCATAACTATGCTACATACAAAATAGAAAATTGTCGAGAATAACGCACTCTCTCGCACGAGTCGCAGCGTTTCTAATAGTTCAAAGTCCAAACAGTCTCGGTTGATGTGTCGCTGTGTGTACTTGTAATACTTTCAAGTTGTAGTTCTAGTAAAATGGTCACATGTTGGAATCGAACCCACAACATTACAGAAGGTTAGGTAGGTTTCTTCTTAAATCCATTCAAAAATAGGAGCCCCGCGAAGCGAGACTCAGTCGACCTACCACCTACCATTAGGTAGCCACATATTATGTAACACAAGTTAGAGTGCTGCCCCACTCAATCTAAGCCAGGAGATTACTGCGACGATATGTTTGAAGGTAATATTAATAAAGCAGTAGCGTAATACATACTGACAATTTGCACTCAAACGTGCCGTTGCAATAATGGACTAAGTGAATTAGAGAGCATGCACGCTAACTCGTGGCACAAAACATTTACTTGAGATATCTCATCTGGTACTTGATAACTAAATTCCCCGTGAACATATCTGCTGAAGTGTAGTGTGTGAAGTAGTAAGTGTAGTGAAGTAAGCGAAACGTCGGGTCAAGTGTAAACTTAAATACAAATAGCTTAAAAATTAGAACATATAATGTTTAATAGTAGTAGTGTAATTTCAAAATAAATAAACAGCGATAGAATCTGTATAAAGTAGTTTAATTTCAATCAATGCTTGCAATATACAAATGGCATTGTAGAGCTGCTGTAACGCTTACTATTTATTTTAAAAGGACACGCCTTGGATGTTAAACACTATGCAGCGCATATCTTAAAGTAGAGTCAGCCTCTTCACCGCGATTTAATGAGAATGACGACGCATAAAATAAGTTTTTAAACTGTAATATTCTTCTCATTAACATGCACTCGCTTACATTTTTTAAATAAAGAACTGAGTAATTACTTGTACAGTGAGAAGCTTAAGCATTTTCTCGTTTTATCTTTATCTTAAATATTTTATTACGCAATCCTGGCGGAGCGGATTTGCGCATTTTAAAATGCAATAAGAATAGTGACTTTGTCAAACACTGTTACACGAATGTACAATGAAAATTTTCATATTAATCGGTGTGCGTTGATTTTTTCTCGTCAAGCATGTAATTATTATCGAATAATGAGATGCATAAACGAAGGCGGATTTTTAGCAAATAATGATGTAGAATATTTGATTATAACATATTTCTGAAAGCCTTTTTAACCGTAGGACTGCCTCGGTGACGCAGCGCTAATGAATGCGTCTGCGGTACATTAGCCTCGGGTTTGATACCTGGAACGGCCAAAGTTTTATTGGGTTTTTAGGTGTCTGGAACTGTGCCCGGGAGACGGCAATATACTCGTCACCTGTTTAGTGAGCCCTAAAGTTAAATTTGGCAAAGTGAGAGTCAGATACTCCTCTGCTTAGCTCGTCTGTAATATATATTTATAAAACTACGTATGTATAATCATGTATCAAGAATAATTTAAGTCTCTGTAAATAAGTAACCTAGTTTTACTATGCGCTTGTTGCCTTATATTGATTTGCCAAGTGAGTCTATAGCAAGGTAGAGTTCTATTAAATGCCCAAAAGAAATCCGATTTCAGTTTCGAGTACATAACGTCATAAGCGAATTAATCTTGAATAAACCAACATATGTATCTCAATGGCTTTAATGAGATGTGGGTTTATTCATGATAATGAAGCGTTTATAACATTTATAAAATAATATATATATTATATATATATATATATATATATATATATATATATATATATATATAATCTCTCGACTTACGGTCTTACAGTGGTTACTAAGCAATATTCGCAGGCACGACCGTCAGTCAAGACTTCGATTTCCAATTAATAGATATTGTTTCGGAAGCGCAATAAATAGGGTGTTTATATAAGAGAAGTAATTTTTTTCTCGTTGACAAACTTCGTCAATCGAACAGGAAACTTTTCTTATTAAAGTAGAGACGAGGCCGTTGGTAAGGAATTCTATCTTGCTATTCCATTAATGTTGCAGCGACGGTGAGGTAACGAAATAGACTTTTCTCAGTGATTTGTGTGGAACAGCATAATAAAGGTGAAACTCATCTGAATCAATGGCGAGAGAACCGTTTATTTGGATTAAAGTGTACACCCGGGTTTGATTAAAGAGATCTGTGACCTGTGACATTGGATGAGTAGAAGCACCGTAAAGATATAGGTTTGTTCTGAAGAAATAAAACTTAGTACGTTGTATAAAGGCCTTCTTTGTATAATCATTAGTTATAGTGATTATGAGCAGCGATAGCTCAGTGGGGAGACTAACAGGCTGTAATGCAATGGGTCTCGGGTTCGAACCCACGTCGCGCACCTCTGACTTTCGTAAGTTATATGACTTTTCAAAATTATGTGCGTATTGATTGACAATTATCGCCTGCTCCGTGCCTCGGAGAGCACGTTAAGTCGTCGATCCCGGCTGCCATATACATATGGCAGTCGTTATTGGGAGAGTGTCGACACAAAAGATCCCACTAGGTCGAAGTGCCGCTGGTCTGCACTGACTGGCCCCCCACATAAGATAAGATAAGATATAGTGATTATTATCTTACGATGTAGAAACTGCACTGTATATGTAAACAAATATTGAACTTAAGTTGTATATGTAATTTAGCCTATATATTTATATATTGTAAATAATAAAAATAATATAATGTTTATTTTCTCATCACAATATTACGTAGATACATTACACATGTTCGGTACATAATAAAAACAGTGAAAATGAAAGTAAATGTGTCATTGATATTATAAATATATGGGACCATTGACGATAATATCGATTATAAGTAGACAATTATAGTTTAAAGACAATTTATGAAGTACTGATGAAGTCAAATGTATAGGCTAAAATAATTTCATTTGTTTCATATGTAGTGTTGTATACGTATATTATGTATGTGTCTCTTAGAGGCTTTCCTGAATGAGTTGAACATCTCCTGAACGTGGAATATATCTACTTACATATGCAATATACAATGCATGTAGCACTTGAATTCAATTACCAAGATTTTTCAATTTTTATGACATACCAATTTTAATATTTGCAAGTAGTAACTGTTTTTATAATGAAGTACTATTTTATTTTCCGCTAAAGTAATCCAAGTTAAAATGCTGCCTTGCTCAAAGATGAGTATTATTTACATTTTTAGTACAGTGCTTTACATAAAACATGTTGTATTGGAACATATCTTGTTTAACAAGTGCACTCTCACGAATTCTAGTAATAATAATGATTATAATAATTCTAGTAATAAATGCGACAGTTGTTATCTCATCATGAGACTAACGCGATAAAGGATAGCACAGTACACTAGCTATAAACAAAAAAAGTATCACCAGGTTAAATAAAAGCGCACAAACCGCAGGGCAACTTGTGGCGAGCTGAATGTGAATGGCGACACGGCGGTTTTAAATGCCTCATAGAATCGGATAGGTCCTCATTCCCGGCTTGCCGTTACTGGTTGGCTGGGATGGAACTTTAAGAGCGCCCGTAGGACTCTCAACTTTAGCTTGCCTTGATCGGCTGGTCAGAGGGGGGCCGCTAGAGCTATATGCTTCGGGGTGGAAGTGTCACTTTTAAGGCCATAACTACGGGGAAGCCCGCTCCGGGCCTCCGTTGTCACGAGACCCGTGATGGTAAAACCGGCGCCGCGCCGCTTGACGCTGCTCACACCGGCGTTGCCCTCTGCTGCAGGCTTGTATGCCTATGGTAGCCCATCTAGTGAGTTGGCGAGCTACCACCTACCCATCCGATTGATGCTATTAGAGTATTCAGGGCAAACGCCATTTTACATTCATAGTTACCAACATATCCGTCCACCAAACACCCATACCCATAGCTCAGGCTTATTAGAATCCACACGTAGCAATAGTCCTACGCCTGCTGCGGCTAGTGCCGCTGTCGGTGTTCCATCCCACCTTTGATTAAAACTCTCGAAGGGCCTCTGCATGTTGGACTCATGTCCCCGTGTAAGCCTCTCAAAGGGCCGGGTATTTTCTTAACGTGTTAGGGAAATACCCGTAAAGAGAAACAAATAATATATTTATTCAGATAACATCCATAAAAAAATACAATTATTAAATACAAATTAAATAAAATTTAAAACTTACGCAGTCACTGTTTACAAGTCAAATACATCAATAATTACTTATAGTCTAAAATTTTTTAACAATAACAGTAAAAAATACACAGTATCATGTCAGTCTTGCCCGATAATTTTTATTCATTTATATTGGATCGGAGAGTCCGAACATGAGGCAATCATCTTAAGGATGCTGTTGAAACTGTCTCTCATTCTTCTTAACAATGACGCTACTTGTTTACGCATCATCGCTTGATAGTCATCAGAATGTGCCTCGGCAAATATTAGCGATGCACTGCAGTAGGGAGGCAGCCGCATCAGCATCCTAAATAGGTTATTATATTGATCACGCAAGACATTGGCTACCCGACGGTTGTGTCTTACCCATAAGCTGCTCGCGTAAAACGATTCGCAGTATGCCTTGAACAGACTGATTTTCGCTTCAGTGGAGCAACGACCAAGCTACGGGCAACCATATTCCGTCGGACGACCAATGCCCTACGCTCACGTTCCAGATCCGCGTCATCAGACAGGACATCAGTCACAATATGCCCTAGATATCTGAAACTGGCTACCTTACGAAGCTCCTCACCGCATGACATCATTTGTGTTGACACATTTGTGTGTGACATCATTGGCTTCTGCCAATGATGTCACACACAAATGTGTCAACACAAATTGTCACAAATGGGCACACTTAATTTGCCTTTAAAAAGGACGACTTTGCTTTTTGCTGTGTTGTATGTCAGCCCATGCTCCGCCGCATATATCTCGCAAATTGCCAATAGTTTATTAACTGCATCCACCAATGGTCCCAGCAGAACCATATCGTCCGCGTAGCTAATATTATTAACGCACACATCATCAATGACAACCGGTATTTTTTTCACTGGTATCCTAACTGGTAGAGTAAAGAGACATTAATAGACTGGATTAGTCAGAAATTCTTCTAATGTAATAGTACGAAGTGTTCAGCTTTGAAGGGGCTAATTATGTTTGACCCTTGCTCTGACGAGATAGCGACTCTTTTTTAATAGAGTCAGCAACACACAAATGATACTTCTGGTGTTGCATGCAATCATCCATATTAGGCATAGGCTTACGATAACCATATACTATTAGTCGACCCGTACTCTTGCTTGTTACTTTATTAGTATATGCGAAATAAAATAAGCATAGACTCTGATTCTTGTACTAGCTGACCCGCGCAACTTCGTCCGCTTCACATAAGAGAAGTTTCCCCGTTTTTGCAACATTTTTATTGATGCTCCGCCCCTTCGGTCGTAGCATGATGTTATGCAGCCTTCCTCGAAAAGTGGGCTATCCAACACTAAATTTATTCAATTCGAACCAGTAGTTCCTGAGATTAGAGCGTTCAACCAAAGAAACAAAGAAACAAATTCTTCAGCTTTATATTATTAGTATAGATATCCTCGCAGGGATAAGCAGCGGTTTATAAAATCTACATTTCGACAGTTATGTTTTACGCCACGCATTAGAGCTACGATATTGTCAATCAGGCACTTTTCTAGACTCTATACTGCTAAGAGTTTCCTACCATAAAAAGTTCCATCCCGAGAGTTAACTATCGGACGCAAACATAAGTGTAATGCTGTGGCATGTGCACTTAAGAGGCAGTCTATTAAATAACTGTTGAGCTATTATAATACTACCAATGTTAATCCAAAAGTTTTGAATTCTTTCAAACATAATTTTCAACGCGGTAATGTTGGATATATTTGTTGCCTTGTGTTTTCTAGCGCACTGTAATAACTTTTAGCAGACAGGTATAAGTTTGTTTAAAGCCAGTAACTACTGAAATCAATTTTACCTGCATAGCATACATTCACTAAAATCTAAAGTTGTTTCTGCGTGCGATTTTGCCCGCGTGTATCCCACAGGGACGCATACCGAGATAAAAGTACATATTTATGTTCCAGGATATGGGCTATCTGTGTGGGAAGTTTTATCCAAATCCATTTACATGTGAGATTTTTTGTTGTTTCCTTGGAATTTCTGTTGCAAATTAATAGTATTCTTGTTATCCCCTCTGTAATGTGATGTAAGCTAAATGCTTATTTACGTGTGGGTTCACAATGATAGATATATGCAATGAAGGAGAATCAAACCCAAAATTGATCTGTCACTGCTTTAAAGAAACGCTTAAGTAACATACAAACTTTCACATTTATATTATTCTTTACATTAAAAGTTTCAAAATTAAGCATCGTCAAGTAACGCACACTAGCGCAAACAAAAAGTCTAAAATGGAAAACCAATAAAGTTACCGCTCCCGTCACTGGCCAGAGTTTACTTCGTTAAACTATGAAATTCAATTGTAACGACAAAAAACTGGAGTCAACATTTTGGTCAATGGCTGAGTTCGTGTATTTTTGCGACACACCGACGTCGACTGAAGTCTTTGCCTCGGTTTTGTTACAAAATCCTCTTATGGAACTTTGAATGGTCGGTGAAATTAAACCGCTTTACCAACTTGTCCAGTACTGAATTCGGGTAAGCAGACTGTGGCGTTAATTCAGGACGAACAATATTGTATACAACGTGCTCTCTGTAAATCAATACAAGTAGCTTGTATCGCCAGTTCAAAATGTTCTAGAATTCGAATCTCTGTAATAAAATACCACCTGTATACTACAATTATTTATTGTTTGAAAATCGAATTCAAAATATCTGTATTTGCTATCTGAATGTTATAAAGCTAAGGAGATCTCATGTTTAAACCCGCTGATATTTATCAAACTATACAGATTTCAAAATATTTTAAGATATTTTGAAATCTGTATAGATGTTTTAGTAATTATTTTATTGTAGTTTATTTTTAATTCCAAAATTAAGTTCAGTTAAGGGCTATCTAATACTTAGTTATACATTAATTTTGTGGATTCCTTGCCGTAGTCTTGTATGATGTATTGACATACATAATTATTCGTTCACTCTGCCGTAATTCTGTACAGTGTCTTTACGAGTAATTTGTTCAACAATTCAGCAAATTACAACAAACAAATTATACATATATAACCGAACATAAAAAGCTAAAGAATAACAAAGGTATTATTTATTAAGATGTTATTAGAATTTTTAATTATACTTAAGTAGTACAACACTAAATTACAATATTTGCAACAATTAGACATATATTATATTAAAGCGGTCTCATTTAATTCGAAATGCTTGCTAACGTTTTGCACCGATCCGTTTTCAAAAAGTACGCGGCTCGGTACAACTAACCACTTCAAAGAGCTCCGAATGAATAATGCCACCAAAATATTTGTACGACGCAGCATTGTGAGGTTAAAACTTTGGCAAAGTTTATTAATGAAGCAAAGGTTTGTGCAATGTTCATATTTTAAAGTGCTTAAACTTTGAGAAGCTAAGATTTGGCGTGACATCGAATTTTACGCGTCGTTGTACATACATACATAGATTCACGCCTGTTTCCCAGAGGGGTAGGCAGAGACTACGGATTTCCATTTGCTACGATCCTGACACACTTCTCTGGCTTCATTCACTTTCATCACATTTACGCGTCGTTGTCTAGAGACATATTCAAATTTAAGAGTGGAACAGTTCTGTAAAATGCAAACAACTTTGTTAATTTTGAACGGTATCCTTGCTGTGCGACTGTATGAGGTCTCTAGTTAGAATTGAAATCTTAATAGTAGTCCGGCGTTAGGAAGTTGGTGGTGTTAGACACCCCCATGCCTCGGAAAGCACGTAAATCCATTGGTCCTGCGCGTAATCTCTCTCCAGTCGTGTCGGATAGCCGTCCCATCGGATCATGAGAGTAAGGGACCAGAGAGTGCACTACTTGTATTGTGCACTATAATATCCCCTGCCCAGACGGCCAGTCTTCGTTAAGATTGGCGCCCATAACGTGGTCTGAAGGATATTATTATATAACCAAAACTAAAAATACATTATGGAATTCTTATATAAATAGAGCAGTCCAAAATAATTACACTGAGAAATCACTTACATCCACTCTACAATCCATACAGTAATTAATTTCCAAGAACTTGCCTGTGGTTTCGAGCGTAACCATACCAACCATCTATTATTACCCTGGTTATATTAAAAAACCTCTAATGTTTATAGCCGTTTTAAAAGTGAGTTAAGCAATGATATTTTATTGAATTGCACAGGTGAACATCGCAATGAAATAACCTTATTATATATTTTAGTAAATCTCCTTAAGCCAGGCGCTATGCTGTCAATAATTCAATCAACAGATTGGTGGTATTTCTTTATGCACTAGCAGCAGAATATGTTTGTATGATCGGCAACGTTAGCTAATTCTAGTGTTGGATTTCACTGACTACTCCAAGCTTAAAAGAATATTACAACCTGCTCTACCTCTCATACAAATAAGTATTCATAGACCTTAATATACATATAATGAACTTAAATGATCAGTCCTTCATTTTTAATTATCAATTTTCAATCGCTCCCTTTCGCATCGGACCTCAAATCATAGCTAAATGTGTAATATACGTTTACCTATATCTTCTGCGAAACAGGACATAAGGCTACGACTAGGTGTTTCCCACGGTTTTACCCACGTTTGTAATTAGTACTTCGTTACCGTGGCTCGTAGCGTGATGTTATAATATAGCTTATGGTACTTCTGGATAACGTAGCTGTCTAATGGTAAAATAATTTTAAATTAGTCCTTTAGTATTTAAGTTTATTTACTACCAACAAAAATACATAAGAAAAATTGCATCTTCATAATATTATTCCTAACAAGAATTACATTTACTTTTCAATCAACTCTACTTTATCAATAATCAAATCAAGTCGAAAGCAATCTGTTGAACTTGTATATTGCAACATGAGAAAATTATGTTAAGTCCGCATGATAACAAAGTTATTATAACGAACCATTTCGTTTATTAACTCAGGACCCCCGGCAATACATCGAGAATAGATGGCATATCAAAGAGAAATCACAGAAGTTTAACCTGTTTCAATGCATCCATTTTAAAATAAACATTCTGTGCTATGGGTCAAACTAAATCTATAATAATATTATAATATTGTTTGTAAGCATTTAACTCAAGAACTACTCAACCGATTCTAAAATCCTATCAAGCTAAATTATCACCGAGTAACATAGCCTATTTTTTTAAAAGCCTACTTTTTCCGCTAGGCGAATCCTCGAGCAAAAGCTAGTCCTTAATGCATTTTATCAAAATCGGTTTAGTGATTTAACCGTAAAATGATAAAGCACAGAATTATAACATTAAATTATTAATTGACATTACTTTTTTGCTTAGCGACAGCATAACTGACAATTTCCTTCACAAATAACTTTGAACCAAAACTCTACAATCAGGTGCAAAAGTCAATTGGTAGAAAAATCAATACGATGTTTATTAAATAACAGATGAATACCTACTTTTAGTAACATTCTTGACCATTTTGATTTATAAATAATAGGAAGTGACAATATACAAAGACATGTCAGACATGTATTAATATTGTATGAATTCTAATGTTGCTTTTTCAGCAGCCATGGTCACGAGGAGACTAACTATATACTTGTAATTATAAATTATCCATGATATAAGAACGCGCAACCACTTTTGTTTGACATCAATATTTAAAACTGCATTAAATGTACATATATGCAGTAACATATTTATCGGTCTGGTGCTGAAAATGACAATTAATATTTTAATTTAATTTATTTATTTAAATATTACTACTGTATACTAATAGTGGTATTTGAATACATTAATTATAAACTATTGATACCACAGTAAAGATTAAAACATTATTACTATACTTTTATAAATTAAAAGCAAGCATGTTTCCCAGAATATATTATAGTACTTTAGTATAGGCAATAATAATTTCACTGTCTCCAACAGTATATAATATATTACAGCATTTTTTCTTTTTTCAGAGCTTTATCTTGAGACTGATGACATTTAGGATACATAAGATCGAGTTGTCAATCACCAGGTAAGCCTCAGATGAGAAATAAATTTGGCAGTTTAACCATTTCTGTATAGATTTATTATTCAAGTAAGCTTACAGATATACATATTTCGTTTAATGTTCATACAGTATACGGTCATTATACTGAAAGTTCACCTTTTCATTTACCTGTATAGTAGCATGATAGAATACGTATTGAAGTGCACTCCGATCTCAATAGATGGAGAAGGAAATACTCTACATTATTTCCGATAGAATGCTTCCTTGCAAGGTATATAGCTTTTACGTACTATTAACTGAAATGTTTATAAGAGACCGTTTCCATCTTGTTGTAAGAATTGGCTTTGAGCACGTTAGTAATATAATAGTATTTGATATTATGTGTACTAATTTCAACGCTAAACAATGCACGATTTGTTTATCTTGAGATTTTATCATAAAATCGCAGTATATTGCAAATGATGTCTAACTAGATGCGCTCCGCAGTGTCATCCACGTAAGCCCCGATACCGTGGGAATATCGAAATAAAAAGTAGCCTATGTGTTAAGCCAGATCTCCAGCTATCTACATACCAAGTCTCATCGTAATCGGTTCAGTAGTTTTTGCATAAAAGAGTAACATCCATCCATCCTTACAAACATTTATATTTATAATATTAGTAGGATACTAGTACAAAGTCTAGAATAATACTAGGTCAACTTTTCCTTTTCAACGAATTACCTAAAATATCTGATGTAACGTGGATATCTATATTATAAATATGCATCACTAATCATTAAAAGCTGCTGAAATCGAATGCACGGTTGGTTTAAGTGGTTGGTTCGCCATTGTAACTGCGCTAAGCGTTGTGGGTTTATCTCTCCAAAAATTTGCGTGATCCACAAATAGTTGTGCCGAGTCTTCTTTGTCCCCGTTGCTTGAATATTGTTTAAGTCTCTCACGACACAGGATTTATTTCTAGTGCTGCCTGCACATCTTTTTTAAAAGCAGTATATAGTTATGCTTTTAGTGAAACCACAAACATCTTCTAGTCAAAGTCAAGTGTAAAACCATTATTTAAGTCCTAAGTAACTTATTAACATTAAAATTCTGTGGTTAGCGAGTTTACTGAAGTTACTAAATTTACCTTAGATGCTCCGTTTAGACAAGAGCTGAGCTAACCTAAAAGAAACTTACCACAACTATATTATAATCGCATTAGACATTAAAATTTTGGTAACTTACAACATACACTCCCCAAGCGTTGCAGCTATTGCACTATGCATTGACTGACTACACAGGACGTAAAACAAGTATAATGTTATTAAACACTAATGTGAGTTTGTTTGTTACGCTTTCACGCTTTATTTACTCGACTGATAATCATGAAATTTCGCATAAACGTCAGAGGCATAGAAAAGGAAAATCAGAGTCGTTCAGAAAAAAAGACTGTTCACGCAGAATTTATTGACAAAATCTACATAACGCAAGTGAATCCACAGACAAAAACTAGTAGGTACTTAAGAAAATGAAACGATTAAAGTACCACCATTAAACTAATATTATAAATGTGAGTTTGTTTGTTTGTTACGCTTTCACGCCTTAACTACTCGACCAATCGTCATGAAATTTCTGATACACGTTGTCAGGATGTGACAACGATAGTTAGAATACTGGAAGAAAGATTTAGGGATATTTAGGTCAAAACAAAAGGTAAACTCACCAAAAAAAGGGGTTGTTCCGGCGTCATCCGATGACGTCTCATCCTACACTGTTTTTTTTTCCTAACTTAACCTATTTACGTACTCAACCGACAGCAATTCTTTCATTTTCAATTCTTTATTTATCCTGTAAGTATTCTTAGCTCAACCGATTATGAAATTACCCAAAAGCTGAACCTGAACCAAAAACTGTTTTAGTAATTTATATCGATACTAACATTATATAGAGAAAAGATATGGACAAAAAGTTTAAAAAAAAATTCACTCTTAGAAAGCTCTATTATCACCGAGTACCTAACATAGGCTATATTTTTTAATTTTAAGTATTGTTAACTAACCTCACCTATCCTACTATTACGAAGCCTAAGATTGTTTTGCTATCCATACTATTTCCGGTAATATTTGCCACGGGTAGAGTAAGGATCGCATTTCAGTTGAATAAAGAAACTTTATTCAAATAATGTAATCGGACCAGTTAAGCATTCTAGTTTAGGATGAGCTAAGAAATAGGATGTGACGTCATAGGATGAATACGGAACAACCCAAAAAAGGCGCCATAACAAAAACAAAGAATTATTCAATTTTTTTATTCCAACAAAGCTTTTACCTCCCTTTTATGTACCATCTAAGAGTATATTTGTACAAGTTGCATCCCATTTGTTCGCTTGAGTGCCATAAGCTTTTACCATATTTCCACCAAAGGACCATCTTTCTTCAATAAACGTAGCTTGAATATACACGCTTATAACGTCATGCTGTTGTCCTGTAGGGGATAGTATGTGTTTTATCTAATATACTGAACAAGGAAACTGTGAATTCCCCTTAAAACGCAAATACGAAGAAAATGTATTTTAATGTTTACCTCACATTCCATTTCTATACGGATAGCGTAGTCGTTTAAGTTGTCACTCGCCACTGCCATAACGCCGAGTGTTGTGTTCTTCGATACCCACACGGGACAAAAAAAAAATTGTGATCCACAAACAGTTGTTTCAAGTTCAGGTGTTCTTTGTATCCGTTCTTTCAGTGTTTGTAGATTCCCTTGCGACACAAGAATTATTCAAAGTTACAGCTCCCACAGCTGTATTTAAAAAATAAACGAGATGGGTGTAAAAACCTAGGATTCAACCTCTTCGTCTTAAATGTAAAAGCATTTAAAATACATGTGACCTTGTGATCCCTGTATCTCAGGAGTCTTTTGATCCCCAAGGCCCATATTCAAACTTGACCGAGGGATAACCCCAAGGTGTCTGCACACCAAGTTACAAGTCAATCGGTTTTGTGGTTCCGGAGCCATACCTGTCACTAACAAACTGTCACTAACATATAGACACACAGACCCACAAAGTGTTTTCATTAACCTCTTCGAAGAAGACTCAGAGGCTAATAATAATGTTGTAACACAAGAGACTTAACTATACTTTTGGATTTCCACGAGCACATGTTCGATTAGAGGGACAGCGATTAAAGCCTCCCCAATTTAAGTCTCTTGTGTTATTATGCTCTCGTTTAGTATAATAATATCACCCTACTTATAAACTGTCCAACTGTTGGACAACTGCTTTTGGTGTGAAAAAAGGTTAGTCTACTACGCTGGCCTAGTGTGAGTTAGCAAGCTACAGATTGTTTGCGAGAAAATGATAGGAGTTCTGCCAGGTTTTCTCACGACGTCTTTTGTAATTTTGTGAATTTATGGCAGCTATACTATACACGTTCACGCTAGCGGCACTTAATAGATTATTTTAAAGTCAAGCAAACTACGAGTATAGTGCAACAAAAAAATAAAAGAGATAAGATTTAATATTTCCTTTCCGTGGAAATAGTAATAAAATTTTATTTTGTAAATTTATTAAACTCTTAAAAAGAAATGAATATCATAAGTTCAGTCAGTCAAGTTGCTATAAAAATATCAATAGGCGCCTATATTATTTACGAAAGATCTCCGTCGTCTACATTTTTCAAAAGGCCTTTACTTCAGTTACAGTTCTGTATCAGTTGAACATTTAACCAAAAATACAGCAAGAAAGGTAGATAAAAATGTAAACTTAAAATAAAACACATTCTACTCTAGCAATTTACAATGTTCCGGAACGACAACAGCCAATGGCCAAATTCCTGTAAAAAGAATTCCTAATTCAGGACTGATCGTAAAAAACGGCAACTTAAATAACCTTAACTATCCTTATTAATCCCTCCTCTTCCAATTTCGTTGTCATTTATCACAAAGGGAAAAATAAAACGGTCCAACATTAATGGAATAGCTGACTTTAATAGATTGCATGAACGGGAATCGAATATTCTTATTTTCGAAAACAACGGGCATTTTAATTAAAGTAGATACTCAGTAATCTGGTGCAGATCTGGTATGCTGGTCTAGCATGAACCAGCAGATGGAAGAGCCACTACCATCTTACCACTCCAGGTAACTGCATCGATGTCGTAACGATAGTGAATGCGGCTGCTATGCATGAGGACTAGGATTTGAATCCCGAGTCACACCAGCAAAAAGTTACTTTGCCTGTAAACATTTTCAACAGCATCCTGGAATTAAGAAGTGATTGCTAGCTGTATTACGAACTCCTGTATCTCTGAAATTCCCTTAAAGCAATTGTTTTGCGCCTGATCTCTCTCCGGTTGAGAGTCTTCACCTTCGTAAATGACAAAAAATTTGTGGTCACTGCAGCAGCATTACCAGCGTGTCCATCAAAGAGCTGATTTCTAGTCCACCATGATTGTTTAAGTAGGCATGTCCAGCTCCAGCCGATGTAACCTTTCTGCCGCCCAGCCGAGGAGTAAGCACAAGGCGCATTCCCTCACGTATAAAAATTAATGAAACATACTTAGTAAAAAAGTAAGTGTCATTACAATTTGCATTGTAATGACAGGATAGATATGTCAATTTATGAGTTGCGTCTCACTCGTAGAATTAGATATTACGACATTTCAGTGGTTGATTTCCCAAAGGCCCAAACAATAGCCCGACAAGCGTTTACTTTAATTGCGAAAGTATTTCTGTGGCACGATTTTCATTAGGATAATATGAGCTAACATTAGTCCCGTAACTTTTGACGTGAAAAAGGATACGCTAATTATACGAGTAATTAAAAATGTATATGAGATGGCAAGGCCGCTGGTAAGCAATATCGTGATAACGATCTTTTTCACCCGGCTTGAGGCCAAATAGGTTAATAGACGTGATTTATAAATAAAAATGTATATCAATGCACGGATGATGCAGGTTAAGTAGTCGCCTCGCTAGTGCCAATAAGCGGAGTGTTGTGGGTTCGAATCTCTCACGTGACAAAGTTGTGTAATCCACAAATAGTTGTTTCGAATCTGTGTATTATTTGTGTCCGTTGTTTGAAGGTTTCTTAAGTCTTTTGCAATACAGGGATTATACCTATCGCCGGAGAGGCCATTTTCTAAAGAAGAAACCATACATCATCTGCATCCAAATAAAATTATTTACATACATACATGTCTATATCTCATGCCTATATCTCTAAAGTTAGATACATCCGTTAGGCATAAACTACGTGCTAATAATACAAAATAAAGAAAGTCAAAAAACAATTTGCCTATATCGGAAATCAAACAAGACAACATACACAACAGTCGTACTCTTTGCCGCTGCGCCACCAAGTAAGTAGAAAAAAGTAATAACGTTTGCAATGAACAGCTTAAAACCCAGGATTGTAAAACTGAAATATTGCACAAGGTTGCATTATACCATAGGCACCCACTGATAGAAAAAATAATCGAGTAGGGCTTGACACATCGGAAAATAGTCAGACAAAACCTCTTATCCGTACCCTTAAGAAAGAAAAAATGGCAACGGTAATATATGTGATTAATAATAATCAATTATTTTATACTCAAACTGAAATAATATTACCATTAGTAATATTTCACCCTTTTGAATATTTTATTCACCTGTTCCCTTTTTCTATCAAAAAGTCTATATCCACATTAATTTACGCGTCATTTTTTTTTTTAGATTATTTAATTTTCAATTAATTCAGTTCCCTTACTAAGTCTACTCTACGCCGAAATACCAACAATCAAAACGATTAAGACGAGTTAATTTTGACTTATTTATCATTATTTACTTAGATATACGAAACCACAAAAAGGAAACACACAATCTAAACGGTTGTTGCAGTGACCATCGTAAACAAATAAACAGTAACCTTTTTAAACAATTCATATTTTTGAACCTCCGCGCCGCTTTTCTTCTTTTTAATATCTTTTAAATATCTATTTGCGCATAAAAAGAAAACCATGTATGAGTATTTATAGATATTATATTTCATTTCAAAATTCTAGTCAAGAATATTATTGGTAAAATGTTAACAGAATTGATGTTATTCTATTTTGGAAAACAATGTTGGTAATGGCAACAAAAATACACGCAATTTAGTAGGTACTGCAGAAGAATTCTATAAATGTTTTGTAAAGGGCCGTTAATTTTCAGGTTTCGGCGTTTCAATTAACTTTAAATCGACTGTGGTTGGAAATAGAATGTGTCCTGTTCGAAATTGTACACCTACCATAAGTTGCATACTTTTACTAATGTATTTATTATTGAAGCTTATTTTTATTTTGACCTTGGTCTTGAAGAGTGAGTATTTAGTGATTGTGAAATTAGTGATTGCAAGTCATGATTAATATATCCATTAGATACAATCAAGAACTTTTAAGAACGCGTACGCGCTCGTAATATCTTAACTACATAGTTAATGTAGATTGAAATTTTGGAAAACTCGTCCAAAGTATCGGCAAATTTATATAATTATAATTATTATTATATTATAATAGCAACAGATTGTTTTCATGCGAGATTAACATTATTTTTGTTTAACTAGACTCTCCTATACTAAGAATAATTCCTGCATCGCGAAGGACTTTACAAAAGTTCAAGAAACGGTAACTAAAATTATGCAGACTTGGAACTACATACTAATAGTGGATTACACACAATATATTTGTCCCGTGTGAAAATCGTTCCACAACACTGTGATAATGGTGAGTCAACCACCTAAACCACTACGACATCCGTGTGATCAACAATATTTTGCTACTCATACATATTAAATATGAACTATAAAATAATCTCACGCCAATTACTCAACTCAATTGGTCTTCTTGCTAAGGATTGTTAATGCAAAGATAAAAACGAAACTGCACTCACTGATCAATAATCGATTAGCGAGGTTAAGCAACGTTGGGTGCGGTCGGTCTATAGATGGGTGACCGCTTAGTGGTATTTCATCTGAGCGTCTCCGTGCTTCGGAGGTCACGTAAAAAGTCGGTCCCGGTTGTTGTCAAATTGACAGCAGTCGTTAAGCCATGTTCTGACATTGCCTTGAATAACTCTTGACAACAGGTTGGCCACTAACTACCCGAAAAGAAGAAGAAGACTGTGTATTTATAACCCTGTCTAGTTTTTTAGCCCATGCCATACTTGATCTTTTTGTAAAGCATTTCTAATGCATGAGTAAAACAAGAGCACGCTAGAAATTTTGTAAAGCTTTGTCCTATTTTTGCACAATGCAATTATAATGCTTTAAACTTTTCTTCGTCTAATGATTCAGTTAAAAGAACTTTCTTTGTAATCTCACTTTTCACCTTTCTCGTTCATACCTGCATAGTTATTACTACAGTCGTTGACTATTACGGAGGCTCTAGTCCCAGCATCTTGTGGTAAAAGCAAGGCCCGTAGGGACGCCTTTGAACTAGAAGCTAGGTACACAAACACTATATTACATATTTGCTGCTCTCAGAACATCTTTGTGTGCAAGCTACGTAATAAGCTGCGAGAAAATTAAACTTTTTATAATATCTTCTTATAGGAAAATTAATATTCCTATAGGTAAACTAAGTAAACATGGATAATTACTATCTAGTTGTTTTCAGAAAAAATAATCTTAGTTGTAGAAACAGAAACAGTGGGACACTTCAAATTTGGTATCTCTAATGATATTTTATGGTTTTCTTGACAATTTGGAGGTTTCTTGACAAGACTTCACCATGGTACTAAAATTAAACTAAAATACATAGTATAAAAATGTTTACAGATAACTTTATTCAGTTGGAAAAAAAGTATTAAGTGTTGTGATTATATATTATTGCATCTCCTCAGAATAGTTAGTATATATGACTGATAAAACATCGCATGTAATCATAATTTCGCCTTATGAAACTATCTAATACTATCCATTTTAATTTGACACAAATCTTTAATAAGTCACCTAGCCAAAATAATACTCCTGAAATCAATAAAATAATTATATTCTTACAAGGGAAATGAAAAATAGTGATAGTCCTCATGATAATAGATTTTACTGATTATTCAAAGGCAAAATCATAGCATTTAAAAGAAGAAACCGAACCGAAGATTGCTTCGCATTATGTCTTATAGAGACTTTTCTTTAGTTAAAATCTAACGCTAAGCGACTTTCTTGGGGCGCTAAGTATAAGCTGATGCTTAAACCTTTTGTTTTGGCATTATAGTATTTTTGTATATTATTTACTAACTGCTATTATACTAAAAAAGGAAACCTCTTTTGATTTGATTCAGCTATCTAAGCTTCGAGAGAGATGCCTAATGCCTACGTATACGAAAAAACCACTATCGATTATGTTATTAATTTAATGACTATTTATCAGTTACTTGACTTTTGTTTGTTTAATCTAAACAGTATATTGGACTAAGTTTATTTTCACAAGAATGTGATCGTAATATCCAGATAATCCTTTCCAGTAACAAAATACCAAAAGTTAGTTAATTTATGTAAAACTAACTCAAACGGGAGAAGATTAATACGATTCTGTGTTTTATCCTATGAAATAATACTAATCCGTTGGGCGTCGCCACAAATCGGATTACTAAGGCGACGGAGAACCTCGGCGTGGAACAGAGCAACTTTAAGCCAGAGACTACTGATTACAGACACAGTTGACTTACTAACTCTGGTTTTTATATTTGCTTAGCACGTTTGCTTTGTTACATTAAACATACCAAGAGAGAAAAGAGTTAATAATAAATCATTTTAAAAAGTGAGTTGATTGCTTTTTTAATTTTGTGAATACATTGAGCTCTTATGTCCACATAGAAATGTTTTAAGGAGAAAGTAATAAAATATATTACATATTCTGGTCACCAGCTTAAAGTTCCAACCGCTACTAACAATTCCCAGAAATGATTTTTTATTTATTGAAGTATATAAGTTATAACATTTTGCAATAATTAAATATTAAATAACAGCTACGTTTATAGCTTCAGTAAAAACTAAATTGAGGTAACCGTTACTTAAATATTTATGGTAAAAGAAACACGTCAGTCTAAGATTAGAAGTTATTTGAGTCGTATTCGTTTTCAAAGGGCAAAAGGTTTCGAAAAGATAAATACGTTTTAATTTAAATTACTTAATATATCATTTGTGTAGTAAATAATATGTCACCATATTTAAATTAAATATTATGATAACATATGATATTTGCTCAATTATGCCTCTATCAATAAATGTAAGCCACTCAAATGATGCTTATCATGTGATCCAGTTATAAAGTGATTAAACGTATTTAACGCATTTTGTGACAATTGGCTATCCATATTCTGGACTAGCTATGAAACCCATAGCCACATACAATACTATGGACATGTATGGCACAGCTGAATTGCCGCTCAATCGTGGAGTATCCTGACTGGTTAAATGCTCTATACCAACAAACGATCTAAGCTACATAACCTTATCTCGTGCTTCTGCGAGTAGAGCTTCCAAATTGTCTTAAAGAGTACAGCTTTTACTTGCATCAAAATATTTTTAGAAACTTCGTTGAAGTGCCAGTTTG
Source organism: Catocala fraxini (assembly GCA_930367265.1). Classification (NCBI taxonomy): domain Eukaryota; kingdom Metazoa; phylum Arthropoda; class Insecta; order Lepidoptera; family Erebidae; genus Catocala; species Catocala fraxini. The sequence goes on along the minus strand of OV884039.1, from coordinate 17,080,019 downwards.
TTTACCACCATCATAGAAAATAAAAATAATAAAAATCGTAGCAGCAAAATATAAAAAGTTATAAGTTTAAGGAGAGTTCATGTGTCCATATGGTGACTATGACTTTCCACTTGCTTCAAATCACAGTAGCATGATTCACTTTTATCAGAGTCTTGAAGCATGCTCATTGATATATAGTGCTCATAAGTCGCCATTGCAACATCTGGACCAATAAAAGGGCTAAGATGGAAGAAACCTTACCACCATCGCTTAAAGCATTTATGTTGTATGTGTGATAACAAGATAGCAAGTTATATATTATATTATCTACAGTCATACAGATTAGGTTCAAAGAGAGCATTGTGAGCATTCTCATAGTAGTAATATTTAAATGTCTTTATTTTATTATACCATATATGCATATAGCATGACGCTGTAACTGACTGCGGTTCAGCTAATTTACAAAGAAAATAATGCGTTACATGAATCCACCCGTTTCATCTCCAAATTGACTAATAAAGACAAATATAGTATTAATATTAGGAAAACTTAATTACTCCCGTTTTATTTGCGTTATTAAATAAAATAAAGAAATAAAGTGAATACAAACTCCCCATCGGCTAACATTCATAACAACGCGCCAAACGCTTACCAATACCGACAGAATATTTGTATGGTAAGCACTCGCAAACTAGAAAAACATTTAATAGTTCTGCTGGGAAATACAGCGGTGGGAAGCGAAATGACATAGCGAAACAAGGAAAACTGTATGACAAGGTAATACAGAGAGTGAACAAAACGGTAACAATAAAACATGCTGTTTGGTTATAAAACGGAACGACACGGCTGAACGCCTCAGGCGTAGTACGCTTTAAAATGTTTTTAAATTGCGCAAAATTTAAAATTCTCTCCCTGATTGTACTTTAAGTTTGTTTACACAGTTTCCAGTGAACTATTTACGACCTGTTTTACAATAGATGGGTGTTTACGGATCTGTTTCAGAGTTTACACTTCTCTTCTGCTTTGTATTGTTGGATGAATTATAAAAAGCTTTTGGTCGCTCAAATAAACATGAACACAGAATGCTTATATTTATTTATTTATTCATTTGTATCATGTACAAAGTTCTTTCAAAGAGTTTAATCGAAGAATTGCGTGGCCAGAAGTATGGAATTTCTTTTGCCCGACGAATCAGCATTTCTATTCAACTCGGTTATATGAGTCGACATCGATACTGAGTTATACTATGCCGGTTTTAAGAGTTGTGTACACATTAACATTTTATTATTATCATAAATACGTACATATCATAAATTGACAATTATCGCCTGCTCCGTGCCTCAGAGAGCACGTTAAGCCGTCGGTCCCGGCTGCCGTGAACATCTATGGCAGTCGTAATTGGAAAGTCAGTACCCTATAATATCCTAACACTGGTCTAGCCTTAGGGTATCGTTAGCCTTCGGGTTGCGGAGGTCAGGTGGCAGCCGCTCCGTGTAAAAACTGATATCCAGTCAAACCGGTTAGACCAGAAAAGCCGACCCCAAGTGACTTGGGAGTAATAAAGGCTAGGGAGAAGGAGAATGCAAGAGGCTTATGTCCAGCAGTGGACTGCTATTGACTTATTTAATATACTTATAAAATGAATGCAAGGCACATTAATATCTTAGATATATTTACGTAGATACAAGCATACTAGTACTAGGATTTACATGTAAGATAGAAAGTTCTTTATAATTCCTGTAATTGTTTTCAGCTGTTAATCTGTATCACTTACAACAATAATTAGACTATATATGTAGGTATGTGTAGGACCTAGTTTTTTAAAAATAACATTTGTCTTTACCGATTAATGACAAAATATTACATGTTAATAATATTATTATTTTACTAAAGATAATTATTTGTAACAACAGTTTACAAATGGAGAAAAAATTATTTAGCCAAGGCTAATACATAAAAAAGACGACGTACTTAATAAATAAAACAAGGTAACTAATTTATTCCATAGTTTACTTTAACTTAATAATGTTTCTATAGACATTATTCACAATCGGGCACGCCACGATCGTGGCGGTAAGCCCCGTTTTCGAGGAGTGGCGTGGAAAGGCGGCATAGCGCCCTCACCTTCCGGCTGACACAGGTAATGACTGGCCACGGTTGTTTTGGCCAGTTCCTGTGTCGCATAGGCCGGCAGGAGACGCCCGTATGTCATCACTGCGGTGACTGACGCGATGTTGTTGTGGACCCAGCGCTGCACACTTTGGCGGAATGCCCCGCCTAGGCATCGCAGCGCCGTGAGTTGATCGCGGCAGTCAGACTGGTTGCCCTCTCACTCCCAGCCGTGGTTCAGGCTATGATCCGGAATGAGAGATCGTGGAACGCCATCGGCTCCTTTTGTGAGGAAGTAATTTCCAACAAGGAGGCGGCGGAGTGGGAGAGGGAGCGCTTAAACCCTCTCCCCAACCGCAGAACCGGGCGCCGGAGGGTGCGAGATGACCTCCAGCCACCCCGAGGTTTGACCTGGGGGTGGTGGGCTGCGTGGGCCTGCTCGACACACGATTAGCACCAGATCTGAGGGGCGGCGAGCGTGTTTTCACGTGCGCCTCTGTATCGTGTCTTTGTCCAGGTCCCAGGAGGACGGTGGAGGAAGTATTTTTGTGTAGTGGCCTGCCATTTTACACGACGGGCCAAAACCACGGCGGGGTCGCGATTGCATGTGAAAGCGAATTGCGTGGCCTCGCCGTCTATGGTTATGCCGAGGAAGACCGTGGTAGGTTTAGTCGGTATTACCGGGGTATCTTTTCCTTGGAAAGCCCGACATAACCTCTCCGTCGCTCCGCGGAGAGGTATGCGACAAAGCACTCACGCACGTAAAAAAGAAAAAGAGAAAAAATACATTATTCACAATATAATAATAATATAATATAATAATAATAATCTTTATTCCAAATAATTGTACAATAACCACTTACAAGTTAGCTACATTAAAACTAAAAACATATAATACAAATTGCAAGTAGCGTTATTACGACTCTGGTGCCCAAGGTAAGATTTAACTTGTGTTATGGGCACCAGGTCTCCCACATAATGCGGATTATTTCAATTGTTTAAAGGTGAGCCGTATTATCAGGAGGTATGAATATATATAATTAATATTATAACTAATTATACTAATAATACTATGTGTGTAATATCAACTTAAGCATATAATATTATTAGCCTCTTAGTGTTGATGCATGTGTGGGCGTGACTATATATGTATGTATTTGTGTGTATCAGTGTTTGTTCGTGTGTGTGTGTGTGTGTGTGTGTGTGGTGTGTGTGTGTGTGTGTGTGTGTGTGTGTGTGTGTGTGTGTGTGTGTGTGTGTGTGTGTGTGTATGTGCATGTTGCGTGTGCGCGTGTATGTCTGTGTGTGTGTGTGTGCATAATTACGTTCAATATTGTGCTTGTGTAGTTATAGAATTGCAACTTTTATCAGATTTTCAGTCTCGTTGTAGTCCAGAGTACAAAGCCACTCCTGTACCTTAATTTTGCAGAGATACTTGGTTAAATAGAATATGTCACACCATTTGTTCACTTTGTTATACAGATAATTGCCAAGAATATGATAGTGATGCTGAGCAGTAGCTGTATTAGCTTTATGTGTGGGATAGATTTTATAGGAGCGACGTCCTGTAACAGCATTCACATCACATTCTGGTTTGCCATGCTTCCGTAGTATGACATGAAGCACAAACAGCTGCCTAACTGTCAAAACCTCACATTCTTTATATAAGAGCGTGGTCGGGAACTGGAAATTTCTAAATGTCATTACCTTGAGCACAGCTCTTTGTGCGCGTTCCAGTTTTAAAAGATGCGTTTTTGGAGCCCCACCCCATACCGTTATACAGTACGTAAGCACTGATTGGCAGAGAGCATAATAAATGGTTTTAATCATACTGGGCTCTGCAGAATTTCTAAGTTTTTTAAAAATAAAAATCAATTTTCGCACCCGGGCAGTGACATTACCGAGAAATAGCTTCCAGCTTAGCGAGTTGTCTATTTGTATTCCCAGGTATTTAACTACATTGGTTTTAGTTAACAGTGGGCAATCACATCTCGACTTTGGGGAATTCAGAAGGCAGATGTTGGTGTGGGCTTTGAGAACCATGGATTCAAAGGAGTTAGATGCACTCGGTTTTAAACAAAATGGCATGTACATGGTTTTGCTTAGGTTCATCGTTAAAGAATTGTCAGAAAGCCAGCTCATCACTTTTATAACGGCATTTTCTGCATCCACTTTTATATCAGTCCAGTTATTCCCATGTAAAAGTAGAGCCGTATCATCCGCGTATGTATAAATGGAGCAATTTGGTAGTGGAAGTTTACACAAATTATTAATGTATATCAAGAAAAGGGACGGACCCAGAATTGAGCCCTGGGGTACCCCGCATGATAAGGTTCTAGCGTCACTTAGCAAGCCATTTATTGCAACACGCTGAGTTCGATCACTAAGGTAGTCTTCAAATATTTTATGAGTGATACCGATGCACTCCAGTTTCCTGAGAAGGTGCGGAACAGACACAGTGTCAAAAGCTTTAGAAATATCCAGGAAAATACCCATACACTTCCTGCCTTTATCAAATAGTGCTACTGTATCATCAACAAGTGAGGCAACGGCGTCTTCAGTAGATTTTCCAGCTCTAAAACCATATTGGTTGGGAGCCAAGATGTTATGGGATTCTAAATAGTGCACTAAACGGGTATTAATTATTTTCTCAAGAATTTTAGAAATAGCTGGCAGGATGGATATGGGCATGTAATTATTGACACTGTGTCTGTCCCCACCCTTAAAAATTGGGTGAACGATTGCTGTCTTAAAGACCTTGGGAAAGCAGCCCGAAGATATACAACAGTTGCAAATGTGTGTAATGACAGGTAGAAGGATGGGCAGACAACATTTTAAAAGCTTCGCCGAGATTCCGTCCCAGCCCACTGCCGCATCTGATCGGAGCCCTTGAATCAGTCTTTCTATCTCAGTTTCGTCAGTAGGTAGGAGCACAAAAGAGCTGCAAGGTCCATGATCTGATAAGTGCTCCGAAGATGGTGAGGGAGGGTTCAGGACTTCACCTAAATTTCTGCCAACGTCAACAAAGAATTCGTTAACACTATTTATTGAACTGTTATTATCAGGAGTTATGTTAAGAAGTTCTACAGGTGAGGAAACATTTCGGTGGGTCGATGTGATATTTTTAATGACTTTCCAGGTCGCTTTGGGGTCTTTTTGAGCTTTAAGAAATTGTGTTCTTTCATAATCTCTTTTTAGGTTCTTAAGTAACTTATTACAGAAGTTCCTGTATCTTACATATGTTACTTTAAGAATATAGTTTTCGGGGTCATTTTTTAATTGCCGACATAAGTTGTTCCTATTACGTATACAGCGAAGCAATCCGTTGGTGATCCAGGGCTTGATTATTCTGCGTTTACAGGTTATGCGTACTATTTTAGAATGGTTTTTAATTATATACACAATTTTATTAATCAATAAATCAGCGGCCATATTAGCATCACTGATATTCAATATTTCACTAAAATCAGCGCACGAAATTTCAGCGGTGACAGATGAATGATCAACTTTATTCCGAAATAAAACAGTTTTAGGGCGCGTTTGACTCCATTCAATATTAATTAATGTGGGTTTATGATCTGTAATGTCAGTATCAATTACTAATGTTGTCGATCTTAGGTCTGTTTTTATCAGCACATGATCCAGACAATTGTTATTATGAGTCGCGAACAAATGCGAGGGTAATAATCCATGCAAGGCAGTTAAATTAAGATATTCGTGGGCTGGTTGGCTGAGATTTTCCGAGGATATACTTATGTTAATATCTCCCATAATCAGAACATTCTTTTGATCTGAAATGGATGTTAGAATATTGTTTAGCCCATCAATAAATTTTTCGGTATTACGTATAGAAGGAGACGGATACATTGCTACAATCGAAAGGTTATACTGTCTCAAATATATTAAATACATTATTTTTAAACTCTTAAGCTTTTTACTTCTACCATAATTTGAAGTGTCAGCAACTCACCCCAAGCTTTAACTTTTTGCAACAAAATAACAACGCCAAATATTCAACCAAGTATAATACAGAATCTCGAATTTTAAATTCCAAAATGTTATTCAAATTCATAGTCGCGTGAGACTCGGGAGTCCTTTCAATTAGAGTTCCAAATCCCAGCTGATTAAACCGAGAGCCTTTATATACGGACCTAAAATTTTGCACAAAATGAAGAGAACATCAAGAATGATTTGAATTACAACCAGAACGGTGAAAACGGTTAAATTGAGTTCCATTTGCGGTGCCCACTTCCAATGGAAGTAATTGCTCACTTATAAATAATAATTATTATGTTAATGATTTATTTTGATGCTTGACGTAAATTAATTTGTTGTCATGAATAACGTATTTACTTTTAATATTTTAATAGGAGCTTTGTTATATCAAAGGATTTTAATACTCAATTTTATAAAATTTTTCATTGTTTTGTCTAAAGTAAACCTAGCATATGTGTTCAAGTCATAGTTGTCGGCCTCGATGGCGTCGTGGTTAGTGTAACTGGCTGCCACGTCTGAGGTCGCGGGTTCGATTCCCGCACAAGTCAAATATTTGTGTGCATGAACATGGATGTTTGTCTTGGTCTGGGTGTTTCTATGTATAATATGTATGTATTTACAAAAAAAAAGTATATATGTATGTTTATCCATTGTCTAGTACCCATAGTACAAGTTCTGCTTAGTTTGGGCTTGATGGTGTTGTGTGTATGTGGTAGAATATTATTATTATAGTCAATATTGTTCCACACTTGCGAAACTAACTACAAGATTTTAGTTTCGCGCTTATTAGGGTACAGAAAAAAGTAACACAAGTATGAATGCAATGTTAACACGAGTATGACTACTAAATGAGAAAAAAAAAACCATTAAACTTTTTTTATTTTATTATCGAAATTTCGTATTTATCTACTAGGTACCTACCTGATATTAATAAATTCAGAATCTAAGATGGTAAATACTACATTAGAATTAATAAGAAGAAAGGATTTCCTTTAGATTGGCAGATTGTGACCCGCCATCACACTACGTATACGGTAAAAGGTAATAAAGGGTAACAGAGGTATGAGCAGCTATGTGTGTTGAGTGGTGCAGAGCCATGAATAGTCTCAGACTCCGATCGGGATTACCCGTAGTTCTACCTTTGAAAATGTCACTTCCTAACCCAAGTATATAAAATTATACCCTGACGGACTTCTTCTGGCCAACCGATTAAGGCAAGTAAGAATTAAAAATCATATGGTTGCTCATGGAGTTTCACTTCAGCCTGCCAATATAGGAATATTGGATACAAGACTTTAACTGAATTTTTGAGGTATTTGAGCAATTAGGCAATTAAGTAGAAAAGGAAAGATCTAAGTGATAATTCTCTAGATCAGAAGTATTTTGGAGAAATGTTAATTTAAGAATAGCGTTAGCCAAAGTATGTGAAAAATGTGATGAGGAAAAGGTATACGACGTTCATCAATAATTATAATAGCTATGTATGTTTGTCTAATATTAAGCTGTATATTCCTTATCTTTAAGAAGGACAATTTTAGGCGCCTAGATTATTGGCGCCCAATTGTAGTAATATTAATTTAACAAATTTTATAAGCAAATAATATTATTCTGAACTGTAGTAACATTATAAGAATGACTCATACCAATGAAAACAATATAACATTTATATTCAACTACCCTAATAATAATAACAAATGCATATTTGATATAAATTTTACTACCAATAAAGTAATATCTCGGAGAGATCTAAAAAACACAACGGCGCTGATACGCACCGTAATTGCCCTATATTTATGTATTCCATACATTTCCTCAAAGATATATTTTACTTGGAAAATATATAAATATTGAAGCTAACATAAAAATAAGGGTAATCTTTAATCGAATGTCGACTCCGGGTACTGAGGGTGTAATCAAAAAGCGATCATCGAAGGAGGACATTTTTACCTGGCGCTGGCCATTTCCTTTTAAAAAACTCCACACTCTCCCGTAGTTTATTTCGAAATGAAATTTCTTATCGTCCCGCGTCGTTTTAAATTATCAAATGTGATGTTTTCAAAAGAAAGTAATCTGAAGGTTCTTCTGAGAAATATGAATTTATTTTAGACGCGAACGAACTGCGCAATCCATAATTTAATATTCAACGATCACACAAATTGAATATCAAAAAGCAGCACTTTCAAAGTTGTTCCTTGTTTAAATGAGTTTATTAAGTCGCAATTTAAGGTCAAATAATAAAGGTATAAGATAGCTAACAATTACTTATGTAAGATTCTCGTGCGGGTGCCATTACGTGTGATTAAGAGGTGATTTGGTTTACTTTATGTGCTTTCAAAGCGAAATATCACTATCTTACTCATTTATCACATAATCTCCTGAACTATAAAGCACCGGGACGTTAGTGGAGGTAGTAAGGCTACCAAGTCATAAGTTTCAAGTTTGGGCATGATTTGGGACAGTTTTCAAACATAACTTGTATGGTAATGTATGTATACCAAGCCCAATTGCCCAGTTCAGCGGCATAGGTGTCGGCACCACTGCCATCAGCTTTTATATTTTTTTAGCGAACATTTTTAATAGTACTATGGAGTTTTAACCTATCGAGTCTTGACATACCAAACATAATTAAAAACCAATTGTGTCTGGCCTCCAGTGTACCGCTGCGGATCAAAAGGTTAGAGGATGCATGTATAGATACACGGTTAATAACTAGGCTGTTTTATAAATAATAGTACTAACAACGCTGTATATAAACTGCTGAAACGGACTTCTTCTCAACGTGAAAAGGGTTTGACTATTCACATATTCACGTAGTAGTAAATTGTAGCATGCAGTGTGGAGGACACGTCCTCCACACTGCATGCTACAATTTTCATTCTAATACGAACATAACTTCAAAAATTCAGAAGTGCATGCAATCGTAACGAACTTGAGATCTTTGCGTGGCAATCCAATCGTCTTCCACTAGTGGCTGTCTGTCTTTTACATATTATGTAAAAATATATGTAAGCCTTTATTAAATTCCATATATTTTTACTATTTGTCGTTTAAATAATGTAATAATTACTTTCGTACAATCGACAGTTTTTCTAGGTTTGACTTTAGATCACAAAGTTCAGTGGGCGCTCATATATCGTGTCTTGCGGGGCAACTTAGCTCAGCCGCATACGCAAATCGGAAAGTACGACAGCTTACTGATGTAGATACTGCAAGACTTGTATATGTCAGTTACTTTCACATTGTCATGTCCTACGGTATGTTGTTGTGGGGCAAGGCAGCTGAAATTGATACAATCTTTATTCTCCAAAAGCATGCAGTACGTAGTATTTATAATTTAGGTCCACGAGTTTCCCTGAAAGATCGATTTAAGGAAATAGGCATACTTACTGTTGCGTCGCAATATATATTTGCTAACATTATGTTTATTAAACATAATATTCACTTATATAATAAGAATAGTAATATTCAAAACGTAAACACTAGAAATAAGCATAAGTTAGTCGGCCCATATCATCGCTTACATAAAGTTACATACATTTGCGGGATTCGGAATTCGTTTTTTTTTTTAAAACTAATACCGAATAACCTATTAATATAATTTATTTACCATTGCTTAAATTTAAAAGTGCTTAAAATACAGCTTATTCGAAAGGGTTATTATTCAGTCAACGACTACTTAACTGACATAAACTCATGGCATTAGTTGCTTGTTGCATTCAGGATTCAAAGATCTATTAATACAATTCTTCCTATAAGTCAATTTAGTAATGTAAAGGTACCACGTGATTATATGTGATTTTATCAAGTATCCTGCTTCTCATTTTGATTATTATTGAAAAATATAAATCCACAACCGCATTTAGTCACGGACTGCATTTGTATTGTCACCAAGTGTAAGTGTATGCGCCATCATGCCATCCTACTGCCTATTTTAGATTTATATTGAAAAATATAACTAGACCCAAATTATTTTATCTCTATAATATTATTAACTTATTATTGTTATTATCTTTAGTTTTTTAAAGTCAGTAGCATATGGTATAAATGGTTGCAGCACCTTTTTGATATGAGTTGTAAAATACTGAAATTATCGAGCAATGATCATCGATGTTACCATTCCGCATGACGAGAATCTTGTGAAAGCTGAAAAAGAAAAAGAGTTGAAATACTTGGACCTAGCTCACGAGATTGTCGACATGTGGCGTGTGGACTCGGCGATCATTGTGCCAATAGTCATTACAGTCAATGGTTTAATACCTAAGAGCCTCGACCATCACCTGTAGAGGCTCGCGTTAGATGGCTGGATCAAGTCCTTGATGCAAAAGGCAGTACTACTCGACACGGCGTGTATTGTGAGGAGAGTCTTCTCTCTGGGGCCCTAACCACCGGCAGCTTGGACCCTGTTCCCGATGTCGGTGGGTCATTTATTTAATTGGCGATTTAAAAGAGTGGCCGTGAGTTTAGTTTAGTTTAGTTTCTTCTCATAGGCTCAACCCTTTGCCTGAACCTAGCAACTAACCTAAATGTAGATTCAGTAACTTAGTAATCTCACTAACCTTTATATTTTGACGTTCATAAGTGTTACTTTGTGGACCTAAATGAATAAATTATTTTTTACTTTGACTTTGACTTTAGTTGATTGAACAGGGTCATAGAGCTTCAGGCAGCTCGAAAAACATGAGATCAGTTATTAACAATATGAAAAAAATAGACATTATTATGGATCTCACAGGCAAGAGGGCAATACCCGATCCTGTTCACGGATCCCTTGCAGGGGTAATGTGTTGGCCTCACACATCACTTTGAATTTATGAATATTTTATTAAAATCTAAGTTCCCGTGCAGACTACAAGTGAATACTTACGTCGCGATTAGTCGCATTTGTCTCAAACATCTGTAGTTTGCGTGCGGTCATCGTACCAGTCGTTTATGTCGGCGAATCGTCTCGAAAACTAAAACGTTTATCTACTACTAAGTTGACAGATAAAAGAAAAAGGGAAAGTTATTACTAAAAGCACCGTATCAGCACCCATCCTCATAAATTGCAGAGATCCAATCAGAATAAAACCACGTATCGTTTCAATCTAAACATAAAATTAAGGAGAAAAAAATTGCTTACAGTAGAGAAAGTCTTACTCACGCATCGTGAAATGTATCAGAGGGACATCTGCACTTTTTCGTCCAATCCGTAATAAAAGTGGATAGCGGTCATAAATTTTGAGACGAAAGTCCCAATACCGCAAGGGGGTCGCGAGCCAGCGCGAACCAATCCTCGGGAGCAATCAAATTGTGATCAGTACCGCATGAGAAGAATTTTTATGCGTACCCTTGAAAGCCTACGAGATAAATTCGAGCTATGAATACGGCGCGACCATGCCTAAACTTATTTGTTTTGATTGAATATGTGATAAAATTTTACGTATCAATAGAGAACGGGCCACCTGATTTTGTCTTTATAGTTATTTGTCTTGGCTGGCGCACTTTCAGAATGTTTTATGTTAGTCACTTACATAAAGTATTCAATATTATGTTATATTTGCACATCGTATTATTTATTGCAGGTAGTAAAATGAGTATTTTGGTTAAGTAAATAAAGTTTATGATAATTACAAAAAACATGTAATCAGCGACATAAGTCACTGGATATGTGTAAGATTTTGGTCTTCTGTCATTCAAAATAACCATATGTGTTATTTATTTGCATAAAATGTAGGTTCATGAAACAGGAACATTTTACAATTTTATGGACATGGACATAGTATCTTTAGCACTACAACAACATAGCAAGGGAGTACATCCTAGCTACTTACTGTACAGAAAAGGAGATAGAAACGGCATTCCAAATCTATAGAGAGAACGCAAATCTGCTAAGTTAATGAGAAAGACTGAATAAGTCGAATCCCGTCGGGACCAGCATTTAAGTGTAAAAATCCTGTAACTAATTGGGTTTTACACTTTATGTCCTGCCTGTAATAGGAACAGGAGGAATGATTGGAATACTAATACAAATGTGACCATCGAGGATTTCAAGAAACCGGAGTCGCATATCCTAGTCACCTGTATTGTAACGGTAATTAATTGTTTAAGCTACTATTAGGATAACTCACTTACTTAAATTTATGTGGCGAATAAGAAATTTTTGAAAGAGTTAATATTGGATCTCAATTCAAAATACGGTTTATCACCTTTCTTTATTTGCTTTGTTTATATATAAGTAAACCTAATCCTATCAAAAACATTAATTGTAAAAATAATAAGTCTTGCAACGCAACCGTTCATTAGCAAAAAGTTTTGAAATCTCATGTAAAAGCAAATCGGTTTATTTGGATAGTATCTATAAAACTACCTAATCAACAATTTTATCATAATATATTGTTATCTAATTTGTTACCTATCAACATTCATAATGACCATATCAATATTAGACTCTATAATAAATACAATGATTTAGCAATCGCACGCTAACATAATCTACTATTTAAAATATTTCATTGGTGTGTGATTATTGTTTACTTAGTTAAAAGAATTTTGATGTTCATTAAATGTAATGTCTTTAGTTGTGTAGGCTTCGTACTACGGCTTCGATCTTTGTGCCGGCGTTCGTGCTTTAACTCTTAGCCGCCTGGACACTGGAGAAGACTACGACTGGCCGACTTGACGATAGCTGGTTTTCGCTGGCAAGGTAAACCTCCTAAAGTAAGTGCGAGAATCGTCTGCGCCACCTCAGCCGCTACTGTGACTCGGGTGCAATGTTAGGTGTTAGGTGACGAAATAAAACGTGTAACTATGGCAATAAATTATTGCTTTGGCAATATACTTATATAATACTCTTACAAATAATCCTTATGTTATACAGTATGGAAGGCACGTCACACACTACACTTACCTACTCTCTGTTCTTAATTGAAGAAAATTATTGCTCCGCGTGCGGAAGGAATGTTCGCATCCGCCATAAGCGAGGCTATCTGCGCTTGCTCTGCTATGTGTTGCGATGTCATTGGTGCTGGTCCCTCGCTCGGACCGCCAGTGTCTGCAACCGTCCCCACATTCCTGTTCCTGATCGCCTACTAGAATACGGAGCACTTTATGTAGTTTGCTAGGTGACCTACCCCGTATTTAGCGGGCGCGAACACCCTGCACTGAGCATAGGCTCGCTTTTAGTAGTATTTATGGCTGTCGTGTCAATAGTCCTCACAACGGTGGCACTGTGCTGGCCTCGCGCGGAACTCATCTTCAACCTCCTCCGGTATCGTGTCACTGGGTAGTCGCCGTTGGGCAGCTACAGGTTGCGCTGACTCAGGAGGTGTAGTACTGTTGTAAAAGGCGGTTCGCCTGATCTTTTAAGAAGGGAGAGGGGGCATAATTTTCTATTACTAAGATTTATTTTACGCAATTCCTGAATGGGCGTGAGATGCCGGAGATGTGCATGTGATGCTCGTCTCAGCAGCACCTTCAGCCGCTTCATGTGAAACACTCAGTTCGAGAGAAATTTCACTATGTCGGAGGATCAAGGCGCTGTCACGCTGTCAGGCTTTCACGCTTTCTATCTTTCACGCTGTCACGCTGTCATGGCGTCACGCTGTTACGCTGCCAAGCTTTCACGCTTTCAATCTTTTACGCTGTCACGCTGTAACGCTGTCACACCGTCACGCTGTCACGCTGACACGCCGTCACACTGTCACGCCGTCACGCTGTCACGCTGTCACATTCTCACGCTGTCACGCTCTCACGCTGTCACGCTCTCACGCTATCATACTGCCACGCTGTCACTTCGAGGTATGACCCCAAGGTGTCTGCAAACCAAGTAACAAATCAATATTTTTCCATTTAAAATATGTGACGCCGTATATCGGAGGTCTTTTGACTCCCAGGGCCCATATTCAAACTCGACCAAGATATGATCCAAGGTGTCTGCACACCAAATTACAAGTCAATATTTTTCCATTTAAAATATGTCACCTCTGTATCTCGGGGGTCTCTTGACCCCCAGAGCCCATATTCAAACTCGACCGGGGGATGACCCTAAGGTGTCTGCACACCAAGATACCAAGTAATAGACAATATGCCAATTACAATTAAGGTAGAACAGATCCAAATTCCGGACAGAAAACCATATAATATTGTTTCTATGTTTTTACATAGTCATTTTTGACTGCAGATTTACTTTCAAGCAATCGTCCTTTGACAACACAAATATTATTGCCCGTGCGTGCATCTAATGCGCTATACTTAGGGAGCAACTAACAGACACAATGCTTTTTTCATTGTATGGTTAAGTCGAAAGCGTGCTTTCCCGTGCCTCGGAAAGCACGTAATGCCGTTGAACCTGCGCCTGATCTCTCTCCAGTCGTGTCGGATTGCCATCAAATCATAAGAGTTAGGGAACAGAGAGTACATTTGTGTGTGCGCACATGCTTCAGCACTATAATACCTCTTGCACAGATGGCCAGTCTCCGTTAAGATTAGCCGCTGTGACCGAAATTCGGTCTGGAAAACATTATTACTAAGCCGAAAGCCTAAACCAACCACATTATCTATACAAACAAATATTAATGTTATCGTATAACCTCCTGAAAGATGAACGATGTGATTAATTTACCAACTAGTCGATCTCTAAGAATATTTCAAAAGGAAATGTATATTGCAGCCAGTCGCAAAGCAAAATGATAATCGCAATATCTCCCGGGACCCATATATTTCATATGTCAACGGAGTGCACTGGTCGATTTGAAGTTATTAGAAATATAATACGTTTCTCGAACAAAAGGAATTTAGCTACATTCGTTTGTTGAACTAGATGTAATCTGGAAATTACACGGTATTCTTATATTAAATGTAACCTATGTTAGAATTGCTATATTTTACAGTAAACCTTTTTTATACTAGCAATTGAAATTAAACTGCTATATACGGATTTTATCGCGTTGTTTATTTGACACTTTATTACAAAATTTTGAAAATTGTTACACTACTAGTACTATTAAACTTTACTAATTTTTAAGTTAAATAAGTTATTATTAAACTATTTAGATTTAATTTATTTTTACACTTTCCCCGACGTTTCGGTTGCTTTTCAGCAGCCAAGGTCACGGGGAGACTAAGATGGCAGTTTAGCCATAAAGTTATTTAACTTAAAAATTATTTAATTTTTAAGTTAAATAACTTAAAAATTTGTAAAGTTTAATAGTAGTAGTAGTGGAACAATTTTCAAAATTTTGTAATAAAGTGTCAAATAAACAACGCGATAAAATCCGTATATAGCAGTTTAATTTCAATGAATAATATTCGCGTAAATAGAAGACAATATTATACTAGCAATTTAGTGTATGTGGTAACATTCTTGTTAATCCCTCCAGAAAAGAGTTTGTGTTCGAAGTGGGTTCATATCGATAGTACAATCATGATGGGTGGGATTCCACGACCTTTATTAATTACTGTCCCATTAGTCCCCTTGTATAACAACACAATTAAGTGACACACTATTAATTTTACTATTTCCTAGGTTTCCTAGGAAATAATAAAATAGGTAAGTGAAATTTGAACAAGTTACCATTAGATAGAGGAATAGACACATATATCTCACTTAATAGTGGGCGAGCCAGCCATAATGTATAGAACATAGCTAGTGATATATCTATACCAATATTATAAAGCTGAAGAGTTTGTTTGTTTGAACGCGCTAATCTCAAAAACTACTGGTCCGAATTGAAAAATTATTTTAGTGTTGGATAGCCTATTTATCGAGGAAGGCTATAGGCTATAAAACATCACGCTACGACCCACAGGGGTGGCGCAGTAACGATAAACGCGGGTGAAACCGCGAGCACATCTAGTATATATGTATATATAGGTACAAGCCTAAGTCAGAATAGGAAAATATGTTAATTCTAAATGTTATCGAAATCGTCAGTCGATTTGGCTTAGTCATAACGTATGAATACAGATTGATTTACTTTCTTTTATATAATAACTAGCGATTCGCCCCGGCTTCGCATGGTTAGTACAAAACCTTAACAAATTATACACTTAACCTTCACTTTAACACTTACACCTTCCTCATGAATCCTTCTGTCTATTAGTGAAAACCGCATGAAAATCCGATCAGTAGTTTTTGAGTTTATCATGACCAGACATACAGGCACGGTGGCAGGACTTTGTTCTATAATACACTAGTGACCCGCCCTGGCTTCACACGAGTAGTACAAAATCTTACTAATTATACACCCCAACCTTCCTTATAAAACAAGCTGTCTATTGATGTGTTCGGTAGTTTCTGAGTTTCTAGCAGCGATAGCTCAGTGGGGAGACCAACAGACTGCAATGCAGAGGGTCTCGGGTTCGAACCCACGTCGCGCACCTCTGACTTTCGGAAGTTATATGACTTTTCGAAATTATGTGCGTATTAATTGACAATTATCGCCTGCTCCGTGCCTCGGAGAGCACGTTAAGCCGTTGGTCCCGGCTGCCATGAACATCTATGGCAGTCGTTATTGGGAAAGTTAGTACCCTCTAATATTCTGACACTGGTGTAGCCTTAGGGTATCGCTAGCCTTCGGGTTGCGGAGGTCAGGTGGCAGCCGCTCTATGTAAATACTGATATCCAGTCAAATCCGGTTAGACCAGAAAAGCCGACCCCAAGTGACTTGGGAATAATAAAGGCTAAGAGAGAAGAAGGATTTTCTGAGTTTATTGCGTACAGACATACAGACGCGGCGGAGGATTTTGTTTTATAATATGAAGGTGGCAGTGGCTTTGGGGTAGACGTATATACATAAAAAGAAAATGGCTCATTTACCACGTTGTTTTTAATAAAACCAAACGCTACCATTATTATAGACTGATAAGCATATGATAATTCAAGTTATAATTAGGCTTGTACTTCGATATTAATTTTCTTTTCATCTCTTCTAGTCATCGGAAGGAACCAGAAGAACTTTGAAATCCATAATCAGATCAAACAGTAAACAAATTGGAATACGAATGAGATGAGGACCAAAACTGTCGGTAATCCGGGACGCATTAATTTAATAAGAAAGTCTTAACCCTCGTGTGTTTGGCGCCGAACGGATATTGGCTGCCATACGAATATGGGTCGCGATGATTTATTTAACGTGTAATGTTCAAAGGGTTACTAAATTGATTTTTTCGCAGTATTTATAATTACTGCCTACTAATCCTAACTAATATTATAAACGCGAATATAAGTTTGCCTGTTACGCTTTCACGTCATTAACATGTTATTAACCGATCATCATGAATTCGCATTTCGCATACAAATTGTCTGGGGCACAGGATATAGAGTACCTAAAAAAACACTGTTTGCGAGCGAGCGAAGCCGCAAGCAAAAGTTAGTATTATATATGAATATGAGGGTATGTAAATATGTGTGAATGTTTATAACTCAATCTCGCATAAACCATTTAACAGAAATGACATACAGAAGACCACACCCTGGATTAACACATAAAATACTTCTTATCCCGGTATACGTTATCATTGGGTTTACGGGAGTATTCGGTCGTCAACCATTCTAGTGCTTCGACTAAAGGCATTCGGTTTTTATCTTTGGTCATAGGAATGAATAATTTTAAGTAATCTTTATATTTTACCTACTTAAAAAAAGGAGGAGGTTCTCATTCAACGGATTTTTCGTTTTTGGTATAATAATAATATTCTACCACATACACACAACACCATATAGCCCAAACTAAGCAGAGCTTGTACTATGGGTACTAGACAATGGATAAACATACATATATCCTTTTTTTTTTGTAGTTACATACATAAATACTTTTTTTTTGTAAATACATATGTACGTATTATACATAGAAACACCCAGACCAAGACAAACATCCATATTCATGCACACAAATGTTTGACTTGTGCGGGAATCGAACCCGCGACCTCAGGCGTGGCTGTCGGTTACACTAACCACTACGCCATCGAGGCCGACTAGCCGAGGTATGTGTTACCTCAGAACTTTTTTCTAGATGAACCGATTTTGATTATTCTTTTTATTTGAAATTTGATCACGATCTGACCAGAAGTTTTTGAATTATTCTTAATAATACGTATTTGGTTGATTTCGACTAGATTGATGATATTCTTATTTTATTACTTATCTAGTTATTGTATATGTGAAGTAAGTTTACTATTTTGTTAAAATTTTATTGTTTCTGAACAATAAAATTTCAACATAAATGTTCGTCGAGTCTGTCTTTAACAAAAAAAAGGTATGAAATTAATGTGCCATATTTGATCGCATATGCTGGATACATTCGAATGGAGCCTGCCTATATACATAAAGTTAACCAACATATTCGGTTAATAATGTTGGTTAGAGCAAATGCGGTGGACACTTCGTCCTAATGTTAAATGGCCAGTATATATATTGTATAATTTAATAATCTATACATCTATAATCTTTACTTATATAATAAAGCTGAAGAGTTTGTTTGTTTGGTTGAACGCGCTAATCTCAGGAACTACTGGTTCGAATTGAAAATCAGTACTCAGCGCAGTGGCAGCGTTGAAACCAATTAAACCACTGCATCATACGTGTATTTGCAAAACAGCAAAGCGTTATATAATTACAAAGACGCTCGTCCATAATCAGACGATCTCTTTCTTGAGTCAGTTATATTTTCTTTCGTTATCGTTCAATTAATTTATCAGCCTATTCATAATAGTAATTAGGGTCTTACTTTATATTAGTAAAATTTGTATTAAGTTAAATAGAACTAATAAGATATAGAGATAAGATAATAACTTAATAAGGCTTTGTTTAGATTTAATGCGATATTCATTAGTGCCCGTGCATAATGGTGTGTAGATATCTATTAATAACATTATTCGGTATCTCACGTATCGAAAAGCTATGTTCAAGGCTTCGCTTCGTTGGGCGTAGCTAATTATAAGTTCATTTTAAACTAGTTACGGTTCTCGGTATAACCCGCGTGAAAAAGTTCCGAGTTCTTGAGCAGCATCATCTATTGATAAGTTTACAACAAAAGTGATTTAACACAGGCAACATTACCACAATGAAACGAATCCTATATGTTAATTAACCTGTCATTTGCAGTAATACCAGACAACATTGAAAGGCTTTTGTGTTTGGCCGTCGCAGACAGGCCGCTGTCGCTCTAGAAGTAGATCCAGAACATCTTAACTAATATTATAAATGCGAAAGTAAATTTGTTTGTTTGTTACGCTTGTAAAATCTAGTAATGTACCTATATAGTACTAAGTTCCAGACAAATCTGTTTAACCGTTTATGCGCAATTGTCAGACATCCAAAATTTAATATGTAGGAATAGTATAAAACTGATTGCGATTACCGAAACTGTGATTTTAAAAACTGTTACTTTTAAATTAAGGTTTATCATAATGTTGATTGTGATGATATAAACTGTGATTATTTTATTATCGGTAGTTATAGTTTAAAATTGTTACCCACATAATTTTAAGCAATTAATATTCATTATCTATAAAAGAAAACAAAATATTGTCTTCTATTTACGCGAATATTATTCATTGAAATTAAACTGCTATATACGAATTTTATCGCGTTGTTTATTTGACACTTTATTACAAAATTTTTATATTACAAAATTAAATAATCAAATTCAAAGTCAATAATCATTTATTCAATTAGGTCACAAAGTAACACTTATGAACGCCAAGAGGTTAGTGAGTTTATTAGGTTTACTGAATTTACATTTATGTTAGTTGCAAGGTTCAGGCAAAAGGGTGAGCCTTTGAGAAGATACCTGCAAAAATCTCAAGGCCACTCTTTTAAAGCGCCATTAAATTATCATGTCAGTATTTTACAACACTTTTATGTACCAGGTGTTGCAGTTATTATGCCATATATTACTGTCCTTATAAAAAAAAACTAAAATAAAGGAAAATATAATAACATTATGAAACGTGCATTACAGGTTTGAAATAATATTTATCAATAGTAATTTGTAATGGATAGTAGTGTGGCATGAGCACGCATACACTTAAACTTTGTGACAGATGAAAAAGTAGTTCGTGACTAAATGTAGTTGAAACAAAATTTACTTTAATACTTACATACAATATTTGTTTAAAAAAAGAATGATACTTTACCATTAAAAGTAACTAATCACGAAGTACCTTTACATAACTAAATTGACTTATATTATAGATACATCATTTAAATCTTGTATGAAACAAGCAACTAGTTCCATGAGCTTTTATCGTTTAAGTAATCATTGATTGAATAATAACCCCTCCGGATAAGCTGACTTCTATAGTAATAATATATAATAATAATATATAATAGTAGTGCTAAGGTAAGCACATAGAGATTATCTAACTTAAAACTACAAACATTTTTTTTATTGTAACTGCCGACTTATTACAATTAGTCTTAACCTTTGAAATATCCATAACTCCTACCGTGGAGTCAAGTAAAACTCTAGCGCTGCGCGTCCGTGACACCTACGCTGGAGTCAAGAAAATTCGTTATGATTGGTCTCGAAAAAAATACCAAAAAGTTTTTGGTATTTTTTTCATAATGCGAATAATGATTCGCCTTTAATCTTTTCGTCCAATATATAGTCTATGGACATGGTAAGGTTATCTAACAGTATTGTAACTCAGCTCTAGTCTTAAAATAATTAGGTACCTACAAACGCGTGGTAGGCAAACACGCAAGACTAACAACGAACGTAAGAAAGCTGTGTGTCGAGTTATATCTATATTCCTTGATTTCCAAAGACTTTCAACCGTTACCCGTAACCCGAAAATGTTGAGGTGCCTCTCTCATTTTCCGCAACTTAGATTTGCCTAACTGCAGTACCCATCAAACCAGACTATAGAAATGTATGATTTGGACAATACTATGAGACAGGTAGACCGTTGGACTGCTACGCAAAGGTCTCGAGTTCGATACCAAGGCGAGCATTTATGATTATTCAAAGTTATGTGCGTATTAAATATTAAATTATCTCTCGCTTTATGTGAAGTCTACCCGCACTGGGCCAGCGTGGTGGACTATGGCCTAACCATTCTTACATTGAGAAGAGGCCCGTGCCTAGCAGTGGGACAGTTTAATGCAAGGCTGATAATATTTTATATGTGGCAGGAAAATAATACCTGATACTGTAGTATCCTCCTAGTCGGCATGCTAACTAATATTTTAAATGCGAATGTGTTTGTTTCTTGGTGTGTTTGTTTGTTACGCTGCCACGCCTTAACTACTCAACCGATCATCACTAAAGTTCACATACACGTTGGCAGAGCAACAAAAAAGGACATAGGGTAGATCTCATCCAGGAAAAAGCACAGTTACTAACCCCACATTTACCTACATTTACGCGAGCGAAGCCGCGGGAAAAATCTAGTTTACAATATTTTTAAGCAATACTTGTTGCTTATTACTTATATTCTTATTAACCTCTTTAGTTAACGTTCAAGCATGTGTTAGGAATCAGTTCACGTCGATAGTGTAATAGGTGGATCTCGATTACACACCCTTTCAAACATGAGCTCTATGTGTTATCCATTGAGGTACCGCCGCGCGCAGTCCATTGAGGCCTGCCAGCCCTAAAATTTCATATGTGCTTTCATGGTTATAAAACATTGAAAATGCCGTCCCTAATGTCTCTTCATAACATTAACACGTAACCAAAAACAATTCTTCGTTCGAACGCAGTAAAAGGAACGTCACGATGTTATTTTTTAAATTATATTCACAGCACAAGTTCTTCGCCCAAGTTTGTCGAGATCCGTGGATATGAATGGCTAAGTTCGATGGAACTTTACTCTTTACTCAGAACTTCGAGTTTCACTGCCGATCGGATGGAACCACATCAAAAGATATAACAAATATATATAAATTCAAATGGATTAAGTGTTTGTGAAGTTCGCGCGACATATTTATGTCACGAACTGAAATTTGTGATGTTTTGTTTATATTGTCAAGAATTTTATTTTTACTAACACTATTTTAGACCTTTGCTAGTTTCGGAGCATAAGTTCGTGATAGTATTTGAGTATCGGATCAAAATATTATAGGGATTTTCTGTTAGAATATTCTCAGTAAGTAGCGGTACCGAGTCTGCAATTAAATCTATATAACTCTCCCTAAATGCATGCAGAACCTAAAACACTATTGGCGAAATGTTTTTGTAATAAAATACCTCTTGTAGCACGAAGCTAAACGGTATGTATCATCGTATTTCTTATTTGCCGTCATAAAAATATTTTCTTGCGATTCTAAAACTCCAATGAATTTGACCTCATGCGCAAGATTAAAGTGGTATTTTCTAAAAAAGTGTGCCTCTCTCGTAAGTATCAGAAGAGTGAAATAAAGTATCCTTGGTATACGTACTTCATCAAGCAACTAATATGTATGAATATTCGTTGGTGCTTAAAAGATATCCCTTATTCATCAAGAATTTAAGAAAATTTCGTAGTTTGGTCATTTCGAATTCAGTTAGAATAACATAAGAAGTATGTTAAGCCTCCATGTTTCTCTATCAGTCTTGTGTTTTGGCTTTACCTAATAGAGCATTTTTCATTTCTATATATTTACCTTGCTTTCACGTCGGTAACTTTAAAGCTGTCTTGACGTTTGATTTGCTTCAGACGTGTTCCAATAATGTGATTCTTGCCTTGACTAGCGTAACATGCACGTTTCCATACCCATAAAATATGTAGATTCTTTTTGGTTTCTATTATATTTCCAAGCAGTATTCTGATTGCTTGGAGAGCCAGGACACTTGCAACGCCAGCATAGTTGCCACCCACTTAGTCGAATTGCTTAGAACCTGGGATGGTCTGGCCCTACGGTAATTAAAAATGTTACAAATGCTATTCCATACTGACCCAGCAATTACCACACCTATACAAACATTTTTCTGAACCAGAAGCTTTATTGTTTTTTATTTACCTTATCGCTCATATTAAAATCTAATCCAAATGTGATAAATTTCGGTTATGTTGAATTGGCAATATGACGCCCATTAATGATATCGTTGGCTAATAGACGCCATTGAAGTTGCAAACAGTTGACAATATTTTCGAAGGTGAGAACACATACGACCCTTTAAAACTAGTCTAAATAGTAATTTCATAATTGATTTATATCACTTAATGTTTAATAAATTAAAAGGCATATAAATGGTTCAATAATTTATAATGATGTTGAGAATATGGATACAGGCAAACTCTGTCACAGTCCTCTCGCGTTTTGAACCGATTAGCGTTTCCATCGCAGCCACCGTAGACAAACTCAACGCATTTATTTATTGTTACGTCATAGCCCCATCTGGAATATCAATTTATAAATGATTAGCTACACCAAGTAAGTCTTAAACACACTCATTGAATCTAATCAGCTAATACTAGCTAACAGTCAACAGTAGCTGAACATTAAATAAATTTGCCAAAGTATTATAATTTTTTTTAATTATGATCACGTCAGCTATCTTTTAATAATCTATTGTATAAAAACGAACATTTGTTTTAATTTTGGGCAATAGAGGAAAATTGGAATCTTACACATGTGTTGATGATTAAATCAAGTAAATTTTCTCGCTCTTTATATGTCTCTTGCTCTATAATCTCTGTATCTCGGCAGATTTTACAGTCATTAAACCAAAAGCAGCAAAAATTACTAATACTTCTTTCGAAATATACAATTCCTGGTTTCGCGTGACAATCGAATCCACGACACTCAATGCACTGGCAGAGTGCACCTATAACATGAGACTATCTGTGTTGTCGATCAACAATAAATTTTAAGCTAATGATCGCTTTTTAAACTATACTTTAAGGTATAAAGATATTATAATGTTTACGACTCAAAACTTTGACCACACCTTTCTGTTTCACCCTATATACAAATATCAACAGGAATTGAATATTTCTCATAAAGTCTTACAAGCCGCCGTAATCCTTTTTATAGCAGATTACCTAATATAGAGTAGTCGGGTTAACCCACGTCATTCGAGCCCATAGTATATTTGAATAGATAAAGCCACAGATAAGAGGTTTTAATTGCCACGTTTAAACCTTACGAATAAATTTAATTTTCTTTAGCCTTGTGATTATGTCAAATATTTGATAATAAAGACAGTTAGGCTTTAACTCTCTTTATGGGTTAAGCTATGATTGATAATAGTGGTCTAAGTAACGCGATATTAAATTATTATTTTTTTACTTGTAGTGCTTTAGCGCATATCTCTGCGCGGGGCGACGGAGAGGTTATGTCAGGCTCACCGGGGAAAAGATACCCCGGTAATACCGACTAAATCTACCACGGTGTTCCTCGACATAACCATAGACAGCGGGGCCGCGCGAATCGCTTTCACATGCAATCGCGACCCCGCCGAGGTTTCGGCCCGCCGTTTGAAACAGCAGACCACTACATAAAAAAGACTCTCTACTGTCCTCCTGTGAGAGTACGAAGACACGACACAGAGGCGCGCGTGGGAACACGCATGCCGTCTCTCGGACCTGGTGCTGATCGAGTGGCGAGCAGGCTCACGAAGTCCACCACCCCCAGATCAAACCTCAGGGTGGCTGGAGGTCATCTCGCACCCTCCGGTGCCCGGTTCTGCGGTTGGGGAGAAGGTTTGAGCGCTCCCTCTCTCGCTCCGCCGCCTCTTTGATGGAAATTACTTCCTCGCAAAAAGAGGCGACGGCGTTCCACGATCTCTCACTTTGGACCGTGACATCAAACATAGTTTAAACCATGAAAATTTATTTTAACTATTTAATTAAACTATTATAATCGCCTATCATATAATATTATTCTTGAACGCTAATTAGTTAAAGCTTAACTCTCTTTTGTAATTTAAACTATGGTTAATATTACGGGCCTTACTAGTGAGCGTTTATTTGTAATCACAGTAATCATGTAAAACTAATCGTCAAATACAATAATTATAATATTTTATATTACCTGGGTAACGCCGCTCGACACGGTCCTGTGGCCAGCTCCATAATACATTTATGAGTATAACTGAGTCCTGTTGAAATAAACAATTTATTTGTGTATCATACTTAAATGATTGTTTATGAATGCATTCGTCCAGTGCACAGGCACCGCAGACTTACACGACACATATCTACCAAATTGTAGCAAAATTTTATTTATTTATGCAGATAGTGTTTCACTTGCAGTATCCTCATTTTTGCAGTTCATACACTAGTAATGGATGGCAAACCTATTATTTTTTCAAGACCTGCTTGCTCATAAAGAGCCAATGATATATTTTTGGATACCGATATTTAAGCTACGATGGTGCAAACTAATGGAACTGGACCAACAACACCAATTTTCAGATACAGGAACACAGCTGTATATTTGCAAAACAGAATATGTTAATTGGTGGAATAAATTTCACTGACCATTTTTAACACTTCTGAAATCAAGAGAGCACGTGATAGAGTGCCAGCAATATATATGATCAAGATAAGTAATGAACTGTAACAAATTATACAAAGAGATAAATATATGGTACAAATACTAAGATAGTAAGTAGCCAGGCATAAGCCCGTATCTGTTGAGAACGAACGCCAAAGTAAAAACCCAAATGACTTTCGTGCAAACCATACTAATAGTGATGAAGGCTTTTTTCTTATTGTCGCTGCTTGTTGTCAAGAAAAGTAGGACCACTAGGTTTTGTATTTGTTTTCTGGCCGCACTCATCCAACAATTACTGTCAGCTACATGAATGCATAAAAAATATTTGATTCGCGGTACTTAGACCTCTAATAATTATTAGTCATAGCTTAACCCATAAAGAGAGTTTAAGCCTAAGTGTCTTTATTATCAAATATTTGACATAATCACAAGCGTAAAAAATATAAGTATATGTAAGGTTTAAACGTGGCAATTTAAACCTCTTATCTATGGCTTTATCTATTCAAATATACTATGGACTCGAATAACATGGGTTGGATGGACGAGTATTGACTCGTCCATCCAACAGGATTATAAACAAAATATAATATTTACCATAAACGTCATCATCAAAATTGTACCCGGCTATAGCAGCACCAATAAATAAAATGAACACTGATAACTTCATTTCCTGGCATACTTGCTGTAATGAAAATGCGACTGCAGAATAAAATTATTTTAATAGTTTATATATTTAATAGTCTATAATACTATGGTAAATTTTACGGCGATTGGTAATGGTATGATTAACAGAGGTTATCTAACATTAGATTTTATACCGCGCATATAAATCGATGAAGAAAACAGCTATGAACAGAACGCATACACGTGTTGCAAAGCATTATTCTCTTGATATCCACATGTTGCTTACAGTTTATGGGAAGAATACTACTCTGAGAAAATGAATGACGTGTCTATTTAAGTATGTAGTTACCTCGCCGTTGTTATTGTGCCGAAAAGTTTCGGATTTGTCGATTTATGCACGGGAAAATATTATACCGATTGTTGTCTTTTTTAAAGAACACATATCGTAAGTCTCTAGTAGCGATATGGATTTACAAAAATGAATAAATATACTAGCTGGAATAGGCGTATTATACCTAATATAACACGCCTTGCAATTGTAAGACATGGATAACTAGTCATTAATATGAATATCATTTTAAGATAATAGCTCGCTAATAGTTCGATTTCGCAATAAGATTGTTAAACAAAAAACGTTTTAAAATACATAGTAATAATATAAGTGCTGAATGTAAAAGATAATATCTTGTTGTGTAGTATCTGACTCAATCGTAATGTGATGATGATTACCATTTTAAATAAAATGTAATGACTGATAATGATTTATTTGTACATTGACTACTCTTAGCCAGATTATTGTTTCGAACATTTAGGTTCTTTATAAAGAACGTTGGGCTAGGAAGGGAAAGACCTAGGTGAATGACAGTCATGTCTAGAGTACCCTTTTCATCGAATATAAATATATAATATGACGAAAGTAAATAAAACATGAGAGATGTAACAGGCAGGTAGCAAGTCGAATTTTGGAGTCTATCTGCACACTGTTCTTGGCAACTCAATAGATAAGAATTAGTATTCAACTTAGACTATTATGGGAAATATACTTTTTTACAACTGGCAAAAGAGCAGCGATAGCTCAGTGGGGAGACCAACAGACTGCAATGCAGAGGGTCTCGGATTCGAACCCACGTCGCGCACCTCTGACTTTCGGAAGTTATATGACTTTTCGAAATTATGTGCGTATTGATTGACAATTATCGCGTGCTCCGTGTCCCGGAGAGCATGTTAAACCGTTGGTCCCGGCTACCATGAACTTCTATGGCAGTCGTTATTGGGAAAGTTAGTACCCTCTAATATCCTGACACTGGTCTAGCCTTGGGGTATCGTTAGCCTGGTGGCAGCCTCTCCGTGTAAAAACTGATATCCGGTCAAATCCGGTTAGTCTAGAAAAGCCGACCCCAAGTGACTTGGGAATAATAAAGGCTAAGAGAGAAGACAACTGCCGAAAGAGCAACCGATCACTACGCAGAAACAGTGTCTTATAAAGTAATTTAAGCTGTCTGCAATCAAGTTTAGAAAACCTACTATTTAATTTTAATAAAATGAGGGTACCTTGTGAACTATGGTTTAATTATATGGGTCAATTTGCAATTCATAACAACTTCAACATTACTCAGCAGGGGTGCTGAGTGATGTTCTAAAATTGCAATGAATTGCTCTTAGAATCTGATGTAAGCAAAACAATTGCTTCCGTAGTATTACTTTACTCTATGTACTAAATATATACACATGTCCAGAAGTCACTGTTGTAAATTATCAGCCTGAGCGCTATTCGTTCAAGTGTTAAATAAGAGTGTTGGATGTCATATTAATGTTATGAAATTCAGTTACTTAACATAATATAATTAAAAATATATTTCTAAATCTATTGTTTTAAAATATTGTAAAGACCGTTTTATAAGGTACCCTAGGTACCGTATTTTTTTAATATCAACGACAATTTTTATCGACATCACATGTTTGCATAAGCGGATAATATAATTATCTAAAAATTTCAAAAACAATTTTAATAAACATAGGTAGATGTTATCAGTGAGGTCCAAAGATACTTTCCACCCTTTCTACAAACTTAAAGAGATTAATAAAAATATAATTTAATTAAACAGAAAAATATGTTACTACTGTTTAGCAAAGACTTATATTCCACAATAATAATTACTATAATAACAGACACTTACTAAAAATGCCATAATGCCTTTATAAATTGCAATTTAGCAATCAAAAGAAATCTTTTCATGCAAATAGTATCAATATTGGTTCTAAAATAAGGCAGTAATTAATATAATATTTTAAATAAAATAAGAAACAACTGAGAATCGGCAATGAATTGCCAGAAATCTTAGAGCTCGAAAAAATGGTTCAAGTAATATGCAAAGGTTATTTAATACCACGTGACCTTAAGGTCAGAGGTAAAAGGTCATAGTCATTTCGGGTTATATCAACTATGCTGAGTCGAATGGCGTTGACCGCGAGTCTCTAGCTCTTACGGTTCTTGAGTAGAAAGTTAACTCTAAGCTTTAAGTAGTATAACAGACAGACGGACGGACGGACAAAGCTGTTGTATAAGAGTTTTTTCGAACTCTAAAAACGGTATTGAATTAGGGATGTCTCGCTATCTCCCTCAGACAGAAACGTTTAAGCAGCAGCGGTTACGTCACAATTTGTATTGTACATCCTTTTTCGGTCATTTGACATTTATCTCTATTACCAGATTGTAACGCTTAAATCATATTTATTTTTAAGTAAATATAAACTGGTTTTTATTTTAGAGTTTTGTTTATGTAACAATATGTTAAAATAAAAAAAAATCTAAGCGATGTGCAGATTTGCATACGAATAATATTCGAAATCAATAAAGCGCAATTTGGTGCCTACTGAGCATCGTCTAGGTCATAGACTTGTAATTCTTAAATTTAAATGATATGTAAATGTATTAATGTTAGGATTTTTATGGAAACGAGGTTAAATAAAACTATATACAAATCATTTATTCGTCAACAATGAAAGTAAATCACAAGCCATGATACATTCCGCCTCTGTCCAGAAGCGGTTATTGTTACCTGCGCATCCGCCGTACGTAAATTGCACGCAAGCTTCTTTTTTTGCTGAGTAGCCCCACCTGCAATATCAGTTATGGTTATGCTAAACTCATGCTTTGGCGGCCTTGATGGCGTAGTGGTTAGTGTAACCGACTGCCGCGTCTTAGGTCGCGGGTTCGATTCCCGCACAAGTCAAACATTTGTGTGCATGAATGTGCTTAGTCTGGGTGTTTCTATGTATAATATGTAAGTATTTACAAAAAAAAAGTATATACCTATGTATATTTATCCATTGTCTAGTACAAGCACAGCTTAGTCTGGGCTAGATGGTGTTGTGTGTATGTGGTAGAATATTATTATATTATTATTGTTATATATACTTAAAACATAAACATTCTAGTTTTTATATAACAAAAATATTTTTTAATTATAATAATATTTAGAAACCGGGTGCAAATAATTAAAATATTCTTACATTTGAAATAACGCCCTGCAAGGCCCAGGATTTAAAGGTTGTAAACATCTAGAAAGTAATATGGAGTCCAAGTTCCCTGAAATTAATAAAGTGATTAGTGCTTTATTGTGCAGTCTCCTCAATAAGATGAATACGGCACAAAGTCACGTGCGCACATCCTATTACGTGAAACAATCATTGGGTGAATGTGAATGAAAATTCTCTCTGCCTAGCCCTTGGGAGTACCGACGTGAGACTATTTAAGTAAATTGAACAATCAATTGGATAATTACCGATAGAACTGCACGTAGTCAAGGCAGCGCCAATAAATAAAATTAGTACAGACTTCTTCATTTTACTATTCAATTGGAAGATTTATAAATAGCAATATAAAGTCCATTTTCTAGGTTTCATAGGTATTTTGACAAATAATGTTATAATGATTGGTAACACTATCATTAATCGCAGGGAACTATTATGATTCGGACACTCCTGAAAATAAAATAGAGTTGACATCACTCTTGAAAGCTTTTCATATTTTCAAATACTAAGGTGGCAAACAAACAGTTTATTCGGTTGGTGGTCAACGGTCACCGCAGGTAATGATAACTTACCACCGCGGGTATCATCACGCAATGCCAAATCGAAGAGAGAAATTATGGAATTGAAGGAAAGGTCTGGGAGAAGTACGTGAGCCTTCAGAACTCTTACTTTCCAGCGAATCACAATAGCAGTGTTGCTACTCTGGCGCTGGTCTAGGTGGTAACTTCCTCGAGCCGGCTCATTCATACCGTATCCAGAAGTAACAACAGTCATTCCACATAATTCTACTTTAAAATTAGATATTCCACCAGAAGATTTAGATTATTCCTTACACATTTAAAAATATACATTTAATAATAATAATGTCCTCTAGACCGAATTTCGATCACGGCGACCAATCTTAATGGAGATTGGACATCTACGCAGCAGATATTACAGTGCACAAGTGTGTGCGCAAGTATAATTGCACTCTCTGTTCTTTAATTCTCATAATCTGATGCGACAGTAATCATGCACAACCGGAGAGAGATCAGGAACAGAACCAACGGCGTCACGTGCTTTTCGAAGCAATATGCGTGCAAGTATGCACCACTGCCAACTTTCTAGCCTCGGGCTGCTATTGAGAATTTCTTGGTAGGAAAATCCAAAATCTTTTTGTTGGGCCACCCAGGATTTGAACCCGAGACCTCATGCACAGCAGTCGCACTTACTACCGCTGCCTTACTTATTTTAAAAATACTTAACTAAAATAAATTCAGAGGGCAAGAACCCAAAGTTCCCTAACTTATTTACTTGACATCATTACAGTGAAACGTCGAAAACTTACCTGTCATTTTAGACAGGTAAGTTTTCGACGATTCACTGTCATACAATATTTATACGTAAGAACGCGTGGTCGGTAAACGTTTGAACCTAACAAGAATATTTTATTACAATAATTTGAGGGCTCGTGTGCAATAAATAAGGATGGGCACTCAGCATTACGAACACTAAGATTGACATAACCCACAAATCCAAATCCACTACTGTTTTGTAGTACCACCAAAAAAACTTACATGATTTTTATTTAAATATCTAATTCTCGAATATTATAGCGTCTGTTCAAAGAGTGGAACACAATATGTTTTAGCCGGATAACCACATAAAGAAAAGTCGCACTAACAATCTGTCGCTGGCCTAACACCCAATTTTTGGTAGGCAGATCAACACAAATACCTAATAAAACCAAAAATAACGGTAGTAGTCTCAATGAGACAATGTTGTTTTACGTTTAATTTCCTAATGGCAAAATTTCCTTAGAACTAAATTTTGTTGGGGTGTGCTGTTGACGCCATTACTCAGTGTACACGTGCACCTAGACTCATAACTTAGAGGTGACGTGACATACCGTGCTGCCTTGCAACAGCTCCACAACGGACATCAGCATAAATTACAACGTTCTACCGCAATTTTACACAATATTCTAAATGTTTTGAAAATAAATAAATTCGAACGTTCTGTATTTAAATGTAACGTACTCTAAAATCATATATGTAGGTATTTGAATTTAGAATACATTAAAATTTATATTAAACAATTTTAATGACTGCATGGATGGCGTAGTGGTTTAAATGGTCACCTAGCCATTGCCACTGCGCCGAATGTTGTGGGTTCGAATCCCACATAGGACAAAGCTTTGTGTGATTTACAAATGATTGTTCCGAGTCTGGGTGTTCTTTGTGTCCGTTGTTAAATGTTTGTAAAGTCTCCTGCGACACAGGATTTATTCCTAGTGCGGAAGTTGTCTTTATTTTAATAAGTAGAAATAACTAAGTAAAGTGGGTAGTCTATATATTATAAAGCTGAAGAGTTTGTTTCTTTGTTGAATTGAACGCGCTAATCTCAGGAACCACTGGTTCGAATTGAAAAATTTATTTAGTATTGGATAGCCTATTTTTCGATGAAGGCTATAGGCTATATAACATCACGCTACGACCCACGAGAGCGGCGCAGTAACTATAAACGGGGGTGAAACCGCGGGCACATCTAGTTATAATATAACATCCGACATCGCTGTATCCGACACTTGTGGCCAAAAGGCAGTTCCAATATCAAATATGAATAAAATCAAATCAAATTTAAAATAAAATTAGGTCATAACGTAAAGATATAGGTACATGAACGTGACATTTTAGTGAGTTTACCGACGGTACATTTATGTTAGACTAGTTTTTAGGGTAAGGATACCTGCAAGATCCTCAATGAAATGAGACTAAGTCATTCTCTTAATATAATGCGCCCACGCCGTCTCCTGCTTGCATTAAATCCTCATATTATAATCACGAATATGATTTTGTTTGTTTGTTACGCTTTCATGCCTTAACTACTCGACCGATCATTATGAAATTTCGCATAAACGTAGTCAGGGGAACAAAAAAGGACATAGGGAGGACCTTTTATCTAGAAATAAATACTGTTACTAACTTGACCTATATTTAGGTACGCGAGCGAAGTTGCGGTCAAAATCTAGTAACAAATATTACCGATGATGTCTATACTAATATTATAAAGCTGAAGAGTTTGTTTGTTTGAGCGCGCTAGTCTCAAGAACTACTAGTTCGAATTGAAAAATTATTTAAGTATTGGATAGCCCGTTTATCGAGGAAGGCTATAAGCTTTATAACATCACGCTACGCCCAATTGGAGCGGAGCAGCAATGAAAAATGTTGCAAAAACGGGGTAAATTCTCTTATCTTATATGAAGCAGACGAAGTTGCGCGGGTCAGCTAGTCTTTAATAATCGTTGGCGCTCATGTATTTATGACATAATGTCCTCTGTTACCTAGACCTCGTTATCTAATAACCAATAGATCTGAATAACAAAACATCGCCGTAAAAACTAATCGATTAAAAAAACTACTATTAAATAGTTACAGTTTCTTGTTCTGTTTCTAAGATTTATTACAGCAAAGTAGATAATGGGGTTCATTCAACTGGCCGATATTTTATTGTACTTACTAGTTTCACTTGATTCAATAAAACAATATTACTTATGCAAATGTGAGTTTGTTCGTTTATGACGCTTTTACACCTTAAATTCTTGACCGATTATCATGAAATATCGCATACACGTTGTCAGGGATACAGAACATGACATAGAGAGATACTCTACTTCATCCAAAAAATAGTGTTTTCAGCGGTTATAGCTTGTATCAAATAATAGTTATTACTGTTAGCTAATACACGTGCCCAGGTGAAAATGGCGAGTTAAACTAGACCCTTTTAACACAGAATCACTATTAATTATTCACCTCGGTGGCGCAGAGTTCGATGTTAGGGTAAAGGGTAAATTGTAGTTGAGTTTTCCACCTGTTTTTCTGTCAAGAAACTCTCAAGCCGTTATAAGGGAAAATATGTATATGTATACATTTTACTTTAATTAATTTTTGTGCCTATTTGGAATTAGTAACGCATCGACTAGCATAATCATAAAAATGTTTTTTTTTTACATATACTTCTTTTTCCCTTATAACGGCAGAATAGCAGCACGGAGTCTGGTACTGTACCTGATAAACGGCAATATTATTAGTAGTTTTTTATTCTAAATTAGTAATATAAATAAGGAGTCGCAAAAGCTTCCCAAAAACAAGCATTATAGATTACTAAACAGAAAATCTCAATATTTTGGCCTCACCCGGGGTGGGTTCAGTTGATATTCGAAACCTAAAAAGAGGTCACAGGTTAGAATATCACTCGTTGCAATACCTAGTTCTAACACAATCATTCTAGTTTGGCTTGGAGGGGTTAACAAGAATACTATTGCTTGCAACGAAAATCGGTGGATATCTTAGGAAAAGACTTATTTTTAGGTTATCTTAAAATCGTATATAAACATGAATAAGACCAAAGTTAAACCATTTTTTTATTACATGTGTGAAATCACAAACATTGAAAAACCATTGAAAGACAAAAACGCTTAGATATCAATGGTCTCATGTATGTTGTAAATTCATATTAGAAAGTCAAAAGCCGAGACAACCTTTCATGAAATGTTATGTAAACAAACGTGTATCATTCCACATTCGTTTCCTTTCCACAATAGAAGTTATCAAATCAACACATTTAATTTGGAATTCATACAGAAGGGTCAAACCTAACAATTTCGCGAAAATGACCGACCCTCGGGACTTAAAGTTTCCCTTCATACGTTTGACAGTTGGCAAGTCACGAACCTTTCAAATTGTTACTTCCTTAACCATATAATTTACCCGGTCTTTATTCAAATTCGTATTACACAGTTTCCTTCAGTTCTTATTAGCGAGACAGCTTTCACATAAGGTTTTACGGACGTATGAACCCTTATAGATATCATTAATTACAACAGTGATAATGGCTCCTTTGAATTAAGCTGTTGGAACTTACTCTAATGATCCTTGTACATGATTACATGCGCAAGTTAACGCACTTGCGTCAGTCGTATTGATTGCTTAAACGACTGATGCAAGCCACACAAGTAAGAACTTATGTTCTACGTGATTAACTTGCACATGTAGCTGACGCGTTTTGCTGGTGGATATAGCTAGCGCGTTTAGTTTGTGCACATAGCTCGCACCAACTGCTTTCGACGTGTTACACAAATGATAACATCAATAAGGCAATCATATCAATACCAAACAAGCAAACATCAGAATTTTAAGAATTTTTGACGAAGAATTTTTAACTTAATCTGTAGTTTCTGCAAACAATCTTTAGTCTGCCTAGGATGAGGCATGGGACGCTTGTGTATGATGCATTTTAGCACATCAAGAATTACAGAAGTATAGAGATAAGAATTACATAACTTAGAATAGGCGTGGTTTGCCGGAGTCGGCAATTAAAGAACTAATCTACAGTTCATCATCATCATCATCATCAGGCTATAATAGTCCACTGCTGGACATAGCCCTCCCCTAATAAGCGCCATAGCGCCCTGTCTTCAGCTTGCCGCATCCAGCATCTGCCTGCAGTCTTTCGCAGTTACTAATCTACAGTTACTTAAGATAATTCTTAAATTATTTTAGGCAAATTGCTATATAGATAATAGTACCTTTAATGGCGTTTCCGAGAGGCAGGATTATTAAGGAACTCCATACACGCTTGTTTGCCATTATGGTAGTTTAAAAGCTGGTTTTATGTATTTTTCATACTTTCTGTGCTTTAAAGTTATTTATAGCTATGTATAAAATAGACAAAAGCCTCAAATTTGCTAAGTATTATTTTAAATTGAGATACCACGAAGGGTAAAGAAATAGCTGCACATGATGTAATACATGCAAACATTGTAAAAACATGGTATCATAGCGACTAGCCCTATTCAATACATATTTTCATTATGACTGCGTTCCCCTATCAGCTTGCATCCTTCGTATTATTTTCTACAGTGATAAACGCACTCGTTAGAAGTGTCGCCTGAGTAGATTCACTCTGTCTGTACTTCTTGAGTGCTCTTGGCCTCGTTAAGTAGATTTATACGTACATACCATAAGATTTTAAATTTTACACTTAATACTTATTTTAAGTACTAGTGTCTGATATTGTCATACATTTAGGCAAATGTATGATGTAATGACATTAAACAACTTAATACGGATTGAAATTAAACTACTGTAGGTATATCGATTTTATCGCGGGTTATTTTAAATACGTTTAACATTGACATTTCGGCAGCTTTTCAACAGTTATGGTCACTTAAAATTTGCATCTTTCGCGTAAACTTAAAGCAATACGAATACGAATTATATAGAAGTTAATGTTAACAACAAATTTTAACTACTTGAATATTACTTTTAACTTTTTAAATTTACACTCTCTTTGAAGTTTCGACTGTATTTTAGCAGCCGTAGTCAGGAGTGTCATGTCAGGTGACATTAATAGTCAAACTAAATGATAAAATTCGTAATGAGTAGTTTAATTTCAATATTATAAACACCAGGTTTAAATTTGGTTCATAATTTTTCTACAAGGTTGGTCTGGTTGTAGTTTGGGTCTCGTTTGTGCGCATCGCAAATTACTTTATATGCTAGATTAAGAGCCAGCTGTATATTTTCGAGAAATAAATTTATTATTATTATTTTATTATTACATACGTAAATATATAGATCTTAATTTGGGTACAATATAAATCGCGAATTACTACGGTCCTAATTGCCCAAAAAAGTACGTTTGTATTTATCGCTATTCTGAATCCTTAATCATTTATAATAATCATTGCAGGAAACAAATATAAATTTAAATATATTTATGTATACTTATAAAAAAAATAAGTATTCTAGCCTAGTTCTTTACAAAGACATATTTAACGGGATAATAACTACACGCAGATTCAGATCATCTGTGTCATCAGTCTATGTCACGATTCGTGGATATACAAATAATTGTCTCGTAGTTAGACACTCATAACATAACACCTGGGTATTACTTAGTTCTGCCACACTGGTGGGCAGCGGCGACAAAACCGCTTGCCCGTTACCCCATCCATGCTGCATGCAAACAAACGTGATTAAAAATGCCATCAAAAGGTATTTATAAGACTGATAACAACTTATATGTAATATGCAACAAACCGCTACATCGATTAGATAATTTATTATATCTTAAAAGGAAATACCACTACAATAATTAATCATTATGCGTGTCTATATCTGACAAATATCATGGTAGAATAAAAAAGAGCTTAACGAAAAGATAAAACCGTGATAAGCATTGGATCATACAAAATGCAATAACTTTACATCTATACATAAAATTACGATCTAACAGGTCGTTCATAGGAGAGATTTTGAGAAAAGGTAACGTGGTAGGTCTGTATAAGAGCTACAGAAGCCAAAACAATGATTTTAGAATTTTTGTCTGTCTGTATGTTTGTACACACATCACGCATAAACTACTGCGCAAAATTGAATGCGGTTTTCACAGTCGTATTGCTGGAGTTCTAACTTAAAATCTGGGGTATATCTTATCTTGATACTCCATGTAGAATAGTTAGCAAGTCGGAGGAAGACCTAAGCTTATTTTTACCTTATATATTTAAAAGTGCAAAGAGAGAAATATAGATAGTAGGTACCTACTTCCAAATAACGAGGGCAAAAAGTTAGTATTGAATAAATATAGTAATCTGTTACTAATCTTTTATTCAAGCGAACCCGGGCTTATAAGACTATCAACGATTTAAAAAGTATCCTACGTGCTAATCCAGTTCATAGTCTATCTGTATAATAAGTTTTATTGAAATCCGTTTTCACGTGCAATAAATTATACTTGCGACTTCGTTTGCGTAATTTACAGTTTGCTCGTTCGAAAATCAGAACGCAACTTATTCAGCAACAACATATATTTTAAACACATTTCATTCAGCATGAGCAATCCTAACTAATATTTTAAATACTTGACTTTGTTTGTTACATACGCTTTGACTACTCAACCGATCATCATGAAATTTAGCATACACGTTATCAGGGGTACAAAAAAAGACATAAGGTACCTTTGATACAAAAAAATATTATTTCTGAGCGAGCGAAGCCGCGGGCAAAAGCTAGTAAAAAATATGTATTGCACTGAGTAGTAGACAAACTAGCGAACTAATTTACTTGATAGTAAGTGTTAGCGGCCGCTCTTGGCCTGCCGCAATGTTAAGTGTATACAAATCAAAACTCTACCTCCCTTGATAATGAAACCTACTTTAAAGAAGGATGGTCTCCTGGCTCTCGGAAAACATGGATAGCTGTTGATTTGAGAGTCTGCGCGGACATGGGAGATGTGCTTTAAACATACTGGGATGGACGGATTCATTAGTATGACAGCAAACTAGCGATGATGGCTTTATGCAGTATTCTCGAGCACTCCTCATAATGCAGACGGTAAAGAACATGACGATATTTAAAATTGATTGACGCCCAAACAATGACGCAAAGATAAAAAACACGACAATGACGTCACGTTCATGATACTTTTAGTTAGTATAATCAGTACATGTAACATTTATTTCTAAAATTGTTACACTTATCTTTTAATGTATATCGGTATTTATCGGTTATCAGAGCGAGATAACGATATTTTATGCTGATACGGTTGTTGTAGAAATATTGGCGTCGATTCTAGTATTTACTATAACTAATATTGCAAATAGAAATCTATGCCTAGATATATTTACTGCATACATTTCACTGTATCTTCCTAAAAGAATTCGTAGACATTCACATTTTGAGGTCTATTTTCGGCCGCATGATATAGGCGGTCAATTACTCAACCAAAACGTATAAATAAAAAGAACAAGTCATTAACTTGTTGGTAACATACCATAAGTTTGCGCTACCTTGCGGTATGTTGTATGAGTTCAGGCACAATTTCCGCATGGAAGAATAATTATCGGATATTCTGTAGATAGACTTAAGATGGTTTAGGTAGACGGTATCAGGCCCACCCCTATAACACGGCATATATATGTCGCTGGCAAAATGTGGATGCAATAAAGATAACAACATATAAAACATGGGAGTGGTGTAGCACTAAAATCTGCCTATTCCAGTCAGGAATATATACAAGCGTGAGTGTATGGTGGAATAATATTCGTACTAATATTAGGATACTAGATAAACACAGCTTATTTTGCGAAACTGATTCAGTTGGGAAGTTGTAACGATATTTGTTCGCACTGGTGAACAAATACAGCGGTCCAGTATGTTAGTGTCAATATAAACTTGGTAGGATTAGAAATGTTTTCCTTCTGTCCTCTAGGATAAACTAATAACTAGGCAAATATATGAAGTACATAGTTATGTTGCCTTTTATGCAAAGAATAGATGGACTCTACGGATTGCATTTTTGATTTTGATCATCCTATTCTTATAAGTTACCTAAGACACATTAACTATTACAATACATAATATTGAACAGGTAGATATTCGAAAAATCCCGTCATGTCTAAAATACACAAAAGATAGTAGATTAGTCAAAATAATCAATAGCTCGCACGATAACGTTATCAGTAATCAACTCGCGGTAAAACAATTTTTCAATGTTAACCTGCCAGTCGCGCAAAACGCTACAAATATTGTGTAATAAAATTATTATACTATGAATTTGCTAAATAATATGGAAGAACTTGAAAAAAATAATGACGATGGACTAAAGAAGCGACATTTTGCGAGGTTACATGAAAGGATACAAAACAAATACACCGAAATGCAACGAAGACTTGAAAAATCAAAATCAGTCGACTCACTGTCAATTCTCAATGAAGATTATGTCTTTGTGGAACACAGATACGCGAGCAATACCGACGTAAGAGATATTGACGAGATTACGACCGAAAACAACGAAACTTGTGTAAGACATAGTGTAATTATTGAAGAAGTGCCCAAAGTTAACAATAATTTACAATACGTATCGGTTAGACAAGTGAGTGTTTCGGAATCTGAAACGACACCGAGTGATAGAAATGAAAACGATAATGACATCATCACAAAAACATTTTTTGGCGACGATTTTTCTAAAATGAGCCTCGAATCGTAAGTTTGTTTTGTTTAATTTTTCTTGTAACAAAGGCAATTTCAATATAATGAGGAATTTTCCTTATATATTTACAGATTAAATGAAGTGGCCAAAGAAAGCGACGAATACCAACCGTCTCCAACGCCTCTCCCAACAAATTCAATGCGTAATAAAATTGGCTCACGAATATCAGCTGCTAAAGACAAACGTCGACAAAAGGAGAAAGAAAGAAACGCGACGAAGGACACGAAGAAAGAATCCAGGGAAAAAGTCGAAAAGGTCCTTTTTATTTACATTTGAAGTAGATGTTGTCACGGACGTGATTGCTAAAGCTCTTTTTAATGTTCGCATAATTGCCGATGCTTTGGAATTCTTTTACCTATTAGATTTACTGAGTTAAATTTTTTAGAAATAAAAGGGGTGTCCGAGGTCTTTGAATTTAATTAATGTGATTTATTTACTTTCAGTTTATTTTAAGTAACAAAAAGGAATATCTACCAAAATTATATAAAAAAGTAAAAGTATCTACTGTGACCATCGCACTTATTGAAGCCACTGGTCTGGAAACGGACATTTTTGATGATAAGACGTCACGTTTCTTGTGTTGTCGTTTTAGGTGAGATAAGTAATAAAAAATATTAAATATCTTACTGTTTATATATTCGTGTGCCAATGGTATAGATTATTAATTACATAGAAATTGTATCGTTTATCGGTGATATTAACGTAAATAAGTGCCAATTTAAGTGAACGCAATTCTTGAATATCCTCAGGTTGGGTACAGAGAAGCACAAATCGAAAATAATAAAAAGCAACAACACATCGAAAGTGAAATGGCAACAATTATTCAATTTCAATTTGTTCGAAGATAATATTATGGAGGTAACTTTATGGGACAAGGACTTTTGTATCGGCAGGTAAATTGCTTTACAAAACAAAATATCTCTTTTATAATAAAGCTGCAGTAATAAACTTCAAGATGGACATAAAAGTGGGATGATTGTAAAAAATATCATAAGTTTGTATATACATATATTCACATTCGTTTCGCTGAGAGGAAATCTGAGCTTTTCGTGTGTAGATTTTCTTTTAAAATTACCGTAGAAAAAGCCTGAATCTAAAGAATATTGTTATTTACGTGTATATATCAGATTTTTAATATCATGTCAACAAATATATTCTTCCAGAAACTTTATCGATTTAGCAGAAATAGAAAAAGAGAGGACACACAAAATGCGAATCAACTTGGAAGCTGAAGTAGGAAACTCGACGGTGCAAATATTTATTTTGCTCACAATGAGTGGGATCTCTCTAGCGAACACACTTGTGGATCTCAATGATTATCAAGAAGCGCAAAGGCAACTTGCTACAGTCAAACAGAAATTCGTGAGTATTTTGGTTTCACATCTGGAAAAGTTAAAAGTATCACGTAAATTAAATTAGATGAAGTAAAGCGTTTACATCATCGGTTTATACTTTATTCTTTGAAACCTAAGTTTTTATGTTAACCTATAGACTAATAAAAATTATAAATAAATACTTAGGAAGCGGCTACAATTGAATCAAAAATTATATTATTTATTTTTATAAACTACTCCTACACTATAGTTTAAATCCGGTGTTACAAGGGACTTATGTTACGGGTGACTTTATCAGACACAAAGCAAACCCAGACAGATACCACACAAATAATTCTTCGTGTGGGATTCGAATCCATAATACACAGCGGAGCAGCGGCGAGGCGACTTCTTTCGAATTTTAAATATTTTGTCTGTCATTCTCCTTTACAGGCATGGTACCACGTTAACGATGACTCGACGAACGTCGGCTGTCTTTCTGTCATCGTGTATGGTGCTAAAGGACTATCCGGCCAAGACTGTTACTGTGTTCTCGAGCTCAATAATGAAAGACTACAAACACACACAGAGTTTAAAACAAGCGAGCCGAATTGGATGAAGATATTTACTTTGTAAGTATGATACTGTTATAATTATATGTAAAATAAAATCAAACCAAATGGAGCGGCCATTCTTAGCAGATCCACTAGTATCTGTTAAGAATGGCCGCTCTATTTGGTAGATACCTAAATCTGAGCAGAATATTGTTATATTCTGGTGCAGAAGTGTGCGTAAGTTCGAATGCCACTCTATTGTCTCAGACTCTGATAGGTCGGCAATCCGACACGACTAGAGAGATCAGGCACAGGGTTCACGAGCTTGCCGGGGTCCCCGTACAACATCGTAAACTTCCTAATTCCGGAATTCTATTAAGAATATCTTGACAGAAAACCTTAAGACTTACTTATTGTATTCACCCGGAATTCGATCAAATGTGAGGCTACAAGTACAGCAGTCCTATTAACTACCACTGTGCCCGAGACAGTTAACTTCAACTAGACACCCGAGGTTTCATTAACGATTTACATTAAAAAGAAAAGTTCTTTTTAATTCGAAAACCCGAAGCGCTATAAATAAATAACACTATTGTATAATTATATTACACCGAGGCATTCAATACGGATGTCTGTTATCTGGCATTAGAATGCATTTAATCATGACAGGTAATCTAGCAGTAAAAGCTTAAGTCACCGGATCGCTTGAAAGTACGTCGTACAGAAACCTTAATTCTGCTATAAATATAGTAATCTACAAAAGTATTGCTTACCAAAGCACTTAAATTGGAAAAAACTACCATTGTTAATCATAAAATTTGCTTACAGCGATGTGACTGACGTCACCTCGATTCTAGACATCACAATTCACGACGAAAAGAGATCAGAAGATATAGGGAAAATGTCAATACCGCTACTGAAAATTAAAAATGGACAGAAAAAGTGGTACGCGCTTAAAGATGCTAATTTAAGAGACAGAGCCCGCGGGAATAATCCAAGGATATTAGTTGAAATGAAACTTACTTGGAATCTTGTAAGTATTGCATGGTCACGATCTTTCCTTTTAAAAGCAGCTAGAAGTTGGGATTATAATAATTACACCTGGTTTTTACTATTAAGGACCCTAGTTTGGGCAGTTACTGTGCCTGCATGGAATGTGACTGTTACAATTCTTTTTAAAGACAACATTTCATTATGTTGACAAAAGCAAGGTGACTGCTAAATATTATATATTAGAATCACGTCCATATAACTTAGAAGGGATAACCAGAGGATTGTTACAATGTAACATCTCATCTCCATTTTAACAGGTATGGTTAAATATCACGTTACAAGCGCAAGTCTATTGCGCTCTAACGAGCACATTTCCGTGCTTGTACTAAAAATCTCAAAACCATTAAGTATGACCCGAGAATAGAATCCAAGGACCAGGTCCTATAAGTAAACTAATATGTTTAATCTTATAAATCTTATATATATACCTAAAACGTTAAATATTTAACGAAATTTTGCTAGGTTTTTCACAGCTGACAACAATTATGTTAAAACGAGTTCATAATAAATAATACGCTAATTATTAAGTACAGAAAAACTATTAATTACGATGTAAGATTACAACAATAGAACAGATAAACATTTCAAAGAAGTTCTTGTAATAATACTTTACTTGACGACTCTTTTTATAGATATTGCTTTTTGATCAATACTTATCATAACTAAAATGTTGTGCAATAAAACCTATTCTAAGATTTATGTTACGATAGCGTGAAACAGTCTTTTTGTCACTCACCCCTACTGAATTTATGAGTCATATTGTTAAGAATTGTTTTTTGTGTTCAACTTCTAGTTAGTGATGGGCTATTCTCGATATAAAATTCGAAGATTTCAAAACTGAATAATAAAATATTATACTTTGACATTAATTGAAAGGGAAATGGGCTACATAACAAAAAAATATCGTCTCTGAAGTTTGAGTCCATACCGATCTGTCTATCAATCGTGCCATCATTAATTCAATATTTGATTACAATTCGAATTGATCATTATTTGAATGTGGGATCATACAATTTACGTATAAATCACCAGTACGGTGATTCCTAAGGGAAAACTGTCGTTCTAAGCATGTATGCCCAACCTGTATATAATCTGGCCCACTGCCCGGTACACCGGGCCCACAACGCAGGACCAGCAGACTTCACATATGTTTTCCTTCACCTTTAAAACGCACGATAATTAACTATTTAATACACACATAACTTCAAAAAGCCGTCTTAGTTCAAACTGGAGATCTCTGTGTGTAGTGTAACGATCTACCATCTACACCACGTATTAATCTATGGCAACGCCAAGTTTCAATTATTTATTTTTTTAATTAATTAATTAAATATCCAAATATATTTACAAACTTTTACATTTATAATATTAAATAGCAGAAATAATAAAAAATATAGCAGGATTAAGATGTACAAATACTAGGAATTAAAAAAAACACATTTAGGCAACCTTGAGAATTAATTTTGATAGTAGCTGTTTCCACGAAAATTTTCTTTGGAAATATATTACAATCATTCATTATCGTCATTAACAATGAGATAAAACTTATTAAAGGTACTTAGCTATATTGGCAAATTATAAAAAAAATGTGAATAATGTTTTAGACTACGTTGGTTTAAGTCGATTTTAGTATAAGACATCTTATCGATGGTGACATCCCAGGATAAATTCCCAAGTTGAGCTAATATATTCGTTGTCAGTAGCACGTCATGAGGAGCCACGTCAACTTTATATACCTATGTATGTAAAGTGACGTAAAGATGATAGGTTCAGGTTTAAAGGGTTTATTCTCGAAAACACAACATAAGCCACTTACATGAGAACTTAATTTAAAAATAATACTATTTCATATGGTCGTCTAGTACGTCTAGGATCACTATTATTTACTAATAATAGGGATCATAGATGTTCTAGACGAACATTGTATGAAATAGTATTATATGTATTTCAATTAAGTATTAACAACTTGAAATATGTTTTTTTCGTCCATAGGTGAAAGCTTCAATTCGAGTGATAAATCCAAAGGAAGAAAAATACCTACAAACAGAATATAAAGTAGACAGACACATTTTTGCAAGAAACCTATCGAGGGCTAAAGTTGTTGTCAATTGGATATTAGATTCTTTTAAAGTTGTCAAGTAAGTATTACAAAAAAATCTAATTACCATCCGTACAACAGCAAGTCTCAATGAAGAGTA
Organism: Catocala fraxini; assembly: GCA_930367265.1. Lineage (NCBI taxonomy): Eukaryota > Metazoa > Arthropoda > Insecta > Lepidoptera > Erebidae > Catocala > Catocala fraxini. The sequence continues at coordinate 17,035,222 of OV884039.1, read as the reverse complement.
ATATTTTATTAGAATAGAATAGTATAGAATTTTATTTGTCAAACATAGGTAGAATTATATTTATATTGCTTTCTTTTTAAATTAGTTTTAATTACTACTAATATTATATATGTTTCTAAATCTATCGCAATATGCTTAATTAGTTTTGTTTTACCTATATCTATTAATATATTGTAGTATATAGATACGGCAAGAACAGCAATACCATACTACGTCAAACTTTTACATAAAATAGTTTTTATGTTAATTATTGCTTAAACGAATAACTCTTTGAGTCATTCTGGAATAGAGCCCGGGATATGAGACTAACTATTGTTTACTACTGCAAATATTGGCATTGGCAAACCAAGAGAATTGTCAACATAAAATAATAGTTGAAAGATTATGATAAGTAAGTTTCGATACGTGTATTGAAGCTTACTTAACAAACCTTTGAAAAGTTGGTGTTTCAACAATTATCTGCCTTACGGTATCCTCACTACATCGACACGACTAAAAGAAATACTACACACAGCATAAAATCGTACACACATGTAACAGCAAACTTAAGCCTTCACAACAAAAACAGAACGTGCTGCGAAAGTAATTAACAAGTGTTGAAAATTCTCGAGAAAGTTCCCACTTTCAACTTGAATTTTCTTCAACACTAAGTGGGCTACTTTATTGGCTTTTGATTAGCTCATTTCAGCTAATTGAGGCTTTAGGAGAGCCTTTATAATAAACTATGTTTACCTCAATTTAATTCACGCGGCGGAAGCTTAGGGAAAATAGATAATTCAGTTCGGAATAGTTGGTAACTTGTTCAATGGTGGTGTTTTACTAATTTACTAGTTTGTTTGTATATTATTAACGTTTGTCCAATCCATTAGCATGGTCATGTAATTGTAAAGACTTCGTATGAATATTAAAGTAATCGAAATTAAATGCGTGGCCATTATTTTAGAGGGCCATCCTTTAGCTGAATATGTCATTTACCAAGTCTTAACATTGAAGACATCACAGTATGACTTCAATACATAACTTATGTAAAAAAAAAATGTTTGGCTTAGGGCATCGTGAACCTAGACCTTATTGATACTGATTGACATTGATCAACCATACCACTATTTTAGATTTTATTTTTGCGCTTTTTAGAGTTATATATCTTATACAACAGCTTTGTCCGTCCGTCCGTCCGTCTGTTATACAACTTTCAACTCCAGATTCGTAAGAGCTAGTAACTCGCGGTAAACGCTATTCGACTCGGCATAGTCGATATACGCCGAAATCACTATGACCTTTGACCTCTGACCTCAAGGTCACGTGGTATCAAGTGACCTTTGCATTATTATGCAAAGGTCACGTGTAATATCAGCCCTGTATTAAACTGTCCCACTGCTGGGCACGGGCCTTCTCTCAGTGTGGGAAGAGTTAGGCTATAGTCCACGCTGGCCCAGTGCGGATTGGCAGACTTCACATGTCTTCGAGAACATTATGGAGAACTCTCAGATATGCAGGTTTCCTCACGTTGTTTTCCTTTCCCGTTAAAGTTGCATATTACTTGAACCGTTTTTTCGAACTCTACGATTTATGGCAATTCATGGCCGTTTCTCACTTGTTTATTACTTGAAGAAGTACAATTACTCTACATGCCCATGTATTTTTTTGTATTTTATTTTATACTAGCTTTTTGCCCACGGCTTCGCTTGCGTAAAAATAGATTAGGTTAGATTATGTTAGTAACAGTACTTTTTTAAATAAAATATAGCCTATCATACTCGGTGATAATAGAGCTGTTTAATAGAGAAAAAAAATTAAAATCGGTTGTGTATTTTTTATGTTAAATCCTTACAAACATAAAGAAACGTCGAATCTTTCCTCTTTATAATATTAGTATAGATTAGTAGCGTTGTATGTATCTGATCTACATTTATCTCATAGCATGAAATTTGTCTATGACACGTACACACACATGGCGTATGCGTGTCATGCCTGACTGCAGTAATCGCACAATCTATATATATAAAAATCAATTGCTGTTCTTTTGTCTCTCTAAAACTTGAGAACGGCTGGGCTTTAGCTAATTTTGGTTTTGAAATGTTTGTCGTAGTCCAGGGAAGGTTCAAACGGTGAGAAAATATAGAAAAATTCGTTAGGATAGGTGATACGAAGTACACCGGGTCATCTAATAGCTGATAAAAATGTATTTTTTATCAAATATTCATATAAAATATATCTTATGATTTGGAAAAATATTTTAATTGCAGTCTCCATCACAAAAATACTGTAATATTGGAATAAATTAAAATATTATATGCTGATGTCTTCATTCACAATAAATTTGGTTCGAGTACTATCTAAATCTGTTCATAATTTTATGTGGATGGTAGTGAGGCAGACAGACAGATAACAAACAGATGAAGTCATACAATAAGGATAACATTTTCACTATTTTGATACGGAATCTGAAAAGAACTAACAATGAATTACACACTTACACTCATAAGTACCTGTAACTTATTTTCAGATCCTTCCTTGAATGGGAATCGACTAAAGTGAACTTCATATCACTAATAATATGGCTGCTCTTCTGTTGGTTCTTCAAGATTTGGATGCTGCCGCTTTTGTTGCTAGTACCTTTTATTTGGTACAGACCACCAGAATACTTTATAGTGAATTGTAAGAACTGTTTCATTTAAAAGTAATTATTATTGTTTCAATGTTCGTGTATTTTCAATATAATACTAATACTTGTGAGCAATATCTATTATTGGTTTTATAAACATTTAAATTTCATACCAGCACAATTGTTGATGAAAATCACGATACAGTAAAATCGAAATCATTAAACTAAGTACTGTTTATACTTCAAATTCATACCACCATTTAATTATTATAGAATCTCATGACATGTCCATCTAAATCTAAATGTATAAATGTTGTCATATCAGAGACATCAGATGATATAATTTATGTAATTAAAGATAACCTTGGAGTAATCTATTCTTATGAGAACTAAGCAGTAGCAATTTGTAGGTAAATTCTGCCAAATTTGTCATTTACTTGTTTTTTTATTTATAGCTGTAGTAGTAAAAGTAAAATGTTTTATGTAGTAAGTCATTTGTTTTCTTCCGCAACCGCAGCTCGTAAAAAGACACTCACAGATCTTGTATCAAGATAAAAAAGATATAATATCTAATAAAAAAAACAAAATTGGATCCGTAATATAAACAAACAAAGATGACCTTCACAATAAAAATATTATTTTTACATGTAACGTAAGCTTTAGCAATTATAAGTTATGTAAAAATTCCAAATTACAGGGAAAAAGACGTTGTCGCGGAAAAATCCGGAACAAGAAGATGTTGTTAAAAAGGTAATTTATATTCGGATATAATTACTTATCATAATATAAAACAGTTTGTTTGGATCCTTACCAATTTCGTAATAGTACATATATCTGATTTCTTTATCATGATTCGACTTGTTTTTTCCAGTTATAATAAAGTGTTCTTTTTCGTTCGTTCTTAGTTCATCGAGCTATTGAAGCGAATAGGGGCTACATTAAAACATAATCACAGAAACCTAGAGTATTTGTAGACTCTTTGTCACAAAATAATGCTATGTCATCAAATAACCAATATTTATCTATAGTTATATATAAATAATTTTTAGCAATAATCGTATATATTAATAAAGTTTTACCTTGTCAATATCATTAAACAGCTCTATACATAGAATGACTTAACGATTTACCACAAATCTGATGTTGAAAATCAAGGCATTATTTTTACCAGTTTATTTGCATTTAGTCAGTTTTTTTGTGGACTATGTTATTAACACTGCTGGCCATGACCTTACAATGCTGAAATTGAAAATACAATCTCGGTCAAGATCATGGCAACACAGAATTTGAATAAGTTACTTAAAGACAGTCAATACAATCATCAATACATCATACATCAATACATCATACATCAATACAATCATCAGTCATACAATCTTTACTTACAGGAAGAAAAGAACCAGTCATTGAGGCAAAAGATCCAAAGTCTACAAGAGAGCATACAATTTGTACAAAACTTTATCGGCGAATTCGCAAACCTTGGCGAAAGCATCAAGAAGTGAGTTAAAATTTTATTTCTGATAGAAGCGATCCATTGACCAGTAACATGATGATATTTTCAAATACTTCAACGTAAGCAGCAAACATGTAAAACTGCATAGCAATCATTTTGGTATGACATTTTAATTCAAAATATAACAGTTGCTACTGCAATTATTACACCCACGCAATTAGTTTGATAATACATCCAGGTACAGTATCTGCTCTGTACTAAAATACTATGAAAGAGAACATGCATCAATATTGAAGTAAACTGTTTGCTAAATAATTACCAGATACATATATCAAAAACGTAGAATCCAACAGAAAAGTTATTGCTGCAATATTTATAATACCTGCTTCGCGAGTTTATTCTTCAATGGATCGCCCCCTCTAAGTAAACAAACGTTCTGTATTGAATGATTTATAAGTTGTGTTTTGTTCGCAGCTTGTTCAACTTTACGGTGCCTTTTCTCAGCTGCTTTGCGATATTCCTGATCGTAGTTATAGCTTTCGTTATGTTCATGATACCGACTAAATACATATTTATGCTTTGGGGTGAGTGCAACTTTACTTTGATTCTTAGATAGATGATTATGCGACACATTTTTTGCTATTACTTCAAATGTCGCCAAGTCTATAATAGTAATTGATGTGCTTAGTAATTCAGCATTGTTTTCTTAAATAGAAATTACGGCAGCACGTTCTAATTAATTGTTGTGGTTGAGATTATGTGAGAGACTAAATATATTCGTACTACTAGAATAGCCAAGAAATGTATGGTTCGGCCTATGGAAAGGTAAACACCAGAAGCAGAGCTGGTTTGTTGTACACCTTACGAGAGTTTCGTTTGCTTCTAGAGAAAAAACAAAGATCTCAATGCTACAAGCAAAACACTTCTATATAAAAAGTGAAGAACCCCACTCACTGCAAAAATGCAATTGGCTTATTACTGCCTACTAGGCATATTAGCAACCTCCATGCTGCTATTTGGAATTTCTTTATAGACATTCCCAATTATAGTTATCGAGCCAAGCCGAGAATCAAAATCTTAAGTGCAAACTTATCCAGATCAGCAGAAACAATAAAGCACTCAGTGAAATTAAGTTGGAATAAAAAAAGGTGATCCATTGGCGAAAAACATAATTATAAATTATGTAGAAGTTCAAATTGAGAAAACAAATTAGTAAAGTTGAAGCAAGCTAATAAACAATAATATATATGTACTCATTATAAAAGAAACGAGTACTTTAATAACATCTAGAGGTTTTTAATAATTATATTTCTTGGTAAAAGTCAATATGTTCAATCGCCATCGAACTCTTGGACAATGCTATTGTTATGCTATTATCCTATCAACTGTTGCAGGTATTCATAAGTTCACGAGAAAAATATTACGACCCAATAGAATACCAAATAATGAAATGCTCGATCTACTGTCTAGAGTACCTAATGATGAAATATTGGTAAGATATTGCAGTATGAAATTTTTTAACATTTTCTATTCAAACACAATAGTATTTGGTCTTATTTAATTTTATGGTCTAAGTAAGGACTTCTTAACATTGTCGTCGAAATGCACTGAACATTGTTATTATCACAATTTGGCAAATTCTACGTATCGTGACTCGTGAAAATTATAATTTAGAATAGTCACTAGACCTATACTAAATAATATCAGGGTTGGTTTGAGACATAAGCCGCAAACCAACAATAATTCTGAGTGGTAACCTCATTTTCATTATATATGTACTTTTCTATTAATCTGTTTATTAAAATATTTGTGTAATAATGTGTACTTATGTTTTGAAAATAAATACTTACTTTACTTTACTTTACGTAGCATTAAAATAAATAAGCGTATTTAAATAGCGCGACATCGTGTTTTTGCTGCTTAGTCTTAGAGATTTAGATCATTCAAGGCACAATTATAAAGAAACAAAAACGTTCTAAAATGGCGGATTTAATATTTAAAGCGCCTGATATTACTATTGTGCTTTTAACATGTGATATTATTGTAACTGCACATTGCTCATCTTAATCTACGTTAACCTCAAAATATATATAAGTAATGTTTTGTGGTGTTAATATAATTTATGTTTACAAAATAAAATATTAAAATACTAAGTGATTATAATATTTGTAATACTTTTCAGCTGAACTGCAGAGAAATACTCTTAGAAGAGGTCACAGATGAAGATGTGATAAACTTAACGATCTGAATACTGTGTTATAATTTAATTTAAGAATAATCGATTATTCAATAGATAGAGCTGAACTTGACGTCGTCTTAAGAAGAATTAAAATAAGCAGCAGTGGTTTATTCTGAATGCAACATTAGCGTAAAGAATTCCATTCATTTATGCGTTTAACGCACGTTTTCCGCATACTATTTAATTGCATATAAAACAATTGATACGCTTTGATATTTGCATTGAACACCGCGTCAATCGCATGCGTGTCATCTTGAGCGAGCAACCCAATTGCATTTTTCGCATAAAGAAACAGGAAAACGAATTTATTATAAAATGATGTAAATGTTTGATCAACATTATGACTTTAGATTTATATAGAGATATATCCATGCATTGTTATTGTAATAATAAAATATTTTGTAATCGTCTTTTGGTTATAAATGAGACTGTTTCAAATATATCAGTATATATTATCACCTACACAATGATTCCACTTTAAAATCTATAAGCATTGCAAAGCTGGATTTTTAATAACTTAGTATGGATATATTACTGTCCTTATGGAATGTAACACAAAAGCACTACTGAGTGGCATAAAAGGTAATTATAATTAGGGATACTGAGGGATACTAAATACTGTCAAAAATACTGTGTCTATAATTTCTCTGTAGATATCCAATTGATGTTATTTGTCTAATAATGGACGCAATAATGAAACTTGGATTTATTCGAATCAAACACGACTTCAAAAGGATGTTTATGTTCTCAAGAAATTTTGACGACGATTATAAAGTTTAAAGAGAGTCATATTTTTAATCGTAACTTTATTTGACATAATGTAAGTGAATATGAAAAAGGTACAGTAATTCTAATAACTTGTGAAGTTATGGCTCAAACTACAACTTCTAATATATACAATTACGATTTACGACATTTAGTTTCTAAATTCATTTATGGTGCCATGACATGTATGTAACATTATTGGATAGTAAGGATTTTTTATTTTATTTCTAGTATTAACCTAACTTTTCACTCATTGTTCAGTAGGATAGTTCCCCTAATATTATAGTAGTATGAGGGTCATTTATTGACACTATTATAACGTCTCAGTGTGCAAACATATTATCCAAAAAGTTATAACGACGATATAACCGGGCGAGGTAATAGGACCAAAGATATTCGAGAAAAATCATAAATTCTATGGAACTTTAATAAATTATTATGATATCGCTTCTTTATTCGTTTAAGAAGCGAAACTATTTACTGTAAAAGTGCTTAAGAATTTAAACATCATAGAATATTTTATTACTTTATCTTGTTAGCAAGCTACAAGATCTCAAAGAAATATGAAAATATTACTATCTTAGTAGGGGAGAACTGAGTACGTCCAATCTACTTAGTTCTCATTTTCACTAGTAAGCCTACAACTTGTTACCCTATGATAAAAACGCTTTCTGGCTAACCTCCACTTTAAGCCAACATTTAATATAAACACTAAATTGTTTAAACTTTACACATATGGAACACTTTGTAGGTGATCTTCTGCTTCAAAATGCACTCGAGATTCCATAGTCCCATCGCAATTCACATTAAATATCCCAGGTGTCCCGATTTAGACCAGGCCATAATACCACAACCACCGCAGGATAACAGTAAACAAAACGTTATAAACAAGAAAAATCACAATAAAATTAGTAAACAATGACTATTTACTAATAACATATTTTGTAAATATATGTTTACTTCTTTTTAATTTAAGAGCCAAGCTCTTGTTGGTGGAGTCTCTTCCATAATGTCTTATCTTCAGCCAGCGCTTTGACTTCTTGATACGATGTAACTTTTATCTTTTCTTTCACTTGATCTGTGAACGTCCTCCTTGGCCTTCCTCTTCCCCTTCTGCCTTCTATTTTTTCTTCCAAGATATTTCTTATAAAAGTGTCATGTCGTATCAAGTGGCCCAACATTTTCCCTCTTCTGTTCTCTATTGTTTTTAGAATATGTCTCTTTTCCATTACCATATTTAGAACTTCCTCATTTGTTTTTCTTTCAGTCCAACTTATTCTTTCCATCCTACGCCAACACCACATTTCAAACGCTCTAAACTCTCTCTGTCCCTATGCGTCAATGTCCATGTCTCTGAGCCATATAGTGCTATACTCCAGATATAGGTTTACTTAATATTTGACCATTGCGTTTTTTATGGTAAATGGTTGACTCTCATTTACAGTCTATCTGCTCACAATTATCTTCCGTTTAGTAATTATATAGGAAACATTAAGAAGTAAATTATATTCTTATCAAATAAAAGTGGCTTTATTTAATTCTAAGGTACATGTTGCAACAGCATAAATAACATGAAGGTCTTTAACTTGGACAAGTGCACTATAAATATAATTAAATTGTTTTTATTTTACTTACCAGCGTTTCACCGACTGCTCGAGGACTTCCACTAAACAAAATTATTGTCTAACATATTTATATTAATTGGTAAACTTATTTATAAGCTTCTGATTTATTTAGCTTTTACATCTTTATAACAGCTGAAAGATTTAAATTTCCAAATAAATAAAAATACATTCACCTTATCGTAATCTGTAGTCAGAAAGACAAAAGTCAACGTCATAATAGTATGAAAAATAATAAAAACGTATCTACGTAATTGAAAGGAAAATTGACCCATATACACGCGTCAGTGGACCGTAAAAATAAAAATGGCATATTATTTTTTTAACGACGCTTTTCATTTTTATTACCAATTTACATCACAGCGAACAAGTTATTTATGATTGTTTTCCTTTATTATCTACATTTTTTATCATTTGAAGAGTATGTTTTCTGTTACTAGAACCATCTAGCTTAAATCACAGAAGCATAAACACCTACATATGTATATTTGTGATATAGAACGAAACAACCATGAAAAATGTTATTATTGTGAAACGCAAAGCTGTTAATTAAATTTTACTCAGTAGGGTCACCGCGAATTCTCAAGGTCAAAAATTGTTATTGGAGTTTTACAAAGCCATTAACCTACTGATAAGTTAATAATTTTATTCCTATGCAATAACTCCTGATAGACGGATATGTGTAACACAATGCTTTTTAAATAGTGTTGACCGTTTAAATATTCACATGAAAATTTCAAATCTAGTTTCAGTCTGTAGATATGATGCTTATGCTAATCCATATACTTTGCAGACACATTCATAAGTAACTCAAAGGGTATAAACCGATAACATCATAGTTACATTTATTAATAATTTATTTTTTCGTGTTTTGTGTATGTGGTGGAATATTATTATTATTAATACGTTATGTCGAATCTAAATTCAACATGGGCTCGCGTATACGAAAGTTTGATGGAAGTGCAGCGAGACGTTAACGATTACCTTACTTAGACTATTATCCTGATTTGCCCTATACCCACCTTCACTACGTGCAGTGTCAGCTTTCATAAAGAATAACTTATAACAAACAACTAACAACAAGTGTAATGTGTGTCCTCCAGATTGAACTTTAGATGCGGCGGCCTATCTAGCCATTTGCACAGGAGATATTATAGTGCACATAAGTGTGCGCAAACACAAAGGTACTCTCTATTCCCTCACTCTCATGGTGAGATCAAGAGCTGGACAAACGGCCTTTATGCTTTTTTCGAAGCACGAGTATATTTTATACAATTTAGCGAAATATTTTACATCGCCGAATTTCTAACTCCGGGCTGCTGTTAAAAATTTCTTCTTATAGTTGTCCTGTCCCGGGATTCGAACCCGAGACCTTTTGCAAAGCAATCATATACACTAACGCTGTACCACCGAGGATGTTAACTTGCAACAAGGTATTTGACTGTCAAATATTTTCTATATCTTTCAATTCTTCTAAATAGTACTCAACTAGAATGTTCTCTCTATTAATAAACCAAGAGATAGCACCAACCAAAATATTCCCGTTATTATTAATTGGTTTACCTTTAACGAGCCTCGTGGGAATACTATTCGGTCCGAATCATTTGGTCACCTAGCCTGAATGTTGACAAATGGTCTATGTAAATGGAGGTTTAATACACCTGTGGCTAATTTGTGCCTGCACCGTTTTGTCTAGGGAACCATCTGTCAATGTATCGAGGCCCTGCTTCATTAGATAATATGAAATGGTTGGATGAAAGGATTTTCAAACAGATATTTTGTTTACCAGTACTGCACGAAGGTATTCCAATCAATCGCGTTTGCATAAATGCCAGTGCCCAAGTGAATGTAACCGCTTATTATTAAAATAATGGGCCAGACAATACTGCCGTCATAAGGAAAAAAGAAGTAACTAACATATTTCTTCGAAATTAAATGTTTACCTATTTAGAATCAATAACAAAACGGCAAAATAGTAGTAATTGGCTCTAAAATTTTAAATAACGTATGTCTCCGCAATTAAGGTTTCTCCGCGGAAAATTTCACCAAGAAAGCCTCTGAGATGATGTTGTCTCTTAATATAACACAAAAATACAACGCCAGACAAATGCTCTGAAAGTACTATCTAAAAAGATCTACCTATATACAATTTTTGTAAGATTAGGTATATTTTTTATACAACCGACGCACAGTATATCATTTTGCCTTAGTTGCGGACATACCAGTATTATTTTTCTTTATAGATTAAACCTTACTAAAGCATTCCAAAAAATTGATATTAATGTTTCACTACATTTAGGAGATATAAATATTATAGTGAAAGGTCACTAACCTTCTTAAAAAAGTTTTTTGTCTGTATTTCTTGAATAAAGCGTGAGTCTCTTGTAAAATACAAATTAATTGTTGGTTTGAAATATATGCAGTGTAAAAATGTCAAGTCCCTAACATCACAGGAAGAAGAATAAATAATTATTTTGTTAATAAACGAATAAAAATTATATAAAATTAGCTATTTACGGGTCGCATTTCTTTTTGTTTGCATTTTATACTTACGTATAGTACCTTCAACTTGAGAAAATTCTAAAAATGTATCTAGCGAGATAAATGAGAGTACAAGCTCTGCTTAGTTTAGGACTAGATGGTGTGGTGTTCATGTGGTAGAATGTTATATTATTGTTACATTATTATTACCTGTATATTATTAATTACTATTAATGCAAAACGCTTATGAAATATCCTCGCCATCGGATTGAATTACTATTTCGTCCGTCGTCAGCGTGATATCATTTGATTCAAGCCCTACGGATTCTAATTGGCTGTAGTGAACATTGTCTGTTGTTACGCTTAAGAGTTGAAGCACTGATTTTGGCAAGGGCAAAGATTTTATATGTTTATGACGTGTACTAAATGTTAACGAGGATATATAAGGATCGGATGATTCTAATGCACGGTGAAATAAGTCTAAAATTGTGGTTTTTCTGTTTAATTGCCGGGTATGGTGTTGTCGATCATAACGCCAGTATTTATTTCTGGTCAGCCGGTCTTTGTTTTGACCCATATTGTCGGGCCTTTTCAACCAAAACATTATAAAACTCCAGTTTCGTAAGTGTTTTCGATCCGATTTCAAGCTTAGGTCGTCGGTAATAATTGCCACTCGCTGACCAGCATGAAGGTTGGCGCCCTCATGGCCCCCTTGCATTAAGTTCTCTGGTCGGGGCCCAGACGGACATCCCCCAGTAGGACAGGTCAGTCCCTGCTGAGGCAAAACAGTGCCATGGGTCTTTGACGGCTCTATGACACCTCACCCCCGCTTCTTCAGATATGATGTATAGGAATTGAGTTTAAGCTTGCCTAGCGAGGGCGGATCCCTTCCCAATCCCATATCCTTCGTCGAAGATAGATCACAAAACAAAAGTAGTGATCAAATTCCACCGTAATAATTTTTTGATATTGACTTTAACTTTCTGCACTATTTTCTATATAAACTAAGACTATGCACGTCACAATTTAAACCGGTAATTGCTAAAACCTGAGTCAAAAATAATGAATCACAATGAGTAATGTTGGCATGAAGTAAGTATTGTATGTTTGTACGGGTCAGTAACCGTACAACACGTGTATATTTTAAATCATTTATTTTATTGCACTTTACGCAGCAATAGTGAACTAGTTCATCGTTAGTCGTCATATCGCGCGCGTGACTCAAATCTCTTACCTTTCATTATTTTCACTCATCCTCATTCTTTAATTTGATCTTTATTATTTTATTGTGGACTTTAAATATAGCGAATTTTATTATCTTTTATCTTAGTTTATATTTATCTCACCCCAACCCCGAACAATGTTGCTCACAGTTTTGATTGACAAACCTAGCCCACAATTTTAAAATTCAATATTTCCGTAATCCTGGGTTTGTTGGATCTGTTTTTTTTGTGCCGATAGTTATTAAACTGACCAACATTTAGGCATTTAAAAAAACGCGACTATGAATAGAATCGCCGGAAAAAAATATTTACAAAATCATAGAAAAAAATTATACTTACCTATGTGAGCAAGATTTTTAAACATTTCAAGATTAAAATGGTTCCTATAGTGAATACCTATCGCACCTTAAAACATTTAGTGTAAAATTCAAATCCAAAAACGAGATATTGTGTTTCTATGGTTTTTAAGGACTTTTCTCGATTTAATTAATTTCTCTTAAACTATAGTAGTTGGAGCCGGCGGAGTTTTATTAAGGGTTTAGTTTGATTGTTAGCTTGCCAAAAAACACATAAAACGAGCATGTCCGCATCTAAAGCAAAATAACACACTGTGAGACACCATTGAAAATACTTTTTTCTATTGTTTATTTAACAATGAAAAGTATACACATTATTTTCCTTTTTATAACTTCTTTATGTACTGTATTAAGATGACTATGTAACGTAAAAGCGTTTATTTAAAATAGGCTGCCAAAAATCTTTACTTGGTTAGAGAAGTATCACTTAGATCACCATTAATACTTTGAATTCCCCGTAACATTTGAATGAGTGAGTAACATATAGACTCAAGATACAGAATTGCTGAATTAAATTCCCAAAGAAGTTTAAAAATTAGTTGCCAAATCTCTGCAAAATCAGGTAAATAATTCCGGCAATTGTTTAAAAATTATTAACCGATCGTGGAATAAATTTCATTGGACATCTCAAGCAAGAAGAAAGAAAAGCCTTTATATCTGTTACATCTATTGCAATGATACAGTTCTTAGTAACACGGCAAAAATCTACAAAAAAAACTTGAAAACGAATGCATTAAAAGTGTTAACGTTGAACAAGCAATAACTGATGCTAATAAAAAATCAATCAGTCTATCTTATTATCAAAGTTTTTGGCATAATAAACATAAATAATTAAATAGTATCCAATTTGCAGCTGTACACGGATCTATAAAACGTTTTTGTGTAACGCCTGTCGTAAGAATTACAGGAATTGAACTATTAAATTAGTGTAGAAGTAAGCGCGCAGAAAAAGCGTGATTGGCGTTTAGTTCTTGTTTCCTTATCTGTCTGCTGTTAGGTGATCTATACAAGTAATGATTTTGTGTCTTACTGCAGTGCACTATAGCAATTAGCAAACTAACTTTTTTACAATCGCACAATAACTTTTCACATCACAGCGCATCTGCAGCATCATGTTGTTTGTAGTATGCCATACTGTCAATTCTTAATCATAAAAATATAAATAATTTAAAGAATATATGCATGTAGCTGTTTCTCGGGACGTAGTACTTCTTTTATAGCCCATGTCATTCCATGCGATTTAATAACCTATTTATAAACAAAATTGTATTAAAATCTAGTGTAGAAAATTTATTAAATTTTTTTAATAACGTATAGATTATGCCCATATTAAACCTGGCTTTAAGCAAACCAAATATATCTGTAGTATAGTTACTTGGCCTAAAACCTTAACAAACAGACAAGGTAACTTTCGCTTTTATACTTGCCTAATTGAAAGAAGAATCAACACCCACAAGAATCTTTACAGGCACGCTAGACTCGGCACAACTATTTGTGGATCACAAAATTGTTTATCTAGTATCAGGATTTAACCCACAAGGCTCGGCGCAGTCAACCGTGTAGTCAAAATCGTTAGTTATTTTAGTATGGTATGGAGAAATATTTTACCTCTACTTATCTTAAGATATCAGAAGATTATCGATATTTTATATACATAGGTATTTTCAGCGAGTGTGACCAGAAAAATAATATAATCTAATAATATTCTATCACATACACACAACACCATCTAGCCAAAACTAAGCAGAGCGTGTACTATGGGTAATAGACAATGGATAAACATACACATATACTTCTTTTTGTAAATACATACATACTATACATAGAAACACCCAGACCAAGACAAACATCCATGTTCATGCACACAAATATTTGACTTGTGCGGGAATCGAACCCGCGACCTTAGGCATGCCAGTCGGTTACATTAACCACTACGCCATCGAGGCCAATATAATCCAAATTTATAGTTTTAATATTTAGAACCGCGTTGTATACCTTGGACGAGTATCTCGTGTCTTTCGCTGTAGTATGTATGGAAGTGAATTTATCACCTTAGTGTAATGCAGTTTAATTTAATCTCCTTAATAATAGTGCACATTTTATCAACGCTTTCTACTACGCGATCTACTCTCACGCTTATAACCCAGAATGAGTAAACGACGTAAGGTATATTACATAGGTTCTCATGTAAGGGGATGTTATCACATAATATGTGAAGGAGGATAAGCTTGTTGTCGTTGCTAATGAGAATTTCTTAAAAATCCCAATAAAATTTTGTCCGACACGAGGATCGAACCTGAGACCTCATGAACAGCAGTAGCATATATTCTTTCAGCGCCTCAGAAGCATAAAGGTATCATATTAATGAATTGATACCATTCCCAAAAACATCCACAACAATCAACGTTCCTTTTTATTTTTTATTATTGCCTATCAAAATTACTACACTCCGCCTAATGGTAAGCAGTCGTGTAGTCCACGTGCAGAGCCCTCCACACCACATCCTCGCGTGAATTGGTGCCAAGGTCTTAGCTTCGATGATATATGGAGGTGCATTTCACGCCCCGCTTGAAGGACACAGAATCGTAGGGGAAAAAAAATGCACCTAGGCAGAGAATTCCAAGTATGCAATGCTGTGCCGCCTGCAGCCGAAATACACCTGCTGTCCATCACTTTGACCAGGTCACCTGTTTGTCTAGTGGAGGAGAGGGAAGACTCATACTGAATGCCGCCTTGCTTATCCAATACACGAACTGCCTATTTTCACTTTAAATTGCTGTCTTTAAGGAGTATGTTACTTTGGTTCTTCTGTGTTAGTAATGGGCAACTTAAAACTCATTTTTCCGACTATAAGTGAAAGGACATCTGAATCACTATAGCTGATGTAATTTAGTAATTCTAAATGACGCAATAAAGTTAGCTCTTAGTTAAATCTGGTACAAGATTCTATGAAAACTTCTATCCTGTTACCAATGAGAGCCAACACAAGACGAATTTATAATAATAAATAATACATACACAATGCTCTCAGTTTCCGAAGTGGACATAGTGCTATAATATTTGCTAGAGGGAGTTGGTTTCTATACCTGTTAGTCGTCAATAGGGTTATGGACAAATACAACATGTCTGGCAAAATGTAAATGTGATACTCCTCCAGGTAACAACTCCCTTCAAGATACATGCTATTAGAAACCGCCATTTATTTGCAGTAATTTATAGTATTAAATAAAGAAAATAAAAAATAAAAAATTATCAAGTCAGAGTAATTTTCAAATAAGTTATAATTTAATATTTCTAGATATAACCCTGTCATAACACACTTAAATACAAGAAATATGTAGCTTGAAATATCATTCAATTTAGTGCGCACTTAACACGCACTCACAGGTTTTTATAACCCGAAGTACCAAAAAAGAAACATTGAATAAGTCTACATGCGTAAATATTTGTAAACATTGACATATTCACGATTTCCCCAAATTCGCTAAACCTACATAATAACTTGAAAAGTAAAAATAACATAATTCGATAAACGCAATCACAGGTCAACTGACATAATATTTGTACAGCTTTACATAAAGAATAAGTAAAATATTTTATTAGTAATAAAATTTAAACTTTAAGATCTCTACCGAGTCTTTCAATCTCGTTCGCGAAGTATACCATATCCTTGTGATCCAACGCGGAATTTTGGAAAACGATACGGAAGAAGTTGACGAGGTCATCTTGAGGCTGATACGTCACCATCATGCTTCCTTCCCTTATCATTCGCTCTTTTATTTTCGGTGCGACCTTGTGCAGCCTTTCTTTAAAGTCTGGTTGATTCTCGCAGCCACGAAGGCATCTTGGTACATACCAGAACATGATATTGGTACATTCTGGTTTATCCAAAACGAGACGGAAACCATCCCTTTGTCGTATGTGTTCGGTGAAGAACTTCGCGTTGTCGAACACTGTGTCAATGTGTTTCTCGAAGCCTTCACTGCCTTTTGCCTTCCACATGAACCAAAACTTGAGTACGTCGGCTCGTCGTCCACACTGTATATGTTTGTCACCGGTGTCGTACGAAGTGTCATAGAACTTGTCCTTCTGAAAGAGGTACTTGGCGTCGCACGAGTGACCCTCTTTCATAACGTTCTTGTGTTTCAATAGGAATGTGGAGCACTGTTGTGGCGCCGCTAGGAGCTTATGAGGGTTCCAGGTCACTGAATCAGCCCTGCAAATTGTAAAGAATGTCAACGTTTTATTTTAGATTAAGCTAACACAACTTTTTCGTTAATAACATAGTGACAATAAACAATGAGTAAGTCTGCCTAAAATACTTAGAAACAAAGTGCACCCAGACAGAAGCTAATTTAACTAATTTTGCTTCGTGTGGGGACAAAGCCTACAACACCCAATGCTTGGATAGTGAAACGACCATTGCGCCATTCGAACAATCATAAACATAATGGTAAGTTTAACGTTC
This sequence comes from Catocala fraxini, assembly GCA_930367265.1. Classification (NCBI taxonomy): domain Eukaryota; kingdom Metazoa; phylum Arthropoda; class Insecta; order Lepidoptera; family Erebidae; genus Catocala; species Catocala fraxini. Next base: position 17,018,010 of record OV884039.1, on the reverse strand, counting down.
TTACTGCCCCAAAGAGAAGTATATTACAATCGCATTGCCCTAGTATTTACCAAGTACCTAATAGACTAACGAATTTGATACTTACAATTCAATCCCATTCAATAGATGCCTGTGTTTCTTCGACATAAGAGCTCCACCGCCCCAAGCGGCATCAACGTGCATCCACAAGTTATATTTCTTGCATATCAGCGATATGTATACCAACGGGTCAAAGGCTCCATACACAGTAGTACCAGCAGTCGCAGTCACCAGAAAAGGAGTAGCACCATTTTCAATTGCTTCCACTATTTTCGCTTCTAAGTCATCAGACTTCATTTTCCCGTAACGATCTGCTTTCACCAGGATACAATTTTCTGCACCGATCCCCATAAAAGAAGCCATCTTCTTCGTTGAGTAATGAGCGAGTTCCGATGTAAAAAGCGCCAACTTCGGTACAGCGTAGACACCTTTGGTCTGCAAATAATAATGTACTATTATATATATGCTGAACTCGCCAAAAGGAATACCTAATGTTTATAGCTTGATGAAAATGTAGCGTGGAATAGAAAAACCAAAGTAGTGGAAAAGTTTTAAAAGGAACCACTGACGAAAAATCTAACTAAATCCTCCTGTTGATATTTTCTAACACCACCTAATCATACAATACAGTTTAAATCACATTCTTAAATTGTAACAATATATGGTATTAATAAAAATTAAAGCATTTAGTTTATATTTTGTGTTAGTTATATATGTATATAATAACTTCAATATATAGCATACATATTTTAAAATATTATAAGAACGCATTTCGATTCTTAGTAATATTAAAAGCGCAGTTAATTAAAATTAAAATTTAATAAAATATATTAATATCCAGTCGCAATAATTGAATTACCATCATTTGTAAATAAATTATGCGTCATCAAATTGTACCACGTCAACTTAATTGAGATAGAGTAATTTAATTACATATTATATTATTCTCATTACTATCTTCGTAGCATTGAACTCGTCTTAACAGAATATATATCATTGTATTCCAAAGATTTTTTGCAGACTCAAGTCCCTCGCATTACGACTATAAACGGATTATCTATATCATATATCTTTCAATTAATATCACTCTAAAAGCCACTATTTTATCCTTACTAGTGTTAGCTACATCAGATAATAATCTGCTTTATAAATTGCGCCACAGCAGAACAAGGACCTCTCAGAATGCAATAGGTCATGGTTTGATACTTGCCAAGACAAATAGGTAGACTTCACATTCCATCAGTAATAATAAGGTACGACACCTTATTCTTGCTGATGATGATACCTCATTTATCGTTTTTCTCGCAACGCATCGTCAAAGCATGTAATAACTAAATATTCTATACATAACATCATAGTAATATTCATATTTTACAAAACATCAAAAATATTGTGGACAGATATATTTAAGAGTAGTTATATTCTTACTCATAACAATCTGTGCGCAGATAATCTAACAAAAATTTGAAAAGAACGGTAGCATATGCGACTGTTGTACCTGAGGTCTCGAGTTCGATTTTCGGGTCAGTCAAAAATGTTATTGGGTTATGCTGTTAAGGAATTCTCAGTAGCGGCACGGAGTTCGTGGATGTCCGATAAAAAGCAATAAGCTCGCCCCCTTATGCTCGGGATTTAAAACAATAGCTAACTAAATGTGGGTATGATACACAAATGTGTATGTATCATGGGATGAGGATATCTTTGAAGAGGTAAGCAGATGCTTATCTCCGCAAAGATAACCCCGAAGATGAGCAGCAGAGAAGTATAAATAAATACGCCTATATAGGCGTGAGAAAATGTATGTACATAATGAACTATGTTTGTAATTACACTTGATTGCACGTTATTGGGATTGGTTACGACCTCAAAATACACGGAGTTCACGCATTTTTATTCAATACATACGCACATATGTTCTTATGTTCATGTGCGTATCAACATTTTATTATAGCGGAAATCGCTTTTGTATTTATTTGCAAGGACTAATATTAACGTAATTATAGGAAGCAAATAAATCGTAGCATGACACTACATTCGATGTAATAATTAATCGATCGACACGAATGATATTATACATTAGATATATCACGTTCTTAGTAATGAACGTCGAAAATCAGATCCAGACTATTCAGTTAGTAATCACTGTACTTGTGCTCACAATGCCAACTAATAACTAGAGAAATTAATATGGCTTTCCATATTAATTACGCTAGTTATTATTAGTGTAGCTCCTTATGTTATGTATGTTTTAACAATAAATGTGTCGCAAGTGCGACTTTTTTTGAGTCTTCACTGATCGCCCGCTACTAAAATATTTGCTTTTTCTTTATATAATACCACTTTTGGACCCCGAGATTGATTAGATTCCACAAGTAGTAATACTCAGCCATCCGCGGTCATTGCCTGGGTAAGTGTCCCATCCTACTTAGATTAAAACTCCCGAAGGAACTGCTTGCGTGGGACTCATTTCCCTATGTAAACCTCCCATAGGGCCAGAACTATTCCTATCCTTTTGAACCCAAACCTTTCTGTATAACCATACAGAATACCCTTAATTCGAGAAACATATTAATTTTAATTTTAAATTGACTCGAATAAACTTTAATACATCTGCTATGGCCTATGCTACAAAATATAATCTAATGATGCTGCTGGTTAAGTCTGTGATAGCATCGACTGGCACAGTGTTTTAAATGGTTCCTTCGGTAAGCAACACAAAAATTGCCTTTTATAAAAATCAACGGCTTTAATTCTTGGCTTGTCAAGGGCTCAGAATCGGAAGTCATCAATAACTTTTATACATAAATGTATATTATTTATACATTGTCCCGTAGCAGAAGTTTGCACAGATATTTGCAACCGAACGTGTTGTTCATAGGTTCGATTCACGGATGTATTTTTCTATTAAGACATGTTAAGTACGGCCTCGAACTATATACTATTCTTGAAAACGGCAACAGGCCCGATCCTTATTACGAGGAATCTAAAAAATATCTGCTAATATGTGAGTGTATACACATACCTCTGCCTATGCCTATTCTATATATGGAAGTTCTATAACTACACTTAAAACAACATCTAATCCAACAGTACTATCAGATAGTAATGAATTGCGCAAATTTGATATTGCAATAAATTTCATATTAAATGGTGACATCTTGGCATGCTTTGTTGCTGCAAATGTTATTGGGAACGACATTGTTTTAAAATAACTTTATTTAGCGATAACCATTGCGATCTTATTAAAAAGCGGCTAAGTGTGAGCCGACCTCGCGCATCGAGGGTTCCTTACATAATCGCACAATGGCAAAAGCCGAACTCGCACTTGATCAGTTTATCTTATTTTTGTTTTAATTTTGGTTTTACACTATATATATACATTCCAAATTTTAAACTTATGTTCCAGCCCACATAATATACACTGACATCTGTCAATACAGTTTAAACAGAGGTGCGTGACGCCCAACTTTCATCTATAATTTTAGTAGGTCTCAGGTGAAAATGTCTGAAAATTTTATCCGAAACTTCAGGCCAAACGGAAAAAAGTCCAATTAAGTTTTTACGTTCTTACAAAATATATTTTTTTATGTTGTTCGGACTGATTCATGAAATGGTATAGAACAATTAAGAGCTTAGGTACCGAAATTCAGAACTAATATTAAAATAAATGTGTTTCACGACACAAAAAACTGCCGCATTGGCGTTTCATAGTACCTACACATTTTTCATGGTACTGATATCCTGTATTAAATTGGACTCACTTCAAAATATTTATTTACTTATCTGGCATAGAAAACAAGTTATTAATATAGATAAATAAAGTATATTCGTAGAATATACAGTAAAATCCAAATAGTAACTCTAATTATAAACGCACAGAATGCTCTAAATAATAACATAATATATTCGTGATGTTCATAATGATAATTCAAAAGACAAGAGCCCCTTAAATGTAAAACAAGCATAGAGGGTAGGCTCAGTAATTGGATATCCTCAACTTGCACTTGTTGATTACGCAACTCTAAAAACAAACAGGTTACATATATTTATTTTGTTATCAATCGTGTACGGATTGACACAGTAATGTAGAGCTAGCATACTTCTTATTGTCTTTGTGAGTGGTTGTCAAACATTCTGAAGATATTTTACACTGTGCTCATTAATAAGATATTTTACAACACTTGACTTAAGGTCGACGTGTTTTGCCGTACATGCTGATCAGAAAAATAAAGTCTGCAGTCTGCGCTATAAGAATTGTATGAAAAATTTTCGGAACGACGCGCGACGAGAACGTAGCGCACTCTTAATAAAACAGCGATTTAACTCGAAATTTGAAAGTAAGGCAATATGTTAAATTCTAATATTATATTTGTGTTAAATCATTGCCATAGAGATTAAATTTGTTTAATCCATATTACTGAGATAAGTCTCTGTTTTATTAAGAGTGCGATAGGTACATATGAAATTTCCCTAAAAAGTATATTTAAATATTCTATAGGTACATATGTGCAGTGTGTTATAAGTACCGTAAATCACTAATTATTAGTCCTCGGTTAGCCAAAACTAGAATATAGTTTACAGAATCTAAAGACGCCATCTATGCAAAAGAGTGTGAACTACAAACACATCAAGCTTACAAGTAGCCTTGGCAGGTGTTACATTTATTTTACAAAATCTGCAACTCCTCTCGTTACGGGAATATAATCTTCATTCAGTGCTAAATATGCTTTTAGGATTTGTTTGTATTATATATGTATTAATAGAAAAATACACAATTTGAAATACATAGGTAACTAAACAAAAATATGTAGCAAAAAGATGTAGTCGAGGTTTAACTACCTAGGTACCTACCAAAAGTATAACAAATACCAAATTGATATTAAGAATGGAAAGTAATCATGACTTTTTCATATTCTTTTTGAATAATTAACGATAAATAGCTGATGTATTTGCTGATGCTCTTCTAGAGAATATAGAATAAGAAGTTTCTAGCAGTAAATTATTATTAGACAACTGCAATTACTTTCTACAGTACTAATATATATTGTCCAACCGGCGGCGCCGCTACTTGCGTACTCTGCGTTAGCTGAACAAAACAATTATTTTGAATTTGTCGATCTTATCTATACCTATCTAAGTTTTATTAAGTTCTAATTTTAATCTCTATCTCTACGTGATTCCAGGCAACCGTATATTGCGGGCAGTTGATACGCAACTTTAGTATATGTAACCGTTCATGGGGTTTAGCTATAAGCAGTGTTATTGGGATATTCTGTCTAAGTTCTCTGTAGCACGGAGACTAGAACTATGTCGGGTAAAAAGCAATAGACTCATGTTCTATTACGTGGTAACTAAACTTATAACTGGCGACATAAAGGTTTATCAAATCTACATACGTACACCTTTGGATCTCGGAAGGATTGTGGCGTATAGGCGCAATTTTATGAACATACGTATGTAAACAAATATTACAGAAGGAAACAATGAAGTAAAATGAATGCTAACGCAAGGAATAAAATATTAGTAGTCCGTCTAATTGTACCAACCAACCAAATTGTATAGTCAACGGTGGCTCTACCACTTGGTACCACCACAAATTGTGATCGCACTTGACGTTTATTTTAATTACGGAGAATAACATTTGTGATATTTATGATACCTAGACTAGCACGGTACTCTATTTGGACACTTTTTATTATGATAATTAGTGAAACACGTAAAATTATATTTACGATTTTACGTGTTTCACTAACCGAGAACTCGATTTTACGTGTTTCAGTAGAGTACCGTGCTAAACTACCCATTATAAATATTACAAATGGTATTCTCTTTAACTAAAATAAACGTCAAATGTGAGCATAATTTAAATTTCAGTTGACATTTTGACATTTAATAGACTAAACCGGAACTCGATTTTGCACATGTTATAGGCCGTCAGATTTTCAACTTTACATACAAGTCACTCTTGCCGTAGGTCAGTTAGTCAGGTTAGATAACAATACAATAGCGGTCACGTAATCAATTAGCAATCTATCAATGAGTTTGTATAATATTAAAATAATTACCCACTCAAATAATTATATAGCCAGTCCATTATATAATTTAAACTACAATACAAAGCAATTTGTGCAAAAAATCTGTGTAGTTTTTGACTAGGTCAAGGCCATTGTCAAGATCTTTAAAATACATATAAGCCTTAGATATTGTAGACCCTGAACAATAGTTATGTTTTTCGAGTCATACCTGCCTGAATATAATTAAAGTATATGCAGGGCCAAAACACAGTAAAATTGTCACATTGTATGACAAAACATAATATCTAAAACTAGATATGTAATACAATAGTTATTTAATATTTTACTTTAATATTTATGTGTAATGTCCTTAATATTTAAAAATCTATCGACTATTCAGGGCTATCTTCTCAAAATAAACATTTTAGGAATAATATTTGATGATGTATGACGTAAGTAAGTATAAAACGCATGCAAATAAAATGGCGTACAAAATTATGATTATCAATGCAATAAATTATCATTTGCAAAGTAGTGACCCCACTCAATGTCGCAAAACCACTGCGGTACTCCGAGACTGACAGTATACATAATATGGAATAGCATTAAATACTTTTGGTTAAATTTATAAGGCGCCGGATATAATAAGCCGGTTCATATTGTTATTTTGGTTATATTAGAAGTGACAATAACTAAATGTAACCGCATACATTTTTATCGAAAATGAGTTGACCGACCTGAACACTGTTCTAACATGAACATCTAGCTTAGCCAGAGGAGTTAGAAAAAATGGCATGTAACCCAAATAGCTTCAATATACCTTAAAACAATATCAAATGCTTCCGTCTCTGTACGTATACATATTTATTTAATACACGTATTTTGATTATCAGCAAATATACCCCAGTAGTGTAAAGGCCTATTGCCTATAATAATATAATAATAATATAATATTCTACCACATACACATAACACCATCTAGCCCAAACTAAGCAGAGCTTGAACTATGGGTACTAGACAATGGATAAACATACTTATATACTTTTTTTTTGTAAATACATACATATTATACATAGAATAAGGCTTTTGTCTTTAATTGGTACCACGCCCGGGAATAGAAATGAAACGTTTACGACTTACCTTGGCAATAAATATATTTTAAAAATTTTGCAACGGACGAGTTTTGCATGTGTGCGTAGCCTACGGTAATTACTTACATTTTAAAAAATATAACGTTTAATGGTTGTATGCCTAAATAATATCTACAACATAATAAAACAAACTATCCAAGTCCTGATACTTACAAAAGGCCTTTAATTAGGTATATTATTCTGTTGACACCATTACCGGCCTAGCGTGAAGGCAAAAATACTAGGCCCAAAATTTTGCAAACCATAGACGGTAGTATAGTTGTATAAAATAAAGCACCAAGGTTTATACAAACAACCGCACGCGATAAAATAATGATCGGTAAATCGGGGTTAAGGTAACTACCGAATGGTATGCTTCCTGCAAAACTGGCAATCTATATAATGAACAAGTGCACAGTACGAGATAAAATAATTTGTCTAACAACCTGATATTGCTATACTAGCTTTGATGCAATATCTTTGCAGTCAAATTGTTAATTATACCTATAAATAGATTTCTTACGCGCCCAGTAACTTAATTAGTATAATATATAGCCATCGATTTAATATCACCAAAGAAATGACATATAAAACTATTAAAATATGCTCCAAGGTTTGTACGATGACCGTGAAATTATAAAAGAACAAAATATGTACATATATACATACATATGTTGATTCAAATCACTTCCTTCCTCGAAACGCGAGTATTATTGCATTACAACATATGTATATACACGCGTAACCCACTCGTATAACAAAGTTAATGAACATAATTTAACAAAAATTACTAACCTTGGTTTCCGGATAGAAATAGTAACGTGCTGCACTGATAGCGTAGCCATTTGCCATTGATCCTCCAGGACAAAAAATGCCATCACCTTCACCCTCCGGCCATCCAACTATGCTCCTCATTTCACGAAGAACCTCTTCTTCCATAAGAGTGAAGACGGGAGCCACTTCGAAGGTGTACACACTAGGGTTTAGGGCGTCAGTCAACCATTGAGCAACCAACCCGTAAGGGTCCAACGAGGAAAACAGTTGGTTTACGAAGTAGGGATGCGCAGTGTTGACGGAGTAGCGAGCAACCTGCGGTCAATGGTCATGATGAAAAAAATTAATGTAACCGATAATACTTTGCAGCACTCGCCAGAGAGTTCACTCTTCAATCTCCTTGACATTGTAAACTGCACTATAAATTAATCAATTAGACGAACTATATTTGTGTTAACTCTGGCGTGCTAACTGCACTGACCCCTTTAATCTACAATAAGCTATAAATCTCAATTATTAAGGCATAGTAGCTAGTAATTTACTGACATTGTCATTCTCAAGTAATTGGCTGCGTTTTTTAGCTAACAAAAAGTTAATGTTGCAAACACAGCAAGGTTAATCCTTTTCTGTTTACTTACACTAATCGTAAGTACGTAATTCACAACAAACAAATGTTGCAGTTATACTCACATCGGCCATAAGTTTTAAGAGCTCATCGTGTGTCACTGGACTGTCCCTTGGTTTCAAGTCTATCGCGGTCTTGATATCCTCAGGAGAAGCCCATTCCACCACTTTAGCTGATCTCATAGACCTGCCAAAGACGACTCTCTCAACCAGCAAGTCCACTGCACGCCTGATAAAATCCTCATGTTTTGTTCTCTCCGCCAGACTTTTGAAGTTGTTCTTGTCCACATTTCTGTCCTCCCCGGTGGGTACAATAAGATCTGAGTCGGCAGGCATTTTTCCTTTATCTTCTTTCACTTCACACGTAAGGTTTTATTTAAAAGAAAATAAATTTGCTACAGTGCATTTGTTATTGTGCTATGTGTTGCGGCTGCGGCCGGCCGCGAGCCTCTGTACCGAAGGTTTGCCTCGTCACTCATCGCGTAGCCTTCTTAAATACTACTGATCGCCGTCATTCACTTCGTAAGGCTGTTTTAGCAAAATTACAAACTGCGCAAATGCATTATACTCTGTCCCAATAGAATTAATATTTTATTTAAAGAATCGTTTTATGCCTAATTAAATATAAAGTCATTTAGAAAATTCAAACTCTCTTCAAAAAGTTGTTAATGAATACAATAAGCCGTATGAAAGTCCTTCTTTTGATAAACATCCATAAATTTATTTTACAGAAAAATATTTTATGATAAAAGTCACTAAAAGTAATTTACCTTTTTCTCAAATTCTATTGGGATAGACTATACAAAAGATGCATTTCGATAAACTATTTAATTATGTCAATGTTTTAATGCGTTTTACACTGAGCAGGGAATAATTTTGCAAAGTCTTGTAATCATTATTTGTTATTATTACGAAGACAAAACATGCATTTGGTATAATTAAAAATTCTAAAACGAATGCCTGGTTTAAATTTATAATAAGTACATGTCGTCTTTACGCAAAATTAATCACTTTGCTGTTCACTTTATTAGCGAGCAACTAATAATATTAATCAAATATTCTTTTGGTATGCTCAACGAATCAATAAAAAAATAAATTAAGATTAAGTCGGTTAATAACATTAAACCATAAAATTGTCTTCATTTTAGATGTAATTAGATAGATATGTCAATTTTTATCTCTAAGTAGTTATCCGATATTGTCATATGTTCCCTTACACCTCTGTAAAAAGTCTCACAAGTTCTTCCATAATATCCAACAAAAATACGAGTGAATACTGTAAAAATTTTATACCTAAGTTTTTAGTAAACATGTGACATTGATTGTGCTACGTACCTATATTGCTTCAAAGAATAGTAATCTATAAAGAGCAATGTATCGGCAATCAAAGCAAGCATTGCATGATCATAGCAAATATGAAGCAGAGATTTCACATATTACCTATATTTATATGTGAAGCCCCGTTTTATATACCCTATACAGGAGACAGGCCAAAAGCTATCATTAGTACCAAACTAAAAAGCAGAGACATTGATACACACGCCAGTTTGTGTATTATATGCATATTGGCAACATAAAAGCAGTACCGCACAGCAATTATGCAGTGATGGACCTCGCACCCACGGCGTCTGCAACGATATAATCTTCCATAACAAACGAAATACCTAACCAAGAGTTAAGCCTCGCAATGGGATTAGAAAGGAATCTTCTTAGTCGTACACTTCTGCTCAAGTGGTCAGAAATAAGTCAGGCAGTCGCAAATTTGCAAGTAAGTTACTGTTACTTTTTAATTCATTTAAGTATTAACATTTAGGTAAATACTTCAAGGTTGACAATTAAATTTTAAAAAAAACATTAGTTATGTTAACTAGCCGTTAAAGTGAACGTTAGGCTGATAATTAAAGATAATCATGTACTGAATAATTACGGTCTAATGCACACAAATTTGTTATAATCTAGATTCATTTATATTTTGCATACAATGTAAAGATACCTAAAAAAGTAAACATAATCACGACTTTTCACAGAATAGGAGTTACAGTGAATGTATTTACAGTAACATATGTTTTAAAAAAGAAGTGTGCATGCTTCACCATAAAATAAAATCAGTAAAACTAGCTTTAAGCTTAGAGTAATTATAATGTTAACTCTGATACTGTATGGAGATACGGAATGTTTGCTGGGCAAGTCCGATTCAAACTTGACCGGTTATTTAGTATAAAACACATTAAAGTGTCAAACAATATACAGAATTGTTAATTCTCACCCATATACCATAATTTACGCAGCAATATTTTTGGATCACAACCATGGAAAACTATAAACGAAGAAAAGGGATACATATGGGTGAACATATCACGAAACTGGACGTTTGGCCAGCTCCTTAAACTTGAGCCTGATCAATAAAGAGTAGTATAACAAAATATTGAATAGTAGTAGTAGAATAACAACTCAAGTTTATTAAATTAATATAATATAATAAAAATATAATATTCTTTCACATACACGCAACATCATCTAGCCCTAAGTAAGCAGAGCTTGTACTATGGATACTAGACAATAGATAAACATACATATATACTATTTTTTTTTTGTATATACTTACATATTATACATAGAAACACCCAGACCAAGACAAACATCCATGTTCATGCACACAAATTTTTGACTTGTGCGGGAATCGAACCCGCGATCTCAGGCGTGGCAGTCAGTTACACTAACCACTACGCCATCGAGTCGAATTAACGTATGTTAGAAAATAACCACATTCTAATTTGCTTGATGCAATGTTTTTTGACGACTTGTTTCATACCTAAGGCGTTTGATGGCATTTTCATTATATTGATCTCACTATACCTTGGCCATATAGACCGACAATATTTTTGGGTCAAAGTCTAAAATCATTTAGGTATTCATAATCATAAGTGGTACTTTGTGGCCTAACCACAATGCACTAGAGTACCATAATTATTAAAGGTATAAAATTATTTGTTTTACGTCTCCTAATATTTTTGTCCGTAGACCCTTCACAATATTTTTACCATAGACCTTAAAACCCTAGTACTGCTTCAAGGATATGTTTTTGAAAAAGTCATGCTTAAGTTGGTCAAAAGGAATACATTCAGTTGAGTGCCCTTCAAGACCGTAGTTACGGTATATGCGTTAGAAAATCACCGACGTATGTTAACAAAAGTACATTGTGTTAGATAGGTAATCTATTGTACTAAGTAATCAAAGTCAAAATAACGAATAATGCAAATTCAAATCAAAACTTCTTCTAAACGAGCTCTGATTAAAGATTTACCTTTCAATATATTGAACAGGGCATTCATTAATTATCATTGGAGCCATTCCCTAATGTGGCAAACCTAACTTTAGGAAAGCTAGATTTTTTCTGACACGAAGACTAAGAAATGAATATATTTGGAATCCTACAGCCAAGGGCTTATATATTCTAATGACAGAATTATACGGTAAAAGGAAGACTCTCTTTTTGTTTTGACAAAATCAGTACTCTGACAACGTAAATGCCAACGGAAAGATTAGAATGTATAAGAATGGCATTTGATTAATAGCCGTCTCTGACAAGTATTTTCATACATATTGGTCTTACTTTGGCGCTAACGTTAACAGAAAGGGATCTTGTACAGGTCCCTAAGCTCATGGTATTAATGTTTGATAGATATAAAACTTTTCAGTTTTATATCTATCTACTAGCTGACCCGCGCAACTTCATCTGCTTCTTATAAGAGTTTTTCCCCGTTTTTGCAACATTTTTCATTGCCGCTCCGCTCCTATTGGTTCTAGCGTGATATTATATAGCCTATAGCCTTCCTCGATAAATGGGCTATCGAACACTAAAGGAATTTTTCTATTTGATTCAGTAGTTTCTGAGATTAGCGCGTTCAACCAAATAAACAAACAAACAAAATAGATAAAATTACAAATGCCTAAGTCCGGGGTATGTTGCTACATTTTTGTGGCTAAGCCATAGTGTACTACGAAATATATTATAATACGCAAAAGAAACAAACAAACTCTTCAGCTTTATAATATTAGTATAGATTAGCAAATGTTTAGCTGTGCTCGCTTAATCGTAATTTAAGCACTTCTGTGTTAGATGAAGATCATGGCCGAATCGTGTTGAGCAATATATATTATCTAGACTTGAAAGTTATTTAGCTTAATATGGCTCTAATTAAAATTACTTAATGTTATGAGTAGTATTTTTATCTAAAAAGTCTTAGGCTGATTAAAATACCAAAAAGGAAATACAAATTTTCTTCTGCCGATTCGGTTCATGGAGATTTATTGACGTTGTTGATAAGGATTCATAGATAAATGTATCGTTAAAAAACGAGCGTGTATGTTAAGCATTTGATCTTTTGCTTAATGAGCAAATGAAATTCTCCAAGCTTCAAAGACATATAGGCTCACGTGAACATCCTCAAGTTCTGTAGTACAATCAATTACAACAGATTTAATAAAGCCTCTGAGTAATTACCAAGTAACCTGTACACTAGTCCGATAAACCAATCTAAACTACTCAAACTTTATCTAAACTAATATTATAAAGAGAAAACATTTGTGTTTTTGTATGTATGTTTGTAATGTTTTCACACAAAAACTACTGGACCGATTTCAAAAATTCTATCACCATTATTAAGCTGCATCGTCATTGAGTGACATAGGCAAAATTACATTTTCAAAAAAATAGGAATCCTTACAAAAATGCAATAATATAACCCAAGGTGTAAAAAATTTGTCATAAAAAATCTGTCATCGCGTGCGCTGCGGAAACTATTGATGATAAAACAAAAAAATGTTCTACAGTATTATAGAACGTATCAATGTCTACAAAAAAGTCCGCAATACCATATGTATTTTTTGAATATATAGCTAACTACACCTATATACATAGGTGTAGTTACACTTATTAATTTCTTTAGTTGTAGTTTTATATATTAAAATTAGATAACAAATTAAAAGTAGGTATTGGGTAATAAATTAAAGTCCACGCGGACGAAGTCGCGGGCAACAGCTAGTATCATTATAAAAGTAAAATTAATTCAAATTTATTAAATACTATCTTTTGTCCGCGCCTTTCGCTTGGCAACTTTACTTTTTCTGGATGAATCCTATGACGTATTATGAACCCCTAAAAACGTCTATGCAAAAATTTCATGATGATCGATCAAGTAATTAAGGCATAAAAGCGTAACAAACAAACTCACATTTACATTTACAATACTAAGATTGGATTAGTTAGGATACTAGCCATGTTTTATCGAAATCCGTCCAACTGTTTACGCGTGGTCGAGTAGCAAACGTCCAAACAACCAAATATCTTCATAAGCATGTACATTTATAATATTAGTAGGAAGTAGAATGTTATCCCTTTTATATACCTATTTATGGAGAGACATGTTTATATTAAACTTGTTTCGATATAAGTTAAAATATACGCGCATGAGGTAGGTATTTGACCGGTTGTCTCTTGCCATTGATCAGTAGTATTGCGTTATCGTACATTAAACTATCGAAATATAGGAAGCGAAAGACTTAGACCGTGTATATCGAACAACAAGTTTTTGAACAAATCCGATTCCTCAATTCTTACATTCCCTTTTTTATTTGCCTTGACAGTTACTTTTTGTATGACCACGCTAATTAGTCTTATAGAGGTCGACACCGACCTTTGTTACATGGCTAATCAACTGCAAACAAATTACAACAAAAAGTTTAAATTGTATTAAGATATTATACCTATTAATGGGTTAATGTTGTGCCAAAATGTGTTTCAAGTACGAAGCATTCGATTGAATAAAAGGTCTAATAAGATCACACGACCAAATAAATATGTCGCACTGAGTATGTGAAGTTCATATTCTCGTTGCTCTCTCACCGCCACTCTATAACACGTATGTAGCCAGTTTCAGGAATGGTGGCTATAATATACCCGAGGTTCCACAGTGACAACAGGAGAGTTATGAATAGAGCCTCGCTGATTTCAGCATAAATGGGCCGGCTCGACCGGATGAGGACTACCCTCTCACTGAATATCGACGTGAAATAGCAGTATTCCTACTGTTGTGTTTCGTTCGATGAGTGAGAGTGCCGGAGGCCCAATCACCCTCTTTCCCCCTTCCCGCTCCTTTTTCTTCCCACTTCCTTTCCTAAAGGGTAGGCAACGCGCAAGTGATGGCTCTGGTGTTGCAGGCGTCCATAGGCTACAGTGACCACTTACGATTAGGTGGGCCATATGATTGTTTGCTACCTTAGTTGTATAAAAAAAGGGGAAAATTACATTGTCTAGAAAACCTAAACCATCGACAATTTTATGAAAACTATAGGAGCTGTTGAAAAATTTATGTATTTATTTCTCGATTCACGATATTAATTATTTATTTTACTCAAGTTGAGTTGACAACGCGAATGTCTATGAATATAATATATTATAGGTATTATAGTTTTATATTTTCAACTGCCTGATATCTTTTAAGTTACTGTCTGGATATTTCAATGCCTTTATTAGTTTCTTTATCTCTTATATATTTCCGGATAGATCAATTTACCTGGAACTAGTGAAACCGGCCTAAAATATATAAATTGAATACATATTTTTTATTACTGGATTTTATTATTATATTTCCCTTTACACATCTTATCAAATAAGATGTACTAGTATAAAAATAATAATACATATGCTATTTATTAAAACATAATATTGTTATTATTGTAACAATATTTTATTCGAAACTATTATTAGAACTGTTGTACCGTATTTTATGTGGATTTTCTAAGTGCATAGCAAAACAAAAGTCAATAACTTTAACAGCTCAAGCCAAACGCCATCAAATGATAGAAATATAAACATAATAGTAAAAATGTAGTGACTCGACGGCGAATCAACGTTGTTTCTAAGTAAGAACAGTACAGCCATCAAAAGTGTCCAGGGATCAAGTACATTTTTAAGAATAAAAAACTATCAAATTAATATTTGCCAAATTTAGTCTTCCAGAGTCTTTTTACTTTCATTCCTGTTTAAGTTATTAAGTTATGCCTATATTTTGTAAAAATTAAGAAACCTTGCAAATGGTAAAAAATTAACCCAAGTTAATGTATGTACCCAAGTAAATGGACAATTGGCAAAAATGAGGATCTTTAATAATTTTTATTTTAAAGATTAAAAAATTAATAGTCTGTGTTTGCACCATTGACACGAATAACACAATCACAGCGATTTGGCATGCTTAAAATCAGTTCATCAAAATCACTTTGAGGAATGGCCGCCCACGTTCTTTCTAACAAATCAAAAAGTTGTTGTGGCGTATGTACTGCATCCATACTCGGCAGAGCTCTTCTTTGGAGTATATCCCATGCGTATTCAATTGGTTTGAGGTCTGGAGATTGAGCAGGCCACGGCAGGACGTTGATACGAGCATTGGCAAGAGTACATGTTACGACTCTAGCCGGGTGTGGACGTGGATTGTCATGCATTTGTCGAAATGAACCATCCAACGAGTTTCGCAAAGGGTTGATCACGCCTGAAACAAACCTCTCCACATAAATCTGTGCATTGAGGTTACCCCTGATCCAAGTGAGATCGGTTCTTCCACCGATCCAAATACGGGCCCAAACCATTATTGTTCCACCTCCATATGAATGAACTTTCTGACAAAATTTCAAACGTTCTTGACGCCCAGAAGTCCTCCAAATCCGAGTACGTCTTGTATCTCGTCTCACACCGAAACAAGATTTATCAGAAAAGCAAACACAACGCCAGTATTCGTCCTTCCAATTTCTGTGTTCGCGAGGCCATTGCAAACGGGACTCACGATTGCAGGATGCTATAGGTGGAACCTTCAGCGGCCTTCGGTAACGAAGAACCACTTCAGAACCACAGATTTCGGATGGTTTGGTCGCTTATCAGCAAGCCTGAAGAGCTATGGAACCTCGTAGCAAACATCATAGCGGTCATGTTACGATTCCGTCGAACAGTATTTTGGATGTACCGGTCCTGTCTGCGAGTGGTGATGCGAGATCGTCCTCCATGTCGCTCGACCACGCTGCGCGTGATACGATAGCGTGTCCAGAAACGACTTATAACGCTCTGTGTAGTGCCATGAGCGACAGCCACAGTATGTTGCCTGGAACCAGCTTGCAACATTCCGACGGCTCTCATCATCCCTTGTCGTGTTAAATGATGTCTTCGCTCCATATTGATGCAGTTTTTTTCAGTGCCGATGCAGAAATTGTAATGATTTTATAAAAACGCTATTGCACACTTTTATAGAAATCCTGATTGACAGTTGATTTTCCATCTTCTACCGAAATTTAAAGAAAATTATTTTTCTAATAGTGAAAATCACTAAAAACACCCAATTACAATCAAAAAAAGTAAATATAATAATCCTAAATTTCAGTGAGCCTCTAAAACGTATTTGATCCCTAGACTCTTTTGATGTGTGTATATACTACATGATTGCAAGGTCAGTTGGTAGCTAACGGTGTAAATAAACAGACGGCGTTTTAATCGACGAATTAGCTTAAAATTAAATCCATACAATAATATAACAGCACTATTAATTGAATTATAGAACATATTGTAATAATAATTTTCGTTTATAATATTTAATAGAAGGATCAATCAACCAAAAACTAGTGTGCACTGAATCATGTCATACCGGCTACTTCACTTGGTAGATTTTTGAATTGAGAATAACATGTTAAGAACAACTCATACTCTACTTAATACTTAAACATTTTTATATCAAATTTCCTTAAACTGTAATCCAATTTAAGTAGATATTTGAACATTGTTTACTAAAGTAAATGCTTAGTTGATAACGGTTTCATGCAATTTTCATAAAATTTGTTATATTTTTATATATTTCAGAATATTCAATTAAGATTTGCTACTTTCCTCAGTTCAGAAGCCGAAAAGTAATGTCAAACACAATTTTTTTTATTTACCGGCTTGAACTCTATTGTTGCTAGCTTAGTCATACCGTCTCAGGCTCTTTATTACTATTTAATAATAATTGTACTGCTAAGGCTAACATTACCTTTATTTCTTGTGCTCAACAACATAATAACTCCTGTTATGCAGGATCATCGCGAGCGACACCTTATCTTATCTTATCTTATGTGGAGGCCAGTCAATGCAAACCGGCGACACTTCGACCCAGTAGGATCTTTTGTGTTGATACTCTCCCAATAACGACTGCCATAGATATTCATGGCAACCGGGACAGACGGCTTAACGTGCTCTCCGAGGTACGGAACAGGCGATAATTGTCAATCAATACGCACATAATTTCGAAAACTCATTTGATTTCCGAAAGTCAGAGGTGCGCGACGTGGGTTCGAACCCGAGACCCTCTGCATTGCAGTCTGTTGGTCTCCCCACTGAGCTATCGCTGCTCTTGCACCAGAGTTGTCGCTCGCAACTCTGGTGTTGTAATTGTAACCAGTACAATCAAAGTAGTGTACCAATAAAATAAACTAAAACACCTGCATGAGTTAATTGTCTTTATGTGTACATTCCTAGTCTTCATTCTATCGTCTGCCGAACAAATTCCGTATTAGAAACGTAACAGTTAGTTTAATCGAAGTTACCACAATTTTTGAGAGCGACAATAATGGTTGTTAATGCATGACTGGAATTATGAAAGTTATGTTACTTATTAATATATATTAAATCAGCGTCGGCACCACAAATTAAACCCCTAATATTGCAAGCGATTACAGGTTAATATTAGACAAGCCATATACTAGTTTACGACATTTGTGTATGAAAAGAAACGGATTATTTAACTTATGTATTTGTTTTGTATCAATAAAATAACACTCGCTTTTATTTACTTAAACATTCTTGCAAGTAATTAGTTCTCGTACATGTGTCATTATTATACCTATTTGCAATCTTCGAAGCCACGCTGTCTCATAGTTTATGCAACATGCTTGTTACATATTTATCATATAGGTATGTAGATGCGTACGTCTGTCTACCTTGATAGTCTACAGCCCTGCACAAACCTTTGTTTTTTTATTATGTCAACAGGTTAAGAGATGTTTGCTGACGTATCTAGATAAGATAGAAAGACAAGTGCCTTGGTATGCATAGAATTTGCAGCATTTTCTTTTGATGTAGATAAGTTAATACATCTATAAAATAAGGAGGTATGCGGTTTGCATGGTAAGCAATCAAGCAGGTTTTGGACGCAGCTGTCTTGCCAGTCTCGCAAAAAAGTAGACGCTGGTCTACTAGCGCAAGACACATAGAGCATTGTTTAATAGCTACATACAAGGATTTATAATCCAAAGTACTTGAGAAACCATTTCATATGAATAGTGCTGAGCGCAGTAGTCGCGTAGAGAAGTAACTATGGATATAATACTTTGGCTCAGGTAATGTAACATAAGAATTATTCTTACTAGACTTAATTTAATTAGACTTAATTAGACGGCCTCGATGGCGTAGTGGTTGGTGTAACCGACTGCCACGCCTGAGGTCGCGGGTTCGATTCCCGCACAAGTCAAACATTTGTGTGCATGAACATGGATGTTTGTCTTGGTCTGGGTGTTTCTATGTATAATATGTATGTATTTACAAAAAAAAAAAGCATATAATAATATGTATGTTTATCCATTGTCTAGAACCCATAGTACAAGCTCTGCTTAGTTTGGGCTAGATGGTGTTGTGTGTACGTGGTAGAATATTATTATTATTATTATTATTATTATTAATATTCATAGTCAACTTCATCAAATAGACCGTTTCAGTTCATTTAAGAGGCTTAATATGACAAATGACCTACATTTCTGTGAACTATATTATGTGTAGTTCAAGTTGCCCAATTATTTGGGGCGTTAGTTTCGATTGATTACCGGATGGCCTGTATCAAATGGGATCTGCGATTATTCTATCATCTACAAACCTGGCCTCCTAAATGTTGACCTTCTATCTACGCTTTTAATAAGGTAGAAATACAGTTGTAATTACCTATATCCTTGATCATATCTTGTTCAACATATTTAACATAGAAGCAATTAAGTCAGCAGTTCCGCTTAAAATTTGGAGACACAGCTACTAACTACTTAAATGCAATTATTGGTATAAAATGTATTAGCACAATTATCATTAAAATAAAAAAAAATATATATATTCAGTTACTTATAGAGATATTCTAATATATCTATATCTACTTACTATGCATTTATAATATTAAAGATAAAGATATTATATATAGTAATGATAAATAGCCGGAATCCAGACAAAATTGAAAAAGCTTTGTGTCTGGTCCCGAAATCTGGGCATTGGCCAAGTGATGGCCATCATGATTGCCACATGAAAATACAGAGCTACATTTAGTGATAAGCCAGGGGACACGGAATTTGCTTTAGCCGTAAAGAGACTTACAGATGGAATAGCATTTATCTGTTACAATAATATTTATTTCTATAGAGAAATTTATATTTTTCCTGCTTGGAGACACACTGTTGAAGAACTAACGCGAAAAGAGTGCAGAAGATATTTCCATAGTTTATAAGTTTTATAACCGTTTAAACACTATAAAATCATAGTCATAAAATTTTTAGCTGTTTAGGACTCAACTTATGCTTTATTTTTATTAAGGAAATATGAAATAATATTATACGATTATGGAATATTGTCTACCTAGTTAGAGGTCCCGGCCCAAGAAATGTCGTTACCGTCAATTATGATATTATGAACAATAATGTTGAATTCTTTTAAATGGTATATCTAAGAGTACAGCATTCTAAGTAATTACAAAAGTACGGGATTCCCTATAGCGCCCACTAAGAGGAAAAGTTTACTAAGGTGTATTACGAACAAAGGTGGGTACTTCCCAAACTAAAAGGAACAATTTACTCTGAATCACCGCGCCTGCGTTGATCACAGTAAAGTTCTAACAAGGAAAGGAATAATACTGGCTTTGACGTAAAAATTTCCTGAATCGATTTTATTAAAAAATAAAGTCTAGAATCTGGTTTATGACACTCGTCGTGTTTGACTACCGTCAGATAATGTTTATCGTCTTATATATCAGAATTCGTCTGTTTATGGTACAAAATATAAATCCTTACTTCCTAACTAATATAATAAATGCGAATGTGAGTTTGTTTGTTTGTTACACGTTCTCGCCTTAACTACTGGACAATGGACAATCATCATGTAATGCATACCTACTCGTTGTTAGGGATGTAGAATGGGACAACATTTTAAACATCTTTTGACTTACATTTAGTAAAGAAGTACTGTTCCACAGGTCTGTTCGATTCCTGTCTATAGATAGACATATGTATATTGACAAAAACTAGATTAACGCGAGCGAAACCGTGGGCAAAATCTAGTAAATAATCATATAAATAAAAGTTATTGAAAAGCAAGTAAACATACCATGAGATATCTAACTAGGACTATATTTTTGTGTCATTGTCGCTGAGTACGTCATAGATTGTCTTGACTGAACAACATTGGCGCTAATTAAATTACTGATATTGATAAGTAGATACTATTAAATTTACCAAAAAGTAGCTAAACCCACGATATGACGCCTTTTTAAATAATCTCTTTACTTTTTTTTGTAAGTATTCTTTGCGCGCGCTCTACAATTCAGCAGTTTCTTAGCAATCGAATTAATAGCATAGCTGTATGTATATTATAGTTACACATACGATATGACAGATTATTTCTAATATAAATAGTAAAAATTCGCGCCTGGGCCTTATATATACTTATCTAAGAATACAAGCATAAGAAACTACAAGTACTAAACTTATCGTTTAATTTAAAGGCTAACATAGCTATACATAGAGGCGTGTCTAACATATGTGCACCTGTCAAGAATTCTATGTCTTCTGTGCAATTCTGCCGGATGGCTTAGCATCCGATATACCCGATATACTACTTATAGCAGAGGATATATTATGTTGATCTCCATATTTAGTCCTTACTAATATATTAAACAGAACTAGAAGATGGAGGATGATGGATAGTTTACAAAACCTTTGTAAGTAACAACTTTTTTCGGTAACACAATCCTATTTCACATCTCGCGTTATTTTTTTATCAGTCTGCGCTATGCTACTACTCATTTCTGATTATTAAAATAAAGACAACTACCGTATGATTAATTCCTGTATCGCGGGGACTTTACAAACATTCTAACTACGGACACAAAGAACATCCAAACTCGGGGCAACCGTTTGAGGATGAACATTTTTTTGCCACGTGTGTTTTTTAATACATAATATGTTGGCAAACAAGGTGGGCCGTATCCACCTGATGGTAAGTGGTCACCGTAGCCTATGGACGCCTGCAACACCAGAGGCATCACTTGCACGTTGCCGACCCTTTAAGAATGGTAGTGAGGAGGAGAAGGAGCAGGAAGGGGGAATGAGCATGATTGGGCTCCGGCACTCTCAGTCACCGAACGAAACACAACAGTAGGAATACTGCTATTTCACGTCGATATTCTGTGAGAGGGTAGTCCTTCCCCGGTCGAGCCGGCCCATTCATGCTGAAATCAGCGAGATTCTACTGCCTTGAGGTTTCGAACCCACAACACTCGGTGCAGTGGCAGTGGTGACGCGACCACTTAAACCACCACGCCATCCATGCAGCCAAATATGAATAGAGGCTATTCATTTCCAATGTGCATCGATCACAATTTGGTAATTCCCGTTATAAAGCCCAAAAATGAATATGTAGTCTGAACCAGTGTCTGGCCGGCCATGACCAGCAAGCAAAAGTGATGATATATATGAAACTGCTAAAGAATAGGTGTCGGATCAAATGAGCCCGGAAGTGTAGGAAGCCTTCCAGCTAGATGTGGTGGCAGAGATGCAGTGGGTGCGAAAGTAAGAAAACTGGGTTTTCGGCGCATATTGCTGGAGGCCTATGACCAGCTGACAGTGGATTGAGAAAGACTGTTTGTCTTGACTGAGCTTGATAGTAACCATAATCCTAACTTAATATTATAAATACGAATGTGAGTTTGTTTGTTTGTTTGCTTGTTACGCTTTCACGCATTAACTACTCGACCAACCATCATGAAATTTCGCATAGTCGTAGTAAGGGTAAAAGGACAGTACCTAATCTAACCTACATTTAGGTATGCGAGCGAAACCGCGGGCAAAATCTAGTACTTATCTAATAAATTATAACAATGGGTAAAACTGTCGAGGTGTCTTTTGAGTTCAAAATTAATACTTATACAAAATAACACAACCCATATCGGTTAGTTCAAGCGAGAGGCTGGTAGGTAAGACAATTTTAACACATTTAATAATATAAAACCACTCTCAATAATTTGTGATATGGCACACAAACTTTCCATACAAAGTGACATCACGTCTGGGGACATATTGCCACACTACACGGTTTCAAAAGTATGTGTTGCGGCAGTAACGGTCAGAGACGTAACCGCCTGTAGGCGGACATTCATACCAAGTGAATTCTAAACCGTGTGTTACGGCAGGAGTGTTTGCTGTGGTCTGTATTTTAGCCTACAACGGCACATAGTCATATCCTTCCTATAAATGCGATAGAAAATAGCCGGCCGTGGACGGAGTTTTACTTTTAGTGTATTTTAAATCGCCGCCTACAGCCGTAGTGCCAAATTATGAGGGTCATAATTCACGTCTCTCGACGTACTTACCGGGAATGTGTTAAAATATTATTTAGTACCTATACATTCAAATAGATAGATAGCGAATGATAAATAATTCTAATTTATACAGCTATTTAAATTATTATAATTTGAATGCTTTCGTTCTTTATAAACTTATTATCAAAATGATTCATAATTATAAATTGAATGTTAAATATTAAACCTCTAATGTAAATAATAATATGACTATAAATACATGAGTGATATTTTGGATTCATCGTCATGAATAAGTAAGATCTTTAGCTCAGCTACCTATCTATAAAAATATTAGGCCAAGTACACTTCTTGGTCAAATGTATTAAATGGATCGAATATCAAAAAATTACTACCTGGTTCATAATAAACAAAGGGAATTAAGCAATTGGTTGGTAAGGTACCGTAAATATTTATAAATCTAACTGTCGCAATTTTCCCAATTGACATTGAATTGGCTCATTACTCAATCAAGTCACCCCACTTCTAAATCGCGATGTTTATTTCATTAGCTACGTGTATTGCGTATCAAAATAGATAAAAACACATCTTGATTCTTTCTTTCAAGGTGTTTGAGCTTCCTTTGTAAATTTTCGATGACTACAAAATGTTAATTTGAACTACACACAAATCATGCTTAGGAGTGCAAAATATAACCACAGATTAGGTACTATATAATATATGTAGCAAGAATATAACAATACAAAATTAAAAAGTAGGATCTAAACAAATTTCAGGACGATTAGCTGCATATAATTATTGTAGTTACAGTTTTACCTACTCGTTTCATTGACAATCATTTGCTTTCTGAGTTTGGTTATATTGAATTATACATAGATTCTTTGGGACATCGATACAATTTTATTTATTTTATTTCGATTTTTAGATTGACTCGAATTGACTTGAGCACCCAACGAATCGTGCCAACTCACGATATCGTTTAAAAGACTGATGTGTATTCAAGTATTGAGTAAGAATTTAACTACTTACCTCTCTTTAAACCTAAATCACCTGGTTTAGTATTTTTAGAGCGTACGCATGGATTTTCACTCGGTTCGATAATTCGAAATATAATAAATAATAATTTCAGCCCTGTATTAAACTGTCCCACTGCTGGGCACGGGCCTCTTCTCAGTGTGAGAAGGGTTAGGCCATAGTCCACCACGCCGGCCCAGTGAGGGTTGGCAGACTTCACATATCTTTAAGAACATTATGGAGAACTTTCGAACATGCAGGTTTCCTCACGATGTTTTCCTTCGCGGCTAAAGCGAGCGATAATTAACTAGGTATTTAATACGTAGGTACATACCATCGAAAAGTCAGAGGCCTTGGGATTGAAGTCGAGACCTCTGCGTGGCAGGCCAATGCTTTCCCACCAGGCTATCGCGGCTGCTGTAATAATATATATAAATAATAATTCGAAAGCTTACAATTAAATCGAGAATCGAATTTTAAACCTCTAATAGAAACAAAGTATATTTTCTCGAATGATATCTATAATGTACACGTTTGTAAAACAATTTGGTGAATATTTTCAAGAAGTAGGTAAGCGTATGTTACTTTCATATGGCTTTCAGATCATCGATGCTGACTTCAACATTTTTCTTACTAGTGCCATACAGTATAGTACCTAGTATATATGAATTTGATAACTTTAAAGCAAATATTATAATAATATATATTGTTATCAGTATCACAGTTACGATAATTGCGTACTTATTACGAAGCCTAGTGTCGTAATATTTATAGTCAGTGAATAAAGCCATAAAAATCATTGCACGAATATTATTGCACATGCACGGTCTAAACGACAAAACACAGAATTTTGAAGTTTTGAATACAAGTTTATTACTTGCAGAAATGCGCTAGGATTATGCCTCGATGTATGTCTAAAAAAATGTGGTACTTCCGCATTTTTTTGCGAAGAGGCAATTTATTATACCAATACTTACATCAAATACATGTACATTTAGAGAATTTAATGTATTTTAAGAACACGCATTTTTGTTTTGTTTACAGTGAGTTCCCTTGCTCAGATAGACGAATTTTGACTATTCTTTCGTTCATTACCTGTATTTATCTATCCTGCAAATAAATCCTTCATTTTATTTATTGCAAATAATTTGAACCAGTGATATCTTGCTCACCGCTAGACACCTTTTTGCGGAGGACCTTCAGGA
This sequence comes from Catocala fraxini, assembly GCA_930367265.1. Lineage (NCBI taxonomy): Eukaryota > Metazoa > Arthropoda > Insecta > Lepidoptera > Erebidae > Catocala > Catocala fraxini. The sequence continues at coordinate 16,992,595 of OV884039.1, read as the reverse complement.
GATCGTCTATAGGAGCAAGGGAACTCAATATTTGAAAAAAAAATTGCGGTGCCTTAAGGTACCTACATTAAATTCTCTTAATGTACACATGGCCACACATCAAGTTAGACAACCTATATACGCATAACCACGCTACATACTTACAAAATAGAGAATTGTCGGAAAGGGACAGTGCATAGTGGTGTCGATTACTGGTAAGGATAGAGCGTAACAAAAATATAACGCACTCTCTCGCGCGATTCACAGTGTTCAATTTCTAATAGTTCAAAGTCCAAACAGTCTAGGTTGATGTGTCGCTGTGTGCACATATATTTGATATATTTAAATAATAAAATGAATAATAAAATGCCTCTTAACAAAAAATACCGGTAAAACCAAATTTTTTTAGATTTACATCTAGGCATAATCCCTTTGTTCTACTGCATTGTTTCTACCTGCACCTGCACTATTTTTCTTTTTTCTTTTATCACTTTTGAAAACAAACATCTACTATATTATTTGAGGACCAAATCAAGATCATTACCCAACCAAATATGATACGCGATGAAAAAGAGACTGTGGTGTGGTGATATAACTAATTGTTGGTAATTACTTGGGTAGCTTGCAAAAACATGTGACAATTTAGAAAATATACCGACGCTAAGGAAATTAAATAAGACAAATAAAAAAGATATTTCAAAATTTATGTGATTCCGAATGTAGAACAATTCTTTGCTCTTGTCAGTCATTAATCAAACCGATTCAAACCATGATTTAACCTGAAATACCATTCGACGATGACATTGATAACTTTTTCAGTATCCTTGCGGTGTTATTCTATTTACCAAGTCAATATAACTGTGTATATGTAGGTATATGTATACTGATACGTTTCAATTAAAACAATAAATTAATTCGATATGCCAGAGTATGTTATGGGTTCGATCCTAGCGTCATAGTTGTTATAAATATTATTGGTATCCGTTACTTCAATGTTGTTAATTGCCATACAACCATAGTACATCAATAGACAAGGTGACACAGGGGTTCTATGGGGAAGTACTTAAGTACGGACGTATTCCAAAAGTCATGTAACTATTTCTGCTTAGATTGTCGTCTAAAAGTAAAAGACAAGAACAAAGAATACATTTAATAATCGCAAATTAAATTATAAAAATAATAATAGCATACTTATTTACTTACAGTAGCTGTCTGTAAGTGTAATCCTTTTACATTTGTACATTGTAATTATCCTTGAAAATTAAACCGTAGGTAATGCATACCACCAAATCAAAATGTTCTATATATCGCAGAAAATAAAATTACTAAACGCGGCGTAATGACATTACTAACAACTGTCACTGATGACTGTCGAAGTGTCACTTGCGAGAGATTTGTCAACAAATTCCACATGGCGAATAATAAAATAGTAGTTGTAATCATCTAATTTGATTAAAAAAAAAAAATTCCGGATTTTGTTTACCTTATAAACTTGAAAATATATATACCACGATGTCGGACGGGCAGTTCAGTGATTACGAAGAGGACATAACTGTTAAGGTTAAGTCGGTTCGAGTAAGTAGTTTGTTTAGCTCTAAATTCAAGTAAAAGAGAAAATACATACTTTCAGTTAATTTTGTTTTCAATTCGTTTCTACTCTTTAAATATCTTGACATGTTATCAAACTCTAACACAACTGTCAAAGTTTTCAGATGTCCCACAAATTAAAAAGCTTAGCAGTGAAAGCGAGGACGACGAAGACTTCGACTCGGATGAATATTTCCACGACTCCGATGATCCGAGTCAAAATAAAAAGAAAGTCAATGTTAACACCCAAGCACCTTCAAACAAAGTCAGTTCCTATCAACCAAGTGAAAAGTTATTTAAGAAATATGTTCACAAAATAAATGTTGATAAGTATGAGCCTATGTCGAACAAAGCTGAGAAATTCATGGATCTCAATGACCGAAAGCATGATAGCGGAAGGATCAGGATCAAAGACAAACATGATCGTGCTACAGCAGAGCAGGTTATGGATCCACGCACTAAAATGATCTTATTTAAACTATTGAACAGAGGTATTATTAATGAAATTAATGGTTGTATCTCTACTGGCAAGGAAGCTAATGTCTACCATGCAACTTCTAAAGATGGCAAAGACTATGCTGTAAAAATCTTTAAAACTTCTATTCTGGTATTTAAAGACAGAGACAAGTATGTGTCAGGAGAGTACCGATTCAGAAATGGCTACTGTAGGTCCAATCCACGTAAGATGGTACGCACATGGGCTGAGAAAGAAATGAGAAATCTTGTAAGAATGTACAACGCAGGTCTTCGGGTTCCAGAGCCAGTAATTTTACGCAGTCATGTGTTAGTAATGTCTTTCATGGGTGATGACGGCTGGCCTTCACCAAAGCTCAAAGATGTTGAAATATCACAGTCTACTGCTCGTTCCTTGTATAGAGATTGTATTATGATGATGTGGAAAATGTTCAATATTTGCAAATTAGTCCATGCAGATTTATCAGAGTTCAACATTCTGTATCACCAAGGAAATGTTGTCATTATTGATGTATCACAGTCTGTAGAACATGATCATCCTCATGCATTTGAATTTTTGCGTAAAGATTGTACAAACATATCAGATTTCTTTAGGAAAAGAGGTGTGGCTACACTAACAGTAAAGGAATTGTTTGACTTTATTACTGATTCTACTATCAATGAGGCTAACTTAGAAGACTGCCTTGAGAAACTGTCTGAAAAGGCTGCATCAAGGGACTTTGATGAGATGACGGCGCAAGAACAAATTGAAGAAGAGGCTTTCAAGAATGTCTACATTCCTAAAAGACTTACTGAGGTACGTTGAAGCTATAGTTATATATCAATACTCAAAGTGTTTTGTAGGTTTAATGCTCCCACTGTAAATAATTATAATAAAGGAATGATTTTGAGACTTAATCAATCAACAAAATAAATATTAAATATCTATGCATTACTTACAGTTGTTCGGTTTATAAATTCAACACTTGAATTATCACTTACTCTAAATCATTAAGTTCCATTGAAGAATATCTATTAAAACATCAAACATAGCATCTAAATATTTTCACCATTATAATTATTTTACTTACCATGATTTACTTGTTTCAGGTTATTAACTATGAAAGAGACATCTCTAAAGCTAAGAAGGGAGATACTGATGATCTCGTATACAAGAAAATTGCTGGATTTAATGAAGATCTGTCTGGGACAGCTGTTAAGCCTGAGATATTGCAAGATGTAGAGTTATCTGGTACTGGATCAGAAAGCAGCTCAGATGATGATGATGAAGATGATGAAAGTAAGTATATTAAATACTTTTTATTCTCAACAACTATGTAGGGACAAATTGAAATAGTGTTGTAAGCAACAAATTACAGTAAAAAAACTCACCAAAATATCTATAGTGTTGCTAACCTAGCATGTTTTGTGGGCTTTGAGCAAAAAGAAATGACATCAATTTTATTTTTTAGTTTAGTTGTAAACGGGACAAATGTACTTAATGAATTATACATAACAAAGCAGAAGTCTTTCTTTCCATGTTTAATTTAGTAATCTACTTACTTCCGAATCTAATAACTTTAGGTACTATCTTTAAAATTGACCCTACTGTGGCGTCACCCTTATTTGACGCGTGTTGACGGTCACTTTTTCATGCACTAAGATGATTTCTTACCTCTACCCCCTGCCATGATGAAAACTAATGATTTGTCATTGACTGTTCCTCTGTAGTAAGGATTTACCATCAACATTATTAAGCTAGTGATGCACAATTGCTAAACAAAACCCATTTAATTTTTCTATTAATTCAATTAAGTACAATACATATTAACTTGTGTTAATAACCAGTAGGAAATCTATGGTTGGGTTGTTTTCTATCACCACAGTCAATGTCCTGTACATTCCATTAATGATTAAATAATTCTTAATCATTTTCAGAAACGAAGTTCAAGAAAAGTGCGCGCCCTAGGGACGAATCCCCAAATACAAAAAAGGCAAGGAAAAAGGCAGTCAAGGAAGAAAAGGCAGAGAAAAGGAAAACTAAAACCAAGAAGCATGTTAAAAAAAGGCGCGACAAAGGCACAGGGAAAAGATAAATTATCTATTTTTGTACAGATTTTTAATGGTGAAATATTTTTAAAGACCTATAATAACTATCTCAATATTCTAAAGAATATGTATTATGGAGACCACTGTCACACACTGTCCATTACGATTGCCCAATAGTCATTTAAAATTAAAACTAGACTATCACAATCAAGACAACTAACTTGGCAAGTTATCATTTTGAGATGCCCTCATGCATTACTGAACTTAAACCATTGGGGATCTACTAAACCATCTGTATGAAATGAGTATACATGGTTCTGATTATATTGCAAAAAAACAAACTATCGGACAATCATAATGGAATAGGGTGGTATTCCATTATGATTGTCGGATAAAGTAATTTTTTGTTGTAAGAACTAGTGATAACTCTACTTAAATAACCAATGAAATATAGTTACTTAACCCTTAAATGGACGATTTTTGTTTCACGTTTTAAAAAAATATATTTGTGTAATAGACATGTATTACTGTCTAGGAAAAATGAGTACAAAAATCTAGACATGAATTTACTATACTTTTTTTTGCAATAATGTGAGTTTTGTTTATAAACTACATTGCGCATTCATTGAGATTTTGCAAGTATGGGTAAAATAAGAGTGGATATTGTTTTTGAAATGTATTTATTTATTCTTTATTATGATATTTATAAAAACAATTGCTTTTTTTCGTATCACATAAAGATACACGACATTTTTGGCACATTTTGAATGTAAAGCCTGAACATTTTGGGAATTTGCACCTCTGCTGCTTATCCAGCCAAACTGCCCAATGACATGTCTGATCCAATCTGACGTCTTTCAAAGGAATTAAAATTGATATGAAAAAAAATCATACGGCGTGTTACAAGACATCAATGCTTCCGTTATCTGAGTTTCTCCCCTAAAAATAAGGCTGTCTTCAGCAGTAACAAGATTCCGTTTTCGCCAAACCAGAGGTCGTTTAGAAATCCCTTGTGATCTACTCTGGGGGCTGCTTCTTCGGCTTCCAAAATAGGAGGGTCTGGCATATTTTCATCGTTGTCGATTACGAGAGGAGGATCAGCATCCACTTCATCAGACTGGGCATTCTCACCTTCATCACTATTTTCAAGGTCTCGAAGAACATCTCGAGCTGTTTGATAATAGTGACCTTCATCCTCTACTTCGGAGTCTGACCCGTCTAAGCCATCTTCTGAATCTTTAAGAGTTTCTAAATACTTTGTAATTTCGCTTTCTAGTAATCACGGCATGCTGAAAAGCAAAATAAAAATCCTTCACCAAACATGCATTTATTTAGCAGGCAATGCGCATTGTAGTTTTCCTACAACATACCAGATTTCGCCTAATTCGACAGTAGCATCAAGTGATTTTCAATGTTTTACAACATGAACATGTAATTGAAGATATAATCAAGCAAATAAAAATATGTTATATACTTACATTATATTTTATCAAAGTCCGAACACAGCTACAAAACTTAGTTTCGCGCCACTAGAAAAGTTTTCTTCAAAGTGACATTTGACATTAACTTATTTTCAATGCATAAAAATATTGGATAGTGCCAAAATTAAAAAAAGTACAAAATTCGTTCAGAAATAAGAACCAGTCGCCAAAATTAACAAAAAATTAAAAGAAGGTCAATTTTATCTGTGATGTTTAGTATGTTGTTTAAAAACAACATTGTCCATTTAAGGGTTAAGTTACACAAGTTTAGCAGGGTCTGCAGCTAGAAATATCTTATTACTTTGAGACTTACCTAAAGTCGATTTTTCCTACTTACCTTATTGGTTAAACAAAGAATTTATTATAATATTCAAATATTCATTTACTTGCTGTTTATGTTCGTTTTCTATTAAATAGAGATGGCGAAAAAAGAAAATATACAGGTTGACTTTGAAATCGTGTAATTCCTTTTAACCTCGCGTTCTACTGGTGATATAGAATAAACCTGACCATTTTCTTTTTTTAATTGGAATTATGTTTTTGGAGAAATTAATGTACGAATTTTTTTCGTGATATGGTTTCAGATAGTCATATTATGTTAACCCGAAACAATCTTTATATTTTACTAATTAAAAAGACATAACATGTGGTATAGAATAACCATACCACCAGTAGAATGCGTGGTTAAAATGAATTACACGATTTTAAAATCACCCTGTATAGACATCAGTCTTAATGTATTGTCTCTAGATTCAGTCAGCAACATAAGTAACTAAATACCTAACAAATTTGTATAAGAATTTTATGAATTTAAAGCTCTTATTATTATTCTGTATTTTTAAACTGATCAACAAATTTTAAATATTACTGCTATAAAAAAAAATTGTATTTTGAAATCCTTAATGTGTATCGATTTACGTTTCTGAACGTGAACAGCATATTTGTTTATTTAATAAGACAACTAAGAAAAATGAACTATACATTGTTAAATAAGACATTATTGTTATATATAAGTAATATTATATTAGTATAATACTCTGTATAAATAAAACTAGTATTTAAATTTTATTTCATTATTTATTTTTACTTCATATAAAAGTATAAAATTATCACAACAGACAAATGAAATCCAAGCGCCTGAAATAAATAATATCACTTTTATAATAATACCTCTTAATGTATGTAATGTTTTCATTCGTTACATGTGTCACCAGCCTTGCACAATCTTACACCATATTAGACACCGAGTAATCTATATGATCACTACTAATTAACCATAATGGTTGTAACATATCCCTGTAGGATATTCTACAGGGATAAATGTACTATATACTAATTAGGAAAATATAGGCTGTACACTAGGCGAGACATATATGTACCTCTCTCTAATAGAGTGCACAACTATTACTACATTAAGCATGATGACTAAAAAAGGTTTCAGTCTGTCTTTTAGATTAGCAAAAAATATTGGACAAGAACTTTTTGTCCCACAAACTATGTAATTACAAAGAAGATATAGCGCGTTTAAATTTCGTGTAACGTCACTTGTAGGTACAAATTTTACAAAAGCGCTACGTCACAAGCACACCTTTCATCGATTTGTTAAAACAAAAAGAAATGATGTACTATATTTTTTGCTAATCTAAAAGATGGACTTATTCAAATCACTTCAACTCAACCATGTCATCATGCCTATTCAATTACATTTATGATATTCTGCTTTGTGACGTCTACTAACGTTATTCACTACAACTTATCTATACTAATATTATAAAGCTGAAGAGTTTGTTTGTTTGAACGCGCTAATCTCAGGAACTACGGGTTTGATTTGAAAAATTATTTTATTGTTGGATAGCCTATTTATCGAGAAAGGCTATAGGCTATATAACATCACGCTACGACCCACGGGGGCGGCGCAGAAACTACAAACGCGGGTGAAACCGCGGAAACATAGTTCTCTATATTACTCTAATCACATATCACTTCTGTTAATTGTTACAAGATAGCATAATTATACCCACAGCAAGACAACACTATTACTTTTATTTATGTATCTTAATTACCGTTACCTTATAATATTTATTAAGTACTGATAAGTAAGGTATTTAAAGTGGGATGAAAATACGTTATTAGAAGTTAAGTTTATAATACCAGATCACACAAGGTTCTACAATTATTTTTTAGGTTTAAGAAGACACCCGCACCATGAACAATTTATGTCACGGGGACTTCACAAAAATTCAAACGACGGACACAAAGAACACCCAGACACGGAACAACAATTTGTGGATTACACAAAAAAAACCCGTGTCGGGTTCAAACCCTTCAAAACTTGGCGCAGTGGCTATGGCGAGGCAACCACTAAAACCATTGTTTTATAAAGCGTTCCACGGAGTTGATGGGCGCTGGTACCAAATAATAACTGATATAGCTATCTATTTTATCATAGCAAGCTCTTAGTCAGATTTTACGTAGAATTCGTGCATCGAAGATGCTTCATTGCATTTATAACATGGCCTCATATACAGGTTCTTGAGCAGTACCTATGTAGGCACATTTGAATAGTTGAAGTCACTGATACTTATTTGTAAGGTAGTTAAACAGTACTTACTGCAGTTATTACGTAGTATGTGGAATATGGTTATGGACGCCAAAGAGTGATTCGGACTTGGATACACATATGGGCTACATCGTATAACCGCGCGAACATATCAAATGCCATCAATATATAATTCTTATAAATACTTTGAATTAATAACAAAGTACTGGGCTGCATAAATATCACACTATTACTGGTCCCTTTAAAAGGTCGTATCAAAATATTTAGTTAAAGACAATAAATACAACGTCAAAACTATCTTGTCATAATATATGAATTAATTACAAAAGTAACAGCTTTTTAAACTAACCATTTTACATTGAGTAAACTAATTCGTTTGATTGAAAAAGAATATTTCAATTTTTGACGAATTTCGGTCGCGGGTTCGATTCCCGCACAAGTCAAACATTTGTGTGCATGAACATGGATGTTTGTCTTGGTCTGGGTGTTTCTATGTATACTATGTATGTATTTACAAAAAAAAAAAAGTATATATGTATGTTTATCCATTGTCTAGTACCCATAGTACAAGCTCTGCTTAGTTTGGGCTAGATGGTGTTGTGTGTATGTGGTAGAATATTATATTATATTATATTATTATTATATAAACTAAATATTGGAATGGTTTATATCTAAGTACATAAAATATTATAGGTCATAATTCCTTTCACTGTAAGCAGACCCAGCACTACACAGTTGTTTTCCAATAAGCTAAATGCTATTTACAATTATTCATAAAACGAATACCAATTATACAATATGTATAGGACGTGTGCAACAGAAAAAGTATAGGTACTTTTTCCTGATGTGCTTATTTAAAAATATATATAATATTTTTAGTTTGACGGAATAAATATACCTAGTGTAATTTATATCAAGTAAAAATACATTCCAAATAAATATTAGACTGTGACATTGCAATCAAGGAATACATCACAGGTTTTTGTTATTATTTCGCCAGGACTTAAGTCGTATAGAACCGGATCTTCATGCGTTCCGGCTGCTGTGTAGCCGGTACAGGTAACTCGGTGCCTAAATTTATTACCAGATATATACGCTTGCCGCGAATTATCAGGCAGCAGTTCACTTTAAATCTAGTACCGACCATGCACGGCAACAGGCAACGTATGAAAATGCCTTTTGTCAGAATTAATTACATACCTAAAGGTACTTCGTGACTTGAGTGTAACACTGTAAGTTGCCTATAATCAAGAGTTTTATGGAGGAGTTTATAACATCACAAAAATATAAATCTTAGTACAGTCTCGTGTCGTTAAATATAACCAAACCCTTCTGCTCTATGTTAATTTTATGCTTACCAACCTTAATAAAATATCATCAATAGGCAAGAAAAATGAGTACACTACCTCATTATAAACTAAACTAAATTAAAGAATAGAATTATCAGTCACATAATTTTATGTTTCCACACATATCTTTGGCTGTCTACATAACATTTTCTATATTTTATTGTTATAATTCGAAAGGAGTTTCCCATACTCACGAATGAAGCAAATTTTGACTCAAGGCATTTGCCTTGATTCAAAATTTGTAAACAAACTAAGTTTGCTTCATTTCACTTGTAACATAGACTGACAGAAAAATACAATATACTAAAACAATAAACCTATATTCGAACTTAATATGCTTAGTTAGTTGCGTACTATTTGAATGGTTAAAGGTTTCTGCCCACTATACCGCATCTTATTAAACCAGAACAAAATATTATAATAATTTTAATCGGTCTGTTCATGGCACATTGCGGCGGTGGTTCGTGATGGAATGGTTCGATGAGCGAATCTCATAAACTTACCAACATTTTTTTGCGAGTACAATTACGTTCATAGTATGCTACGGTATAGTGAATAAACATCTTAAAAATGAAGTGATTGATGAACTACACTGACGGACTTAGGACTTAGGATTACTTTCGAATTATATTATAATATTTTTGATGAGTATGCAAACTTTTTAGAACTAAATGAAAATGTCGAGATTGTCGATTAATAATGTAAAAATATTTAAAAATAGAACTGCAGTAAAAGATAAAATTATAGCCGGGAAAATAAAATTTATGCATAGTCTCAAATTTGTGTGTTATTAGAATAAAGTTTGAAATAATTTCTACTTGTTTTTTTTTTATATTTGTGATTTAAATTATTGTTATTAGTCTTTTAAACTCAACAAAACTTACGTAACCATAAATATGGATATTCCGAACAAGCCGCTCGAATTGTGGCATTGGTGCGGGAAAGCTTGGATCAACGAATGATTGCTAGAAATTTAAATTTAAACCAAACCTAGAGTATACCGAAGGTTTGTAGAGACAGGTTCTTACAAAAGGAGACCCGGTACCGGCAGAACTCGAGCAACCACCCGTCGTGACGACCGATTTATTGTTTCAACTTCCCTACGAAATCGTTTCCTCACGTCAGTAAACATCAAAACAGAGCTGAATGAAGTGCGTGTGTAAACGTGAATGCACGAACAATAAGAAGGAGGCTTAAGGAAGCAGCAATCACGCCTTTTAGACCAGCAAATGGTCCAAAGCTGTCTGCAGCTCACAGACAAGCTCGTTTAAGATTTGCGCGTGAACATCTTAATTGGACCGGAGAGCAATGGGCCTCCATATTGTTCACCGATGAGTGTAGAACATGTTTAAATGGTGCAGACGGTCGCAGAAGAGTCTATTGTTGACGTGGGTAGATATGCTCAAAGTTGCATTGAGGAGCATGTTCCTTTTGGAGGCAGTTCGTGTATGGTGTGGGGTGGCATTTCGATGATCGGGCGTACGGAACTTGTGTTCATCGACTTGGTTCGTCAAAACGGTAGAAGTGGTGGTTTGACGGCACAACGCTATATAACAGAGGTTTTAAAAGTTCACGTGGTACCTTACATGCGATTAATAGGTGAAAATTTTACTCTAATGCAAGATAATGCCCGACCCCACGCCGCTGCACAAGTTCTACAATATTGCGAAGAGGTTGGGATACCATGAATTGGCCAGCACGCAGCCCGGATCTTAATCCCATTGAGCATGTTTGGGACAATTTAAAAAAAGGCTATATATACGAGAAATCCTGTACCCTCAACAGTGGCAGCACTAAGAACAGTGATTTCACAAGAATGGAACAATATTCCGCAAGACCGTTTAATAACCCTAATGAGATCTATGCGGAACCGATTAGAATCTGTAATAAGGGCACGAGGTGGCAATAAACCTCATTAAAAGAAAAAAATACCTGTGCTTCAACTATTTTTTTAATTGTAAAAACCTATTTTCAATAAACCAACCAAAACCAATTATCGTTTCTGTTCAAAAAAATGTAATGGTCCTTTCCAGTATACAAACATACACTTAAGGATATGATATTACGCTGTTATGAAGTTAACGAACCAAACTATAGGTTTCAATTTAAATTTGTATAAAAGGTTTGAATACTTGGTTAAAATGTTTATTTCAAAGGCGTCTTGAGCATTGATGCAGCTTATGAGTCCGTCAGTGTACATATTATGTGTCCTGATATTACCGTTTATCTCCGATACCAAATAATTATATAAAAGTACATAATATATTATCAAAAACAGTTTGATTAAATCCTTTGGCGTTTTACCGTCTGAACATTTTTGTACAGGATTTCAAAACTAAACATTAACTAAGTTTAATTACATAAATAGTTATTTAATTAAGAATTATTATTATCACATCGACATCAACTCAATTTTGTACTAACAGATATTCAGAGCTTAGTGATGAAACCAAGTAGGTACGTGGGAAGGCACTGGGCTCAAGTAGCGAACCTCCACCTTAGGCCGATATAACACATAGACCTAAACATAAACATAATGCCCAACATCATCGCGATTTCCAACCAAACCGAGCTATTTTCAATATCAAGATATTTTAACAAGACGTCTGGTTTTGAAAAGTGGCAGTACATTTCTTTGCATTCTAAAGGTTGGCGACCAAAGCCGAAGATTGTAAGCACCATGGCGACGATGCCGCATCTGATGAAAGAGGTCTTCATAAGGATGTTCATTAGGAGGGGAATCTCGTGCGCGAAGTCGAAACCGTAGATGGCCAGGCCAAGGAATGGTGCGATAGCTGATGGACCGATGGCACAGCCATTCTGGAATTAATATAATTATTATTATAAATATCATGAGGAAAAGTAGTCTCATCCCATTTCATAGCCCAATAATATATTAGTACATAGTATTTTGCTACTAGTATTTTACCTTTATAACTTTGCGTGCATAAGACAGGCATGTCTTTTTTAAATACTTCAATAAATATTTTCAAAACTATTCGCTTTAAGCGCTATACATAGATTACCTCATTATTGAAATGTCCTAAAAGTTGAATAGCTAATTTAAATATTTTTAAGACTAGGTACAAATATATTAGCTTCTAATTGATTAATATTCTTGTTAACCTTGCTCACTAACTTTAAAATATTATGTGCGAGCTATCGCCACCGCGGCAGTAGTGCGCAGGGAAGGGAATAATAGGTAGTAGGGTTACCACCACACACTTGTTAGAATTATATATGATGCTCTAAATATTGGGCTACTAATATAAACTACAAGTAAATATACTCACTGTAACATTAAACACAGAACCGATCGCCAGTCCCATGCCTTCCGCAGCCAGTGACACCACATTTCCGACTAGGCAGAAAGCCACAAACCTTGGCACAGAGAAAGGTATCCCCGCCATGAAGTACACGATCGTCGAGAATATAATATTGAACATAACTTGGAAAGGCAACTTGGAAACCGTCAGCGCCGCGTAGTAAGGGGTCAGGCTGTACCAACAGTTGAAATGTTCTTTTTTCACGAGTTTCACTTCTTGCGGATCTGGAACGTTAAAAGCGTTGATGAAAATCATTTCACATAAATTATATAAAATATAATTTATACCAGAAATTAAGATTTTCTCGTTAGGCAATGCTAATATGCTATCAGATTTTGCTCTCGACTCATGTTCATAATCTGTGATTTTTATTTCAGTAACATAAACTTAGCTAAGGATATCATATGCATTTGCACGTGTTTGTGTAGTATGACATCTTTAGAGCGAATAACTTTAATTGCTGTTTTGTTTTGCTTGCTATTGAACGATCAGTAGACATATCAATAATGTCCTCCAGACCGAATGCCGGTCACGGCGGCCAATCTTAGCGGAGACCGGCCAACTGTGCAAGAGATATTGTACTTCACAAGTGTGTACGTAAACACAAGTGCACTCTCTATTCCTTAACTCTCATGATCCGATTCATAATCCGAAACGACCAGAGAGAGATCAGGCGCAGGACCAACAGCTTTACGTGCTTTCCGATACACATAAATGTTTTAACCCTGCCAACTTTCTTAACAGATAAACCCAATAACTTTTTGTTGACCCGATCCGGGATTCGAACCCGAGACCCAGCAGTCGTATTCACTACCGTTGCGCCACGGTGTGTCCGATTGACAACGCGATAGAGTTCATAGTCTATCCAGTTGAACATTCAATCTTTTAACAAAAATTATAGGTTTGATCATTCAAATCTTTTCCTTTAAAGAGGAACATGTGTTATAAATAGGACTTCCTTACTCAATAATCTAATAACGTAACTGTATGTACATACGTTTACATAATATTGTTAGAGTACCTACAAAATTGAACTATTTGACGCACTTTAGATTTATAGATCCTATTTGTAATACAAACTGTCATCTTAGCAGACCCGTTGCGCAATCAATTCTGGAAATAACTATAAAATACTCACACACTAGTACCGGCACCATGATCTGGGTGTATGCGAAAAATATGACGAGTCCTACACAGAGCTTGAGGTGGTTGAACATCTGCGTGCCGTCGTTGGCCATGTCCCAAAAACATATGCCGATTAGGATGCCGCACATCACATGGTGAATAAACTGGATGCATAGACCTGGATATAAACAAAAATGTTAAATTCTGTCAAACATTAATTATACAGAAACTGCCAAAACACCGGGTGATGTAGTTTTGATCACCACACGGGACGTCAAAACGGACACAAAGAATTCTCAGACTCAGTACAACTATTTGTAGATCATACAAACTTTTGTCTCGTGTATGTCAAATTCATAACAGTCAGCGCAATGGCAAATGACGTGGCAACTAGGTACTTATACCATTGCGCCATTAGCGCAGTCAAGTATTAGCAAGAATCACATAAGAAATGCTCTACTGTAGCAAGAGTTAATAAGCTATCATATCAGTTTACCATTACAGCTTGTTTGCAAATTTAGTTAAAGAAAAAATTTATTCGTAAATTAAGGAATCCGGCTCTCCTATTTAGTTATCACTCGAATATATTATTTTTTCCTGGATAAGTACCCTATGTATTTTTCTGTACCCTGTGAGAACGTGTATGCCAAATTTTATGATGATCGGTCGAGTAATTAAGGTGTGAAAACGTAACAAACAAATAGAGTCACATTTGCATTTGTAAAACTAGTTAAGATTAGGATTACTCAACAAATAACCGTCTCACCTTGTTTATTTCTGGATATCTGCTTCAACATCCTATGCAGCAATATTAAGAACTGTTCACAATACGTCGTTGCATATTCGGACGTAGCCGATTTCTGCATTTTCATCCACTCCATCGACGAGTTGCCGTTTGACAGCTGACTGGACGACGAACTTACGGAGACACTCGTTTGATCATATTTTGATACTTTATAACTGCATTTTTCATTTGAAAGGATTATCTCTGTTTCTTGAGAATCAGCATCTTCATAACAGATTTTCAACTCTATTGGGTTAACTATTTGAGTAGTCGCAGGCTCTTTAGGAGCTTCGTCGATTTTGGCGGATTTGTAAAGTTTTCCGTTCATTATCTCTTCGGTTAATAATGCTATGTGTTCCGGATTCTCCGTCAGCTCAATAACTGCAAAAATAAACAATACAACTTAGTAACTTGGCAAAATAGTAATATTGAAACCGGGCCGGCGCGCATAGTACTGACTTTAGAGTTCGCCCACGAACGGCAAACGTAGCATCAAATGCCCGTTCTATTATACCAAGATACTTAAACATTTTTACAAATGTAGTTTTTTAGTAACAAGGTATGTTGCGTTTAGTTTTAAAGACCTGGACAAATTGCAATCCTACATTATCGTATAACATTTTTGTTATCGCTAAACAAAACATTATAAATTCAATTAGTGCCTTCAGACTATATTCATTATCTAATAAACAGAGACGACAATAAAATAAATATACAGTCGACTCTTGATAATCACAGTCACAATATAATTCCAAAAAAGATTCAAACAACAAACACAAAAATTAGTCAAACTTGGAGCAACTATTTCTGACACATTTAAGATCTTTTTCTGGATGAAAGTTACATACATTAGGTATGTGCTCTTCTGTACTCCTGACAAAGTGTATTCGCAGTTTCATGATACATGAGAAGTTAAAGCGTGAAAGCGTACTAACAAACAAGCAAACTCACATACCTACGCATTTCAAATATTAGTTAGGATTATATAATTTTTCCGATCGAAACTATACTCGGCACAGTCGCAGTGGAGAAACGACCACTTGAACTACTACGCCACCCGTGCCGTAATATACTAAATAAGACAAGTAAGAAAAATGTAGGTACTATACCTATAGGTATAGTCCATTTTAAACATTTATGGGTATCACAACGTACGTACATTATAATACCCAGAAATGTTTACAGTAGGTAGATACACTGTTTACAGCTCATAGAAATCGAGTAATACTGATTTCTAATTCCTGTGACGCTTTACGTCAGCACTGTAGTCACGAACAATTTGAATTACAAATCAGTCGGGGTTTTGTTTTGTTTAACCCAAGCTCTTTTCCCTTGCAGATTAACTAAGTATTCTAAGAAGCAGCACATTTACATTGATAATGCGATGATTATTATCTATTATACCTACTTACTTAATGATAAATAAAAATAAACTAGCTTTCCATATCGAAAATTAAATATCCTAAGAGATGAAGATCTCTGAAGATTCCTTAAGCTCAGCATTTTCTCTAAAGTTCTGGAGAAGTGGAGATATTAATAAACTCTCGCTTAGTAGAAGAATACACAATCAATGTGAGTCCTGCGTGTAATGTTTCATACGAATTCGAACAATATACTCGTAAAAATTCCGCCGCCGCGCGCCGTCACCGCTTGGCCTACGCTGTGTATGACGTTTAGCAGATGTGTATTCGTGTGATCTTTTATTAATTCATATTACTATATACTAATAATAAACCTCAAAAGAAATAATTTATTAACAGCAACTAGTACCATGTGTATTTACACAATACTTCTTTATTAAAAAAAATATTATTGACTCCATGTTAAACCATGCTCAACATAATTATAGGATTTCAACTACAATCTAATGTTTATCAGTTTATGTCTATACTGCATAATAAATATGTATATAATAGGTAATTAGGTAAACAAGTGTGTAAGTCGAGTGGAAAACTAAATAAGTTATGCTATAGGTATATCTAACAATACTGATATTGAATCTAATCCAAACGAGCAATTATTCATCTTTATGCATCGCGTCATATTTTCAAAAATATCAATTTCAAGATATTTATTATACTACTTTATACAATAAATAATATCAAATTGAACAGCCGTGCCGTCACCTAAAGTAAAAAAGGTTAAAAGGTTGAGCGAAGTAGGTAGATACTAGTCACTGTCTGTAGCTGGTTTGGGCATGTGGACGAGAAAAGATTGACTAAGAAAGTTTATAAGGCTAGTGTGAATGGAACAGTCGTAGGATGCAGACCTAGGCGAACGTTTCTTGACCAGATCGAAAACGTTCTGGACTAAGGCCACGTTAAGAGCACCTTAAACTGGCGAGCGTGTATGAGGAATGTGATGAAAGTGAATGAAGCCAGGGAAGTGTGTCAGGATCGTAGCAAATGGACATCCATAGTTATCTCTGCCTATCCCTCTAGGAAACAGGCGTGAATCTATGTATGTATATATTCACCGTAAACAATGTTGACGAATTATCCAAAAACAAGGACGATTTGATAAGATAGGTTAGATAGATAATTTTTATTTTCGAAGTTGATAATAAGTTTGCAAACGGTATACAACGTTCACATACTCTGCTATGTTTTGTGATGTAAGTATAAAAACATATATGTAGATAAGTTAGTATAGGAAAATTTTCTTAAAGAACAAACTGTCTAGTTGCAATAAGTATAAGATTATTATGTAAAGTAGATATTTATCATTAAGTTTAGTGTGACTAGAGATGTAAATAGTGGCATTATTACGACTGCAAATGTTGCAATGCATCTGTCCTTACCAGACATATTATTATCATTAACTATAAGAAGAGAGAATGTAAACGAGGTAAGCATAGAAAACTCTTAAATTTGGAATAAACTGGTTGAGTGGTAGAGTCACACCGCGGCCAGACACTATAGGACTTCAATGATGTCTGGCATTCCATCAATTGACAGGTTAAATGCATACCAATACTTTTATAATGCGTAGGTAAAATTATAAATGCTAAAGTCCGGAGTATGTTGCTACGTTTTTGTGACTAACAGTGTACTACAAAATATATTATAATAGGTACGCGAACCAATTCGTATGAATATATTAAGCAAATTCGTTTAATATTATTTTAAACTATTTATATTTCTCACCTCGTGGAAAACTAGTACAATAGAATATAATTATTTATTTGGCAGTCGATAAGAATCAATATGTCCGGAAAAATTCATTCGCGAAAACATAAGACAATATGGTACGTCTACCTGTCTCATACATTTCATTTCATACTTCTGATTAAATATCATAATAATAAATTTACATTTGAAGACCGTCACTTGTTAATAATTGAGCTTCGATAACTCTGTAAAATACTTCATATCATATAAATCATCGTAACATTTAGTGTAGAAGATCGTCGCTGATTTGCTTTGATTTCAGCATGAATGGGCCAGCACGGCCGGGGAAGGACTACCCTCTCACAGAATATCGACGTGAAATAGCAGGATTCTTAGATACTGTTGTTCCGTTCGGCGAGGGAGAGTGCCGGAGGCCCAATCACCCTCTTTTCCATTTCCCGCTCCTTCTCCTTTCCACTTCCTTTCCTAAAGGGTCGGCAACTCAGGTGTTACACGCGTCCATAAGCTACGGTCGCCACTTCCTATCAGGTGGGCCGTATGCTTGTTTGCCACCTTAGTTACATAAAAAAATCAAGATACTTACTAAAATCAGCCGGATTATGATGCCTCGGGCAGGGCATGCCGGCGCTCTGCAAAAAGGGCACCATAGCTGACGTATCACCTTGATATACGCATAACCCGTCAGCGATCACATATACCTGAAATAGATCAAATACACGTGTAAATATGATTCGGCACAACATTGTAATTGACACGAGTACAATAAACGTCATGTAATTGGCAGGTCTGTGAGTTTCTAAGTCTGAGTTACTAATGTAATCAGAATTAGTATCTACAATTAATAATAGGTTTGTTTTTTATCGCGCTTGCAACTGTGTATTTGTATTTCTTGCGCCTGACAGTTATCTTATAGCCAGTACATTATTGTCTACAGTCAGATATACACATATAGATTTTAAATGAATATAATGGCATAGTTATTGAAAGTATATGAGACAAGCTATCCCTCGTGAACAATGTTTTATTTTTCTAGATGATAGGTAGGTACTCTATGTTCTTTTTTGTACCCTTGACAACGAGTATACGAAATTTCATGATGATCAGTCAAGTAGTTAAGTTGTGAAAGCGTAACAAACAAACTCACATAGGCAGTTATAATATTAGTTAGGTTAGAAAAGAAAAGAAAGAGCATTAACTGCTAATCCAAACTAGTATCAAGCCTTATACATATATGAGACAACTTAGATCGTTGATATCACGACAAAACTAGAATGAACTTTTTACGTTAAAATGTGACTGATATTCTATATTCTATACCTACCAACTAACATTATAAAAAGGTAGTTTTCAAGTTTGAATGTAGCAGGTACTCTGCGAAACTATTCATCCGATTCATATAATTCTCTAACTATTTGAAAGGTGCGTTTTCCAGATATGGAATATTATTTTCAGCGAAGTATGGCGAAGTCTGGGTGCGCTACTAATTATATTATTATATCATACAAATTAAATTCTTAATAACAGAAGTTGTTCGAGTAAATCACAACATTGGATAATCAATGTTGATTACATTCATTATGTAAATAGATGGATGGAACAAAACAATGGGATTCGAGCACGCGATTCGTCACGATCCGAGCTGATTAAAATGTAACCTTACACCATCTACTGCGGTCTGGCTTCAGTTAACAGTTACAGTCACATTAATTTATATGCACATTACTGTAATAACATTACAGCTTGCACTTGTCCTGTTATCTCTAACACTACTAATATTAAATATTTAGGTGTTATATTAGACAACACACTCTTCTTTAAAGAACACATATATGCTTTAACTAACAGAGTAGGTACGCAAATTATAATTTGTTTTCTAAAAATTGCGCCTTATTGAGTTTGTGATCTGCAGATCACAAACTCATCATATAGATCTATAAGGCATTGTGTCAGTCTTTAATTCAATATTGCATCACTTCATGGGGCGGTAGCGCGAAATCCTTCATGTTAAATATTGAGCGGGCACAAAGAGTGCTTCTAAAAGTAGCAATCCGCCGACCCTACCGCTTTTCACACATCTTTTGTATGAAAATTGTAAAGTTTAAACTGTCCGACAGCTTTTTATAATGTACACCGTACTTAAACAGCACGCAACGCTTACGTATAACATCAACTTTACTAACACTAAAAGAAGGAAATATATTGTCTGTACCACATTTTCTGAATCAAAGTTTGTTTATACACATAGATTTTGCGCATTCTTATGGCCTTATTTATAACAAGATATATAAACAAACAGCTATATATGACCTTAGTCATATAAGATCGAAGCAGATAGTCTATCGGTACTTACAAACTTTAAATTATGAGAATACTAAAGATTTGTTGATTGTTGTTAAATAAGTAATAACAAGTTCCATGATAATAATTACAATCTTGGCCTATTTTTGCATATATTTATATAATAAGCATGGTTAATTGTATGTAACTTAGTTCCTAGTAGTATATTGTAAGTACCTACCCTTAACGCCTGTGGCACAGCTTTACCCTAGTACAGGCACCCATATTATATTACCTATATTAAGCACTTTATGGACTGTATTCATGTTTTACCACTGTAATCAATAAATAAATTATTATTATTATTATTATATTATTATTATTACAGTTGTATATTTGGTCTATATAAAATACTTAAAAAGTATTTTATATAGACCTACCAGTTTTTGCCCGTGACTTTGCTTAGGTTAATGTAGTTATTATCTTAAATAAATTTAAAAGTTACACTTTGTCCTATTCTGTAAAATTTCGCATAAACTTTGGCAGAGGCCAACGTGTATGTAAAATTTTATGTTAGTCGGTGTAGTTAGTGCGTAAAGGGTAACAAACAAACAGACTCACATTCGCTTTTATTTTTTTTCTTGTGTAATTAACAAAAATAGTCACGTTTTACTAATTAAATAATTAACATAATATATACCCAAATTACTTACAAGAAATATAAACTAAAGAGAAAAATAAATCTTCAAAATTAAAAAGCGTCATTATATTCCTCCGCATCGTCGTCAATTGACAACGTGCCCTGGAGACTGGCAGCATTGCCACGTTAAATGGCAGTACTTATTCTTTGTGCAAAGATAATACCAACCCTCTGATCACGCTAAGCGTCGATCAACCGCTTAGCTCTCTATAAACAGACCTAGCACTTGGACCCCATGGCCCCAGCGTTTCGACACCAAACGGCTCAAATATGTACTCACCAATAAGGTTTTGATATTTACGCCTTTTGAGCGTCTCCACTGATGCAGCAGCAGCACCAGCACAACCCGTTGTGCTAGAAAGATGTGATAGCGCAAGGGTGTCGACACAAGTTGCGTCCCACACTAAAGGCCTACCCATTTTCCATAGCAATAATGACATACCATCTGGTCTCTCGCCATCGTCGCGTACCAAGCCGTGAGGTTCAAGCTGAGCCGGAACGCCAGCGGTGACAAGAGCCCGACGGAGTATGTTATTCAGGTTGGCCTGTCGTAATATACGACCAGCATTCCAGCTGCATGACAGGCCTTAGGGACACCCCTACACTAGCGTCTTACAACGTCGTCGTCTTGCCAGAGCCCGCACAACGTCGATGCAGCGCTGGCGACGCGATGTACTTAATTACAAATAGATAACCATTTTAGTGGGTAGCATATAGGTAGTAAAAATGTATATAAGTCACTACCTTCTTCGACTTGGTGTTTCGTGTGGTTCCGTCATTATAACGTCAAAATGGCGGCAACAAAGCTTATGTTTAATATATTTTGAACGAACTAGGTACCAATTTTTTAACTTAAGGTAACAAATAGTATTAATCTGGTATTGTTATTATTATTATGACCGATGCTGTCAGCAGCGTATTGTCGTATATTCCTTTCTTCTGTATATTCCTTGAAAAGCCGTAACTCAGGCACAATGTAAAAGCATTGTGTCTTGCCCTCTAGGGCCGAGCGTTGGTTAAATTAATAAATAACTTTTGGAATCAGTTCAGTCAGCACAAATTTGTCATAACACAAATCGACATGACACAATATTGTTTAAATTAGACATGCACTAGATTTTAATTGAACATATTGGGAAATGTTTTAAATTGTTTAATTTATTGTTTATTTTTGGAAACATCCGAACACTGTATCCATTCGTTCATAAAAATAGCTTGTGATCTTTTATTTGCCGAAATCATCACATTTATACATTATCGTTGATGTTAGTATGCGATATTAAAATATCACGATACTATTCTGTTTAAGAATATATGTACCAAAAGTTCTAATACTTATAATGATTCATAATTGCATACATCATACCCACTTCTCAAGTGATGAGCATGACTTAATAAAACTCATAATTTTCTTAGTAATGATACGATAATAATACACTTTACTTAGTATTACCATAAGCAAATACAATGTTTTATTTACTTGTAGAAACTTAATAATTATCAATTGTAGACATAGAACTTAAAATTATAGGTTAAGTTTTCCAGGTAACTGGTAAACAAACCATTTGTTTATATTGATGTTCTAGAATCTATTAGATATCCTCATTGGATAATTTCATTTCCTCATTTGAAGTGAAATGAAATTCTGTTTGATCTTTATTACGGTCGAGCCACGCAACTGTGTCGAGAAGCAACCAACATTTAAAATACTGCGGGTTTTTCATGAAAGATGTCGACGAAAAGTAATTTTGATCGTGCGCATGTTAACCGTTTAATAAGAGTTAAAACAACGTAGAATATATATTATATACATATACTTAGACATCTAAAATAGATCCACAAAAACAACAGCACGCGTAGATAGGTACTTTTTTATATTTTAGCAGCAATAATATTTTTTTTGTAAAAAGAAGCATGCGGGCAGTCTTTAGGGACTGCCGATAGAAGTGAAAACTAAGTAACTTGTGAATTATATCGTCGAGCTATTAGATTATTATTTTTTAATATTGAATGTGTTCGGTGACGATGACGCCCGTTCCATGATTTTTGTTCACCCAAAAAGTGCTTAACGCGCCTAAAGAAGTTTTCACTTCAATAATGGCATTATTAGACTGTTTGGGTAGATTATTAACCACTAAATATAAATCCTTATAAAAACGATTACTTAGGTATAAGATTTCGAAAATATGATGTATTATAATTTTAACTTGTATTTTACGAGATAATATAAAATAATTAAAGCGCGACGAAATATAACAGCGCGGCAGCAGCATTAGCGCGGATCGCCGATCGTGTGATGGCCGGCAGGAGGGCAAAATAAAAAAATTGGCTAGTTCTTTATTGTTATTATTGTTATTTATACCTAAGCTTTACGCACACGCATATCCGTACCGTACGGTAACCGTAGCGTGAGTAATCAATAATATAAAGGCAATGGGTAGGCTAATTGCTTCAGTGAATTGACAAGGGTTAGAGAACAAAGAACTATTAGCATGATGCAGATAAAAGTGAAGAAGGTTGTACTAGAGTACATTAAATCACTTCAATTAGAACTAAATAGAGGACCTGCATACTGGCAGTCAGGCAGGACTTTATTATTAGGCAAACATAGTCAGTTATTTAGTGGAGTTTCACAGGCTTTGCATGATTTTTAATGTTGTCTCAAAACACCTAACTACATACTTTGTAAATGACTAATTTAACTATACACGCGCTGATCTCTATGACTTTGTGACCGTCAAATACTATGTATGCGAAAAATAGTTAATTGAACCCAGTCTAATTATAGCTCTTGATATTGTAGTTGAATCCAGTCTAATTAAATCTCTTGACACTGTAGTGTTTACTTGGTACTACAACACTTAATAACTAATGGTCTAGTCAACAATTTAGTCCCTATATTAACATTGACTTTGGAAATTCTATACTTAGTCAGTTAAGGTTGTTTAAAGGAAAACTTATTTTATTTTCAAGTTCAGAAAACTTACAGCTAGTTCAACAATAAAATGAAAATCTATGTTAAACAAAGGCCAATTAAAAGTTTTCACTTATATACGATAATACGACATTGCGACTAAGATAAATACAACAAAAATAAAAACAAAAACAATAATAGGTAGATAGAATTAAAACAAAGTAAATAACAAATTATAAAAGAGAAAATCAGGCGAAATCTTAATTCAATTATACGTTACAAACACTAGTAAGTAGCCGACCACTACACCCATGTAATTGTACATGCAAAGAAGTTAATAAATATTGCTTTTTCAATTTTGTAACACTCATGTTAAAGGGATCGATGTCAACTTCCTGGCACGCAGAATTGTATGTACGGCAAACCCTGATAATAAATGAATTCTGCCTGTAGGTGCTTAGGATGGCAGGGGTGTGAAGGAGGTTATGCCTACGAAACAACGCAGATGGTACGCGCAGACTAATTTTGTTAACCAACTCGGTTACATCTGTAGATCCATTAATGTGATCCCAAATTTTCTACAACGACTAAAATAATTCAGCAAATATGTTCTAGAATGAAACTGAATGTACCTCAGTAACTTCTTTTGAATATCTTTAAACGTATTATGTAAACATCGTAGTTGGGGTTCCATACCTGGGAAGCATATCCAAGGTGACTCCGGACAAAAGCACAATATACGATTTTGATCGTTTTAATGTTTTTAAAATCGTTTCCTTATAACGAAGCCCAATGCTTTATTAGCTTTATTAACTATATTTGAAATGTGTGCATCAAATAATAACTTTGAGTCAAATGTCACCCCTAGGTCCCTGATAGTATGAACCCTGGCTATTGCGGTACCCGACAGAATGTATTGACAGATTATTGGGTTTGGCTTACGAGTGAAAGAACAAACATAGCATTTGGATACATTTAAATCTTATTTGTTTTTTATGTAGTATGTTTGAAAGCGATCCAGATCACTTTATAGAAAAGTAGTGTCTTCATAAGAAGATATTTTTTTCAGTATCTTCATGTCGTCTGCATACAACAATATTTTTGATGTATGAAAACACAATATGACGTCATTAATATATATATTAAACAAAAGAGGCCCTAATAGGGACCCCTGTGGAACTCCTGAAGGAATGCACATTGCTTTTGACGCATAACCATTTAAAACAACGACTTGACTCCTGTTCTCAACATATGATGTGAACCACCTAAACAAGTTACCACGTATACCTATCTGTGAAAGTTTCTGTTTAAGTATAAAATGGTCTATTCGGTTGAAACACTTGCATAAGTCGGTGTAAACAACATCCACCTGGAACCGCTGTGACATGTGTTCTGATATGAAATCACTACAAACTATAAGGTTAGATGTAGTGGAGCGACCTCTAAGGAATCCATGCTGGTGCTCGCTAAGACTGAGCTTAACAGCCAAATAAAGTTACCTGTATATAATTTTTCTAGTATTTTGGCGAATACACACAGCTCAGATATTGGCCTATAATTTTCCACCACCTCTTTTGGACCTTTTTTATATATTGGAGTTATATATGCCGACTTCTAGACCTCAGGCACCTCTCCCTCAATAAGTGATCGTTTGAATAAAATAGATATAGGAACAGTTAGACACTTAGAACAGTTATAAATAAAAATTGGTGGAACATTGTCCGGACCCGTGGATTTATTAAGGTAGACCTTAATAAATCCACGGTTGCACAAACAGGTAGACCTGTTCAAGCAGTTTGAACACTTCAGCTTCTTGTATTTCTCTTGAGTTAATATCTGAGTAATCGTTTTGAATCTGCCAGCTGTCTTGTATGCTAGTTGACGCATGACCGCCATGGGGTTCGGATGGCAAAAAATTAGAGTGAAAGTACTCCGCGAACATATTGCATATGTCCTCCCCATTACTAGATGACCGTTCTTTATATTTTAATACAGAGGGATATGAATGCGATTGATTTTTAGACTTAACATATCACTAAAAAGCCCGGGGATCCTTAGAGATATTGGATTCTATTTTTGCCATATAATTGTAAAACAGGGCCGTTTCTACATCCCTGACGCGCTGTCGCAGAGTAATGAAAGATAGATAATCCGATAAATTACATTTTTTTTGGGAAATTTTGCTTTCTCTTTAATGATCTTTATTAATGGGCTCCTATACCATGCACAATACCTAGCAGTTGCTACAGTGGATCTGGTTGGTATATAGCTGTTTTTCAGCCTATTAAGAGTGTTATAGAAGTACGCTGTAGCGTCGTTAATCAACCTAGAGTACAACTCCTCCTCCTAAAGTTTTAGCAATTCAAACTATCTACTTTTCTTCTTGATCTTTACATACATTCATATACACGCTTGTTATAAAACCGCACTGATTGCGTAGTTTGTGTTTAAGTGGTCATCTTGCCGCTGCCAGCACAATTTTTATGATTTACTAATGATCGCTCCGAATCTATGTGTTAAATATACCCGTTGATTGTAAAGTCGCCCACGATATAGGAATTAACACGAGTGCGAGTTGTCTTTTTAAATAATTAAAAATTGTTATCAAGGTTTCGCTTATCACTAGAGAACCGCTTTTCCGAATTTCGTAATTTGGAAATACGTTAAGTGGGCAGGTTTAAGTGTACCTAAATGTTGTGTCGATAGGTAACCTAGAGTATTGACAGCAATAAAATTATTGTGCAACATGTCGGCAAAAAATATCCCGGCGCTGCACGCAGTACACATTTTTGTCTAATAGATCCTATGTCCAAATAAATTGGCGGCTGTCGTTTGAAATGGTTTTAAAGAAGCCCGCCAGTTCAATTTGAAATAAGTTTATTAGAGGAACATAAATTATACTGGTAGTCCACGGCAGCAGTGTCGCGGGCACAAAGTCTGGTATTAAATTGGTTTAATACAACAAAAAAAGGAAACATTTACTTACATGTGAACAGGCAAACAATTTTTTGCTTGCATACCCTTTGGCTTTAACCAACCTTTTTTATAAACACAGTAGATTTTTATTAAACATGTCCATTTAAAGCTTCACCATGATAAAAATAACAATCCGAAGGAGCCTTCTACAAAAAACAAAAGCACTTAAGTATGTAGTTATACCAGGTGCATCAACCCTTGAACTGATCAAACCTGTCTTTTCATGTCATTGTCTGATCTTGTATATCAGAAGTACAATGCACAGCTATAGAGATTTTAAGGAGTTAAATGTTAACATTTCCAGCACTGGTCAGTGCAACGTTAACTTAAAACTGCTTTTGAATACACTAACGGACACAAACTGCTTCAAAGTACAGTATTAATAAAAAAATATTTTGAATTTTTTTAAATGGAAAAAAGATGAAGTTCAATGTCTGTTACGGAACGTAGTATTTTTTTGTAAAGCTTCTGCTTACTTATTAAAAGACATCTTATTTTTATATTATATAGATGCAAAACAATCTATTTAATTTAAATAGTGGCTTTTAACAATAAATACTTGAACATTTATCTTGTTACTGTTGGACAATACTTGAAAAGATTATTAGTGTAAAACACTTTTCTGAACCCAAGGAGCCCGCTGCCGTTCTTGACTGTGAAGCAATTAGTATCTACACTTCGCTTTTATTTTAAACTCTTGATATACATACTTTATACGCCTTCCCTTTCCTCACCATTTTTCTGATATTGTATATGCATATAATATGACTGCCCGACAATGCTCACTATATCTTTTAACCTAATTGGATGTAATGTTGTTCGATTTATATGAAGACGAAATTGCTTATTGAATATGCAAGAAAATACATACAACCCTAATGCGGAACGAAGGGTAATGCAAATTAAACTGGTACCAGTAAACATACGCATTTTGCGTCCTATTGAATGATTAAGCAGAAACCGATCACTATTAACTAATACTCGATCAATTCTGCAAAAAATGACAATCATAATGAGAACAGTATTCTATAGTTCTTATAGCAAGTTTTATACTTGTTTATTACCAGCGTTAAAGTTTTCTTTTGCGTCATGCTAGTAGAAGGGACTTACGCAAATGACAGGGCAGTGACGTCATATATGAAGAGAAAGATACATACATGTAAAAAGTCAATGTGTTCCAAAGAAATTAATTCAGTACTACTTATACAACTTTATTTAGAGTTGACTGTGCGCACTCGCCAGTATTCTAACTATAAATAACTGGGCCGGATTTCTTTGCACTTTATATAAAAGTATAAAGAAAATAAGCGTAGGATACGCAATGACGTCTATGCGGCCAGTGACTTATGCATGTTTTTTTTTCTGGTAAGGAGGAAAATATGCTTTAGGCTTGCCTGATCGTAGAACAATGAAAACATATGCTTTGGTCTAAAGAAATGCAGATGATGGAGAATTACTTAATTTTTAGTTACGAAGCAAAAAATCTATATTATTTTTAATTGAAAGCAGTTTATGTGTATAATTATAACAGGAAAACGAAGTGTATATAGCACAATTTTCGAGAAATCCTAGCACTAACCTTATTATGCTGTCAGTTTACTAGAGGTGTGATTTATTTATCTATTAAGATTTATAAGACGGACATTGGACGCATGAGTTCTCAGGTTCGTTTCCCGAATCAGGCATAATTTATTTCTATCAGATATATTTTTGATGTACTGGAACTGTGCCCCGTAGATATTATCTAAAACTAATAGTATAGTATAAACATTCTAAAACTTTACTCCATAGGACTTGAAGCCATAGCTGGAATGCGGGTATAAATTACCCGGCTGATTATTTCTGAGATACAAATGTATTTTCTTTTTAGGTACGCGAATCTCGATATGCGGCTTTGACTCGCACTTGTCCGGTGTTTTTATAGTTGTTTTCTTTTCTACGAGATAGTAAATCATTCGCAATCCATTATTATTTACCACTTATGCCGCCATGTTGTATAAAAAGTAAATGTAATGAGAGTATATTATTATTGACTTGCTCGATGTTGTAGGTATATTTCAAGTTTCTTTTTTGGACTACTGCAGTAGGTAGTAGTAGTATAATTCTTGTGTCACGGGGGACTTTACAAACATACAAAAAAAGGGTACAACGAACTGTCAGACTCGGCACAGCAATATGTGAGTCATAAAATTTTTTGCAGTGGCATGGTGACCAAACGCCATCCTTGCAGTTAGATATCGTCAGTTATAATTATGTAGTATTAAACTTCGTGTTTTTTAATCTTATTATTTATATAAAAGCCAAACGGCGCTCGTATTCTAGTATTTATTTAATCTAACTGATAATAATTTATGACCTCTTATAATAAATTCGAAATTATGTTTAATCAAAGCTTTCACTTCATTTATTATTGACATATAACAAATTTATTTAGAAAATAATAAAATATGCAAAATGAATTCACATTCGTATTTATAACGGAGAGAAATTACATAGTCGCATGCAAAGCCGTATTTAAATCCGAAAGCATTATATTTTAACAATCATGGCTGTTAGTATAAACTGTTTTTACCTTTTTGTGATCTTAGCATTAGATATTGCCAACCTTCAATTGATGGTTAGTACGTCAAGAAGAAGAAATATTTCTGTACCCTACCAAGCCAAACCATAAATAATGCCTATATACAAAAATATTATAATGCAATAAACTCACGCATTCAGTGTTTTTTATAATATGATAAACATTATTGTTATTTAAATGCATTATTAGCGATTCGCACATCATTATTTTAATAGCTAAAACAATTTACATAAACTACTACTAAATAAGTTTTCTAGTGCTGCTTATAAAAATAACAATAAATAAATATTTTACTACATCTGTGAATACATTAACTTTACAGCAAAAAAAATTTGCTCGTCTACTAGTGTTTATTTAGTAGATATTAATAGTCTATAAATATTTCCGTCATTGTGTCTACTGCTCTAATGAATTATCCCACCAAAAACATTTTCATGTAAAATGTTGCCAAGACGAGACCATATGACTCGCACTGTCAAAAAGTTATAAGATCTCATGTAGAGCCAAGCTTCTAACTCTAGACGTCCTAACTCTTCAAGGCTTAATAACTGTTATTTTTGCCGATAACACCAAAATATTTCGAAAGTATATTCCTCTTGCCTGATATACATACATGTACATATATATACTGGACGCACACATCATGGATATCCATTATGTGTTAACCAATATATAAATAATACTTATAATATGCTCGTTATAAACTATGTTCGAAATACAGGTTCGAATTTGTCTAATTAACGCCAACTTAAATGCAGCTTAGAAGAATATAATTTATTACATTTTTGAGTTTAAGTAGTATCAATCTCATAAATATCACAAAATATGTTATTCTCCTATAAGATGTATAGTCGGAAACATTAAAAGCACAGAAGTAAACAGGACAGGATTCGAAATCAACAGTTTGAACCCCTGACCGTTATCTTATTTTGCACAGTTTTATACAAGAATTAAGGCTAAACTGGTTTAATAGGTGGCTGCAAGTTACCTGATCGAAGAGTTCGAATAACGACGCGGAGGGCTGGTGTATCGTGCACACCACAGTTCTTCCTTGCCTCGCCAGTTGCTTCAGCACTTTAACGCACTGTGTAGTAGTGACTGTGTCTAGTCCACTTGTGGGCTCGTCCAGGAAGAAAATTGGAGGGTTGTTCACTAGCTCCAGAGCTATTGATAACCTGTGAAGATACAAGGGTTTATGTTAATGATTTTTAGCAGGAATTTTTAACAGGGTCAAGTCTAGCGGTCGTGGTTTCATCCAAGTACGTGTCGTCCGGGATAAAGGTAACTTATAGGTATGCTACTCTACAACTGCTTAATATTAAATTTTAAGTTAATCATTAAGTACGTGCATGTATCGCCTTATTTGCATATCGAGGTCCCGGGATTGATTACCATAATCCTAATAATGAGGTACCAAAATCATGTAAAGTATTACTATCTTATTCTATAATTCTCAGGAGCACTAAAAAGTTTGGTAATATAAATATACCGCAATAGGCTTTTACCTCATTTTACGTGTGTCCTAAAACATAGTTGATGAATTCAGAACATAATACATATTTGCTTCCCTTTGGAAATTTACGTGCATCATGTATTACGTAGTTTCATATTACTTAATATAACCGTATTACAATTTTACTAAGTGGCCTACACTTACTAAAATTGTTTATTCTTAAGGGTGGACTGATAGAAAACGCTTGGTATTTAATTTTTTTTACACTATTTTACCTATTAATAACGTACTACATTAATTGTTTATTTAAACTTTGTACCGCAGAAGAGGAGGGTTTAAGGGAGGAACTTAAAATCTACTACTATCTATCTACAAAGGATTTGAGAAAGTAATAAAGTAAACCGCATGCTACATTTTAAAATTCTAATCCCAGGGATTTAAGCTGTGCGTTGAAATGTCAGCCAATCAATCAGTTATCCAGTTCCTCCGTTTATAAGTATTATACATACTATCTTTTTCAAGGGGTACAATGTGTTTTTACTGATACATTACATATAATATATTGTAATGCAAACTACAGGAATCATTACAAACGTATTGCAAGAATATATTGACTTAATGGCACAAAGTCCGAAAACGCAGAATGACAAGAACGAATTTTTTGTAGTGAGTCATACAGTGTCGTTTATTTACAAGTTACCTTGTCAACCGGCCTATATAGTCTAATTTTTAATGGTTTAGTAGACTAACGAACGGTTATGGCAACAGCTAACGTTTTTACGTGTCTTCTACAAAGTTTGCCGTAGCCAATTATTTGATGACAATACAAATGTACTAGCACGCTGCAGAATTACTATCTTGTTCTAGGAAACTGGCGTATGTATAGTAAAACCGCTACTGCGTTTTACGCGGTAAGTAAGAGTTCTATGGACTACCTACCTGCTATATCCTCATTTCATGTTATATTTAATATATTTCGCGCATTGCCGACCCTATGAAAAAACCAAAGGAAAGCCCTTACTATTATATATATATATAAAAATAAATAGTTTATTATACTCATACCTCGCCGTCTCCATTTAGATCCTCGTAATAGGGAATGAGTTTAATATCTACTTACCAAGAATAGTGTCAGACATGTAGGTAATCATAATTACCATGCAGTAAAGGTTATTTGTTTTAGCCTCATCTGGCACCGAACCCGGCACTCACAAGTAAACTTAAGCATAAACTTGCACAACTAAAACGAGTCACCTTTTAGGCTCTACGCTTAGAAAAAGATATTCATTGTACACAATCTAATTGTTCCAAATTACAATTCACGAGCGAGGCCTAATAGTTTCAATTGTAAACTACAATGCCACAAACACCATTTCGTGAATTCATCTTAGGCCTTCGTAATTTGTCTCGCTATTTGAAAAAGCCTAATCACTCAAGTGTTAAACGTTCACTGAGGCGCATTCACTTTGAATAGTTTTGAATACAATACAATAATAGGTATTCACCCATTATGCTGATGTTGCATTGTATATTTAAAGCGAAGTCATTCACCTTGGGTTTTACGGCCTACAAAAGGTAAGGGAAAATTTCACCGGGAAACCTAAACTTTCCATTTGGAATACTAGTAGTAATAGGAAAGTTCTATGCATTTTCTTGAAGTCTAAATCGATCAACATGCATGTTTTGAGTATATAAAAATGTCTGTTTATAAGCTATCCACTGCTGGACCTGGGCCTCATATTAGTGTGAGAAGGGTAAGGCTATATAGCCCACCACGCAGGCCTAGTGAGGATTAATAGATTTTACATATCTTTGAGAACATTATTGTTAACCCTCAGACATGCAAATTTTCTCGCGATGTTTATCTCTACCGTTAAAGCGAGCGATAATTATCCATTTAATACGAAATAGCTTCGAAAAATCAGAGGTGTTTGTGTTCGGACTTGAGCCTTCTTTGTCGTTTTAAGTTACTGCAGTTTAAATATCCAGCTTAAGCGTTGATATATATAGATAGCACTACATTATCGATGGTCCATCACAGCCATTTTCACATTTCATCAGATATATCCTAACTAATATCATAAATACTAATGTGAGTTTGTTTCTTTTTTACGCTTTCACGCCTTAACTGCTCAATCGATCAGCATGAAATTTCGCATACACGTCAGGGGTTCAGAAAAGGACATAGGGTGTCATCCAGAAATTACGGTTCCCGAGCTAAACTAGCTAAAATAATACACGGAACCAGATCTTATGAAACTGTTAACATTTGTAAGTATTGCGCGTACACAATACGAAGGTGTTTTCCTGTAGTCTTTTGCCAAAACATTTCTTCCGGTTTCATTTACGTAAACACTAGATTTAACCGCATAAGTACATACCAGGGGTATTGCGAATATCCGCATTCGCATCCATAATTGAATATGGATATATATATAATATATACATACTTTCGCATCGAATTGGACATCTGCATCCGCATCCACAATAATCAACGCGGATGTTAATGCGCAGCCAGATATAGCGCAGGTTGTGACAAGAAAGAAAATGGGTGGGCCGATGAATGGTGCGATGATTCTTCAAAGTAAAGATATGAATCAAGAAACACTAGAAAATAGTATAGCTACATTTATGAACCTTTGCCAAACAGACTTGAACTTGCAGAGGTGATATTAGATACTTTTTATTAAATAAGATGCACAATTTTCATCAATATGCGCATCCGCAATTGCGGAGCTTCCGCATCGATTTGGACATCCGTATCTGCATCCGCATTTGCGGATGTGAGCCTTTAAACATCCGTATCCGCATCCGCGGACGTCAAAAAATCTGCATCCGCAACATCCCTGGTACATACGATGAATTTAACATGAGAAGGATATTGACGTCGTAAAGTTCATGTGTGACCTTGATTGATGATTAAATTGCAACCCGTTTTATCCCGGATATCATACCCCAGATTTTATACCAGACTATCATACCTAGACCAGGTATGATTATTGCCGGTTCACGTAAGGTATTATTGGATTAGGTTCTCTAGAAATTCACAGTAGGTGATGCGATCACTCAAATCACTAAGTGCCGCACTTAGTGCTAGTGCGCGGGTTCGATCCCAAAACTAGAGAAATATTTGTGTGATCCACAAATAATTGTTCTTAGTTACCGTTATTTAAATATTTGCAAAGTATTCCGCGATACAGTTATCATATCCAAGTGTGGGAATTGTCTTTTAAAAATTTAAATAGGAAACAATTTGGAACTATATCCGACGATATTGGTGCCCATTTTTATGTGTAATATACTGGTGCCTCACGCAATTATCCCTGATTTGTAGACTCTTTGAGAACATAATTATTATGTATATGTGAAGGTATTTTTTAATATTCCAAGAAATTAAGAATAATTTTGTAAACTTTACATAGGTATTGTTATATAGGTCAAATAATAGATAAAAGATTATTTTGAAGAGCTATAGTGGATTATTTACATAATTATGTATATTTCGCTTGTAATGTCAATGAGTATTTATAGTCAAATACACATTTAAAAACTACGGGTATACAATATTATCATAAACATAAACGCTTTGGTTCTTGCCTTCATCGATTACTAATGACAACAGGAACCCTTCGTGTTATTATTAGCCTTATTATTTCTCTTTCTAGGTACTATATCGTCAAGAGGTAGATTAGAATAGACAACTCTAGTTTCGTAATCTCACACGGACGAAGCTACAGGTGGCAGTTAACGGTAAGATTTAGAACATGTCTCGTATTGACATAGGCTCACTTGTGCGCCTCGTCACGTACCATGCGAGTCCACGTCTGAATTACACAATGCACAATGCTATGCCTTTTGTTTACGTCTCGAGACTGTTCTGTACTACTGTGGGAAAGTGTTTCCTTTGTCTGCGACACAGTCTGTTTTAATAAGGAGTAATCTTTAACGGCTTTATAATGAAAGTACCCGGTTTAACCTACTTGATTTTTTATAATACATACATACATAGATTCACGCCTGTTTCCCAGAGGGGTAGGCAGAGACTACGAATTTCCATTTGCTACGATCCTGACACACTTCTCTGGCTTAATTCAGTTTCATAACATTCTTCATACACGCTCGCCGGTTTAAGGTGCTCTTAACTTAACTTAACTTATAAACTTTCTTAGTCAGTCTTTTCTCTTCCATTCTTTCTACATGCCCAAAACAGCTTAACATACCCTTTTCTATTCTCGTCACTATATCCACTTTCAGGCCGCATATCTTTCTAATCACACTATTGCTTATTCTATCTTTGAGAGTCACACCACATATGTTTCTCAGCGCTCTCATTTCTACAGCATTTATTCTGCTCTCATGCTTCTATTGCCGTACTCAACTTTCACTTCCATGTATAAATGTAGGCACTAATAGTCCTCTATAATTTTTTATAATTATAACCTTTTATTAAGAATAGCGTTAAACTGTCTCTATGCCATAGAATACTAACTTACTTACATACAACTAAGTAATTTTTAATTCTATGGTCTATACGTAAAAGTACATACAGTACACCATCCATGTATAGAAACTTGCATAGATTACCTAAGCAGAAGTAAGCACATTACATCAGATTTTGCGCGACCCTTACTCTATTCTCGTTTCACTCTAGGTTAGATTGTATTATGAAATTCTGTATTTTAATTTAAAGTATGGTAATAAGATGTTTCAAAGATATTAATTTTGGTAAAGAAATCAATTGGGTAAATCCATCTACCGGGCACAATTCTAAATGCCGTGCAAAACTCAACACCTCATCCAACTCAGCAATCATACCTAATTATACCTAAACGTTATGATAAGGTATGCCTAAAATGTATTATACCGAGCCTGAAAAACGATCCCGAGATATTGTGCACAGCAGTAGCAGTGGCTACCGCTTCGCCATTTCTAAATCAAACCAATTATAACTATAGATTTTCTTAGATTTCTATAACTGTCCTTTTCCCTGCAAGGTTTGACTCATGTCCTAAATCTAAAGATAGCTCGAAAATCTTGGAATATTAACTCAAATACAGAGCTATTTATAGATTGTTACGATATGCGTATCCAAAATGCAATCATAATATGAATAGTGATTTTAGAACTGACCTTGACACAAAATAAAGATGATGTTACAATATGTTAATATTATGTGCAAATGGGGTAATAATTTATTATTTCCTTATTCATTGTTTAGGATTTCTGAGTTGTCTGTGACCCTTGTTTCAATCATTATAAAATTCCTACGCAGCACAGGCAATATTTCTATCGAGCTCCTACACTTAAAATATACACCTTTATAAAATAAGATCCTCAACAGTATGAATTTTAAAGAAACGAAAATCAAATATACCTACTAACAAAACCAGAAAAAAGTTTATCTTTGCGAGTAAGTAGAATCAATTAACAAATTATAACACCATAATCATATCTTAATCCCTTTTAACCTTCGATCAAATAAAGTATGTTAGTAGGTTAATGCTTTTAACATGCACTCTTAAACATTTTTTTATAATTATATCATACAGCTAATGCTTGTACTAGATGCAATAAATAACTCGTTTGACAGCAGGTGCAGACACGTGATTGGAATACTAAGCAAAATGACTTAAACAATACCTTTTTTTCTGCCCGCCAGACAACATGTCTGTCTTGGTATGCTGGTGCTCCAACAATCCCATTTCTTGTAGAATTTCCTCCGAAGGTGCCTTGGATCCTTTGGGCACTTTCAGACAGGCGGCTACATCCATGGCTTCGCGAACTGTCAGCAATGGCTGGAGAAGGTCTTCTTGGGTGATGTAGCATGATGATCTTTGGAATAGATGCTCGTCTCTGGGCTGACCATTTACCAAAAGTTCACCGCCTACTCCTGCAGACCTATGGACAATAGAACTATTTGAATAAAAATAATTATGCTTATAGTATCTGATTTATGGCGCTGGTAACACTATGTATCTTTTATAGAAGAATAATTAGAGTCAGTTCCATTAAAACAGAATGTATACTTTGCGGTCTTTAAGAAGTAAGTGGGATTTATATTTCTTGTACACCTGTGTTGTACTTTGGAAACTTCTAGAATACTGAAATTAATGAAGGGGAAGCTCAAATAGTAAATAATGGAAACACATTGACTATCACATGATAAACGTAATCATTGCAATCAGTTCCATTAGACAGTTGGAAAAGTGTAGCTACATACATCAATCTCTATATTGTTCTGTAGTTTTGTACAACACAAATAAATAAAACAATGAGATTACACACCATCTTGTATTATCCTCACATTACAAATGTGAAAGTTTGTGAACATTTTTAAAACTCGCGTAAACCGTAATCCTAACTAATATTAGGTATAAAGTTGAGTTTGTTTGTTTGTTACGCTTTCAGGGCTAAACTATTCAACAGATTATTATGAAATTTGGCATACCCGTAGTCAAGGGAACAAAAAAGGACGTAGTGTACCTTCCATCCAGAAAAAAGTAGGTACTGCTACAAAACTAACCTACATTTAAGCAAACGAAGCTGCGGGCAAAAGATAAAATTTTGCACACAGCTAGACTATTTACCGAATTAACTTATAGGAGTTTTTGGGCACGCATTCCGACAGGTATGCGTTGCCTTATGCGTAAGGTAAGCAAAGCAAGCATAAGAATCACGCAGGAGAATTTGCAACTTGAACTACGAGAATTATGTTATGGCGATAATACGTATATTTATCGTATACCAAGTTTACCGTTTCTTTTATGTATAAGTTTGCTGGCAAAATTAAGTAAGATAAATATCTTACTTCATTTTGCCAGCAAACGTTAAATAACGATGATATCGATTTAATTATGTGCATGCTTGAACTCTATATAATTACCTATAATTTGGTAATCGATATTCAGTGTACACTAACTTAATGCGCAGATATTGTATTATTAAACAGCTAATAGGTATGTAGCCCGTTGACTACACACCTGGTAATATTATATATCCTAATCCTAGCTAATAAAATAAATGCGAGTAGTTTGTTCGTTTGTTTGTTACGCTTTCATGCCATAACTTCTCGACCGATCATTATAAAATTTTGCATACACGTTGTCAGAGTATTTAGGAGTAGTAGAGCCTTGCTGATTTCAGCATGAATGGGCCGGCTCGACCGGGGAAGGACTTCCCCTTTCACAGAATATTGACTTGAAACAGCAGTATTTCTACTGTTGTGTTTCGTTCGGTGAGTAGAGTGCCGGAGGCCCAATCACCCTCTTTCCCCCTTCCCGCTCCTTTTCTTTCCCACTTCCTTTTCCTCTTCTTCCTTTCCTAAAGGGTCGGCAACGCGCAAGTGATGCCTCTGGATTTGTAGACGTCCATAGGCTACGGTGACCACTTACCATTAGGTGGGCAGTATGCTTGTTTGTCACCTTAGTCATATAAAAAAAAGAGGAACAGAAAAGGACATAGAGTTACACATCCACAAAAAAGTACTATTACTAATCTAAACTACATTTACGTAAGCGAAGCCGCGGGCAAATTCTAGTAATACTTAAGTAAAGTAATACTAAATTTTGTGCACTGTATGCCAGTTGGAAATTTTATTTAATATGTCGAGTGAAATGTTGTATGTGATAGATCGTCTACCTTCGAATTGCCTGATATATTATATTTTATTTATTTAAACACATTTATAATATCTTTACAGGATATCCTAAAACGATATTATAAGCTATATAAGTTACTGTTGAAACCTTCCTACGAAGACGATACTAACTTAGTGGGAATGACTTTCTAGAAGATCAAATATACAGATTGCCGTAATGTAGTGTTACGTATATGAGTCTTCGGGTACATACACGATTAATATTCCACACAGCTACTACTCTCCCAAACGGAGAAGTTAGATAACAAGTGAAATACAACCGTAAACGTTTAAAGATGGCTTTGTTCTATAAACAAGGGTACAGTTACGTAAAACATTCAATCATTTCTCAAAGGTTTATTGTGAACAGTTGTTGTATGTTTCAATGTTTATAGTGAATCTTTTACCAATTTCATTATATCATCACGCAATTATTTTGATGCATCGTATGCTTTTACATTGCTTTATTTAAGATTACTGCCAAAGCGCGCACAGCGTGTTCTTTTTCAATGTTAACACGAAATGTTTGAGCTTAAATTATTCTATTATTGTTACCAGTCTCCGTCATATATATATTTATACGTGAAGCAAAAACTTTGTACCCCTTTTTACGAAAATTGCGCGGTCGCAGGAGTATGAAATTTGGCACAGTTACAGTTTATATGGAGAAGGAGGGGCGAATCCTAATATTTATATAAAATATGCATTAGAAATACATTAATTTAATAGAAAAACACTACACGCACACAACCATGCATTTGACACACGCAGTCGAATCGCGTAACTGTGGTTACATGTATCAATATATCAGCAACATCTTACAGGCAAACTTTGGGTAGATTGGAATGATATATACTATTTATATTATAATATATTTACGTATTTATATGTGGTAAAGAAAAAAGAAAACAAAGTAGCAAGCTTAGGATATCGTCAATTAAAGAGTAGGTATAGTTAAGTAAATAATAATTTGTTTGAAAAAGATAGGTAAATTAATCTATATAGATTGAAATCTAAATTAAATGTGATTATAGTTCTAGACAATAAAACCTTAATAACTATCAAACTTAAAATTTAAATCAATTATGGTCGAATTTCGATCACTAGGCGACCGCTAGTAATTACAAACTAGTCATACTGAACACAAGGTATAGTTCATTAAACTCTCCTATTGAATTATCAAAAAGTCTAAGTTTGCCCGAAGATGACCTATCTAATCTTAGCTATGCGGTCGTTCACTAACATACCTAATCATAAGAACGATTAATATAGCTAGTTCTATCACAGCCTTATCGGCTCGGCACGGCTTATCTGTATGAGGTAGGTTGCTGATTGTTTTATTACTAAAGGCAATAAAAATGTAGCTACGATACGATCCGGACGTTTAATGATCTTTCAAAAAGTAATTTTATTTCGTTGTTGGTCCGATTTAACGAAATGGATTTTCTTTTATGAAATGGCTACTACTACCACAGGTATAACTAAAAAAATTTGTTGACTAAGGAAAATGATGTTCAGATTCTTATCAAAGTATCTAATTCAACGTAATTTCAGTTATTTAGATATTATTAACTTTTTCTACCATGACTAGAAAAATATAGATAATATTATTTATTTATTTATTTATTTATTTAAGGATTGCTTACAGTTATTACATTATTACTTAATCTAATGACATACATATTAGGATTATAAGCTAATGCACAACCACGTTGAAGCAAACACAACTTTCACAAATTATATTTGTTTTACTAAACTAAACTAAAACTAAGACAGAACTAACTTATTATTTTAATTATATAGACATCTAAATTAAGGACTAGACAGGTAATATTTTATAAGTTTTTATTAGTACTAATTTAAACTAATTATTAATATTTTTTTTAAGAATTCGACGAAATCGTGACAAAGAAATATTGAATATATCCAGCGAGCTGCTGTATACATTTGCCATCCTAATCAAACGGCAGATTGGAGAATTTGCGCCTAAGACGGTTTTTCTCAATGGTGGGTGGTGGAAAGGTGTAATTGTGGATCTGGGATATCGCGATGGAACACGAAGTTTGATTTTACTGAGAAGCATCGGACAGTCTATTTGATGATTCAAAACTTTAAACAAAAATATCAAGTCAAGTACTTTCCTACGTTTTTCAAGTGAATCCATTTTAAAGTACTTTAGTTTTTCAAAGTAGGAAAGCGTTTTTATTTCATTTTTATTTCTGGATGTTATCCTATAGTATCTAAATTTCAAATATAATCCTAAAAACGTGTTCAACCCTCTATTTCATTGAATATGTATTATAATATTTTATAGAAATTTACTTATACATTCCAAATTTCTAATTTGAAACTGTGAACCAAAAAATCTGCGTAGAAATAAGTCTAAATTATACTTCCTATCGATCCACATGGCTTATAACCAACAAATCTAGATTACTTCTAACATGAACATTAAGATTTTTGCAACATCCTAAGAAACAGACATGTTTAAGAAGAGCCGATAGGTACCTATAAGACAGGGATGTATACGTATATCTATACTAATATTATAAAGCTGAAGAGTTTGTTTGTTTTTTAAACGCGCTAATCTCAGAAACTACCGGTTCGAATTGAACGATTATTTTAGTGTTGGATAACTCATTTATCGAGGAAGGCTATAGGCTATATAACATCACGCTACGACCCACGGGAGCGTCGCAGTAACTATAAACGCGGGTGAAACCGCGGGCACATCTAGTTACATAATAACTACGTTCTGGTCAAGTGACTACGTAGTTACCTTGGTACTGTAACTTTACGTCCCTGGTTGTAGATCTAGAGGCGACCCCAAACTAAGGAAAGATGTATGAGATACTAGATTTTGTCAACGGCTTCGCTCGATGAAGTTAGGGTAGATTAGTAACAATACCGGCCCCGGGCCAGTGGACGGTGGAGGCCATTCGACCGGTCCTCCGTGGGTGGATAGGGCGGCGATTCGGGTCGCTGACCTTCCGACTGGTGCAGGTGCTTTCCGGGCACGGATGCTTCGGAAAGTATTTGCACCAGATCGCGAGACGGGAGGCGACCCCGGCCTGCCACGAGTGTGGGGCGCCGGAAGACACGGCGCTCCACACGCTGGAGGCGTGTGCCGCGTGGGGGCCGCAGCGGTCGGCGGCGAGAGGTCGTGGCAGGCAGTGGTCTCCTTCTGCGAAGCTGTCATGGTGCAGAAGGAGACCGCGGAGAGGGTCAGGGAGAACAACCTCCTCGCTGACCCTCTCCGGCGCAGACGGACGGGAGCGAGAAGGAGGCGATTTGCCCGCCTTTTCGCTCCTGTATAGTGGGGTCACTGGTACAGAGTCGGGGGACTCTCTACCGGCTTGCACGGCCCCACACGTCTGAGGGATGGCCTTGGTGAGCAAGGCCTTCCCTCCATAGGTGCTGAGGCCCGGTCACCATCAGCCGGGCCAACCGCCGGCGCGGGATGGTGATTGCTAACGCGACCCCATCCCGCCCCACTCCGTCGGCGGAGGGACTGCTCACCCCAGGTTTTTAGTGTGTATACCGACCCCCTTCAGGGGCGGAGAGTCTCACATAACCACCCTCCCCCCCCCGGGAGAGGGGGTATCCATAAAGGATTTTCCTGGGTCAAAAAAAAAAAAAAAGATTAGTAACAATACCTTTTTAGAGTTCGAAAATACTCTTATACAACAGCTTTGTCCGTCCGTCCGTTCGTCTGTCTGGTATAAAACTTTCAACTCAAGAACAGTAAGAGTTAGAGACTCGCGGTCAATGCCATTCGACTCAGCATAGTCGATGTACTCCGAAATGACTATCACCTTTGGCCTCTGACCTCAAGC
This sequence comes from Catocala fraxini, assembly GCA_930367265.1. Classification (NCBI taxonomy): domain Eukaryota; kingdom Metazoa; phylum Arthropoda; class Insecta; order Lepidoptera; family Erebidae; genus Catocala; species Catocala fraxini. The sequence goes on along the minus strand of OV884039.1, from coordinate 16,950,398 downwards.
TCACGTGGTATCACGTGACCTTTGCATATTACTTGAACTATTTTTTCGAACTCTAAGATTTACGGCAATTCATTGCCGATTCTCACTTGTTTGGGGATGAAAAGTACTCTATGTGTATGTATTTGTCCCTATCTACAGGACAGTAGAGTAGATAGGGTTTCGGCGGGAGAACTACGGGTCTCCCTCTTAGGACCAGGGTACTGCTGGGTCAGGAAGCACAATGCGCCTCGAAAGGCGTGTTGTATCGACCGCTGACTAAAGTGCGCGGCGTCTGACATTGAGGTTAAGCTCGCAGGGGCTATGTGGTTAGCCGCAGATGATGACATGTTCGTTGTTCGGCAAGCACGTGGCGTTCGAGCGTCGGAGTCATGCGCGGCTAGTGTGAACCAGTCGGTTGCACGAGGCACGGAGTTGTCTTTAGATGTGAGCATATTATACAGCTCCGGTGCCATACTGGAGATATGGGAGGCGGCTTCTCCGTCGGCTTCAGCGAGGTTATCGTTAGCAACTCCCAGAGTTGTGAGTGGCTTTATTTTCCGGCACCTATCTGGAGAATAGGTAGTGCCAGTCGGGGACGAGGTAGCTCGCTTACGAAAACTGGATCTCTGGAGTTAGGTTGGAGAAATCGAGATTTGGGGAATAGACCTGAGAGAGAGGGGATGTTCCCCTGAAAACGTTTTGCGTTTATGAAAACTTTCATGATGATCGGTCGAGTAGTTAAGGCGTGAAGGCGTAACAAACAAACAAATTCACAGTGCTAGTGCATTCTGTAAACTATATCGAGTATAAAGGAGCAGGAAGGCTGATCCCATGTGAGATATATAGATATAGAGAGAGAGTTCTGGCCGTGGCATCGGTCGCGTGATTTCCAAGAGAACGTATATCAGGATCTAAACATCCAAACATCTTCACAACCTTTCGAACGAATCGATAAATCATTAGATGATCGATGACAGAACTATTCAAACAAATTTATGTATGTATATTATGTATACCTGCTAATATTATAAAGAAGAAATATTTGTCCGTCAGTTTGGAATTGATAGTCTCTAAAACTACTAAACCAATTTTAACAATTCATTTTATTCGTATTAGGTAGCTACATTATCCAGAAGTAACATAGGCTATACTTTATAATAAAGCGCTACGAGCCACTGAAGCGGTGTAGTAATTATACACTTAGGATTCAAACGAACTCGAGACCTCATGCACAGTTGTCTTATTCATTATATCGAGAGGCAATCAGCAAACTATAAATAGAAAACGCACATACCTGTATCCAGATAAAGCGTTGAGGAGTGAGCTTTTGCCCGCACCCGAGGGTCCCATAATGGCCACTAGCTGGCCTGAGGTGAACCTGCCATTTACGCCTTTTACAACAACTTTTCTTGGACCTAGGTATAAACAAAGAAAAATATTATTAGTATAAACGTATTTAATCAGTACACTAGCGGACTTGATACATGTCGTCCCAGTCCAATTGTAAATCTTAACTACCCAGGGACCCACTCAAAAAATGTCATCATAATTGACCCAGCCATTTATATAAAGTAGGCGTTGTCGTAGGTATGTATTAAGATTTGTACATAATATAAAAATGAAATATATTCCAGAAAAACTATCTTTCTAGGTCACTCCTACTAAAATATAAATTTCGCGCATATATTCCCGAAAGGGTAGACAGAGATGTTGATGAGATGTGATTTTACCCACATTTTCCTAACTATGGTTCTAAATCCGACGTAGGGGTGTTATTGCCGTTTGTTGGAAACTGTTCCAAAATCCTTGCTGATTTTTTTTACAGAACTCAATAACACTTTGCCCGACCGAGATACGAACCTTATACACAGCAACGGTCACATATACTACTCTATAGGTACCAGTAACTATTAAAAAGATATACCCTATTTACAGAATCTATTTCCAAATACAAAAGGCTTATTGATCGTTCCGACACTTAAAAATTATTATTTATAAAACGGATCGCTTCGCACAATTCAAGGAAACAAATTCGTACGAAACGTCCAATAAGCCATACAAAAACCTTAAGGAACCTTCAATACCTACATATAGTGTATTAGTAAATACTAGCGGTCGCAAAGTGGTCAAAATTCGACCATAATTGATTTAAATTTTAAGTTTGATAGTAGTAAGGTTTTATTGTCTATAACCTGTAAATACCCTTATAATCACATTGCATTTAGATTTCATTAAGGCTATACAGGTTAATTTAATTATCTTTTTCAAACAAATGATTAAACTCTTTCATTGACGATATTACTAAGCTTCCTTTTTTTTTTAACTTTATTACATTTAAATACGTATATATGTATATTATAATATAAATAGTATATATCATTCCAATCCACCCAAAGGTTGCCTGTAAGATATTGCTGATATAATTATGTAATTATATATTGATATATGTAATCATAGTTACGAAGAATAGTACTATATCAGCCGAACAATGCCGAATTACTACGAACGCGATTCGATTGCGTGTGTCAAATGCATTGTTGTGTGCGTGTAGTGTTTTTTGATTAATTTAATGTATTATTAATGCATATTTTATATAAATATTAGGATTCGCCACTCTTTCTCCATATAAACTATAACTGTGCCAAATTTCATACTCCTCCATCCGCGCAATTTTCGTAAAAGGGGTACTTACAAAGTTTTGCTTCACGTATTTATATATAGATAAATACTTATATCCTATAAGTATCTAGAATAGTAGTTAATTTATTTAACAACTTAGGCTCGATCCCCACACGGTAAAGCATTTATCTAATTAACCAATACTTGAGCCATATCTGGACGGACCAACACCCACATTCGGAACAACTACCTTGGACGAACGACTGTTGTTTTTAATATTTAATAATGTACTCCGTCACACAGGGTTCATGCTCGCAAAATCATGGCACTGTCCAATAATATGCATATGTCTTATGGCCTGTTCCGTGTGGCAAAGTCGCAAATAAGTGTCTGTGAATGTATTTAATGTATTTGGGTTTTTCTGAATATTTTAATACACACTATTGACTAAGGTAAAAGTATATCACAGATGGACTATAATTATATTTATAATCGCTTTACTGTGTAAATTTTTCGATACATAATGGGCATAGCAGAAAAAGTACTTAGTTTCATTTTAAAAAATACACTTCATTAAGATATGATAGGCTATTTAAACTATTTAAATCTACATTTTACCCGACATTTCAGTTGGTTTTCAGCAGCCATGGTCTCGGAGAGAAATATGAATTCTGTATACAATAGTTTAATTTCAATGTTTAACATTTGCGGTAACGAAAGACAATATTATGTAAATCAGCACTTTCAATATTAGCCTTACCTTTTTTATGATTGGGTTTAAAATTACTGAACCGGAGTTATTTATAATAGTTAATCAATTTATTTATCAAACTTTAGTTAAACCGAGAATCTTACAAAAAAATGCAAAGTGCAGCTCGCTCGATCGGTTAAAAATTTTCCATGTAAGTAACTAGTTAAGAAAAATTGTACTGTACAATGACCTATCTTGATCTCAGATTTTGACGTCATACTGAATATACCCATTCTATTTTTGTAAATAAGTGCGTCGTAAACGTGGTAAGTGCATTAAGTGTGGTACGTCATCGGGATATAAACTGTTCGCTTCGATGATTATAGATCTGCGGACGTAAAGTGTTATTTTTATTAAAGTTAAACCTTTGAATTCAATTTACTTTAAAATCTTATTCGATTATTTTGAATTGGCTGTAATGATTATTATATTTATTTATTTTCAATTAGTCCAGTAATGGAATATTAACTTTATTATACCGATATGTGAGCAAGTCTTTGCTAGACAGTGAGCTCATTTTTACCAAATAATGTAAAGTCTATACTTTATTCAAGACCTTTACATCGTTATGTGAATCCTAAATCTTCAATGTCACCTTTATATTCCAAAAATTCAATTAGTCGCATCCCATAATGAAATAAAAATAGCCAAAATAATAAATGACAAAACTTAAATTTTAAAAAATTATGTTGTTTTAGAGATTGCACCATTTCAACATGGAATTTATATTGTATATAAATAATTATTAATATTTATATGTATTGTACCTATTTTTAATAATATCTACATTTGATACACAATACCTATTTTAAGACCTATATATATATAGAGTCACAAGCAGCTTTTATTTGACAGTTTAAAAATCTACCGTATTTATTTATATTCATAATAGAATTTATTTATATACAGTCAGCGACATGAGTCGCTAAGCATTTACGAGATTTTGAATGATTCTATCATTCGTTGTAATAAGTGTACTGAATTATTGCAATTTCTAAAGTAATAATAGTAAGAAGAGATTGAATTATTGATCAACTACTTTGTGGCTGACTGTACCGGGTAAACATTATTTATTGAGTACTTAATCGATTTGAAGCTCTGGCAGTTTTTATATAGGTAGGTAATCTATATAATTATATAAGAATAAATTTTACAGATTTCATATGGAAAACTGTCTCAAGCAAATACATAATGCTGATTTATTGTGTAGGTTAATCATTTCATCGAGTCATATCGAACATGGACAATTAAAGAAATAATTATAAATACAATATTATATTTATATTACAATCATTAATTACACAAGTCATTAATTTAGATCTTATAATCAAATTTATGAAATTTAGGTGACTGGATGGCGAAAACGGGAGATCGGGCCTTGTGGCGCACCCTGGGGGAGGCTTATGTCTAGCAGTGGACTGCAATAGGCTGAAATGATGATGATGATGATGATGATGAATCAAATTTATATAACTAGTGGTCAAAATTCGACCAAAATTCCTAAGATAGCTACTTTTTTTTGAGTTTTTCTCTATAACATATAAATAAGGTATAACCATAGTTACAAAAAATTGTACGACGTCAGACGAACAATATCGAAATACTACCAACGCGATTCGACTGCGTGTGTCAAATGCATGGTTGTGTGCGTGTAGTGTTTTTTCATTAATTTAATGTATTTCTAATGCATATTTTATAAAAATATTAGGATTCGCCCCTCCTTCTCCATATAAACTTGAACTGTGCCTAATTTCATACTCCTCCATCGGCGTAATTTTCGTAAAAAGGGGTATATAGTTTTTGCTTCACGTATTAATATATACATAGATATTGAACTATTTATAATGTATAATAATAATAATAATAATATACTACCACATACACACAACATCATCTAGCCCAAACTAAGCAGAGCTTGTACTATGGGTACTAGACAATGGATAAACATACATATATACTTTTTCTTTTTGTAAATACATACATATTATACATATAAACACCCAGACCAAGACAAACATCCATGTTCATGCACACAAATGTTTGACGGGA